>JAYMYS010000033.1:0-1200000 GCA_037954015.1 Psophocarpus tetragonolobus | reverse complement strand
TAATAATTTACAATTTTAATTTCAGTTTAATTGTAAAATTTAAATTCACAACTTATATTTTATATTTATTTTTTTATTTTTAAATTTTAGATTCAGTTTTAATTTTTAGTTTTTAATTTTGTGTTTTTTATTTTAGTTTTGGTTTTTAATTTTTAATTTATATATATATATATATTAATAATTTTATATATATTTAATTTATAATTTTTACTCATATTTATGTTTCTAATAAATTATAATTTATATATTTACTAATAGTTTTAAATTAAATTTTTAAAAATCAATTTTTGCAGGAAAAGTCGCAAGTAATTCCTGCGGTTTTGTAAACCGCAGATAATTCCTGCAAGTAGAGGGATGGCAGGTATTTCCTGCGGATAAAAAGCCGCAGGTAATTGCTGAGACAAAAAAACGGCAGGTATTACTTGCGTATTCGAAAACCGCAGGTAATTCCTGCGGAAAGTAGCCCCAGGTACCTTTTGCCCACCTGCGATAATTTTTTCTGCAGAAAAATCCGCAGGAATTTCCTGCGGATTTTAAAAGTCACAGGAAACTTTTCTACCACATATTTTTTGTATAAAAAGCTGCACGAATTACCCGTAGATTATTTTTTCCAAGAAAAATGGCAGGAAATTAGCATTATTCTAGTAGTGTTGAGTCAAAATCATAACTAGTTCCTCGTAGAATTAAACTCAAAAAACCCAAAATTTAGATTGAGTCAAACCAATACTAAAACAAAACAGAGATTTGTTGCCTAATGGAGCTTGGTTTGATGAATCTTGGATCCAAAATGAGCACAAGTTTGTGGATTTCATTCTTAATCTAATTAGTTTTATATTAACATTCTTTAATAGGCTTATTTTCTTTTAATTACATTTCCATTCTATTACTCTTTCAACTTTTTAAGTAAAAGTTAAAAATAAAATTAAAGATTTACAAGTCCTTAAAAGGGAATCTATGTTACTTTTTGAAAGATTTTGGACTCTATTCATATCGTCATTATAAAAGTTTATCATTGTGACTTATAAAAACTTATTTATGCATTTTTGTGTATCTTTGTTTCACAGATCACTAGAACATTAAATATAGGCATATAACATTAAATGTTTTTTGTATTTGTTGACTTATTTAGCAGCATATAATCAACAAATGTGTCAAATCTCTATCAAAGAGTAGGTGCACCTAACTTGTTAAGTATTGATACTATATTTTCATACTTATACCTCATTATTTTTTCTTGTTAAATTTATTTCAAAAATCAATGAAAAATATTTATGAACAAAATGAATATATTTAATATATACGAAAACAAGTACTGATGAATTAAGTTCTAACCATGTGCGTTAAAACATGTATTTCTTCATTAATCTATTTTTCACACTTGTGTTTGTTCCTTTTTAACGTATGTATATTTTGCATTTTTCTTAACGAGTTATATTTGCTTCTGCTTATCTTGTATGTCTATTCTTCTAAAATGAAAACTTAATAGAAGTATACTTTTTTGTCAAATTGGTACAAATTTGTCTTATGACTTAACAAAAGACATAACGTTTTGTAAACATAATACATTAATTGCCCATTCATGTTACAGGATTACTCCTTTGTTTTTTGTATACAATTCATTTGTATTTTGGCACACAAATTTAATGCTTCTTTAATTACATAATTTAATGTATGTTTAATTTCATAAATGTTTCCATTAAAACTAGATGGTGCTGAACTCTTCGACTATTAAAACCTCTTACCGCTCTTCTTCTCCATAAAACATTTCTAAATCTCTCTATTATTCTTCTTTTTCATACTTGTGATCATAAGTTTGTGCAACCTTAATTAAAATCTAATTTAGTTAAGAACTTTATTTTCCATAACCTTCAAAAAACTCTTGCCCCTTCTTCTCCATATCATCAAATGCTTTTAAATATCTCCATTTTTCATATTTTCTTATTTCTCCATTAGTTTGTTTAAACCTTGATATAGGATCCTCTTTGCTCTCATTATTCACAAGTTTATTCAAATTTGAGTTAAAGAGGTATGGTTAGGTTACTGCTTTTGTGAAAGCAAATTATGCAACCTATTCTTTCTATCCTCGTAATGTCCCTTTGTCATTGCTGTTATTTACTCTTCAAAATGTATGCTTTTGACCTTATTTTTGTGTTTTTATCTTATTAGAATATTAGATGTGAAGGTTATAGTTTATTATTTTTACATGTTTGTCACAACAGTTTACTTTCTTGTATATCTTTATTATCATTTCACCTAATTGAAAATTAAATTCTCCTTTTATTTGCAAAAATGCTACTATTTATTCACCAAAAGATATGCTTTTGTTTTCAATAAAATATGTATAACCAATCGTTTTTATATATCATGGGAGTATGAATAATCTTCTGGTAAAAAAAAATTATTTGGTCCTTATTGTTGTATGGTTTTTCTAATATACTAAAAAGTGTCATTGGTTTATTACCATGAGTTTATATGAATTACTACTAGATTTTTTCCTCTTTCATTCACTTGGATAGAAAGATTCTACTATTTACGTCAAAACAGGTATGTTTTATTTTTCGTAGTGAAAAAGCTATAATGATTTAAAAACTTTTGTTCAAATTTTTTACTTTTCATATTATAAAATTATGATCTTCGGTGTTGCATATGAACATGCATTTCAATGTATTCCACTAGCAACTTAATTTATCTTTATGGACTTTCATCCTACTTCTTTGAATCCTACTTTAAGATAGATTGTGCCATCAACTATGGTTCATTATAAATTTCATTTCAAGCAAAATTTTAACTTTTGTATTTTAAAAGTCTATCTACTTTAATATTAGTATTTTCTTTTGTAACATGAGAATAAAGAAAAAACTGAAAATTACAATGCAAACAAATCAAGTTCAGAAAGAACTTGGAATTGAGGAGAAGTAAGAGGTAGGGTTGGCAAAAACTGGTTTTTCAAAAAAACCGAACCGAACTGTTTTTGGAAACTGGTTCGGAACTGAATTGTTTTTATAAAACTGGTTCTGAATTGGTTAAGAACTAGTTCAAAATAAACTAGTTCCGAACTAGTTTTGAACTGATTTTTCTTTTTTTAATTCTTTTTTTACCATGTTCTGGACATGATCACAATAGTGTGGACAATTGGAGGGAATGTTTTTGTAGTAGGCGTGTTTCTAGCATGATTGTGGAAAGTTTCACAGAGGTGTGAGATACGAAAAAATTTTTTTATAAACCAGTAAACCAAACTATTTATAAAACCGGTTCAATTCGATTCAAACAGAATTAGTTTAAAAATAATTCAATTCAAATCGAGCTGGTTTTAAAAACAGTTTGATTAATTTTTATTAAACTGATTTGACTCAAAACTAGCTCAATTCAATTCGATTCAAAACCAATTCAGTACGAACTAATTTTTTTTACACTACCGGTAAGAGAAATGTCATGAACTAGTAAGGGATGAATTGAATATGGCATTGCATGGCCATTTCCATGACCCCAACAAACCGCTGGTAGGAGGGGTGTGTTTTTTATCATGAGACTCCATCAACACCTCTAAAGATAACATAACATAATTACACAACAACCCCTATATAGTAAAACAAATACACAAAGAATCACATTATTAACTAACTTGGAATAAACTAACATGTGGACAAATTAGAACACGCCACGTGTAAAGATGCATCGTTGCATCCTTTTCTTGGGATGCATATATGTGAGCAAACGCCTTGAGTGATATAATATAATCATGTTAACACATGAAAAATGGCAAATTCTATTGACACTTTATTTTTTAAAATAATTGTCAACTCTTTATTAGTTATTAGTTATGGGGATTTCGTGTCGTTATTAATTGCCAGTAGAAACACATGTTCTAATGTGCATGTGTCTGCATTTTTTATATCTATCTATTAATATGTATTTTATTTATTTATTATGGTTTAACTCTTTATGTAATATGCTCATTTTTGTGAAATCTCAATACAGTAATTATGACTTATATGTTTTGTTTTTTATGTATGATGGAAGTAGTTTTATATACTATTACAATTTCAAATAGTTCACAAAATATTAACCTATAAAACCTATAATAAAATATATCAACCTAAAATCAATACACACATAAATATAAAACAAAATAAAAATTATAGAATATACCAAATTTTAGTATAATTAAATGACATTGAACAGAAATACAAACAAATAGACACTAAATTTTGATTTTGGGATGGATCTATCGGTTTGGATTAGAAAATGGGTTTTGAAAAAATTCAAATTGATTGAGAGTTTTTCTTCTTACACCTCCATATTGCAAGCTTTTTGTTGTACCCTTTTTTCCTATGACGGCAATCATGCTTGCGTTTTATTCTTCTTCCCTCTTTTTCTTTTGTTGCATGTTTCTTCTTCTTCTTCATTGCTTAATCCGAACTTCCTTTACATCTCCCTCCTTTTTCCATGCAATACACATAGTTTCTAATTTGATAAGTTTTCTCCTAATTTTGTTTTGATTTTTGTAGATAATTTGGAGGTGGAGTTTGGAAAAAAGTGTCAATTCAGATTAGGTAATTCAAGGTGGAGTTCGAAAACAGTTTTTGAATTTGGAGTAGGTAATCCAAATTTGTTAAAAATCCTCCAGATTACTTAATCTAGATTCACAAAAAAAAAAAAAACTAGATTACTTAATTCAGACATTGAAAAATTGTGACTCTTGAATAGAAAAAACTCTAGATTTCTTGTTCCGGACTAGCTCCAGATTGCCTGTTCTAGACTCAATGTAGATTGTTTTAACAAGAGTTCGAATTACCCAATCTGGACTTGTTTCCCACACACAATTTTAGTTCATCTAAATTCACCTATTCAAGCTACTAAACTGCATAAATTAGAAACGCCTAATCCGAAGCAAGAAGCATCACCATGGACAGCTCTACCAATTTGAATTGCAATTTTCAATGAAAAAGATGAATATGGATAAGCATGTGTGATCTTTCAAGCATGTGTGTCTCTATGTGTTTTACAAATTTTAACCTAAAGTCATTTTTGTCTTTTAAAAATATATATACATAAGACTTGTCCATGAAATTGACTAAATTTTTTTCAGATTTGTTTTTTTTTAAATTTGTTTTAATTTATTTTTTTTATGTACGTATGTTTTTCTAAAATATGATTTTAAAAACTTTTAAGTTAATTTGTATTTTATTTTGGTTTTTTATGTGTTTTATTTTTATGTTGTATATTTTTTTTTGTTATTTTAATTTTTTTAAATATTTTTTAATTTATTTTTCAGTTTAAAATTTTTAAATTAATTTTTTTAAACCTAATATTTCATATTGTTTTTAAATTATTTTGATAAAAAGTGTTTAAAAAATTTAAATTGAAAAATATAAATTAAAAAATAAATTACAAAACATTTAAAAAAATTAAAACAACAAAAAAAAATACACAAATAAAACATATAATAAAATATAAATTAACTAAAACATTTTTTATTTTAAAATTCATTATTGAAAACAATATACATAAATAAAAAAATTTAAAAAATTGACTAAAAAATAAATCTAAAAAAAAAATATTCTATGAAAAACTGGTATCCAACAACCAATTTTTTATAAGTTTTTTACATGAAAAATATCGCGTTGAAGAATTGGTTTTTCAATTACAAATTTATTAATATAATAATAAAATGAGTTACTTATGTAAATAATAACGTGAATCATTTGATAATTGGTTTTTTTGGTATATATATATATATATATATATATATATATATATATATATATATATATATATATATATATATATATAACTCATGTTAGTTATGTAACATCCCTTTTTCCTCATGTTAACAAGAAGGCACTAATAACAGTTGAACCAAACACAAGCAAAAAACAACAAAGATACTTTAATTAACCATTTTGATCGAAGTATGTGATACACTGATTCAATTTTTTTTTTCTTCAATATTTTAGTGCATCATATTAAACAATTATTACGCAAAACAAAAAAATTATGTTTGATATATATTTACTATTTTTTAAAATTTATTTTAATTTAAAATTAAAAATTAAAAATTAAAAATTAAAAAATAAAAAATAAGATAAAATAGAATGAAAGTAGAAGATAGCTTTAATAATTCTTGTAAAAATACAATATTTTCTGCTACTTAGTCATAAAAAAAAAATAAAAAATCAACCAATGTATCTTGCGTAGAAACAGGTCCAAATACTAAAGGTTGCCGAATTGGGGATAGCAGGTCTCGTCATCAAATGACAAAATGTAAGACTATATTAATATTAATTATACGCCATTGAAGAAAAACAAAAACGTATTAATCATTTAGTTGGATAAATATGCAAATGTTTTTAATAATTTTACTCTCAATAACTATATACAAAAAATAAAAGGTACGAGATAGAAATTAAAATCAGTTTAATTAGTATATAATGAGAGTATAAAAAAATTTTATATTGACGTTCAATTACAACTCTATTTACATGATTTTTAAAAAAATTAATTGGTAAAGTCAATAAACTTAGTATAAATAAAAAATTGTTATTGAATGTTGGTATGAAACTTTTTACATGGAAATGCACAATCCTTTTTTTTAATTAAAATTATTAAAAACATTTCATATTTATAATAATTAAATGAGTTTAATTAGTATGCACTGTCATATAGATTGTAAAACGGGTTAGCTTGACCCGTTTTGACTCAACCCACGGGGACTTGCAAAAAACAAGACCAGGTAGGCTAACCTGCCATGGTAAGGGTGGACTAAACTATCTAGCTCGCTCCGCTTGTAGGTGAGTTGATGAATATAATTTGATTAACTTATAAAGTAAAGTAGTAATATTAAAGTTTGATTTTTTAATATATTAATTCTCATATTTTTAATTTTTATTTTTAATTTTAATTGATTAATCATATTTATATTTACAATATAATTAATATAAAAATTATTATTAATATATTTAGGGTGATGGGTTGGCGAATCAGCTCATCTCATCCCACCTTTGGCCCGACGGGTTGGCAGGCTAAGCAAGATGGGCCAAAACCCCTACTTGGCTCTCCAAAATTGTAGCGAGCCAGTGGGCTGACTCGTCAAGCATGATCCACTTTGTCATCTCTACATTGTCATTGTAACAAATTTTACACTTGATATTCAATCACAATCCTTTATTTAGGGTAAGATTGTTGAGTTTACCAATTAATACTTTAAAAGTCATATAAATAAAAAGGTAGATATAAATTTTTTTACATTGTCAATACATACGAATTAAACTCTAATTAAATATAGTTAAAAATAATTATTTTTATGTTAAATAAGGATGACTCTATACAAGACGATAAACAAACTACAACAATTTTTGTTTGTTTCAATTGTAACAAGTATATATAAAATATGATATACTACCTTTTGTGAGATGTACAAGATAGGTAGGATTAAAATTTTGAAGATATCAAAGTATATCTTTGGACTAATACAAACTCTATTCATATATGTTTAATGTCTAAACAATTAAGAACTACTCTTTTAATGGATGATGGCACACACTCATAATCTATCAAGTGTGGTTTTTGATAAATAAAAAATGACTTGTACAACAATTTTACCCATCATTAGAAGAATAATTTGACAGAAAGTAAACATTTTTGTACAAAACATAAAAATCTCTACAGTAAGTTTTTGCCTAAAAAGGTCATTAAAAAATGTTTGTTTGTAATATTCATTCCTTGAGTGTTATTTTCCAGACTTTGTTATGAAAGTCATACTTGGTGAAAATTATACTTAGAAATCTTAGATTGAATGGGAGTCAAAATAGTAGTACTAGAAGTGACATGAAAAATACTTACAGTCAAGAGTCATAGGAAGAATATTTGTGATGTAATTAGTCTGATTAGGAGAACCTTTTATAATTGTAGATGAGAATTGAATGTAGTCCAAAAGTTGGGATCATCAACTATAAAACTTGAGTACCATCCAACTCCTCTTTTCCGGTATTTTTTTATTTTATTTTCTAACTATCATTGGAGTGTCCAATCCATTAAAAAAACTATATTTGTTTGCAAAAATTAAGTTTATTCTAATATACTATTCAACCTCTATTTTAGTATGATTTTTGTTATTTTTTAGTTAAGCAAATTACAGAAACACCCCCTCAACTTTTATCAAATAACATATAATTCCACTTTTTTATTTTCTTTTTTTTTACTAACATCCCTTTAAGTTTAAAAATATTACATTAACACTTGTCACACATTTGAAAACATTACATTAACACACTTATCAAATTAGGGATGGCAAAACGGACTACTCCGCAACAATATGTGCGGGCTGAGGTATTGGTTTTGGCCCGATGCCCGTTTAAGCCTGCCCTGCCAACTCACCCAGCCAAAGTTGGTGCTGGCTGACCCACTGGTTCGTCATAAATAAATTAAATAATTTAAAAGTAACTAAAATTTCATGTGATGATATATTAATATATTTAAATGTTATTGTATATGGATTTTGTCTTTGGACATATTATATTTTCATTATTTAGTTGTATGTTTAAAGTAATTAAAATTTGTAACGCATTTAGTCAACTAGCTAAAAATTTGTAACTTATAATTTTTTTTTAAATAATTTTTTTCTTTGCAACAATTTTCATAATTTTTACTATATAAAAGTTCACTTTGCTCTCTCTCATTTGATATTGGTCAATTTCAATTTTTCTCCCCTCAGTAATTATGGGTGTGATTTTGCGTAAGGGAACTCATCAAACATCTGAATAAAGGACATTCTCATTATGCGAGTTAGATAAGTTATTGAGTCAGGAATTTTAGCCACAAAAAGATGTCAACAAGATTTGCAAAAGATCTATTCTAGATGCCTACGAACAACTCTAATTGGATTGAAAGAAATTTATACATAAAGTTGCTAAATTTTATATATTCAATATCCCCTACTTTTCCTTTTTCTCAACATTATCAACTGTACTCCATTAAAAAAATAGAAAAAAGAAAGATGTTAGATAATTTTGTATACAGTTTTACTCAAAGTTTTCACATTTTATACATTTTGGGTTTTAAAAAAAAAGTAAAAAGAATAAATTAAAAAGTGGAAAAAATTGGCGAGCCAACAGGTTAGCCTACAGGGCGAACCAGGTAGTTGGCCCGTACTTGGTATGGCGGGCAGCCTGCCCGACCCGTTTTTGTGGGCCATAGGCGGACTGACCCGTTTTGCCAGTCCTATCTCAAACTACACGAACCTGCCTTTAAGAGTGTGAAAATAATGATTAAAAAATAGAAGTGTGTGTAATTATACTAAATTTTAGAAGACATTGTTATAATTTATACTTATATTATAATATATAAAATAAAATTATTTTATAAAACTATGAATAAATAATGTTCACACTATTATATATGGTAAAAAACTATTATATATAGTATTCTTGTTGATCTTTATAAAACTATTATATCTAGTGAGAAACTATTATATATAATATTCTTGTTGATCTTTATAAAAATCTTGTTAAAAATAATTTCTTATTAGATTATTAACCATAAAAAACATATTTTTAAAAGTAAAGCACATACAAATATGAATAAATAATCTATATTTTTGAAAATATGAGATATTTTTATTATTATCATTCCATTACAATTCTTTTGTATAATATTTATTTTAAAACTTGTATCAACATTAATTTATATGTCTTCTTAATAGTATAATTTGTTTTTACATAGAAATTGTTAAAATTAAATTCTAATATTTATGTGTCTTCAAACAACAATTGTTTATCATTAGAACACATCTATATGACACAATTAATTGTTTCAAATTGAGGTTGTGTTACGATAAAACAACCATTGAATCATATTAAAATAATATATTTAATATGAAAACCACTTATCACAATTAAAGAATAAAAATAAAATATATAAAAAGTAAATTTCTTAAAGTTCCTTACTACTAAAGTGAATTTATGTTTAAATTACTTAATGCTGATGTAACAATGTATAAACCACTTAACAAAATTTTTATTACATCAACAACATAAATATATTGCTTTCATGGGAGATGCCAAGAATGACCATTAAACAAAAAATTATTATAAATAAAATTATTTATATTATGTGACTTTTTTTCCCTTTTAAGTATTTTTGGAATGTATTAGCATGTCAACATCTAAGGAAAGCAGTTCTGAAATGAATATGTCCGCGATCTTTAACAAGATTCAAATCCTAAAATAAAAAAAAAAGAAGAAGAAAATAATCTTATCATCGCATTATTTAATTTACAAAGTGAGAACCATGCAATGCATAGATTTTGAAAAAAATCATAATAAAAAAAGAGAGAAAAAATAATAAATTTTATTGATTACTGTCAAAAAAAAAAATATATATATATATATATATTATAATATATTACTAATATTATTTTTAGTATATATATATATATATATATTTTAGACAAATGTTAGTTATTAATATATTAGTTTTGTTAGTGGAGAAATTTGAAACTAGGACTCCTTACCCCAACCTTCTCCTCACATGCGGACATTGCTACTGGACCAATCTTGTAATCCTACTATATTTTTTTTGTTATATAAATATTAAATGAATCTAGTTAAATAAAAAATTTTATCGATCCAACTTATTCAATAAAACTTATATAAAAATTTCAAATTATAAAAGAAATATATCACAAAGATTTTGCTATGTAGTGAGTTGGTAGGCCAACTTGTCGGGCTTAACCCACTTTGTCGTCCCTATACTGTCAGTGTAACAAGTTTTACATTAATATTCAATAATAACCCTTTATTTAGGGTAAGTTTGTTGATTTTACTAATTAATACTTTAAAAATCATATAAATGAAAAATTATAATTAAACATGAGTGTAAAATACTTTTACATTGTCAGTGGATACCGCTTAAACTCTAATCAAATATAGTTAAAAATAATTATTATTATGTTAAATATGGATGACTATGTACAAGATCACAAACTATAACAATTTTTGTTGGTTTCAATTATAATAAGTATATATAAAATATGATATACTAACTTTTGTAAATGTACAAGATATGTAGGATTAAAAAGTTCAAGATATCAAAGTATATATGTGAACTAATACAAAGCCTATTCATATATGTCCAACGTCTAAACAATTAAGAACTACCCATTCAATGGACGATAACACACACACTCATAATCTATCAAGCATGGTTTTTTATGAATAAAAAATGTCTTGTACAACAATTTTACCTAGAAGAATAGTTTGATAAAAAGGAAATGTTTTTGTATAAAACATAAAAATCTACTTTGCAAGTCACACTCTAGATAAACCCAGCATTTGCAATGTGTTTTTGTTAAAAAGAACATAATACAAATCTCATATCTCACATGTTAATATGTGAAGAAAAGACTCATAGACTCCACCCTCAAACCTCATATCTCACATGTCTAATAATGTCTATATGAAGTCAAGCACAAAGTCAGCATAAGAAACTTTTGTACATATGTAAAAAGTGTCTTTTAGTTGTCATATCCAAACAATTCTCTTATCTCTGCCTTAAGTTTTTGCTTAAAAAAGTTATTAAAAATGTTTATTTGTAATATTCACTCCTTGAGTATTATTTTCTAAACCTTGTTATTTGTGAAAGCCATACTTAGTGAAACTTATACTTGGAAATCTTAGATTAAATGGGAGTCTAAATAGTAATATTAGAAGTGACATGAAAAATACTTGTTGTCAAGAATAATAGGAAGGATATTTGTGATGTAATAAATTTGATTAGTGGAACCTTTTATAATTGTAGATGAGAATTAAATGTAGTTTAGAAGTTGGGATCAACAAATATAAAAACTTGAGTTGCTTATTAACATCCAACTACTCTTCTTTGGTATATTTTTATTTTATTTTCTAACTATCATTGGAGTGGCAAATCCGTTACAAAAACCTATATTTGTTGCGAAAAATTAAGTTTATTCCAACACATTATTCAATCTCTCTTTTAGTATGATTTTTGTTATTTTTTATTTCAACAAATTACAAAAACATCCCTCAATTTTTATCAAATTATATATAATTTCACTTTTTTTTTTTTCATATACTAACATCCCTTTAAGTTTAAAAATATTATATTAATACATTTCATACGTTTGAAAACATTACATTAGCATCCTTCTCAAACTACATTAACCTCCCTTTAAGAGGGCAAAAATAATAATTAAAAAATAGAAGTATGTGTATAATTATACTAAATTTTAGAAGATATGATTGTAATACTCTTTATATATTATAATAAAGAAAATAAAAATTATTTTATAAAACTATGAAAAATAATGTTCACACTATTATATCTAGGTAAAAACTATTATATATAATATTCTTTATAAATATCACGTTTCTAAAAGTAAAGCACATAAAAATATGAATAAATAATCTATACTTTGAAAATATGAGATATTTTTATATTATCATTCAATTACAATTTTTTTATAATAGTTATTTTAAAACTTGTATCAACATTAATTTATATGTCTTGTTAATAGTATAATTTCTTTTACATAGAAATAGTTAAAATTAAATTCTAATATTTTTACCATGATAGCATTTTTAGTGGGGGATTTCTTTTTGGTTTCTTCAACCTAAGTAACAATTTCTTATTATTAGAGTGCATCTATGTGATATAACTAAGCTTGAAGTTGAGGTTGGGTTACTATGAAACAACCGTTGATTCATATTAAAATAATATATTTAATATCAAAACCACCTAACATAATTAATAAGTAAAAATAAAATATATAAAAGATGAATTTTTTAGAGTTTCTTATTGTTAAAGTGAATTTGTGAATGAGTTACTTAATGCTGACGTGACATTATACAAACCTGTGTTATAAAAATCGGACTAGACCGGCTAGTTCGAATGGAAAACCAGTGAACCGGTCTGCTAACCAGTCCAGTCAACCCTCAAAATTGGTGGAGTCAAAAACCGGTATTAAAACCGGAAAATCGGTCAAGAACCAGTGAAAGGTGGTTCACTGGTTGAACTGATTTGTATTTTTGTTTTTTGATTTTTTTTATTTTTCTAAATATAACCCTCATTTTTCTAAATCAACCAATTTTTAATAAAAAAATTAATCAAATGGGGTTTAACTTATCAATATGAAGGTGTATTTAGTAAAATTACTTTTATCCTTTTATAATTACAACCTTAATACATTTTTTTTTAATAATTTTAGTTATTATAGTACATTATTATTTTAATAAGACTAGTTCAACCGCTGTTTCAATAACAGTTGAACCAATGAACTGTAAAACAGTGCCTTCATCGGTTCAATTACCGATTCGATTTTAAAAACATAGATATAGAGCACTTAACAAAATTTTTATTGTATTAAGCCACCTAAATATGTTGCTTTCATGGGAGATGCCAAAAATGATCATTAAACCTAAAATTTATTATAAAGAAACATTATTTATATTATGTGACTTTTTTTCCCTTTTAAGTCTTTTGGAATGTACTAGCATGTCAAAATCCAAGGAATGCAGTTCTGAAATGAATATGCCCGTGATCTTTAACAAGATTCAAATCCTAAAATAATAAAAAAAGAAAATAATCTTATCAGCACATTATTTAATATACAAACTGAGAACCATGCAATGCATAGATTTTGAAAAACATCATAATAAAGAAAGAGAAAAAAACAAAAAATAATAAATTTTATTGATTACTCTCCATATATATATATATATTATTAATATATATTTTTTGTTTATTTATTTTTTTTATAAATAAATGTTAGTTATTAATATGTTAGTTTTGTAAATAAAAATATTTGAACCCAATATCTACTTAGTACCTCTCCCTTTAACCTTCTCTCCACATTTAGATATTACTACTATACCAACTTCATAATCTTGCTATATATTTTTTGTTATATAAATATTAAATGAATCTAGCTAAATAAAACAATTGATTGATAACCTTATTCAATAAAATTTATATAAATATTTCATATTATAAAAAAAATATATCACGGAGATTTTACTATGTAGTTTTAGAAGTCAAACGTACGGAAGAATTCCTCTCACAATACCATACATAAATTCACAAATTTAATTTTAATAAAAAATTACAATTATCATTAGTTTCTGGCTCAAAATTTAGTCACACGGTTTCTCAAAAGTGTATTTTACGCTATGGAAGTCCTTTCCCACGAATTCAGTTATGTTGTCATGCATAAATATTTAGGCTTTAAATATAAGAGATTTAATTAGTATAGGGTTAGTGGTTTTACATTAGCAAATAATTACAAAATTTTATTTATTATAAATTTATTGATTTTATTATAAAAGTTATATAAATAAATAATTATAATTAAAGTCAGTATAAAACTCTCTCACACTATCGTAGATACTAATTAAACTCTAAATATAATTAATGGTTCTAAATTTTTTCAAATTTAAACATTGTTTCCAAAGTTTAAAATTGTGACATATATATTAATATCATTCATGAGTAAGTGTGTTTTGAACGTCAAAGGTAAAAAAAATAAAATTATGTGACGTAACATAAATCTATTGTTTAATAAAATTGTTAAGTTAATAAATGAACAATAATTTTTTTTTATTAACAATAAACTGTCCTTTTATTAAGTAATGATTCTTTGTCACTTTATTTAATTTTTTATACTTGGCTCTCAATATAATTAATCGTTAATTTCAATAATTTACTCATAGATACCAATCGATACATTTTTTAAATTTAGGCACAATATCACAATTTTAAACTTTGAAAACAAATTGAAAAATTTAGGAATATTAACTGTATTTAGGCAAAATTAATATTTACAATTTTTTAATGAGAGTGGTTACATCATTGCTCTTTTTCTTATTAATGTCTCGTGTGGTTGTCATTTGTACATATAATAATCACGTTGACGCATGCAAAAATTATGATGATATGGCGTTTAAAAAATCCAGCAAAAACTAAATAAATAAATAAGCGCTTCGTTTTCAACTTCTCTGGTCCCAAGCCGGAGAGAACATGTCTAAGAATCCTGAAATTAACGAACCGCTAAGTTTGCACTTTCACTTTCTCTTATTCTTCAAACGCGCTTTTATATCATGAGATCCAATCATTCTCATATTCATTGATTTTCACTTTTCAGTTAAAAGACATAACAGCAAAGACCTCATCTCGGAGGCGGAGAAGTCGTCGGACGGCGAGAATTCTCCTATCGAACAGGTGGCGCTGACGGTTCCGGTGACCGACGATCCATCGCTACCTTCGTTAACCTTTCGGACATGGATTTTGGGAACCGTAGCGTGCGTGCTTCTCTCGTTCCTGAACCAGTTCTTCGGTTACCGGCGGGAGCCACTGTCAGTGACGGCGATATCGGCGCAGATCGCAGTGGTGCCGGCGGGGCACCTGATGGCGGCGACGGTGACGAAACGCGTGTTCATGAAGGGGACTAAGTGGGAGTTCACACTGAATCCAGGGAAGTTCAACGTGAAGGAGCACGTGCTCATCACCATCTTCGCTAGTTCAGGAGCGGCTAGTGTTTACGCCATCCACTTCGTTAGCGCCGTTAAAGTGTTCTACAGGAAGGAGCTAACGGTTTTGGCGGCGTTATTGGTCGTTATGACGACCCAGGTTTTGGGCTTCGGTTGGGCCGGGGTTTTCAGACGTTACCTTGTCGAGCCCGCTACCATGTGGTGGCCCCAAAACCTTGTCCAAGTCTCCCTGTTCAGGTACGTTCCTCATTTTCTTATTTTATTTTATTTTATTACCTTTTCCTTAAACTACAGTAATTAGGATATTTGATTCTCAAATGAGATTTTACAAAATTTGACTTTTTTTAAGCCTGTTTCTTTTACTCTCCCACATTTATCTGCTTTAAAAAATATACTTTTTGTTTTTCATCATTTATCATGTTTATCAGCGTAAATTAGGTTTTAGTTTTTACTAATTTATTAATGCAGCTTTAAGTGATAAATAATGGATATTTTCTAAGAGTTTAACACATATAAATCAATCACAAATTTTTATTTACAAACTATATATGTATAAAAGACTTTGATTAACTATTAATATAATGTAAAAGTTTTTTTTTTCCAATTTTTAAAGAGTATAGATATACCTATCAAATCTCATAACATCATTATTCAGTCTCTCATCTCATTCTTCTAAAGTTATTCAAAATCTATGGTAGTAAAATATTTTTAATTTTTATACACAATTGTATACAATAAAGAAAGGGATAGAATGAAAAGCGGGAAATATGAGATAAAATGATTAATATAATAAAGAGAGATAGAAAGGAAAAGTAATATTGTAAAGAATGTTGCAAAAAAATATTACATAATAATATAACTCATTTAATACGTCAACTTTTATGATGAAATTAGTTTTCTTTGAACTTTAATCTTCTATATTCCAAATGTACTTTTTTTTTCTTTCTTTTCATATTATATTTATTATCTCTTCTACCAGCATTTCACTATTTTAAAACCAAAGTTTATACACACAACGCTTTTTAAATCTATTTTATTCGTTAGAATCGAAGACAAATATCATATCGCGGTTTACAATGCTCACCTACTGCTCAATCAACAAGGTGAATTCTATGATTCACAACACTATTTTTACATGAAGGAAAGAAATGGATATACACAATTAAAATAAAATAAAATAAAAAATAAGTAAAATATTTCTTATAAACAAATGTTGATCGTTAATTTGTTAGTTTTTGTTAGTAAAAAGATTCAAATTCATGACTTCTCTATCTTTCATCTCCCTATTGTGCTAAATCAACCATATAACTCTACATAAAAGTAGAAAAAAATATAAAATAATAAATAAACTATTTATATTTAGACGATTTTAATAGATAAAGAATTTTTAAATCATACGTACATCTTAATGTGAAACAACGTTGTTAAACAAGTTGTGGTTAGAGCCTACGAAGTGAAATATGTTTCAATTAACAAATAAAAAATTTCAAAAAAAATGAGTTCACAATTTTATATAAAAGTTGTATCGAGAGAATACGAAATTCAAAGCATTTAAGATGTTAGTGAATTTTGTAGCATAGATTATAATCCCTTCAAGCGCACCTTAATTCATTGTGTTTTGATAGAGATAGAATTTCATAGATCCAAGGAATTTAAAATATATTTAATTTGAAATTATTTTAATTTAAATGGGTTTATTTTTTAAATGTTTTGTTTGGATAAAGTAATTTTAATTTATTGAATTTTAATTTTTTGTTAGTAGAGTATTTCAATTTCAACTAAAAATAAAAAATTATTTTATTAAACAATATTTAATGTATTGTAGCTAATATAATTCATTCACAAAAGTGGCATCAAAATTTTGTCATCAACAAACACATATTATAGTAACTAGAGTTGTAGCTAATATTATGAAACTCTACATACTAAGAAATAATTTCAACCAACATTCACAAAACAATCTAACTAATATATCTTGAAAAAATGTTGAAAAAAATCAATTAAAAATATAACTTTAGTGAACATTAATAAAAAAACTTTTAACTGATGTCAAGCAAAAAATAACTTATTCAGATCTCACTAAAAAAAACTTAGGTTTGAAGAATTTTAAATTCTTACTTTTTTAAAAGAATTTAAAATTTTAAAGTTAATTTATATTTTATTTTATTTTATTATGTCTTTTATTTTTATGTTGTATATCTTTTCTCGTTGTTTTATTTTTTTTAAATACTTTGTAATTTATTTTTTAATTTATATTTTTTTAGTGAAAATTTTAAAAAATTTTACCTAAATAATTTTTAAAAATTTTGAAATATTAGGTTTAAAAATGTTAATTTAAAACTTTAAATTGAAAAATAAATTAAAAATCATTAAAAAATTAAAATAACAAAAATAATACACAACATAAAAAATAAAATACATACAAACAAAATAAAATACAAATTAACTTAAAATTTTTTTAAAATTATTTTATTTTGAAAGTATAATTTGTATGCATGTTAACTTTAAGAAAGTATAATTTTAAAAATTCAAAATAACGAAAAAGATACAAAGCATAAAAAAAAATGAAATACAAATTAACTTTAGAAAGTTATTGCTTAATTTGTATTTCATTTTTTTATGTGTTTTATTTTTACATTATGTATCTTTTCTATTATTTTAATTTTTTAAAAATGCTTTGTAATTTATTTTTCAGTTTAAAGTTTTCAAATTAAAAATTTTCAACCTGATATTTTAAATTCCTTTTAAATTAATTTGGTAAAAAAATTAAAAAATTAAACTTAAAAAATATAAAATGAAAATAAATTACAAAGCGTTTTAAAAAAATTAAAACAATGAAAAAATATACACAATGTAAAAATAAAACATATAATAAATAAAATAAAATTTAAATTAACTAAACAAATTTAATTTTGAAATTTATGATTTAAAAGATATACATCAATAAAAAAAATTAAAAAATTAAAAAAATTACTGAAAGATAAATATGAGAAAATCTCTCTATAAGAAATTGGTTGCTGGACAGTTAATTTACATAAAAAAAATCATGTGGTAAAGAAAATTACCTAAATGACCCATCTTTCACATTATTGACACATCTCTCACATCATGCTAAGAAATTGAATAAAGTGATTTCTTTTTTATTTATAAAGCTATAAAAAATTGGTTGTTGGGTAACTAATTTCTTATAAAATGTTCTTTTCTCAAATTTATTTTTTTAGTCAATTTATATTTTATTTTATTTTATTATGTGTTTTACTTTTACATTGTCTATATTTTTTCATTGTTTGAAATTTTTTAAAATGCTTTGTAATTTATTTTTCAGTTTATATTTTTTAAAGGATTTTAACTAAAATAATTTAAAATATTAGGTTTAAAATGTGAATTTAAAAACTTTAAATTGAAAAATAAATTACAAAAATTTTTTTAAAAAACTAAAATAACCGAAAAGATACACAATATAGAAATAAAATACATAAAAAAATAAATACAAATTAAATTTAAAATTTTTTAAAGTTATAATTTTTTAATTTTAATTGTACATAATTTTTTTATGTATTTTATTTTTATGTTGTGTATCTTTTTTATTATTTTAATTTTTAAAATTATACTTTTTTAAAGTTAATATGCATACAAATTATAAAATAAAATGATTTAAAAAATTTTTTAAGTTAATTTTTATTTCATTTTTTTATGTGTTTTATTTTATGTTGTGTATCATTTTTGTTATTTTCATTTTTTTAAAATTCTTTGTAATTTATTTTTTCAGTTTAAAGTTTTTAATTAAGATTTTTAAATCTAATATTTTAAATTATTTTCTTTAAAAAATTTAAAATATTTAACTTAAAAAATATAAACTGAAAAATAAATTATAAAACGTTTTAAAAAAATTAACACAATGAAAATATATACGCAACGTAAAAGTAAAGCACATAATAAAACATAAATTAAGTTAAAAATTATAAAGATTTTAGTTTTGAAATTCATCATTTACAACAATATACATAAAGTAAAAATTAAATTTATAAAAATTTAAAAATTTGACTAAATTGTTTTTAGATTTTTTTTAAAATTTTTGTTAATGTCTTTTTAATTTGATTTTTATGCCGGTATTTTTTGTAAAGTATGAGTTTAAAAATTTTTTAAGTTAATTTATATTTTATTTTGTTTTCTTATGTGTGTTATTTTTATTTTGTGTATCTTTTTCGTTATTTTATATGTTTTTTTAAAATGCTTTGTAATTTATTTTTCGGTTTAAAGTTTTTAAATTAAAATTTTTAAATCTAATATTTGAAATTATTTTAGTAAACAATGTTTAAAAAATTTAACTTAAAAAATATAAACTAAAAATAAATTACAAAGTTTTAAAAAAAATTAAAACAATGAACAAATATGCACAACATAAAAATAAAACATAAAATAAAATAAAATATAAATTAAATGATTTTTTTTAAATTTTAAATTTAAAATTAATGATTTAAAAGAATATAAATAAATAAAAAATAAATTTAAAAAAATTCAAAAAATTGACTAATTTGTTTTCAGATTTGTTTGTTTTTAATTTTGTTTTAATTTATTTTTAATTTTTTATGTACGTATGTTTTTATAAATTACAATGTTTAATACTTTAAAGTTAATTTGTATTTTATTTTTGTGTGTGTTTTATATTAATATAGTGTATCTTTTCCATTATTTTAAATTTTTATAAAATGTTTTTAATTTATTTTTAGGTTAAGGTTTTTAAATTAGTATTTTTAAACCTAATATTTTAAATTATTTTAAAACTATTTTGGTAAAAAAGTTTTAAAAATTTAACTTAAAAAATATAAACTGAAAAATTTTAATAAATTAAAACTATGAAAAAAGATACACAACAAAAATATAAAACACATAATAAAATATAAATTAGCTAAAAAAATTTAATTTTAAAATTTATTATTTAAAATAATATACATAAATAAAAATAAATTAAAAATTTTAAAAATTGACTAAAATAATAAATCTGAAATAAAACGCCTTGTAAGAAATTGGTTGTTAGGTTTTTTACATAAAAAAAAAACACGTTGAAATTTTAGTTCGCCAACAACCAATTTGTCAGCATAAATAGTAAAAGTGGTTATTTAGATAAATAATATAGGAGTGAGTCATTTAGATAATGTTTTTTTCTTTTTGGTATATAATAGAAAAAAAGCATGGGTAATTTTTTTTTTTATTTTTGGTATATAAAGGAAAAAAAAGCCTAAAGTACATTGTTTAGATAAGAAATTTCATATGAAATAAGTGAAACATATTGAATTGAGTTTTTCTAATAATTTGGTCAAATCCGACCTAATCAAATCAAAGTTAATTACTTATGGATTTTGAATTTTCAACCCAAGACCCTATCAAACTTAATTCGATAAAAAATAATAATAATTGAAAATATAAATATTTAAATACAAATTTTGATAAGATCTTATAGTTTCAACATATTACACTATTATTTTTAGTTTTAATTATTATTATTTTTTGAGTTGATATCAATATATTTTTTGTTATAATATGTTTTATAGTTTGAATTTTGATAACACTTTGTCTATCAGTTGATTTTAATTTGTTTTACTTTAATGTTTTAACTTTAGTTATAATTTTTTATTATTTTTACTGTACACCAATTACATTGTATATTTTTAAAATAATTGTTATAAAAATATATTAAAAATACTATTTTAGAATTTCAAATTTATAAAAAAAATTATTTGACGCAATTGACACAGTCCTACCTAATTTATTCATGAACAGGCTAAGTTTTTAATGAAAATTACATAAACTCAACTCGAAGAATTTTAATTGGGTTAACATGTTTCACCAAGTCTGTCCCAATTGAACCCATGTACACATCTAATTGTGGTTGTGTGGGGGAAGTGGCTATCCAAGTTTCTTAACGCATATTAGTCATCAACATGATACTGCATAGTCCACACCAATTTTATTGGTACAAAAAAATTAGTCAATAAAATATATAAGCTTTTTTGAAATTCAAATAATGTTTATTAAATGCTATCAATTTTATATCTTATTTGAAATATTTTACATAATTAAGCTTAATCATAAATAACATGTTACAAATAGAGATAATGGAAGTTGCACATACGTAATAGTTTCTCACAAATTTTCAGAAAAAAAAAAACAACTAGTTTCTCACAAATTATAATTTAAATTTGAACAAATGATAGTAACGTTATAAAAATTTATCAAATTACATATAATTTTTTTTATATTAACTCTTTTAATTTAAAAATATTACATTAATATTCCTTATATATTTCTAAACATCATTTTTCTTTAAATTAAAAATTTACACTGACATCCTAAAATAAAGCGAAAGTAATTATTAAAAAAAAAATTCATGCGTAATTATAAAAAACATTTAAAGCTTTTAGATTTTGTTGATAGATGTACATGTATTTAGTATTAGAGAATACTAAAAATTGTCTCTTACAAAAGATTCTGGTTAGAAACAACAACAAAAATTAAAATAGCAAATAACTTACATACTTTTCTTTTTTAGAAAGCGTAAACTTTGACAAATGACTTTATACTATTATTACTTTAATTATGAAATGTATATAAATTGATTTCTATAAGATATGATTCACATGCATGAAAATAATCTTAATTTCATTGAAAGTTAATTTAAGAATTTAATTAGTATGTAATGATAATGTATAAGAGTTTTATAACTCTAATATTAATAATAAATGATTGTGATAATATATTATTTAAAACTTTTTAGAGTGAGATTGCATACTAATTAAACTCTTAATTTAAATGAAAAACTTTCACCCGATCTTTTGGTTATATTAAAGGCTAGTGATGATGTTATTTCTAATGATTAAATATTAATGTAACTTTGATTCATTTAATCCTATCAAATTTATTAACAACTGTTATATGGATATTAATTCCATATTTCACAATGATTTTACAATGCATGCATGCTTCATAATGGATTTCAGGGCACTGCATGAGAAAGAGGAGAGACTAAAGGCAGGGTTAACTCGAAATCAGTTTTTCCTTATAGCCTTTCTGTGCAGTTTTGCTTACTATGTCTTTCCTGGTTACTTGTTCCCAATGTTAACATCAATTTCATGGATTTGTTGGATATTTCCCACTTCAGTTATAGCACACCAAATAGGTTCAGGGTTACATGGTCTTGGACTTGCTGCTATTGGCTTTGACTGGTCAAGTATATGTTCTTATCTTGGTAGCCCTTTGGCTAGTCCATGGTTTGCTACTGCTAACGTTGCTGCTGGTTTTTCCATTTTTGTGTATGTAATTATGCCAATTGCTTATTGGTCCAACCTTTACAAGGCAAGAAGATTTCCCATATTTTCAGATGATTTATTTAAGTCCAATGGTCAAAAGTACAATATCTCAGCTATAATAGACTCCAATTTTCACCTTGACAAGGAGGCTTTTGAACGTGAGGGCCCTCTTTATCTTAGCACCATGTTTGCTATGTCATATGGCATTGGTTTTGCTTGCCTTTCTGCTACCCTTGTTCATGTATTTCTCTTCCATGGGAAGTAAGTCAGTCATGTGGTTAATGGATAATTAATTACTCTTTTTATTTGTGTGCATTCACTAATTGAATTTTGTTTTAACCGTGCAGTGAAATATGGCAGCTAAGTAAATCTGCTTTCCAAGAGAATAAGATAGATATACACACCAAGATCATGAGAAAACATTATAAACAAGTTCCTGAATGGTGGTTTTTTTGCATTTTGTTGTTCAACATAATGGCAACTATATTTATATGTGAATACTTCAACCATCAACTCCAACTACCATGGTGGGGTGTGCTTTTAGCTTGTGTAGTTGCCATATCGTTCACTCTTCCGGTTGGAGTAATTAGAGCTACGACAAATCAGGTACATTCCTATGTTATAAAAATACACTAGTCATAAAATTCTTGGTAATATATTTAATAAAAATTTGTGGGACACTCACGCAGGACAAATTATATATTAGGCAGTATAGGGGGACAACCACCCAATGTGACACATAATTGAGTGCTATTAACTCTTTCTCCTAAATTAAAAAATATATATCCAAAAAACTACATTTTTTTCCTCACATAATGCAATTTCTTGACAGCTAATTATATATAATTAAGTATTATTTTCATTTGTTTGCTTCAAACTCAGTCAAGTGGTGGGTTTTTGGCATGGAATGTATTCACAGTGGAATAGTAATAATAAGACCTACAGAAAGAATTGAAGGTTGTGAAATTGATGTATGAATACAAAAAGGGGTTATTACAGAAGCACATACCCAAAAACTAATCAAGGTTGTAGCTATAGTGCTTTAGTAGTTGGATTTTGGGGAGAATGTTGATTATGAAGTACACCATTGACCCCAGGATGATGGAAATCGTTATTCGGCACCCTTGTTTTCACTGACACCCCAAACAACCCAATCCCATAGGTTCAACACAATGTATGTCCCAATCCCACCGGTCAAACTACACAATTTTGATAATATTTGAGTTGAGCACTTCAAATTTGTAATTTTTCTTTTTTTTTTTTTTTAATGTTCTATTGGTCAAAAACCGGTCAAGTGGTCTATAAATGAAATACAACTATAACAATTGTATTTGTGTAACTATGTTAGTGATACCGTAGATCTGGCTAGATTAGTCTAATTGAAATATTGGTGCTACCTCTTACATTCCAGATACTGCATACTACCTAAAATAGTTTGGTTTTTTTTTTCCCTTCATTGACATTCACATGGCCTAACAATAATTAATTAATTTTCCTTGTTGTGAAGGCACCAGCTTTGAATATAATAACAGAGTACATAATTGGATACGTCTACCCTGGATATCCTGTTGCCAATATGTTGTTTAAAGTGTATGGGAATGTGAGCATGAAGCAAGCGATTTTCTTTTTACAAGATTTCAAGCTTGGCCACTACATGAAGATTCCTCCTAGAGAAATGTTCTTCGCACAGGTTTGTTTACTAGTTTCCTCTATCTAAAGCAAAGGAAATAATAAAGAAAAGTGATTTATTATTGATTTTTCCTTCTGCACATTTCACTAAAAACCTCTTGTTTGTTTTTAGTTAGATCTAATTATAAATAAACATGAAACACAATTTTGTATAAAACTCAATTTGAAGTGAAACCATAAGAAGAGTTGATCTTTCGAACTTAATTTATGAAATGAAGTTATTTCAATATTTAGTTTGTACACTTTATTCCTATATGTAGCTCGGATACTTCAAAATAGCAAAAGTATAAGTGTCATTCCCGCGTATCAGACACCCAATACTACCAAAATACGCTTGGATATGTATCATAGAAGTATTTAATTATTTTTATTTAATTTTTTTAAAAAATATTGGATACAACTTGGATTGACTGAGATATGTGACTTGGAAACAACTTACCAGTAAGGGACACAACTCAATCCGTATTGGATACAAGTTGAAGCATTTTTCTAATTTTTCAAAAATTTTTATATTTTAAATTAAAAAATTAAAATTAATTAGAAAAGAATAATAGATACTTGTTTTAAATTGAAATGTTTTAAATTTAAACTACTAACTAATAATGATACTAGGCTATCGTATATAATCAAAACTTTTCTGAATATAGTTTATAGATACCTGTCAAATAACTAGTTAATATGAACCTAAAATGTAATTTTTTATTTATGATGATTTTTTTTAAATTATGATGATATGATCATGATTATAATTATTAATGAATAACAGCTCTAATGTGATCTTATTGGGAAGTTTAATAGAGTTTTATGAATGACTCACAATTTGTTTACTTACATTGAATGAACTATTTAAAGAAGCACAGTTTTGATGAATTTTATATTATGTATTATATAGTTATATATAGTAACATATGCAAGACGTTTTTGGTAGCCTTTTAATATTAACAATATATCTAAACATGCATTAAACAATACTCTTGTCAGTTATTATTAGCTATCATTTCCTTGCGCTTCTTTCTTTCCAGGTATTAGGCACCATAATATCTGCACTGGTGCACTTATTAACAGCATGGTGGCTGATGAACACTGTTCCAAATATATGTGAACGAGAGTTGCTTTCAGCAGGTAGTCCATGGACTTGTCCAGGTGATCATGTGTTCTATGACGCGTCTGTGGTATGGGGTTTGATAGGGCCTCGTAAAATATTTGGAGATCTTGGACACTACTCTGCCATCAACTGGTTTTTCTTGGCTGGTGCTATTGCTCCTTTCTTAGTTTGGCTAGCAAACAAGGCCTTCCCTCATCAACAATGGATTAGACTTATCACTGTGCCTGTGGTCTTGGGAGCATTATCTGACATGCCTCCTGCTACACCAGTGAATTACACAAGTTGGGTTCTTGTTGGCTTTGTCTCAGGGTTTGTTATCTACCGTTACTATCGTGGTTGGTGGAGCCGACACAATTATGTCCTATCTGGGGCACTTGATGCTGGATTAGCCTTCATGGGTGTTCTACTCTACTTGTGTTTAGGGATGGAGCATATTACCCTAAACTGGTGGGGTAGTGATTCTGATGGATGTTCATTAGCTTCATGTCCAACTGCTCCTGATGTTAAGTCTGAAGGGTGTCCTCTTTACTAAGTTTGCAAGTGATACTGTAAAATTGGTACTATTAGCAATGGTTTTGAATTATGGTTGAGATGCAGCAAAATGAATTTGATCAAATTAAATTGCTAAAGACTCCTCCAACAAGTTCAAAGGTGTGTGGCTAGCTTCATTAGTTACCTATCACCAATTACATACTCCCCAAGACCAACATACCTCCAAGGGTTTGGAACTAGCTAGGAAACCCAACCTACTTTGCACTTTACCCCATGCCAAGGAATTGGAACCATGTGATAAGTTTCTTCATCAATTGTTGAACAACTTCTCTAGTGTCATTATCTATCTTAAATATGATAATTTTTTACTTAAAAAAATAAAAAACACAATTTATCCAAAAAATAATCAAGATTTCGATGTGCCAAGTCACTTGCTTATCAATATTGTTGTTACATCATCAACTAACATTATTAATTGATATAGTAGAGATTAAAACAAAAAATAAGAATATCTCATATGAATAACTGATCTTTTTTGTAATAAGAATATTAAGAGTTGAGTCCAAACTTATTTTATTAAAGTTTCCATCTTATTATCAAAAGCCTATTCTATCTTATCATCGAAAGTTGAGTCTGATTTTATAAAAAGTCAAATTTGAGTTTATTATCAAAGGCCGATTTCGAGCCTACTAAAATCCAAGTTTGAGTTTATTATTAAAGACTGACTTCAAGCTTATTAAAATCCAAGTTTGAACTTATTATTAAAGGTTGAGTTTAAGCTTATTCTATCTTATTATCAAAGGCCGAGTCCGAGTCTATTCTATTAAAAGATGGTTCTAATTTAATATCAAAGGTCGAGTTCCAACTTCTTTCATCTTATTATGAAAGGTCAAGTTTGAGTCTACTCTATTAGAAATCAAGTTTGAACTTGCTATTAGAAGTTGACATGCTTCACCATCATAAGAAAGACATGACTCAATTTACTAAGATGAGGGTTTACACGACCTCATAAAAGAGATACAGTTCAATTCACATATACATCCAGAAAAATATGTTGTTAAAAAAATGGTTAAGCTCAATCACATACAAGCCTCAGAGCTTGAGGGACTTATTATAATAAAACATTTAGCATAACGTCTAGTAAAAATATCCCAAGTGACTCGCTAGAATGGATAATCTAAGCGCCTCAATGGTCATGTTCGGCTTGACCAATCCAAAGGAGGGAAAGGCTGGAAGCATGGAGGGAGAGACAGGTTGGGCATGCAAGAGGGGGTGATGTTGCGAGGAGGTAGCAATGGTCGGTGATTGTGTCTTCATAATTGAAGGGCAAAGACAATAAGGGTAAAGATGAGTGTAGGGGGAAAGGACTCTATGGATAAAGAGTGGGGGATGGGGCAGGGACGAATGTAATACACTTGCGGTAGGGGCAAACAAAGTACAGGAAAACTCAGGGGGAAGGGAGAGAACAAACTTTAAGAAGTACCAGGGAAAAAAACAAATTATAAGGATGGAGGGTTGGGGTGGAATAAGGTACTCTGGATTGGTTTTTGCTAGACTCATATCACCTATTTTGAACTCAATGACAAACACATGTTTCGAGCTCACTTTAGAATAGATATTCTAGAGTCATTACATGAACTTTTACACGAGCATGAACAAATATTTCCATATTAAGTCCAAAATAGGTGTTTCAGAGTGATTCTATAATAGGTATTTTCGATTTGTAAAAAAGAAAATTGGATTACTCATTTAAATTATTGAAAAGTGACATCCAAATTACCCAATTTAAAAGGTCATTGAAAGATATTTTTGTTATTTAATATATTATGAAGGTGCTTAGAAAACATAAGATATCTTTGAAAGCTCTTCTTAATACTTTTTTAATAATTAGACTTATGTTTTTTTTTCGATATGAATGAAAAGGTCTTAGAAGAGCTTTCAAAGAAAAAAAGAACAAATTGAAACTGACATTATTATAAAAAGAAATAACATAAATAACAATAAGATTTGATGATTAATATTTTAATTAACTTATTTTAAAAAATATTATCTTCAATCAAATTAAAAAATATAATATTATAATTTTTTGTTAAAATAGATATTCGTAAATAGAAAAACTAGTATTCATATCCGTTTATGAGCTCGTAGAAATAAAAAACATATCCTTTTTTTTATGAAGGAAACATATCCACGTATAACCGTACTTATTTAGCTTATTAATATGAATAGTTTTACAAATTTTGTATGTGTATATTAGCCAATGCGAATGGAGTGGGACGGAGATGAGTATGACATTCCTATCCTTATTTCTATTCCTGAAATACATCATCATCCTCATACCCATATCCAATTGGTACGATATGTCTCTATTCTTATTTCGTCAATATCGGATATACCTGTACCTGTCCTGTACCCATCCCATACCCATAAAAAATTATAATATTTTTTCAATAAAAATAAATTGTTTGAATATAATGATATTAATTTAAAAGTTATCTAACAAACGCAAATAATTTTTGAATTAAATGTAAAAAATTTCTTTTTTTAAGACAAATGTCAAACTCTAAAGGTTAAATCTTTCTTCACATCTCAAAATTGTAATTTTTGAAAAAAAAAATAGAAATCTAAAGAATCATTTGGTTTGAAACTAAGTTTAACAAATAAAAAATAAAAGTTTATAATATTTTAGATATTAAAATAAGGACAAAGTTAATGACGGGGATAGGGATAAGTGGATATACACATCCTCATTCACATCACCAACTTAATAAATTAAGTATTTATCGAATTGTATTTTATTCGTACTTTGTCAAATCAAGAAATTTTCATTAACTTTAAAATGAATTTGAAGATTATCCAAAACACAATTTATTTGGTATCCCTAATAAAACTTTATTTTCATAATTTTTTATCTATAACTAAAATAATGCACAAAGTGGGCATTTCACGGAACAGAAAAAAACGGCTGCATTTCTTCGTTATTTAAAAAAAAAAAAAATACTCGACTGTCTTGTTAAAAAGGCCACTAATTCTTAATGTCCCACTAAAAAAGTGTGTTACGTAACTATTTAATGAATAAAACGAGAATTAAAAATAATTTAAATTCAAATTAATTTAGAGAACAACAATCAAATTTCAACTTAAAAAAAAGAAAAAGAAATAAAATTAGAATATAGAGTAATGTTATTTTTTTTTTTAAATAAGAGACTAATGCTATTTATGAAAGATATTACATGAAATTCATAATAACAAAGAAAATGAACTATTTAAATTCTTCCACGAATAGAATATTTCGTATTATTTGATTTTTAGTATTTTGAGAATGAGACAAAATGAAGTAAACTATTCACATCTGTTTTAGTATTATTTATGTTTTAGTATTCTCTTTTTCTTTGGTATTTGCGTCTTCGTGCAAAATATTGGGTAGGCATAGCATATCATTGGGTACAAACATGATACACATTGACAGTTTCAGCAAATCAGCTTAGGAGCATAGCATTTGATTCTTATCTACGAAGTTCTCATACGCATAGTATCCGGCTTTTTTTTTTTACAGTGTTAAATTAACGAAAAAATACTCTCTTAAATCGTCACATGAGTTGTCGGTATAGACAGTTCTTGTGTTGAAACTAGTGGAAACTCCCACATGAATTGATGGATTCTACAAACTTGGTAGTTCTTGGTTTAGACTCACGATGTAAAGATTTTGTTCTTTCTCGAGAAAGCACAAACAATGAATGAGGTAATTCTTTAGAAACCGGCAAGTCAAATGACACGTTGAGTGGTGAAGTGACACTTGTCACATATATAAAAACCTTGATTGTTGGTTTAGGTTACGTAATCGGCAACCCAAATAGCAGTTTCCAACTACTATG
This sequence comes from Psophocarpus tetragonolobus, assembly GCA_037954015.1. NCBI lineage: Eukaryota > Viridiplantae > Streptophyta > Magnoliopsida > Fabales > Fabaceae > Psophocarpus > Psophocarpus tetragonolobus. The sequence goes on along the minus strand of JAYMYS010000033.1, from coordinate 1,170,032 downwards.
ATCCCGTGGTCCTTTCAATGAACGGAGTGTTGTCCATCAAACCACCAACTAGAATGATAATCATTACATGTGAGAATTTTTCAAAATTTACATAACTGTCTTTATAAAAAAAGTAACTTATTTGTAGGTCAAATTACTTGAGAAAATATTTTTGTTTCTATTTTTTATTTTTTGAAAAACAGTTTTTTTTTTATATTTTTAGTTGTATTTCTATTTTCAAAAAAATATTACTATTAAATTAATAAATTTAAGTAAAAATATTATAAAATATTTATATATAATCTAAGATACATTAATATATTTTTTATAATTACAATATTAATATTAAATTGTTACATAGTTTTAACTTTAAAACACAAAATATTTTTTTTATTTTCTTTTTGGTTGTTTTTAAAAAATATTTCTATAAATATTATTTTCTAAATTTTATCCAAATATATTTTTACTTTGTTTTCAGTGAAAATAAAAATAATAATATCCAAAACAAGTGTTAAAATTTAGTTAAAAGTGCGTTATATATCATGTTTAAATTGCAGTTGCTTGCTCATTAATGAATAAAAGTATAACTAACAAAAAATTCAGAATTCAAATTAAATTAGAGAACAACAATCAATATAAACTTAGAAAATAAAATAAAATAAAATCACAATTTATAATAAGAAAGAAAATAGCTAATTTAATGAAGAAAAGACAAAGACAAATATTTTGTTGTATAAATTATTTAAATTCTTACACAAATAGAATATTTTTTATCAGTTGAACTTTTTATATATTTTGAGAATGAGATAAGATATATACAAACTTAACTAATTTATTTTGAGAATGATATAAGACATTTACTCACAATGGACCTATGGAAGGAATCAAGTTCCTTTCCTTTTATAGAAAAGAAAAGATACAACAATAGCGTCAAAATATATAAAAGAATATGATATTACTTTTAACCAAAAAGCTTAAGCATTAAATTATGAGTTTTCTCATTTATATATTACTCAATTTCCTAATTTTTTAATAATATAAGATGTCAACTCACATTTGCACTCCAATAGTTTTCTCACCATAATAATAGATAAACAAGAGAGGGATGCACAGTAAATGAAGATTCGAATGCATTAAAGGGAGCTGTTTTCTTCCAAACTTACTATTGAAGGAGCAATGCATATATGAAAAAAATTTCAAGAAGTGGTCAAGTGAAAAAAGTTTAGCAAAGTAAACTGAAAAAAATTAAAAAGATATATCAAATTCTGTATAATGTAAGTTTTAAAGTTTGATAATTTAGCTGGATTAGTTTTATTTAGACTATATTATGTAAGTTTTATAATTTTCGTTGTATTAGTTTTGCATCTTTAAATGCAGTTTAAGAACTTAAGCAATGTTTATATTTTTAAATTTTACAAGGTTGCAACATCTGTGGAATGAGGATGCAAATGGTGTAATACGATCAAGAAGAACTTAAACTCTTAGGCTCCGCGAAGTAGTTTTTTTTGTTCAGTTTGAAAATTTTTAAAAACTAAAACCAGATTTTTTTTTGTGGCTGTTAGTTTCAAGTTAGATTTATATTTTTAGTTTCAAAACTTTTCAAGATTAAACCTGTTTTCTTTTGAACCGTCAGATTTAGTTTTTTTTTTTTTAGTTTAAAAAATTATTGATAATTTATAATAGATTAAAATAACTCAAATTCTAAAAAAAAATATGACCAACCCGAAAAATAATAACAATAATATAACGCAAATATTTATATAATTTGTGTTTTGTGTCTATGAAACAAAAATTTACATATAACTACAAAAAAGTGGATAGAATTTACACATTTTCAAATGTACTAATAATAAAAATAAATTACAGCAAGATTATAATGTTACATTTGTTGCATCCCATAATTATTGAGCTAGTCGGTTTCAAAAAGTAGTCATTCACGCAACATGTTGTTCCCATCCAATTCTTATACTTCGAATTCTACATTCTCTTTAGCATAATGTCTAAATAAGGGATCATCTTTCATTTTCATTTTAATAAAATTATGAAGAATACAACAAGCAAATGGTATATTTTTGTCTTTTAAGACATATGACAACATTGATTTTAGAATAGGAAAATGTACTTTTAAAATCCTTTGAAAGAGAACATATGATTTTAAGTTTCTTAAAATGCCTATAAATCATGTCTAACGAGTGATGATTCGCTGCAAATCTAGCACACACCGTTTATAAAATAATAAACAAAAATATGGCAACCTACTCTTGAATAGTTAAAAACATAGTGTCTTTAATTTTATTCCTTTCTTTTAACAACTCACTGAGTTTAATGAACTGGGATGATGTAATTCTAAATGTTTCATTACAACTTATAAGATGACCATTTAGTACTTCAACCCACCTATTCATGTCCATTCAATCTGGAAGTCCTTTGAAGCTGAAGGTTTTTCTTTAATGAACCAGTATATTCAAACATCATATAAAGACAAAAGATTTTCAATCTCTTCATCTAAATCATCTACTAAGCTTCTAATAATGACATTCATCACCATTATCCTACAAATTAACAATAATATAGGAACAAATATAAATACTTTCTAAACACCAAAAAATATTACAACTAAATAGCAGTCATAAATCCAACTAAAGATAGAACCATAGTTTCATAAAATACAAAACATAAAAGTACAAGTCTCAATAACACATTATGCCAAAATCCAAAAACAGACACATGTCTTAATCCAAATATAAAGGAAAAATAACTCAGATTAAAAACTAGATCTTTCTTCCACTCATCTCATACCGCTAAAAACACATCTCTCTGTGGTCTCTTCTATGAATGTCTTTGTCGCCTTTGTAAAAGGAGCATCATCAGTGCCTTCAAGTTTTTCAAGGGAGCCTAAACAAGTTATTAGTTTCATTTTGTCTTCATTATTTTGTCCATTTACTTCTCCTACTATAGCATTAGAGGATGACCTTATCACCCCTACCACCTGACTTGTGTTCATCATTTCCAAAATATTAGCTTTTCTTTTTGAACTTTCACTCATTGTTGTCAAAACATTAGCAACCATTTGAAAGTTTTCTCTTTTTTTTTTCCCTAGTGTCAGAACTAACCATTGCCTTTTTCTCCTTGTTTGAGAGCTTTAATTTGTTCTTCTTGATTAAAATAATCTCCTTCAATGTTATAATCATCACTTATTGAAGGACTTTTTGCAGACAGATGTTGATTTACACTAGAGGTGGTTATGGCCCCAAAAAAGACACATAGTTTATCATAATGAAGATAATTTTTCCTCTTAAATTAATTGTTTATTGATTTGTATTTCTACAACATCATAATAGTAATTTGTAATGAAATATATAAAAGGATAACATCATATTATATCATGATAAAGAACTAAATTCAAATTAAAACATACTTTAAATAGTTTCTTCCATTCACCATTTGAGGCAATAATTTGTCTAATGGTAGAATTGAAGCCTACTTCAATTTTCATTTCAAGCAAATTAGTGAAAATCTTTTCATTTTCCTCTAAGTTGATTAAATTTGTTCTTAAATTGATCTTTTATGTATTCCTTGTCAAATTTTCTTTTCATTTCTTCCTTGATATGTTGCCATGTCATTTTGGCAAAAGTAGTTGTTTGTCTATTACCTTTCTTAACTTCATCTTCCATTAAAATTATGAAATATGATTCAACATTTTATGGCCATATATCCTTTTAGTTGGTAAGATCTCCAAAACATTATCTCTAACCACTTTTCATTCTCACTTGTAATGCTGAAACAAACTATATTTAAAAATAAATTTTAAAGAATATAATAAATTTTCCATTACATTATATGAATAAGATTAATATAGTAAAATCATAAGGAAACTCTCCTTATTAATAGAAAATATTGTCATTCAATTACTCAAATAAGAAAATGATTTGCTAATAAATAAATGTAAAAAGTAAGATAAGTGTTTTAAGCACTTATTTACTTAAGAGATAGTATAGCCTTTAAAGTGACAACAATATCAACTACACTCATCATCAATCAACAACTAGCTTTACAATAGTAGTAATATATTTTAAAAAGCAAGGAATAGCTTATATTATCATGTGCTTGATAGTGAGCTCATGCTTTTGACTATGTGAATTAGTGGTAAAACAATAATGAAAGCATAATAGAACTATGAAATAAATTCTAAATGACGAAACCATGTTAATTCAAGTGTATTAGTGTCTTTAGCAAACAAATTTATGAAACACCACCCTTTTATGATTGATGTTTTTAAATAGAGAGAGAAAGAAAATATATCTTATGTATCAAGTAACCAAAATATATAAGGTTGGAGCCAAAATATATCTTACGTATCAAGGAGCCAATTTGTGAAACAAAAGCCTTTTATAGCATAAGGTTTCAAAATTATAATAAAAAGAAACCAAACCTTGCCTTATTGGTTCATAATACATGCCTATTTATGTAATACTTATAGGTTAAATTTATGAAGATCAAAGTCAACGTAAATCCTGTATATCAGGAACCACTTTATGAAACAGAAGCCCTTTTATGATGTGTTTTATACAGTACAGATTGGTTAAAATTCTAAAGGATGAAACCAATTTAAATTTATGTTTCAAGGAATTAATTAATGTTATGTAACACTAAACAAGTCTTTCATGATTAAAACTTCTTAAAATTGATTGGAAGAGACCAACCTCTGCCTTCTTGATTAATATATACATTATGGATAACAGTAAAAATATCAAGTTCACTTAACATATACTTTAAAGTCACTAGGTAAGTTATTTATGAAGGATTGTAAATAGATATATTTTTTTGACAATGTAATATGTAAGTCTTAGGATACAAAAACTCAATTAAATCCTTTTTCCCTTACCACCTTTTCAATCCTTAAAAACCCTAGTCACGACATTCCTACCCACTTCTGAGTCTCAAAGTTACAAAGTAGACCCAAAATATTCCTATTTCAAAGTATAGAGGTTTTTCATTGCTAGTGATGTCAATATCTTTTAACATTAAAACAAAACCATCCAAAACATTCAGCACCACTTGCGATTCTGTTTGATAGAACAACACATTAACCGAGGAGAATTTATAATACCATATCTTATGCTCTTGTATATGTTATAACCAAACAAGGGTGACTATTCATTTGCCTATAATAAAAAGACCAAATTCAAATGCTCTTTCTCATAAAAGAAGCCTCCTCCTTGTTTTGAAGCATGATCCAGAACCCTCAAAATCACAATATCATCACAAATGAATTTCAACTCATTTACGAACCTTAACCACAATATGTTCAATGAGACATGCCACTATAAACACACAAAAAAGAAAGTAAAAACAAATAAATGAAGCACACACTAGAAGTTGAAGATGTAGGAGGTAGAATGAATTTTATGAAATAGTATAGTCGCCATGAAAGAAGGTGAACTTCCAATTCTATGCAAGGGAGAAACAGCAGTAGTCGCCCCTAAACCAAACTTGAGAATGAATTTTATGAAACTGCAAGGAGAAACCACAATAGTGTTTTCAAAAAGGAGAAAAAATATTTAAAATGCTTTTAATAACCAACTCAACTCTATTTAGCCTAAACACATTTTGATTTTGAAAACACATTTTAAAACCAAAAATTGAAAACTCACAACCACCCAAAACCGGGTCTTAGTAAATGACTAAAGAGATCTCCAAATCCAACTCAACCTTATTTGAAGGTTGTTGTTATTCTTTATGCATAAAAAAAAATTATTTTTCTAATTAGGCCATCATTTAATCTTAGCTTTATTTGAGTATTGGAGACCTAAAATACACATTTCACATCCCATTTGGCAAGAGTGCAGTAACATAGCAAATGTGGTGGTGTTGCTAAGTTTATAAATCGGTGGTCTAGCAGTATCTGACATCGCTAAGCCCAACTCAGTAGATGAAGTTGAGAAAATTTTAGGTGTCAGACTTTCGAACGAATATCTAAAAGGGGTATAATAAAAAAAATGGTTAGAGAAACATTTTGATAATATTTGAGACCATTTTCTCAATAATGTGGAACAATACATAAGGGCATATATCTTGAGATTAATCAAAGAACTACTATTTCTTGATCATTGTGGTAACTATGTATAAGTTTTTTCTCTTTCTGTAAGACTTGCATGAATGTGGTATATACAACTAGATATCAGTTGTCCTTGGCAACTTGTATTGTGAACTTTGCAAGATAAAAAACTACAACGAAAAAGAAATGGGTGGAGCATGCATATTGCTCCCATTGTGAGCATGGGAGAAGTTTCTATACATAGTACCTGTAGAATGGTCAATCTTGAACATAGGACTTCCACTTGGAGCAAGGTATTTGAACATATATAAATAATTGTACAAACATTACTAACATCATTTCCATTTGTAGGTGGTTTGGTGAGTATGAAATTAATTATAGACGATGAAATTGAGATATTGTCACGTATCGCAACAAGTTTCACGAGATGAAAAAATATATATAAGTTCAGTGAATAATATTACAAACTAATAACGACATTTTACACTGTTCAATTACACTACATTGCAAATTAAGTGGGATCCATACACGACTCAGCTGGAAAACATACCTATCAATTTACTAGCAGCAAGAGATATTTGTAGTTGTGTGGTTCCATTAATTTATTTTCAAATACTAAAGTGGCATCAACTAGACTGTGTGCTACAATAGTTTCAAACGGAACAACCTATTTTGGAATGACCACTGCAAAATATGACACTGCATTATCTCACATTAAAGGGTAGAGAAAGTGTTAACCGGTTAATTACTCATGCCATATTTGTTAGTGCATGGAATGATAAAATATCACACTGTATGTACTACTTCGGCAACTAACTATTATAGAACAACTAATTTGTCTAAGACAATTAACAAAATTTTAAAAGGTGCAAGATATATGTCAATAATAGTTTTGGTTAAATGTACTCGTGAAAGATTAGTTGAGTATTTTTTTGTAAGAGGTTTGTAGGCTGCTTCTAAGCTCATGTAGGTTGTTATTACTGTTAAAGAATTAATGAATGTCATGAAAGAAAATCAAATTGTTGCATGCACATATATTGTCAAAAGGTATTACATGAGACAAAAAAAGGTGTTGCATAAGCATTTAATCATTCAACTAAGATAGGAGGTAAAACATGGTCAATCATGTTTGACAAATAGTACTGTGAGCATGTAGCTTTCCAAGTATCTCATTGGCCATGCTTCTTACATCATAGCAATTTATGTTCAGTTAACATCAACTACTCTCTGTTATTGATCAAGTTTACTCTCTGCAAATTATAATAGAAGCGTATTCTAACTAGGGGAATCCCTTTGGCAATGTCGACACAATGTCTCCTAGAAGTGATCATTACTTGATGCCAAATTTAGAAGTTTTTCAAGCATCAAGTCATAAAAAATCTATCTACATTAAAAGTGAAATAGATTGGGAAGAGTCACAAAGCACAAATACGTTCCTAGTGGGTCATAATAAAACTAATTGTCCAAATTTAAATTATTAACCACGATAATATTGTCAACTAACTTCAAATGTCATCCCTATGCTCTACTAATTAAATTGATTGTATCTTATTTAATTTTTTTATATTTTAAATTATTAATTCATTGGCATGAAAGTGTATATTATTTTTAAATGGTTTAAAAACTTGAAAGATAAAAGACGTACTAATATAAAAAATTAATCAAGTCTTTTCTTTTTAAAAGTTAACATTTCAACATTTTATAACTCATATCTTATTTAATTTTGTTATATTTTAAATTATTAAATAATTGGCGTAAAAATTGAAAAATGAAGATGCACTAATATATAAATTTTTTAATATGAAGTGTTTTCTTTTTAAAATTTAACGTTTCATGATTTTATCTCATAATTCATAAAACAAAACTAATATTATATTTATTATTTAATAGTTCAATTATATCAAAATTAATTTACATAATTTTTAAAATAATATAAGTCCCACATATATTCTAGAACTAGGTCTGCTTAGTCAATAGGTTATAAAATGGATAGTGTATGTGTACAGTAAAACTTCCCATTTTGGCCTTTGGCATGGCTGAAATGTCACTACCAACAACCAATGAATATGAATATAATAGTGCCAAGATATTTCGGTCTTCGATTCTGTTGAAGACTGAAATCCACAAAAAGGACACTTGTTGGGGAAGATTAACCCCCCAATGATTAGTTAAAGCTAATGAATGTTTATTTAAGGAAAAACTCAAGTTATTGCCGTATTACCTAATTCATAATAAAAAAGATAAAACCCAACAGGTAAAAGCTCAACTATCCACTATAAATAGGGCATAGTACCAAGGTAAACTGCTCAATTTCCTATCATTTAATGCTATAACCTTACAAACTTAAGCGTTGGAGTCCTTTAGGAAGTTTTCTCTACCATCCGCAAGTATCCTATGCGTTTGAACCTAAAGAAATGTGTCTTCAGTACAAGGAGGAAAATTTCTCAGCTTCATTCTTAGCAACCGTGGAATCAAAGCCAATCCTGACAAATGTCAGGCAGTACTAGATATGAAGAGTCTTACTAACTTGAAGGAAATGCAAATATTGATGGGAAAACTAGCCTCTCTGGCTAGGTCCTCCCATGAACTGCAGAGCAAGAAAAACCCATATTCACCCTTCCTCGAAAGGCCCATAACTTCAAATAGACAGATGAATGTGAACATGCCTTCGTCTTATTGAAAAATCAATTGCAACCTCACTGGTCAAAGCAAAGCAAGACCTAGCAAACCCCTAATTCTACACCTTTTGGTATTAAATCAACGCAATGATAGTGCATGATACTCCAGAAGAGCAGCAGCGAATATATTTTGTGAGCAAAATGAGACACTGGCCATTTTTTTAGAGTCACCAAATACTGGTCCGAGTGAATTATCCTATATCCAAAGTCTTAAGGAAGCCTGAATTGGCAGGAAGAATGGTGGCATGGTCAATGGAGTTGTCTGGTTTCGACATTCGCTATGAACAAAAAGGTCCAATTAAAGCATAGAGCCTACCGGATTTTTTAAACGAATTTCATCCAATTCCAAACACTGTGGAACCTCCTAATTGGAGTTTGCCAAAAACCCAAGAGTTAAAGTAGCACGCTATATTGTTATAGCAAGTGATTTGTACAAAAAGGGTTCTCAATCCCTTTACGCAAGTGTCTAAATGAAGGTGTTTGTGGACTATATTCAAGAGCTAGATCCATGGCCACACAGTACTGAAGGTAAGATATTATTGGCCTACTTTAAAAGGATATTGTTTGGAGTTCGTGAAGAAATGCCCACAATGTTAAAAAGATAACAACCTGATACATCAACCCACTAACGATTTAAAAGTAGTCATCGCCTTGTGACCCTTCTACACATAAGGAATGGAGATCTAGGGGCCACTTCCTAGGGGCAGTGCAAGTTCTTATTGGTGGTTGTGAACTACTTCACCAAGTGGATAGAGGCTGAACCCCTAGCCACCATTTTGAGTCAAAACGTTTAGAAGTTTGTGTGGAAGAATTTTGTGACTCGCTTCAGCATCCCCCATTCGATTGTTACTAACAATAGCCTTCAATTCACGGACAAGAAGTTCATGTCTTCTTGGAAGGACTCAACATCAAACACAGGGTGACTTTAGTAGAACCTCCACAAGCCAACGGCCAGGCCGAAGCAGCAAACAAGGTATACTAGTAAAATTAAAAAAAAACTCACAAACGCTAAAAGGGGATCGACCAATCAACTAACTGAGGTCTTATGGGCATAACAATACACCCCTAGTCAACAACCCAAGAGACTCCATTGGGATTAACATATGAGATAGATGCAATGCTACTAGTCGAGGTGGGAGAACCGTCATTCAAGAGGCAACACTTTCAGGCAGAGGAAAACTCAAAAGGACTTCGAAAAAACTTAGATGGCATCAACGAGGTCAAAGATGAGCCTTGCTGGTAGCAGAAGCGTGCAAGCAGAAAAAAATGACCCAAAATTCAACTCTCAAGTTTGGCCAAAGAGCTTCCAAAAAAATGACTTAGTCTGGAGGGATATAGGCGCAGCAAGAAAAGAGAAAATTGAAGGGAAGTTAGCAGTTAATTAGGATAAACCTCTCAAAATTAACCATGACTTCGGCAAGGCCGCATACAAGCTTGAGGAACTATCTGGGAAGCTGATCCCCAGGACATGGAATTCGTCTCACTTTAAGCAATATTACAGCTAAAACACGAGAAAACTCCTTTTGTAATTGTATTTCATAAAGACACTATTTTTCTTATTCGAATTTTTATCCCTACCAAGGGTTTTTGATGAAAAGGTTTTTAATGAAGTCCTATACCTATTTACGAAGATAGGACTTTTTGACACCATTGTGTTTCACTTCCTCTTATGTTATGCAAAATTTGTTTACGAGTGCCCTCGAAAACTGTATAGTTCGGCCAAGGCAATACTCGTTATTACTTCAAGTACCCTCCTAACCCTACAGTCCAGCCAAGGCATTACTTGTTATTTCTTTAGGTACCCTCCCAAACTTTACAGTTCTACCAAGGTAGTACTAACTATTTCTTCAAGCACCCTTCTGAACTTTATAGTTTGGCCGAGGCAGTGCTCCAACACGCTTAATGTTTTCACAAATTTTATAGTTTAATCCGATGACGCTAACATTTTATAACACAATTCAGCTAAAAGAAAGTAGTCAACACAACCATAAATAAACTAAGTATGAACAAAAATTATTAGCAACATCAAATTACAATAGAAACCAAGCAAGTTTGAATCAAGACAAATTTCATTTCTAATAACGTAGTGGTGTATATGTAACCACTATACAAAAGGTTTACAAATATGGGTGTATATATAATTCGGCTTTGTAAAGGAAAAAGTTTACATCATGGTAACAAAGAAAGAAAATAATAAGAGGCAACCTCATCCTCCCCATCACCATTGTCGTTATCTTCTTCTGACTCCTCAACATAGGTAGTGTCTTCAACTTGGGTATCCTCAATTGGAGAAGGGCTAGAGTCTTACCATCCAGGGTCAGGTCATCAGGAACATCATCTAAGTTCTTATACACCCCACAGAAGACATCATAATCCTAGTTGAAATCAAAATTATACAGGATGGTGCAGAAAAGGCACACTTGCCGAACAACATGGCAAAAACTAGTTGCGTGTTTGGCCATGATATCCTTCTCGGCTTGGTCCTTGAAGGAAATAAACTCTTACACAACCTGATCCCTCTCCAACCTTCACCTTCTCAGATGGCCTCGCTTTATTGGCATAAAGCTTCTAAGCTCTTCACTGATCTTGGGCCTCCTCTAGCGCTTCATCCTTGGCTTGTAAAGTGTTATCCTTGGCCTGCAAAGCTTCATCCTTAGCCTTCAGCACTTCTTCATAGGCTTCGACCAAGATCATGGTGCACACATTCTCCTTTAACTTGGCCAACTTAGTAGATATGGTCAAGAAAGCATCTTTGGTCTGCCTTTAGCGTTGCTTCACCTTAACTAACTTGTTGGCAAACATATGTTTGCCGATTACTCTTGCCCAAGCTTGCAACTCACAGAAGTTTAGCCACTAGAAAGAGGGCTTAATCCTTCCAAAGCCTTTCGGCCTTCATCTGGCATAGGATCACCAGCCTTTCCCATGGCCAGCAGTGTATCAAACCCATCATGGAAGAAGTTGTGGGGAAGCAAAGAGGGGGTGTTGACCTTTTTGGATTTGCAAGAAAAGGACTTCATGTTACCCTTTTTCCTCTTCTTGCTCTTCTCTTTTTCTTTTCCCTTCTCCTTGTCTTTTTTGTTTTTCTTTATTCACTTCATAATCGGATATCAGCGGGATAGTGTCACAAGGAAAGGATCTCGGCCTCAGGCCCTACTTGATTGAGATCCTCAGAATGGAGGACTCGTCACCCTTGGTGTGCACCTTGTGTAATTACAAAAATCCATCGCTTTGCCTCCTGAAGACATGATTATGGTTGCAAAAATGAAAGAACTTAGTTACTAAGTATTCAAACAAATTATGGAAAGCAAACACTCAAAGGGTCAAATACTCATTCTCCAAATCTTTAAAAGGAGTGGGAAACTCAAACAAGTGGAACATTTTCCCCATAGGAAGAAGCAGAAGCAACGAGTCAAGGTAGCAGCATAGACCTACTCCTCATGTGTTAACAACTCGATTGGGAACTCATTGTACCTTCTCAGCACTCGTTCCAAATAGAAAGGGAACAAACGACCCTTATGTCAGTCATAAAAATTATTTCGGCCTCTCTTGCGGTCAATCATAACTTTGAAGAACCCGATTTTGAATCGTTTAAAGGATGTGGTATAAGTAATAAATAAGGGGTTTTCATCTCTATGGTAAAGGGAGATCCATTTGCACTTCTCGTGAGATCGAGTATTGAACTGACACAAAAACAGGCTAGGAGTGGCCTTGGTGTGGGTAAAAAGACAGAAGGACTGGAAAGCCTAGATGTAGCCCAGGCGTTCAGATGCAATTAAGTGGGAGCATAGTTCAGAACACAAAGTACCCTTATGGTGAATTCATCGAAGGGGAGACCACATGAAAGACTGAAAACATAAAATCATGCACGTAAAAGAAGTCTCATGGGTCTCCCTCTGATTTACTCAAGTATACGAAGTCTGGTTGTGTAACAAAAGCATTTTGGCACTGTCGGAAATTCTTTGGTGTCTCTAGAGCGACACATGTCGACAATTTAGATGAAGTTAGTCAAAATGGCCTTATTGTTATAGTGAAAGAAAAAAGTTGCCACTTTCTCATCCACTCACTAGTAGTTGGGGTCGAGAATTGGTGGATAATTCTTTTTTGGATTCTTGATCTACTTGTGCTTAACCACAACAGCAGCCAAAGTAGCAACCTTCCAGTGAGGAAAGGGATTCGAAATAAAGCGACCAATCCTTGCACCTTTAGGGGAAAAGCGGCCATCTTTGGAAGGGTGGCCGAACCAGCATTACTGTCGGCTCTAGAAGAGGTAGCTTCAGACGAATCCAAAGTGTTTACCCTCATTGATAAAGAACCATAAAAGATCTCAAAAGAAGGAGAGGAATAAGACATTGGCCGAAACAGAAACAAGTTGATAGGCATACTTGAGACTGAGTAAAAGATCTGAAGACTGGAAGGAAGGGGGTTTAGCAAGAGAGCTCAAGATATTGGTAAAGACAAACCGAAACCCACCTCTCCTTTTGTAGAACTTTCTCATGGATAGCCTCAAGACATCCTCATTGTCCGAATTAATCTCATCAACAGCCTAGATCACGTGACAGTTCACCTACCCTCAATGAATAGTAAACCTAGTAGGGTTCACTGTTCCCTAGCCCCCTCGGCTACTCTTGGCGAAAAATTCCTTTCCTAAGGTTCACCACTACTTCAGAGTGGAGAGTTTTCAATCCTCACACGCGACAATAACAACTGACCCAAGCAACCAGGATATTGGCCACATGATGTAGTGTGTCTTAAGAACATAGGGAATTCCATTTTTCGGCCAAGCTGAAATTTATTAGCAACTCACTCTTTGTTCTTTTAGGCTTCACCATTGTGATTCACCACAACGATCAAGCCTGGGGACAAGTGTACGTGTGATAGTAGAACTTCTCATTTTGTCCATTGGCATAGCCGAAATGTCACTACTAGTAACAAAAGAATATGAATATAACAATGCCAAGACATTTAAAATTAGAGGGAGTCACCACCAATATTTATTAAGGGAAATATCGGAGAAAACCTTTTTTTTAAAGAATGGTCTGCAACCATATTTCGATTTCAGGAGTTGATTATGTGTGAGGAAGGTGTTAGCACCCCCACATCGTCTGTCATAAAAACGGTTACCTCTAATTAAATGTGCAGAATTAGGTAACTTTAAAAAATATTTATTTCATCTCTTAAGACACAAAATCATTTTTATTTTATTATTTTTAATATTTTTAACAAGAATTTTTATTGTTGAAATATTTATTTTTTTTATGAAAGGATAAATTATTTTTTATGTTTTTAGGCTCGACAGGAGATGGCTCCTGGTCCTACGTATCTCTAGGTGTTTTGGAGAATCAGAGTTTATATAGTTCTTTTATCATATTAGTGTATTGACATTTTTACTTTTTAGTTTTATTAAAACTTAGGATTTCTGAACTGTCATAGCTCATACGTCCCCAAAAATTAAAATGGAAAAGGGTGTACATCCGAATCAATTTATTGGAATATCCATATTTTATTATTATTTTTTAAGAAAAAGAAATCTTTTTATTATTATATATATTTTAGAGATGATATTTTAGAAATAAAGTTTTCACAACTTATATCTTAAAATTCTCAGGAATAAAAAGATGTCATATCTAATTAATCCTTTGATTTCTATAAAAAATTATAAATATATAAAAAAGGAGAGTTTAGATGTCATTGTATATACTATATATTATTTAAAAGAAGATATTAACAATTATGAGAATAAAATAAATTTGAGTACACTAAACTGTTACATTTAATAAGGTTAAAAAAATGTCACATTTAATAAACTTTATTTTTTCTCTTAATAGGAAAAATTATATAACATTTAATTGACCATTTGATTTCTATTAAATAAATAAAAGTGGTAAAAAATGAAAGTTTAGATATTATTATATATTATTTAAAAGAAGATATTAACAATTATGAGAATTAAATAATATTTGAGTACACTAGATTGTCACAGTATATGTCCTCAAAATCTATAAGGTTAAAAAACGTCACATCTAGTAAACCTTGTTTTTTCTTAATATGAAAAAGGATATCACATATAATTGACCATTTGATTTCTATTAAAAATAAATAGAAGTGGTGAAAAATGAAAGTTTAAATGTTTTTGTATATATTATTATATATTATTTAAAAGAAGATATTAACAATTATGAGAATTAAATAAGATTAAGTATACTAAACGGTAAGAGTATATATCCTTAAAATCTCAAAATATAAATATTTTATATCTAATTAATTTTAGATTGCAAATAAAAATAGTAACAAGGAGAGTTAAGATGTTGTAATATATTATGAATTATTTAAAACATATTTACTGTTAATGATGATTTATTTTTCCCAAATTTTAACATTTCTTATTTTAATTATATTCCTTTTTACTCTTCATATAGAAAATAAAACTAATTCTTTTGGTAAAGAAAAATTATCTAATAAATAAACAAATAAAATAAAAGAAAAAAACACAATTATTAAGATGGAAAAAGAGAGAACAAAAACACAATATAAAAGAAATAATAAAAATAAAAAGGGTTTTCAAGGGGAAGTAAAACAAATCGAACATGTCGGGAATACGCTCCTGTTGCGTGCGAAATCACAGACTTTCTTTTTATCGGTGAATGAATGGTGGTTCTAGAGGAAAGAAACTGGAACATAGAAGCAGAAAAACCTAAAATAGAAAAGGCTAAAATGAGAGAAAAGAATGGGGGAGAGTGAGAGATCGGAGAAGGGGAAAGGCGTCGTTGCTATGGATGACTTCCGGCGATGGCTGCAAAGAATCGACGACAATGACTGCAAGAAATCAACGACGAGGCCGAGGCGTCATCATTTCTGGAGCTCTAGTGGTGGTTCTGCCCATGGTGGTTGTTTCAGGGAAGCGAAAAAAAAAAAAGGAAGAGATGGTGGCCGGAGCGGGCGTTCGTTAGCAGGGCTTAGTAGTTTCAAAAGGGTTTTAATGGTAAGAAATATTGGTTTTGATTCTATGATTTTACATGCTCCTTTGGCTAGCTGGATGACTTCTTACTTGTTGCTATGATTCTGTTTGAGTTTATGGTGGGAAGGGCAATTGATGCATTCTTGTTATTTTTATACTCTGCTTTTCTTGTTTTTCTTCCTTGGTTAAGGATTTTTACTATTTATTGGAACATTTTTTGTGCATTCCTCCCTAGGAAGGGACTTTGGCTAGGAAGATTAGAGAGAGGACATGGTTAGGAAGAAGTTTCATGAAGACTTTAGGGCCATAGTCTCAAAATGATGTAAATAAATTGTGTAGTTTTTGTAGTATTTTGAGTGGGTGTAATTTTTGTAATTTTAGGCCTTGTATTTTGGCCTATAGGTTTTATTTTCTCTAGGAGATGTGTTTAGTCTCTTTAGAGGAGTGTGTTAATTAGTTGGGTTTAGCCTAGAAGGAGTTGGACGTGTGGTTATTCATTTCCACACCCCTAATTGCTTCTACAACCTTTCTAACCAACACATAATGTAGGAGACATGTGGGGCCCCTTGTTCCCTTATAAGAGGCGCCACATATCCTTCTCTCTCCTACATGGCTGATCTTGTTGCTTCTTATTTGAATTTGAATTTTAGAAGTAACATGTCACTTTCCTCCAAATTCAAATTAGAAGGAACATATATCCTAAATTCTAGGGACTTGTTTGGATCTTTCTCTTTTTGTGTCTTGGTCTTGTCTTGGACGGCCAAGACCACCTTTCCCCTTATAAATAACCCCCTCACTCACTCTTTTAAGGATCTTAGTTCATTTTATACAAATTAGACTTTGTGAGACTTTTTGAGAATGTCTTCTTCTCTCTAACTTTGAGAGTGCTTCTATGGCTTTTATCAAGGGTTCCTTCCCTTGTGGCAAGCTTCTACAAACTAGGCTTATCTCTACCTAGAGTGGCGCCTCCATCTTCATCTTCTTCCTAATCATCCATACCTTCTTGTACCATTGGAACCTCTTGAAGCAAGATCCTAGGGAGAGCATTCCAAGAATGCATCAAGTGGTATCAAGAGCCTTCTTCTAGAGGTTCTTTCTATTCCTCCATCTTTTTCATAATTTCAAATTGTCATCTCCTTCATCTCCATCTATTCTTCTATTTTTCTTCAATTAATTTCGTGTTGTTCATATTGCTCTTGCTTTTCTAGTGTTGTTGTGGCTTGTTGTGATTTTTTCATTTCTAAGCCTTTGTTCTTCAATTTAATCTGTGCATTTTTCCTTTTATTTAATCGATTCAAATTTGTTAAATCCTCCATTGAACCATTGTTTTGTGTGTTAGGATTCATGTATTTAACCATAGCTTTGAGTTTGTATCCATTTGTGTGGTTTTGAGTTGCCTAAGAAGCATTCTACCAAAAATCCACAAGGCTGTGGCGAAATCCACACCGCTATGGCGAAATCAACAGCACTGTGGCGAATGTTTTGGTCACAAATTCCTACACTTCTTTGGTTCAATTAGTGTGCTATTGTTGTTTTCTATTTTATGATTTATTTTCAGCTTTCATAATCTCAAGTATTTGTCATTCAGAGTCTTGTTTAGTCATTAATTTTGTCATATCAAGTTCCTTAGGTTTTACCTCTTTTGTTTTGAATTTTTTTGCTTCAAAAAGTGTGTTCAACTTCTTGAAATTGAGCTTCAAAGAGGAATCATCTCTTGTTTAAGTCTCATAAGAATTCCTCATGCTTTTAGTTCAAGCATGTTCTAAAAAAAAAAATTTCTTCAAAAAATTTTATAGCTCAATTTCTCTTATGTCATTGTCTTGTTCAAATTTAGTAGCTCTCTTTTGTGCAAAAAATTTTGAAGTGATTGTGTAAGGATTGCTTGAGCAAATTGTGGTGCTAATTTGAGCCAAAACACTAGTGCAAACAAGTAGCTCTAAAACACATCCAACCTTTTGGTGCATTACCTAAGTCACTTCTAATTTTAGTGCATTTTTGAGTTACTTGTATTTTCATGGATTGCACTTTGTTTTGAAATTTTTTGAGTGTCTTAGCTTACTAATCCTTTCAAGTTTTTAGTTCCATTACAACACTCAAAAAATTTGCAAAATAACAAGTAGTTAGGTGCATCTAAAGAAAGGATAAAAGAAAAAAAAACAAAAAAAAAGAAGTTAAAAGAAAATTGCAAGAAAATAGTAAAAGTGCAAAAAGAAAGACAAAAAAAAAAAATAGTGCAAATTAGATGTGCCTAGAAACAATTTCAAAATTGCAAAAGAGTGTCTAAAATTGGTTGTAATTGCTTGAGATCATCATTAGTAGCTCACGACCAAAGCTACTTCACCTAGTGCAATTTTTAAAAACTTTTTGTGTCTTTTTGCTTTTTAGTCCTCATTCTTAATGTAGTGCTTTTCTAGGAAAATTCCTTAGTTGTGCTAGTTTTTTATCTTTTCCTTAATTCTAGTTTTGTCATTTATTTTTACTCCTTCTAGTTTGTTCATCTTACTCTTTCCAATTGGATAGTTTCCTTCCCTTAATTTTAGCATTTTCTTGCTTTTAGCTTCTATTCTTGTATTCTTGGAATTGTTTGGTGTTGTTGCCACTTTTTGTAGAGATATCTTTGGTTTGGGAGCCTTCCACAAAGGTAGCACATTAAGGAAGAGTTGTTTAAGCCAAGAAGGACCCAAAGAGGTGGAGGAAGCAAGACAAGAGTACATATACTTGAGGGAGCTAGGAGGAAGATTTAGAATTTTACGTTCTTGCTTTTCTTTATGTATATTCATTTTAATTAGGAGTGTATCTCCTTTTGCTTGTAATAGCTTGATTTTTTTACTCTTAGTTTCTTGAAATTAAGGTATGGACGAGGAAGTGGTACACCACCTCTTATACCTTTAGGGGCACGTTTTAGTCCCTACACTTTTAGTTCTTACTTTAATTTTCTCCAAAACCGTGTAGAGGTGTCTTGAACTCCAAAGGTTCTTACACCATTAGGAATTCGTTTAGGTTAGTTTCTTTGTTTGTTTCAATTCGCTTTTAGGTGTGAAGGCTAGAGTTCCAAAGAATTTTGTCTTCTTTAGTGAGAAAACAATTAACGGGAGAGGAGTTCTTATAATTGATTTCACTCTACACACAATTATGGAATCACACAACTCTAGCAACAAGAGTGTGAACCAAGGGGGCTCACACAAGGCCAACATTCTTGACCATTTTGTTCATGAATTTAGAGAGTGGCGTGTGGGAGAGTGTGAAGCAAGAGAAGAGAAAAGGAGGGAAGAAAAAGAAAAAGAGAGAAAGAGAGAGTTGAGGAGGGAGAAAAGAAAGGGAGGAAAGAGAGGTAAGAAGAGAAAGAAAAAGAAAAGAAAGAAAGAGATGAAAGGGAAAGAAAAGAAAGACTTGAAAGAAAAGAAAGAGAAAGAAAAGAAAGACAAGAGAGGAAGGAAAGAGAAAAATGAGAAAGATTAGAAAGAGAAAAGAGGGAGGAGAGAAGAAGGGAAGAAAAGAGAGAAGAAAAAGAAAGAGAGAAAAGAGAAAAAAAAGAAGAAAAGGGAGTAGGTTTGTCTCCCCTAGGAGTGAATCAACTAGTGAGGAGGAATTAATTAATGGGAGACCTAGACCTAGGGTGAAGAGAAATCAAAATAATGAACAAAGAGAACAAAAAATTGATCTTCTACCCTTTTTTGGAAAAGACAATGTGGAAACCTACCTTGATTGGGAGATGAAGGTAGAACAACTCTTCAAATGTTTTAAAATTAATGAAGAGAGAAAAGTTCCTCTTGCAACCCTTAGCTTTCAAGGGTATGCTATGTATTGGTGGACCTCTCTTGAGGATGATAGGAACCGCCATTATGATCCTCCTATAGTACATTGGCATGAGCTTAAGAGGGACATGAGGCAAAGGCATATTCCTTCTTCCTATGAAAGGGAACTCCTTGATAAGCTGCAAAGATTAAGGCAACACAATATTAGTGTCGAGGAATACAAGCAGCAAATGGAGCTTTTCATAATGAGAGCTGGAATAAATGAAGAGCCTAGGTCCACTGAAGCTAGGTTCCTTAGTGGTTTGAGCCTTGAGATAAGGAATAAGGTTGAGCTTTTTATATATAGGGATCTAGATGATTTGGTTCAAATTTATATCAAAGTGGAAAACTAACTGAAGAGAAGGTCTTCTTCTACAAAGGACTACTCTAATAATTCTTCCCACTCTTATACAAATAGGAACCAAGTCAAGGGGAGCTCTTCTAAGAGCCACCCCAAGGATACTCAACCCACAAGCATGCATAAAGAGAAACATCCTTTGCATAAAGAGGACCCCCTTACTAGTTCTAGGGCTAGTAGTATTAAATGCTCCAAGTGTCTTGGGAGAGGCCACATTGCTTCCCAATGCCCCAACAAAAAAACCATGATCATGAGGGGCCAAGACATTGAGAGTGAACTATCTTCCTCTTCTAGTGAAAGTGAGGAAGAAAGGGGTAGCATGCATGTAGAGGATATTTATGCTTGTGAGGGAGATTTGTTGATGGTAAGGAGGCTTTTGGGTAGCCAACCTTATAAACCTAGCACATCTCAAAGATATAACATCTTTCACACAAGATGTAAAGTTTATGATCAACTATGTTCTCTCATTGTAGATAGTGACTATTTTGCAGCACAAGGTTGGTTGAGAAGCTATTCTTAACTTCCACTCCTCACCCTAAGCCTTATAGACTTCAATGGTTGAATGAGAGTAAGGAGGTGGAAGTTAATCAACAAGTAGAGGTGCCTTTTTTCCATTAGGAACCACAAGGATTCTATCCTTTGTGATGTAGTACCAATGGAAGCGGCTCATATCTTGTTAGGACGACCATGGCAATATGATAGAAAAGCTCTTCCTGATGACCACACTAATAAGATTACCCTCTTCCACTTAGGCACAAAGTTCAAGTTGTGTTCTCTTACACCTGCCCAAGTGTTTGAGGACCAACTTATCATGAAAAGAAAAAAGGAAGAGGAAGAGAAAAACAAAAAAAGAAAAAATAAGCAAGAATTGCTTGTTGATGGGTTGGAAGGAAGTGCCACTTCCAAGAAGGTTGTTCTAAAGGAGAGCCATTTTTCTACAAAAGTGAACTTAAAACATAGCCTCCTTATACAACAACCTTTCTACCTTCAACTTGAGAAGGCACCATTGCATACACTCCCAAGTGTTGAGCTTGAGTCTTCATCCTTTGAGCTTGATCATGCATATCAAGTTCAAGATTTGGGAGGCATGGAAGGGAATGATGACCTTTAAGAAGATTACCCCTTGGATATCAAGGAGGATCTTATTGAAGATGATTCTTCCAAAAAGGAAAAGTTGAGGTTGTGCCCATTACCATTGAGCACAAAGCATCACAACCTCAAACTCTACTAATGAGGTAACTATAGTTGAACATGAGATTGAGCCCATGACATTGGAGACTCAAAGCCAATCTCAGGTTCAACCTAAAGAGACCATGCAAGAATGGTCCACCCCTAGGCCAATCATGCTTTCTTAGGGTGAACAAAAGGATAAGGCTTACTTAGCCTTCCTTGATGAGTGCTCTAGTGCACTTGGTATAGTCTCATCCACTTCTACTCAAGTGAGACTTATACTTAGTGCATTGGGCCTAGGTTGGGGAGCTGCTGGTGGAGGCCCACACACTACCTCCACTACCTTAACCTTGAGGCCCCTTGTTCCCTCATAAGAGGCGCCACATCTCCTTCTCTCTCCTACATGGCTAATCTTATTGCTTCTTATTTGAATTTGAATTTTAGAAGTGTCATGTCACTTCCCTCCAAAATTCAAACTCAAATTAGAAGGAACATAGATCCTAAATTCTATGGACTTGTTTGGATCTTTCTCTTTTTGTGTCTTGGCCTTGTCTTGGACGTCCAAGACCACCCCTCCCCTTATAAATAACCCCCTCACTCACTCTTGTAAGGATCTTAGTTCATTTTATACAAATTAGACTTTGTGAGACTCTTTGAGAATGTCTTCTTCTCTCTAACTTTGAGAGTGTTTCTATGACTTTTATCGAGTGTTCCTTCCCTTGTGGCAAGCTTCTACAAACTAGGCTTATCTCTACCTAGAGTGACGACTCCATCTTCATTTTCTTCCTAATCATCAACACCTTTTTGCACCATTGGAACCTCTTGAAGCAAGATCCTAGACAGAGCATTCCAAGAATGCATCAATTTTGTTGTGATTTGAGACATTATAGAGAATTTTCCAAGGTTTAAGGGTAATTGCTGTGGATTGAGACATTACAAAGAATTTTCCAAGGTTTAAGGGTAATTGAAATTTGATGTAGAATTCCATGCATTAAACATATACTAATTGAGAGACACTTACTAAAAAAACTTGATAAATTGTAGGGACAATTTGCTTGGTTGTAGGGACAAATTGTAAGCAGCGCTTGTAGGGTTCAAAATAGAGGTGTAGAACCAAGTTCAGAGCAGAAGTGTGAAGTGTGTAGGAGCCAAAAGAGCAGAAGAGGCAGAGGTGTGCAGGAGCCACTTGAAAGATCAACTTGGTCTTGCCTTTGTTCTGTTTCATTTTGTGATTTCTGGAATTTTCATTATTTGTCTGTTTTTTTGTATTTTACAATTTAATTATTCTTATATACATGTTTAATTATTCTTATACTGGTTGTGATTATAACAAGATTATTTGAAAAACAGTCAAAACTTGATTGCATTCAATGCCTATACATAATAATATACTTGTAATGTAAATAGCCAGGTGGGTTATGCATCCACTGTTTCACTTTCCTCATTTGCTAAGTAAACCTCTTGTTATGGTTTGTACCACCTAATATTATTTACTGACCCAACAAATCTTAATTCCAGTTTCCATTATTTATACTACTAAAATTTGCTAGCAATGAATGCTTACTAATTTTGTTCTTTTTTTTTCCTTTTATATATATATATATATATATATATATATTAAAAATGGGCTAAAAATAAATAATAAAAATGCTAACAAAATTAAGTGTCTACATTAGTAAAAAAAAAAAAACTCTAAGGCATGATGGAATAAAAGTAATATCCTATTGCTGATCATTCTGTTTTGGCTTATCTAGGTCATATTCAATAGGATTGAAAACCTAGTTTTGATCCCATCCACGAACGATGAAAGGAGCCATTGTTTCCTCAGTAGATCGATTCTTTATGGGGTAGCCAAACTGTCTTAATGCTAGGATTGGATTGTAATTTATGCACCCTTTTGTTCCCATGATAGGAACATTATAGAAATATCCACATCGACATATCAAATCAGTTCTTTCTAGACCAGGTAAACACCAAGATATCAAATTTTATAAGAAAAAAAATCAAAATTGTCTCTCTTATTAGACATATATAAGGAATGAAAGTAGGAGTCTTAACAATCGCAATTTAGTTTGATTTTGCTCAACGCTCATAAAAATCAATTCAATTAAACAATAAAATTAAATGTGATTTAGTTCAATTTAGTTTGAAGTATTATGAAATCCGAATTAATCTTAATCGATTGTTACTAGTTTAGTTTTGTTCAATTTTATACTTTTAAAAATATGTTATTAAATACTTCTAAAAATCCATAAACAATTTTTTTATTGTAAGAAAAAATAAGTTAAAATGTCTATTAATTACCAAAAATAAACTTCATTTTAAAACTTCTAAACAAATACAATTGCATGTTATATCTAACAAATAAAAATAAGCTATTGTCTATTAACTATTCTCTACATGACCATATTTATAACATGAGTCATATTTTAAACTAGTCATTAAAAGTTATATATATATATATATATATATATATATATATATATATATATATATATATATATATATATATATATATATATGACTATTTGATTTGGATTGATTTTTAAAATTTAAACTGAATATAAATTAAACCACATATTTTAAGATTTTAATAAACCAAATAGACGTATCCAATTTCTATTTTTTATCGATTTTTAATTTGTATCGTTTCCATTTTCAAACCCTCATAAATAAAAGTAGTATAACATAAAAATAAAGATGAAATACATAAACAAAACATTCTTAACACAATAAAAAAAATTATGAGCTAATTACTATGAGAAATTAAAAAGTTGAACAAACTACTTATAATAAATTTTTTAGATACCTTCCGGAAAAACCAAAACGAAAATTAAATTAAAGATACCAAGTTATATCCAATAATTTTCCATGTAGTAAATATTGTATAAAATTAAAAATTAGTGTCACCTATGTTCAGTAGTCAATTTTTTTGTGAGTATTCAACCTGATCCTCTGTGAGGGAGCGATTATCCCATGATTCGGTAGAGAGGAGGAAGGGCTTATCAGCATCTAAGCTGAGGACGCGGAGGCTCAACAGGCTTTTATCTGTTGGACTCGCATTGGGTGTTCAGGCCCACGAAGAGGCCTGGACAGAGGATTTGGACTGTGTCAGTATCGATAGTGACTTCATAGATATGTGCACATTGACTATTGAGTTGTTTGATTTTAGAAGTTAATTATTAAACTAAGGCCAACTTAACATAAATTTATGCATTTTTATGTTACATAAGTATAATTTTAAACATAAATGTAAAAAATTTAAAAAGAGTCATGCTAAGGTTCGAAACTAGGACCTCTTCAATGCAAAACAAATGTCTTATCATTAGAGCAAGACACACTTAACATATAATTATACATTTTTATGGTATATATAAATATAGTTTCAAATATAAATGTAAAATATCTAAAAAAAAGTCTTTCCAAGGTTCAAACAACTGAGCTTTAACTCCCAAACTAAATACCATACCACTAGATCAATGTCTATTTAATGTTAATTTATGTATTTTTATTATACATATAAGTGTATGTATATTTTTTTTAGCTTTTAGTGTGGAGTTTTATAAATTTTATTATTACTACTACTACGGTTGTTATTGTTGTTAGACTTTTTACATTTATGTTTGAAATTATACTTATATATAACATAAAAATGCATAATTTTATGTTAAGCTAAGCTTAGTTTATAGTAAATCCTTTGTTTTGCCTTAAAAACATCTTAGGTTCAATCCTTATTTTAAGGTTTTTATATTTATCCTAACTATCTAATTAATATTAATCATTAATCAATTATGTCACATCAACCATCTTAAATAAGGGAGTGAAGGAGTTTGAAAGGGTTTTATTTTCAATCTTCACTTATCTTTTGTAAATTTCTAATTATCTCTTGCGAATTGCATTTTTCAATTTCGAAATAATAAAAAAAAGGTTATTTCCTTGAAAAAATATGTATATAGTCCACAAGGTCACAAATGTATTATGGTTTATTTCAATTTTATCTTTATATGAAAAATTATATACGATTGGGATTTTATATATGCGTGAAAAAAAATATTACTAACATCAAATCATAATTTTATTTAATTTGAAAAAAATAAGAGCAGAAAAATAATAAAATATATTATTAAAATTGTTTTTTAGAGAAACTTTCAAGGCCAACACAAATTAAAAAAATAAAATTATTCATTTAATGTTTATAATTTTATATTTTTATCTTTAATTTAGTCTTTATTATGCATAACATTTTAAATTTGTTTTAATTTTTATATTGTATATTATTTATGTTTAGTTTATTCAGATTTAAATAGTAGAGACTAAGATGACAAAAATACTGTACTTGTGAGCACCACCTTTTTTATGGGGATTTCCTGCTTTAACTAAATAAACATGAACATTAACGGATACAACAAGCTATTAGAATGAGTGTAAATATGTAATACCCTACTTTATGTCTGATCCATTATAATGATAATAATTATATAATAATTTTAAATTTATATATTTAATTTAAAATTTTAATTATTATATTTTTAATTATAATTTCTTGTTATTTATTATTTTTTATATAATTTTAAAATAAGATATAATTAATAAATTAATTATAATTTATTTAATAATAAACAACTAAACTTAAATTGTAAAAGAAAATATAACGATTTAGTTATAAATATATTCGAACTTGAAAAATACCTTAAAAAATAAAATTTAAAATTTTATTGCATGTGAATATAGTGAAAATGAAAATGAAAATTTTATATTATTTTTTTATACTCTTAGGTATGCCCGAAGTACATGTCCCGCACCTTTTTGCGACAGAAACGAGGATAGCAGATCCCACTGTGCCGCCTCATTTCCGTCCTTAGTGGGGACTAAAATAAATTTATAATATCATATAGAGACTAAATTAAATAATATAATTACTAATAAAAATTAAAAGATAAAAATTTATAATTAGAGGACCAAATAGATACTTTTATAATAAAGAAATAACAAAAGAGGAAAGGATATATGTATGGCTTTCCCTTCAGTCTTCCATCCATGAAAGGATAAATTGCTTAGTTTGGATTTTTTTTTTTTCTTTTGATCTTTTCCCATTAGGTCATAGATAGGTACATATAAAACATGATACCTCTTCACAAACTAAAACTTTCAGTAATTAAGTTTAGCAACATCGTTTTAATCTCATACGCACCCATTATGTAGAAAAGTAAATAGACAGCATAAAAGAATGCACAAAGGATCATTTCATCACACGTTAGACCGGAAAGCAAACTCACTGCTTATGTTTTTCATATGGAGGGAAGATGAAAATGAGGTGGGATATTGGATAAGAGAAAAATTTTCAATTAAATTTCTCCATCATATCACCTAAAAAACCTTTCTCCCAAACAAACACATTGCGCTTTGAATTAAATTTCTAATGTTAAGAGCTATTAACTCAGTAACCAACTTGTGCAATAGAGTTTTATCCTTATTAAGTAAATATGTGGAAATAAATCAACTAAGAATAGTTAGCTATCCAAACTTGAAAACAAAATAAAGTATTTGCATCATCACCTACTTTTTTCTTAATTTTGTCATCAAACCAAGAGATTGGAAAAAAGGGTAGGTATTGTAGTTTTGCATTACCCTCCACCATAATAAAGATTGTAAAGAAATAAAATTATCATTACCATGTTGATGGGCCGCATCATTATGTAACAATCTTCAACACCACTTAGTCGAGAGATTTAGTTTGTTTCAAAACAATTTTAGAAAAAGATGTTCAAAATCGAATTGGAAATCACATATAAAAAATTACAAAAAATCGCTTTAGTTTAAGATGTTTTTTTTTTTAATTTTTAAATGTGTAGTTTGCTTCAATTCGATTTATGACTTGAGATGTTGAAATCACAGGAAACCAAACAAAACCGCTTATTTGTAATTATTTTAGCAGATCTGCAAGAAAGCATATATAATTATTCATTATTTTTTAAATTTCTATACTTTTTGACTTAAATCTTTAATTAATATGTATTAGTTGATGAATAAATATTTCAACAAAACTATTTGATTTAATTTTATTGAATACAATTTGATGATAATCCGTAAAATGTAATGTTTAAATGAATTTATTGTTTATACTTTAATCTACTTTTATATAATTTTGTTGAAAGTGAGTAAACTTTATACAATTTTGGAAATAAAATTTTTCAATGTATTTTTTAATGCATAATAATATAAAATTTAAACTACAAAATATTGGTTTGGTTTAGACCGAATTTTATAATTAATCTAAATAAAATTAAACTGCATTGCACTTATTTTTTTAGTTTGGTCAGAGTAGTTTTAAAGTCAAAATCACAACAAACAACACTGTGAATGCCCTTAGTTTTAAGTATTTCAGTATTTAAAAACTAAAAGTCTCGTTTGATTAGTGTTTTCTTAGAATAGTTTTTAAAAACATTTCTAATTTTTTAGTTTTTAAAGACTAAAGAAGGAGAAGAGCTAAAAGTAGTTTTGCTTTTCAGTTTTTTATTTTTGTTTTGAAAACTCAAATTCAAGGAGAATAAGTTGTTTTTTGTTTTTCATTAATGGAATTTCCATAAATATGAACTAGTTTTCTCTTTTCACATCTTCAAAATCAAAATAGTTTTTAAAAAAAAAACATTTACTAAACAAGTTTTTTTATTCTCTTTTTCCAAAAAGCTATTTTTAGACACTATTTTTCAAAAACAAATCAAAAATTAAAAAAAAATCAAATCAATCAAGCCGTTAAATAGAGATGACAAAATGGATCTAGACTTTACAAATATCTGCAAAATATCCTCATATGGGACGAGTAATTACCCACAAAAATGGGTTCAAGTATGGGGCAGATCCAAACCCACAAAACGAATGTGATCCTCGCCCAAACCTTTCATACACACACACAAAAATTGAGTTATTAATTAAACAAGCTCACGTTATTCTCTCATATAGAGACTTTTCCATAGACTCTTAATGGGCACTCTCATCACTCTTGCATAATCCTCTATAAGGTCGCCACCACTACCACCACGTTGTCGTCGCCACCGTTGGTACCACTTTCGTCGCTGCTGGATTTGGTGGTAGTGGTGGAGTGAAACGTACATAACCTATCCCGGTTTAAAACCCTAATCAAATTGAAAAAAAAAACATGAAATTGAGAAGAGAAAGAATTCAACAAATATAGAGAGTGGTGTAATGAGAAAGAAGACAAAAACAAAACAATGTGAAAGTCGGTAGTGTTTTAAATTCAAAAGAGGACAAAGTAAATTGTTATTTTGAAGAACTTGTTCTTTCACTGTAACTATAAAGTGTTTCTAATTTGAGTTCACATCACACACTCACACTTCTGTCTCTTGTTTGTTATGAGAACAGAACAATCGTCATCCCCGCCATTGCCATTGGCACCACCTCCATCATCAACAATAGTAGTGGTGGGATGAAGATGGTAGTGACCTTGCAGAGGATTCTTCAAGGGTGACAAAGAGTGACCCATTAAGAACCTGTGGGAAGGTTTTTGTATGAGAGAATTATGTGAGCTTGTTTAGTTAACAATTCAATCTGAACCGTTTATTAAAATTTTATGGTTATCATTATGTTTTCTCATTTCTCACTGTAACCCTTTTTCTCACCTAAGTTGTCCTCTCTCTCTCTATATATATATATATAATTATATTATATAATATTACATATTATAATTTTGAGAGAAAAAATATTATTTGTATTATAATCTATGGTAAATAATATAATTATAGAATAAAAAGAGACATATAATATATTTTATGCAAATTTACTAAGATAAACAATTTACAAGAAAATTTATTTATAAAATAACTCTTAATAAACTTACAACATTATTTAATATTATGGTAAAAAAAACATAGGTTTATGTATAATTATATAAAATTTTAGAGAGTATTTTACAATTTTTTCTATGTTTAATGTTCTATTGGTTTGTTTTTACATTATATTTATTTATGTATAAAAGATATTGATTTATTATCTCTATACATAAGTAAAATATGGATCGTGGGTGTTGTTCTAGGTGGAAGTGGAGCGAGAAACTTTATTTAAGGGGATCAAGACAAAAATTTTTAAAAAATTATTATTTTATATGAAAAAATTAGATAATTATATTATATATATAAACGTCTCAATATTATATACACGTCTTTAATATCTATAATTATTTTATTTTTTTTTCATCAATCATATTACTTATCATGTTTTTATTTTACTTTAATGTTAACTAACATTATTTTTTATATATAATTTATCTTATTTAAATATTAAAAAAATTAAATAATTTACCTATAAAAATTTAAATAAATTTATAAATTTGGAGAGTAACCATGCCCCTATCAATCTCCGTCCTCCCCCTGGTTGTTGGTATATACCCAGCAAATAGAGGAATGAGAGTACCCTACTAATTATGATCCCAACCTTTAAATTCAACGAATTTAGTTTTTTTACCCGTTATTTTTTTCTTTTGACAAACAAATCTTGCTCCAATTAACTAAAACTACTTTTATAGCGTTAGAAACTTTATAACATAAAAAAACCCTGTGATTGTTTTCTATTCTTTTAAATGATCATCACAGGAGCTCTATAAAAAGAGAAATATATATATATATATATATATATATATATATATATATATATATATATATATATAATGCAAAGACAAACTGCCCAAAACAGAATTAATCAACACATGGATAAATATTTTGATTTCCAAAATTGAATGAACTTGTTAATAAGTAGCTCACAAACACGGAAACAAAAAACCGGATGAACTGGTTTGGAACTGGGAAAACCAGTTAGAACCGGTCGGTTCAAGGTCAAATCCTTTTTTATTTTTTTTAAAGAAGTATGAAAAAAACACAAAAAAAAACTGAAAAATAGAGGGTTTTAAAATTTTAAGTGCACAAAAGAGAAATGTTCATCAAGTCTAAGTTCATGTATGTGAAAGTTTTCACATTTACTAGCCTCCTCTTTACCAAGCTTTTATCATAATTTAAAATATAAATATTTCTCAAAAAGTCATTTTAGACAATGTCAAACTTTGCCTCTTTGTAATATTATAAAGACAACAATGCTTAAACATGATAAGTTGTATTATATTTGTCTACTATAAATTATATATAACATTTTTTTTCTTAGCATATTATTATATTAGTAAGAAAATAATATTTTATTGGATCCGTTCAACCTTGGCTTAACCTTTGAACCTTAAACTCATGACTGATCTGGTTTTGAAAACTTTGGTAAAAACCTATTTTCAAGATACAAGAACTAACTAAATAAATCAAGCTGAAATTTCGTTTAGAGTTTAATTGGTATACACTAACAGTGTAAACGGCTCCTTACGATCAATCGTATCTCTTAATTTATATAACTTTTAAAGTATTAATTGGTAAAATCAATAAACTTACCATAAATTAAGAATTGTGATTAGATGTTAATATAAAATTTTGTACACTATCACTTCATACCAATTAAAATTAAACTCTTTTGTGAAAAGATTTAATTAATGAGTTAAGAGAGAAATTATTTGCCTAAATATATTAGATGTAAAAATCAGAATGTTTCTCTGCAACTCTATAGTTTCTCTCAAACACTCCATTCCGGAGGCATAATTTTGTTTTATATTAGGCTTTCCGGAACTGAATAAGAAAGTTAAGAGAAATTTCCAAAAATCTGTTTGGTGGGTACATGAACTAAAAGCTGAAACTCACTGGGCTTGTGGATTCTGTGGCCTAATTATTTGCTTTAGTAATTATTATCCACACTCTTCTTAATTGCTAAACATACAGCTCTTTCCTTCTTTTTTTTTATTTATTACCAAGAACATTCTCTTATATAAAGAAAACCATATAAACCTATTTTCACAACTACATTTCATTATTCTTTAAATCTTTCACACCTATTTTTCTTTCCTCTCTCCTTTCCTGTATAAAAGCCATGAAAGTTTATCACAATTTCATTTTACTCATGCCATTCGATAACTTTCTACTAATTTGATGGCGTGATACTTAATTTTCCATCACAAGGTATGCTGGAGGTTTTTTTTCTTTTAAATATATGTTTAAAATATCAAAACCCTATAACTAATAAAATTTTAAAGTAAAAAAAATATAGAATAATCTAAAATAGTAATCTTCAAAAGAAATTTTAAAAGTGTATAAGGAATGTTAAGAAATATTGAATCGATTCAAAAGAGATTTTAAAACAATAAATTAATTTAAAAATAATGTTTGAAAAAAATATTATATTAAATAAATTTTGAAAACAGTAAAAACATGTTTTTTTTTAAAATTATAGATGTTTTAAAACAATAGTTATTTAAAAAATATCTTGGAAGATGTTTTAAATTATTAAAATAGTTTATAAAAAAGTAAACCTAAGAGGTTTTTTTTTTTAAATATGGTCTTAAAAGTTTTGGCTAATAATTAAAAGTATGTTTAAAAATATATTAAAATAAGAAATTAATAATAAATAGAGTGTTAAAAATTTAAGGTTGAAAGAATAAAATTAAAAAATAACTTCACAAATAATAAAATGGTTTAAATATATTAAAAATGTTGACTGCTAAATAATGTATTAGACGATGTCAAAATAATGTATTATAAATAATACTTAAGGAATTTTAAAACCGTAAAATAATGTTAAGTAGTGCTAAATATTTTAAAATAATAAAAATTTTAAAAAAATATTTAAAAATATTAAATAAGAAGCAGCATTAAAATCTTGATACTGAATTTTTTTTTGCACAATAAAATTAAAAAAATAAATTAAGTACAAAAATTATGAAAAGCTTAAGAAAATTCAAATGTTAACTATTAAGAAAAAAAATTATTAGAAAATACGGTCTCAACTTTTAGAAAACTAATTTTTTTAAAAAACAAATATAAAAACTATGTTTAAATATATAAAAATTCTGTATTCATAAAATTTTAGAAAAAACTAAAAAAATAATATTATATAAAAATTGAAAATAATAGTTATTAAAAAAAGGATCTTCAATGAATTTTAAAAGTATAAAATTAATTTATAAAAAATTAAAAATAAACCAAAGGTTTTAAATATTAAGAAATAAAAGATAATGTATTAACAATATGGTGTTATAATTTTTAGCAAATAAAAAAAATTTAAAATTATCTTTAAAAATATATAAAATATTTTAACAAATAAAATTCTCTCTTAATTCATATATGATAGTATTTCATTATTTTTGTTTTTTTTATAAACTAAATTTAAATTGTTAATATGAATTTTTATTAGGAAAAAAATTCAAATTTACCTTGTTACTAAATCAATCTTATATCTCTATTATTTTAATTTTTTTGGCAAAATAAGACATGTTACATATTAGTGTGATATATGTAGAAATATGAGCTAATTTCCACCGTTGTATTGAGTGAGGATCAACTGATGGTTATTGAGTATTTAAAAGTTTGCAGCATAAATATTGCATAACCTCCTCTCTATTAATTTCCACCCAAAATCACCTCAATTAATCCATACATGTATTAGATATGATGGAAAATTTCACTCTTTAAATTGTGTTTCGTTTTCTGATCTACAGATTAAATCACATTATATCATTTAATGAATTTCATAAAAAATAATATTTATAATAAAAAAATCATTAAATGAAAAAATATTCCTTAAAAAACAGAAAATGAAACACAAGATTTCAATCCCTATAAGATGTGCCTATCCACCTACCAGACCGGGATACACAATTAAAGCCCACCCTTAAATTCTCCCATCCAATCTCGTACTGGTTTGCTTTCTGTCTCATCAATGGCAATGAAAACCTTCACATTTTCATTCTTATTTATATCTTTCTAATTATTATATATATATATATCATTTTATATTTAAATATATTAATATATGATAAATGAATTTATTAACTTTTAGAATAATTATTTTAAAAGTATTTTAGACATCATTTGTCACGAGTTTTTCTAATGGTATGTATATTGGTTTATGTGAAGTGAGTAACTACGAGCTAGATTGGTTTGGTTTTTTTTTTTTTTTAGGTTTTTAGAAGAGTTTTTTATAATAATTTTTAAAAATTGTTTTAGAAAAAAAAAAAAAAAACTTGTTTGATAAGTGTTATTTGAAAACTGTTTTGAAGATATAAAAATGAAAAAAATTGTTCATATTTATTAAATTTTCATTAATGAAAAGCATAAAATAACATATTCTGGTTGTATTTTGAGTTTTCAAAACAAAAATAAAAAACTGAAAAGCAAAATTATTTTCGGTTGTTCTTGTTTTTTAGTTTTTAAAAATTAAAAAACTAGAACTATTTTTTAAAATGTTTTAAAAAAATACTACCCAAAGAGGTTTTTTAGTTTTTAAATAATGAAGACAGTTTTAT
This sequence comes from Psophocarpus tetragonolobus, assembly GCA_037954015.1. Classification (NCBI taxonomy): domain Eukaryota; kingdom Viridiplantae; phylum Streptophyta; class Magnoliopsida; order Fabales; family Fabaceae; genus Psophocarpus; species Psophocarpus tetragonolobus. The sequence continues at coordinate 1,136,640 of JAYMYS010000033.1, read as the reverse complement.
AAAACTATTGCCAAACAAACACTAAGTACTTGTTTGACAACAGTTTTATAAAACTGTATTCAGTATTTTAGTTTTTTAAAAATAAAAAATTTGTTTGAGTAGTGTTTTTTGAAAACAGTTTTCGAAATAATTTTTGTTTTTTAGTTTTTGAAAAGAGTTTTCAAAAACTGTTTTCGGAAAAAAAAAAAAACTTGTTTGACAAGTGATATTTGAAAACTGTTTTGAAGATGTAAAAATGGAAAAACTTGTTCATGTTTATTAGAATTTCTTCATGAAAAACAAAAAACAACATATTTTTATTGTATTTTGAGTTTTCAAAACAAAAAAGAGAAAACTGAGAAACAAAACTACTTTCGGCTGTTCCAGTTTTTTAGTTTTTAAAAACTAAAAAATCATAACTCTTTTCAAAAACTGTTTTCAGAAAACACTACCCAAGTAAGTTTTTTAGTTTTTAAAAACTAAAATACTGAAAACAATTTTTTATAAAACTGTTGTAAAACAAGCACTAAAAGTAGTAGTTTTGCTTTTTAGTTTCCTGTTTTTGTTTTGAGAACTCAAAATACAATTAGAATATTTTTTTTTATTAATTAAATTCTAATAAATATGAAAATTTTTTTCCATTTTTACATCTTCAAAACAGTTTTCAAATAAAACTTGTCAAACAAGTTTTTTTTTTCTTCCTAAAAATAGTTTTTGAAAACTCTTTTCAAAAACTTAAAAAACAAAACTAAACCAATCAAACCCTAAATTTGTATTTTTCTTGGTTGTATACACTAAGACAAGATAATAGAAATCTCTCTATGTAGGGTTCATCAATGCAATTTATTATTAGTGTTACAAAAATGGGCTAGTGTCGAAGTTAGGTTAGAGGATTAGTAGTTGAATCTATGGTAGGATCGACCTACAAAAGAAAAAATAAAGTCTTCACTTTAGATATCTCTAAATAATATATTAAACATTGATATTTTTATTATTTTTTTAGGTCTTATAATTTTTTTTATTTTCTCTTATTAAAAAAATAATTACTCATTAGTCTTCGTTAATAAAAATATCTCTTAAGGTTTATTTTTCAATTACATCAATTTAAAGGATTTCACTTTATATTTTAAAAAATATTAAAAAATATTTTGTTTATTTTAGATTTAAGAATGTGTTGAACTGACTTTAATAGATGGAAGACAGTAGAATATGCATTAAAAAAAATATAAAATATAGTATTATTGTTATACTTGATACATACTGTGACAAGTAAATAACAAATTATCTAGATTTCACATATTCTTTTAAAGGCTAATTTATTTTTAACTAACCAAATAGACCATACTATAGTTAACCATGTTATAATTCAAATGTTCTTTCCCTTTTCTCAAAGTATTTTCAAAAGTGATTTGTATAATTTATTAGTAATACCATGAATTTATTAAGCAACCTGTAACAATCTTTTCATACTTGATACAACATTGTAGGTAAGTAAAAAAAAAAGACACAGATTCTACAGAATTCCTAGATGGTGGACAGAGATTCCCATCTAATAAAAATATATTTCTTTTAACAAAACTCCTCTTTGTTGCTATTCTATTCTCAATAAATACAATCCCAGTCTCACATTCTCCCATCCAATTTTTTACGGATATGCTTGCTATCTCATCAATGGGAACCACGTAAGGAAGAGTGCAGCACCTTCACATTCTCATTCTTATTTACAACTTTCTAACAATAATAATAATAATTATTATTATTATTATATTTAAATATATTAAGTATACGATAAATGAATTTATTGAATTTTAAAATAATTATTTTAAAAGTAATTAGACAGTATTTTAATAATAGTATACAATTGTTATATATTGCTAATATATACACTCACTTTAACTTAAAAATCTTTTGTCATATGTTTCTCCAATGGTGTATTGGCTAAGTATGGGAAGTAGAATATTTGTCACGCGGTTTTGTGTAGTTTGAGTTTAAAACTTTTTTTAATTAAGCAAAAAAAATTGTAGTTTAGTTTGGTTTAGATTAATTATATAATTTGAATCAAATCAAACCAATATTTTGTGGTTTGATTGGTTTAATTTTGTAGTTTGAAATTTTTATTATTAAGTATTAAAAAAAATATTGAAATATTTTATTTTCAAAATTTTATAAAATTTTAATTGCTACTAACAAAATTATATAAAAGTAACAACTATTAGAATTAAATTATAAATAATTAATTTATTTAAAATTATATTTCACTTGTTGTCATCAAATCGTATATAATAAAATGAAATCAAATAATTTTACTAAAATATTTGTTCATCAACTAATACGTATTAATTAAAAATCCTTATTAAAAATAAGTCAAAATCATAGAAACTTAGAAAATAATGAGAAATTGTATATGTCTTCTTGTGAATTTGCTAAAATAACAATAGATGACCTGTTATGTCAACATATCAAACCATAGACTGAACCAAATTGCACGGTTTCGAAATTACAAAAATAAAACCACCTCAAACTAACTCAATTTTTGTAGTTTAGTTTTCGATTTTTAATTCGGTTTGGTTTGATTTTGAACACCTTGAATGTGAAGTATGTAACTAAATTTTTCTTCTTTTCCTAGTTGTATAAACTAAGATAAGATAATGGGAATATCTTTCTATTTAGTGTTCATGAATGTAACTTGCTTAGGATGTTCACCGTTCGGGTTGGTTCGGTTTTCTAGATTTTTTCCCCTAACCCGAACCAAACCAAATCAAAATAATTGGATTGATTCACTTTAGTTTCAGAGAAAATCGATCAAAAAAATAAAAAAATATTTTTTTTCTTAAATTATAAAAAATTGATTTTATACCTGAAACTAGCTAAATCCATTAGTCTACTAAATTTAAAATTTTATAACAGAATATCAAGTGTTTCATATATACTAAGTTAGTCAAATTAAACTATTAAAACAATACAGTACAATACAAACAACAAATTATACTTAAAGTATTAAATAAATTTACTAACTTAAAAATATAAAATATAAAATAGGATCAGGTCAGGGTTTAAAAATGCAAAAACCTAAACAAAATAGGTTACTAAATTTACTAACTTAAAAATATAAAATAAATATATAATAATATTATAATATATATACTTTTGGGTTGGGTCAGGGTTTTGAAATGCGAAAACTGCAAACTGAACTAGACATGATTGGTTCTGGTCAGTTTGGGTCAGTCTAGACCCAATCAAGTGAAAAACCGAACCAAACTCATTAGTTCGGTTTGGTTTACCGATTCGTCAGGTTGACGCAAACTGATAAACACCCCTAAACTTGCTATTAATGTTACAGAGATGGGTCTGGTCAATCAAATTAAAGTATTAGGTTAGTGGATTAGTGGTCGCTCCTACAATACAAAAAATAAAGTATTCACTTTAGCTCTATCAAAATAATATATTAAACATTATTATTTTTATTAGTTTTGTAGTCTCATAATTTTTTTTTATTTTCTCTTTCTAAAAAAACAATTACTCATTTGTCTTAATTAATAAAATATCTCTTAATTGGTTATGTTAAATATCCATTTTTTAATTATATTAATTTAAAATAGCTCACTCTATGCTTTAAAAAAATTTTAAAAAAAAAAACTTCATTTTATGGTTTCATCTAAGCTTAAGAATATGTTGGACCCAACCCTAATAGACGGACCACTAGTTGAATTGATATACATTAAAAAGTATAACACATACAACTGCAATGTAGACTCCACAAATTCTTTTGAATATTAATTCATTTTTTACTAGCCAAATGAACCATATAATAACTAGTATAATTTACTAGTAGTAACATGGATTTACTAAGCAACCTGTGTCAATTTTGTCATACTTGATACATTAGTTGCAAGTAATAACAAAAAGACAAAGATTCTACAGATTTTTTGCATAGTGTACATAGAGATCCTCATCTAGCAAAAATATATTTCTTTTAATAAGCTCCTTCTTTACTGGTACTGTTATATTCAGAGCTGAGCAACTTTCCAAGGAATACTAGTACTTTAGAATTTAGATGGAACCCAAAGACTCCAAATTGACTTAAAAATTTTTGAAATAATCTAGTGAGCATTTCCATGTATTACAATTTATGTTACCATGATTGCCTTCTATAACAGTTCTTCTATCCAGTTCTACAAGATTGTTTCAAACGAGGAATAACTATGATCTAAACCCTTAAACAAAACAATATTACCATTATTTATCTTGCTTCCAGCAATAATTAATTTGTATCATTACTATAGTTATAAAAAAAATCTTATTATGATTTTAGTATATAATTTTATAGTTTAAATATTAATGTTTTCCATCATAATTTTCATTATTACTTTTTTTATTTTTATATTGACATTTTTTATATAACTTTTATCTTTATTTATATATATATATATATATATATATATATATATATATATATGAATTGACAACCTCTCCTTTTCTCTCCTTCTCTTCACATATACACTTTCTCACTAGGTCAACATTATAATTCCTATAAAAATTATGTCTAAATTTATATTACATTAAATACTAACTAAAGCATTTGTAGAGTATAATTTTTTATGAGTGGGAAAAGAAAATTTCTATAGTATGCTTGAAAAAAAAATACAATTAAAATGGACCGAAGAAACAAATTACTAACAAAAATTTATTAAAAGAATACTATAAAGTTCAATATTACATCTTAAATATGTTAAATTTTTTATGGTCTTGTAACTACTCTACAACATAAGAACTTGAGGCTTTTTCTGACCACACAAAAATGAAAGAAACCAATTTAAATTATTAATTGAAAAAAAAGCTAAAAATTATAATTTATTTGATTTTTACATTTGATTTCTCTATTTTTAAATGTTCCTGAATAACATTTTGTTTCTCTATTTTTAATTGTTCACATGTTGTTATTTTATTTTATAATTTGATGATATTTAAACAATTTAGCCAAAAGATAGTCATTGACTATTAAACTATTAACATTGACTTCTAAGTGTCTTGATTAAATGACTTCCTACATTTACACATAGGTAAAAAACTTGAAACTTTACTTTTAAAGACAAAAAGTAGACTCAAAAGTCTAATTCTAGAAAAAGAACTTTTCCCCTTATTTTTATGCAAAAATAAGTTTTTTACCCATGTGTCAATGTGAGAAATCATTTAATCAACTCACATAGGAAGTTAACGTTAATATTTTAATAGTCAATGACTATAATTTAACAAATGTTTTAAATGCCATCAAATTATAAAATAGAGAGACAAAATGTGAGTAATTAAAAATACAGGATAAAATATCAGCAATTAGATAAATTGAGAGACACAAATTATAATTTTGGAAAAAAAAACATTGAACAAGGGATGATAATAATGGGTATTGAACCTAATAGGTACTTATAAAAATTATCCATAATGGATAGCATAATTATTTATTTAATAGATAGGGTAATTATTGATAAACCCTCTACATACTCTTCGATCTAACTAAAGAATACAAGACATCTAAATGAAACTATAAATCTTGAGGCAATCTCCAACTAGATCAAACATAAAACTATATGCCAAAATACAGAGACCATTCAAGGCTTCAACAACAGCTCATCAAGGAATACTTCGACAAAGAACATTCTGATCACATTTTAGCACAAACACTTTGACAAGGTCTCGAGCAAAATGGCTCAGTAAATTCTCACACACCAAAACAAGATCAAAGATAAATTTATCCTAATTAAGATTATCATAGTTATCAAAATCACAAGTTAACTCGTAAAATCATAGGAGATTATGATTATACAATTGCAAACCCTTTGACAAGTTAAATCACATGTAGAATCAGAAGGGCAGTAAACTCATATTAAACTTGATAAAATCGGAGCAAACTCAGTAGAATAAGAATAAACTTGTGAGATAATTTATCGGGTGGTGTTTTCCTTGTGTTGACTTTAATGTTAAGTGTTTTGAATATAATTTGTTCTTATGTCTAAAAATTTTTTGAAATTTTGAGTGTTTCGACTCTAATTTGTATTTATTTGAAGTAATTTAGATTTATTATGTGGATTTGAACTTATTATACATTGAAAATTTTTTATTTTTATGTTATTTATAAGTATATTTTTTATGAAGTAAACTCTTACGATTCTACGTGTCGAGTGCCCTCACCAATCTACCTAAACTCTCGATTTTGATAACTTTGACGATTATATTTGAGAATATATTTAAAAGATTACCTTAACCATAAGGAAAAAGATTACCTTAAAAGATTACGAACCCATTGAGGAATGAAGAATCAAAAGAAATCCAAGGCAATAAGTACATAACGGAATAATGGAAGCTAGTCAACAACTTTGAGAAGAGATGAGGGAGATGAAGAGGCACCATTAGGAAAAGATAAAATGAATGAGGAAAGAGAATGATGATTTATAAAGCCTAAATCAATTAGGGAAACAAGATAGACAAGACCCCACCTTTCACAAGCATGAATCCACTAAACCCTCATAGGCATAGCATGTCTCAACTAAACCCTCTAACAATAACAAGGGATTCTTCAAAATTCTATATATTGACAACCATTTAACGAGTTTAGAAGGTTGGGAATGGAAATAGAAAAAAGGCTCAATGTAGATTTAGTATAAGTATATATACATAATGATGTAATCCTACCTACCAAGGACCCTCTCACTAGGGTCATGGCTAGGAGGATAGAGCAAGACTTGACCCGAAAAGACTCATCAAGACCTCAACTCATGATGGTGATAGACATATTAGGCCATAGTCCATAGATTCACCTTTGTGAATATTAATTAGCTCTTAATTTCCTTTTGGGCCATGTATTTCGACCATTTATTTTGTAATTAGGAAGAAGATGTGTTATTAGTTAGTGAGAGGAGGTAAGCTTAGTTAGGGGTCTCTTGTCCAAGGCGTGTTTGGCTTCCTTCCCACACCTTTGGATTAGCTTTTGCACCCCTCCTAGGTCTAGAGTAGGTGTATCTAATCCTAATTAGGCCTAAAGTCCCACATTGCCTAGTTTCGAGTGTCTAGCTCTCTCATTGGGCTATATATACACCTAGTCTCTCTTGTAATCATCACACTTGAATTTGGAATTGATATAAGACTCTTTAAGAGCATTCTTTTATAATAAAGTGTCATTGAGAAACCTCTCTCTTGAGAATTCTCTTCCTTTTAGCTTTTATCAAGGGTCTTTTCCCTTGTGGTAAGCCTCCTAGTAAAATTTTTCTTGACTTATCTTCTCCTTAGAGAAGTGGCGTCAAGTTTCCCTCCATCCCTAACCTTTTCCATCCTCTATCTTCTTAGAGGAAGGAACCTTGGTTGAAGAGATAAAGGGAGTGCATCACATAACAGTTGAAACGCTTGGATAAATATAGCAACCCAAACATTCAAATGAAGTTGAGTACAAGCATAATTTAAAACCCTCGAGACCATCATGGTAAGGTCATCAAAAGGAAGGGTAACCTCGAGATCTTTTATAAGGAAATCATAAATATAAAGATAGGCTCATTGTCATGAAAGAGGTATCTAAGAAAACATAGTCAATGTTCGCCCCACCACCGTTTTGGCAAGCACAAGTGTTAAAGGAAGTAGTATAACCTTAGGAAAATGACAATAATGGTAAGCATTACTGAAAAGGTTCACAACTCTCCCTAGAGGTATACTTAGATCAATAAGCACTGACCTCCCTATCAACCCATTTGAGCCCAGGAAGATTGATAGGAGGAAACTCCCTCTTCAACTAGAAACCCTAGCCTTAACCCTTTTTGGAGGAGCCTAGAGATTATTTGAGGAACCGTCGACAGACTCCTCACCATTTAGAAAAGGGGGCGGGGGTCAACTTGACAATCACCACTTAAGTTCACTAACAATTTCCTCATTTATCACACTTTTAACCACTTGGTCTCAATTCGGTATAGAAGGCACAAAAACCTCTATAACTTTCAAACTTGATTCAATAGAAGCCAAACCAAAACAAGAAGAAGGAGAAGACTCAAAATTGGAAGAAACAATGTTAGGACTCAAAGGACGAACTATGTTTGATGGTTCTGTCGAGACGTGTTCCAAACTTGAGCGACCCTTATAAAGGATGTGTGAAGGTTATGAGTGCAAAATTTTTCTACGATACTCGCGGCAAGTGAACCAATCGTATGTAGTAACCAATAAATATATCAAGTCGATCCACAAGGACTTGTTGATACTAAAAAACGTCAATACTTTTTACTTGTACTAAAGAAAAGATAGAAATTTACAACATAAACTAAATAAAGCAAAATAAATAAAAATGCAACGGTTAGATTATGTGATTCAATTAGGTTTGACTCACTAAACCATCATTCAAGTGCATAATTGGACTTAAAACCTTAGTTCACTCCCCATGTTTCTATCACTCATAAAAGTATCCTTAATCCCAATCGCTCACAATTAAGTAACTAAGCTATTTGGGGTTTAGACTATCGCACTCGCACATATTCTAAAGTCAAGCAACTCGCATTAAGTAAAAGAGCTTAAGATGGGCAATAGGTATTACTCACTCCTGAGCAATAACACCCATTGAGAGCTCTTCTCACTGTACAAGTCGGAACCCTCTCCCGAGCTAATTCAACAAGTAAAACCTACGAAATATTTAGAAATAAAGAATAAGGTAAAAATGAACACCAACAATGGAAAGCAAACTTAGATTAAAAGTACAAACATACATAAGAGTTCAGGTAAAGTTACATAACAACCCAACTAAATACAAAACCTAGCTAACCATAGGGATGAATGAAGATGGTCTGGAACGGGCCCTAAGCCAACAAGTGTGCAACCCCGGGTCAAGAAAGAGTGTGGAACCCCTAGACAAAACCCCTTTTTTATTGAAACTCACTCTTTTATTTTTACAATTCGAAACACCAGCTCCAAGTGGTCAAAAAGTGGCAGTTGGGCGCTATAAGAGTCCTTTGGCACGAAGTATCCTGAGCGTTGGGAGGCGACAAGGATAGGCGTTGGGTGCCAGCTAGTAGATGCAGCTGAGTCGATTAATGAGCATTGGGCGCTCGTACCACGGTCGTTCGGTGCTCAGAGGTAAACACTGAACCAAAGTTTCTAACTTTTCTTCACTTCTTTTGTCCTTCCCAAAACCTGACTCAAAACAACTAAAAACAAGCAAATAAATATAAAATATACATAAAATGAATTCTAAATCTAAATTTTTAACTAAATATACTTTTAAGCAAAATAAGAGAAAAACACCTTAAATAAGAAAGAATTATGATAACCGCTCTATTTTACCTATGTAAAAATAGGTAAATTAGGCAATTATCATAATTTTATTTCCGAAATACAATTTAAAATCAAACAAGAGATGACAGACTAGAAGTAGAAAGGGAGAGACCAAAGAAGGATTTGGTAACAGACCTGAAAAGTTTTGACCAAAAAAAGATAGAGCAAGATAATTGTGCGGCCAAAGAGGGAGACACACCCATTTACAGAGCTTAGGCTATAATGGAAAAGCAACCCCATTCGTCAGATTGACACAAACCTATAGCCAAAAATAATTGCCAATTCATATTCTACAAAACCCTAGAATTTTGTTTATTTAAAATACTAGACTTTGCACTTAGATAAAAAGGATTCACATCTCACAATATACATTTATTTTCAAAAACTGTAATATAACAACATGTAGCATATAATTAAATACATTAGGCTCTAAAAATGAGATTTACAAGATTCTTAATTACTAAAACTCACATTGAAATATTAAATAATTCATCTACATAACGAAAAGTTATTAACTAATTCTTCCTAGCCTGATATCACACTTGATTAGACCATCCCAATGTAAAAGATAAAGAAAAATCAAACTTCATCACCCATGATATCATTAAGATCTTTTACATTTGAAAGTGGCATTCAGACCAAACAAAATAAAACAACAAATAGTAATGGGGTGAAAATATGTCTCACGCATGTTAAGGCACATATAGAGAAAATGGGTTGTCAACTAAAACACAATAACTAAGTACATCACAAACTCATACACATAATAACTCAAGACTTTTGACTAATGACGACTTATGCTATTAACTCTATATACATGTGGTACCATAGCTTTTAGCGTAAATCACACATATTATGTATAAGGTGAAGCAAAAACCACCAAAAGCATCCATTTCTAGATCAACACAAGGCATAAGGGGCACACCAAACAATGGGTCTCACAACCACCTTAGGGACCATTATAGGTCAACATAAGCCATAGGGGGACCCAAATCTTACATTGGGTCACACAAACACCTTAGGCATCCATTACAGTCAACAAAAGTCATAAGAGAACCCAAAACATATCCTGGGTCATACAACCACCTTAGGCAACCATTAAAGGTTAGCATAAGCCATAAGTGAACTCGAGTCTACGGGCCTCCAAGCCCGTGCAAGTTTTGGATCCTTTTTATAAAGAATCATAACTATAGGAGAAATTTGAGTGTGTTTTGCAAAATTTGCGGACTTCGTGGCCTCACGGGCTTGGCCTGTATCTAGTTTAAAAGGGAAAAATTGTCATTTAGACAATTAATTTGTGTTAATTTTATGACTTTTTTGTTGTAAATTGTGATATTTTACACTTTTAATATTGAAAATATTTAATGTTTTAGATTATTATAAATAATGATATAATTTTTAGTATGATATATTATAATTTAATTAGTTTAAAAAATATTAAACATTTTTTAATTATTTTAAAAAAATATATGTGTATATGCGGGCCCGCGAACCGGTTTGTTAAGCCCACAAACTTTTTGAACCAGATACGGACTCGCAAAAAAGTCCATTTATTTTGGCGGGCCAAATTTATTTGACCCTTTTAAAATACATGCTTCGTCGGCCGGGCTTAAACGGACCAAATAAATCTGTATACCTACCTTTACACACTGCTAAGCAATAGTTTGGACACAACTCTTAACACATCGACACTAATTACTTAAATCACATATTCTCATGGCACAAAATATCATTATAATATTGAATACATTCACTTTCTCACATGATAGGATTATTACATTCATAACTGACCACAATCTTTTCCAACTTTAGAATATTTCCTCACACATTTTTTAATAAATATTTATGACCTTTGTGGAGTATTAATGTGATATCTAGAGATTTATTAATCCTATGATATTGTTTCTTATTTTGGTTGAAATCCAGGACAATTATCTGCAACTCTTATGTCAAAACTTAGAGGAACATGAATCCATAGCCTAATTCTGGCAGTTCTAGATATTGTTTTGAGGTGAAACTAATGGTATTAGTTAGATAACATATAGCGATACAAATTTCATGAAGATCAATTTCTCAAATTGCATCATTTTCCTATTGGGTTTCTCATTGGAAGATCACGAGTGCTGACAATAAAATATGCACTATGATTTTTTCATTCCTTCTCTCTCCTAAAATTTCCCTAATCTTCGAAAATACACTATAAATCATGAAATTAAAATCAAATCGTTCTCAATCAATTCTTCAGATAAAACATATATAAAACAATGGTAAATTAATGATAACCTCATTCCAACTAACCCAATTGTTATAACTAATCATAAAGTACTAAAAAGGGGCACTACTCCAACAATCCAATAAATTAATATAGACAACCATTACTATGTCCAGGGACACTTAATCTCTAGGGTATAAAAAAAGGATACCTCAAAACCAACAATCCAACAAAATTAATATTGACCTTCATTGGTTATATTCATGGGTACTAAATACACAGGAGTTAGAATAACCAAAATATTCTTTTATTTAAATACAAAAATATAATTATAATTGAACCAAACAATATATTCACACAATCATGCACAAAACATTTGCGGATGTTCATAACTTTTCACTAACATACACAAAACCCATTGAAGTTTAGCGATTGCTTCACTATCCATTTTTCCTACACGAGAGATAATTTCCCACTCTCTTACCTCGAATGATGATCTTGATTGATTGTGAAGGGTGTGAGCTTAATTGATTGCGAACTACTACTATTACTACCACTACAACGACTACCACTACTACCACCACTACTACTACTACTACCACCACCACCACCACAAAAAAATATAATTATAATTGAACCAAACAATATATTCACACAATCACGCATAAAACATCTGCGAATGTTCATAACTTTTCACTAACATATACAAAACCCATTGAAGTTTAGCGATTGCTTCACTATCCATTTTTCCTACACATGAGAGATAATTTCCCACTCTCTCTTACCTCGAATGATGATCTTGATTGATTGCGAAGGGTGTGACCCTGATTGATTGCGAACCACCACCACCACCACCCACTACTACTACTACTTGTATATGCTTATTGAATTATTTTTAGTCAAACTGATTGTAATTAATGAAGCCCCTAAACATCAATGTAGACTCAAGAGGCATAAGATTTTATGAAAACATGATTTTGTTATTTAAGTTCAGATTAAAGGAAAACAAATACCAAGTGGGATGTACTCGAATTTGTTCACGAAAAGATTTTTTCAAAAGCAATTAAATGTGTAAAAAAAGAAAATGAAGCATGATGTAAATCCTCAAAGAAAAATCTCAAAATTCTAACACTAATGAAAGAAATAAATGCATGAATGTAAACCTCAAAAGAAAAACTTCAAAGTTCTATTGTTACCAAGAGCAATAAATGCATGAATGTAAAGGGAGAAAAGTAAAGGAAATTTGTAGATTAGAATGCTCACAAAGTGGTAAGAACATACGTCTTAATTTCTTCACTCGTTACTATGTCTAGGTATTTTGAGTTATGCAAGATTGTTGTGTAAATGCTCCAACACCAATTCTGGTGTGAGTGAGGTGATTTATAGGGGTTTCTACAACGAATGCTTATTCCTAGAATTTGAAAGAAAATAATATTTTATTCCTCAATCGGAAGAAACTACAAAAATCTCTTAACTTTTGGTAACTACTCTTAACAACTAGTAACTTCCACTTTGACTCCTGGCTTTTGCTTGTTGACTTTTCACTTTAGTCCTTTTAACAAATTTTACCCTTCACAAATGCCTTTGTTCTTTGAAATACCTCGATATACATGGTTTAGTGCTAGAAGTAAAGGGTCTAGTGTTCTAGATAGGTTCTTCATATCTAAAAAACGGTTAGATTTTCCACTTAATAGCTTTCATTTAAACCTAAGTAGAGATTTATCATATCATTATCCAATAGTCCTGAAGCATTCGTCTATCTTGGGGGGCTAAATCTTTCAAATTCATCAATAGTTGGCTTGAGTGTGATAGGTTTGGGAAATTCATCAAGAAATAGTACAATAATATTGAAGATGAAGGATGGGGAGCTTTCATATTAAAAAAATAATTGAAAGCACTTAAAGCAGACATCAAATGTTGGAGCAAAAAGAATGTTTGTAATGTGGAAGCAACGATTAGTGATCTAAAGTTTAAAATTTCCTAATAGGATAAAAGAGCATAAAATGGAGATCTTGGGGAAGAGGGGATCCGACTAAGAAGGAAGGTTATAGGGGATCTGAGAAGATGGAGTGTCTTTCAAGAAACTCTATTAGATTACAGGGCAAAAATGAAGTGGTTGAGAGAAGGGGATGTTAACTCTCAGTTCTTTCATTCTACAATTAATCAGAGGAGAACTAATGGAATACTAGGCTTGCTATCTAATGGGAATGGGTTGAAGATCCAATGCAAGTTAAGAAGGAGGTTAAATAATTCTTCCAGGAGAGGTTCCAATCTCAAAGGGATGTTAGAGTCATATTAGATGGGGTGGACTCCAATAGACTCTCAAAAGTTCAGAGGATCCAACTAGAACGAGAGTTGTCTAAGGATGAAATCAAATGGGCTATATGGGAGTGTGATGGCTTAAGAGCCTCAAGGCAGTGGCTATAATATGAAGTTTGTAAAGCATTTCTAGGGTATGCTGAAGATGGATATGAATAAGGTATTGGTAGATTTTCATCAAAATAGGAAGTTTCCCCAGGGTTCAAATGTCTCGTTAATCACCTTATTCCTAAGAAGGACTGGCCAAGTGGGCTTGGAGGCAATAGGCCTATTTTTTTAGTTGGGGTGATCAATAAAATCATATCAAATGTGCTAGTAGGCAGGGTACAAAGGGTGTTAGAATAATTATCAAAGAGACACAAACTGCATTCATTAAAGGGAGGCATTTACTTGACAATGTTGTGAAGTAATTCAGGAAGCAAAACAACATAAGAAACCTATTTTGGTGCTTAAAGAAAAATTTGAAAATGCCTCTGACTCTATCAATTGACCTTTCCTTTTCTATATGCTTAGGTGCTTCAGATTTGGGGAAAGATGGATTGACTGGATTCAAGGGTGTCTCCAATGTTCATCAATTTCAGTATTGGTGAACGGAAGTGCTACTCAGGAATTCTGTATGCAGAGAGGCTTAAGGCAGGAGGATCCACTAGCTTCTTTCCTCTTCTCTATTGTAGCAGAGGGGGCTTGGGGGTTGATTAAGAAATTTCAGTCAGTATATCTCCTTTTTGGAATTAAGTTGGGTAAACAAGATTTCTGGGTGGTGATTCAACAGTATATGGATGATACTATCTTTATGGTGTCGCTAGAGCTAGAAAATATTTATTCGCTGAAAAGCGTTCTTAGGTGCTATGAATCAGATCTAAAGATTAACTTTCATAAGAGCAGTTTGGGGGGTGTAGGGGTGAAGACGTAAAAGTTGTTATCCTCTGCATCTATTCTAAATTCTGAGATATTTTAGTTGCGATTCTTCTATCTAGGGGTTACGGTGAGGGCTAATGTGAGGTGTGAGTGGGTTTGAAGGTCAGTAATTGATAAAATGAGAGTGAAACTTACACCGTGTAAATAAAAAAAATTGTCTTTAGGTGGGCAGATTTGTCTGATCAAATCCACCCTATCTTTTATTCCTCTTTATTTTTCGTCTCTTTACAGAGTTCCCAAGAATGTGGCAGAGAAAATTCAGGCTTTACAACGACAA
Organism: Psophocarpus tetragonolobus; assembly: GCA_037954015.1. Taxonomy (NCBI): domain Eukaryota; kingdom Viridiplantae; phylum Streptophyta; class Magnoliopsida; order Fabales; family Fabaceae; genus Psophocarpus; species Psophocarpus tetragonolobus. Next base: position 1,121,638 of record JAYMYS010000033.1, on the reverse strand, counting down.
TTTCTATAGGGTGGCTCAGAAGAGTGTAACAAAGTGGATTGGATCAAATGGGAGCAGGTGTACAAAGAAAAAAGTCAATGAGGGCTTGGAATTAAGGATGTGGTGGCATTCAATAAAACGCTTCTTGGTAAATGTGTTGGAGACTTCTTATTGGGGGGATGCTTTGTGGATCAAAGTACTGGTGGCAAAGTATGGGGAAGATATAAGGAGGCATCTAGGAGTAAGGCAGAGGTGAGGAGGATCCCAATGGTGAAATGATATCCTGATAGTAACTTTTGTAGAGGGAGGGAGTAGTTCTCTGGTAGGGTTAAGCCCCAGATCAGGGATGGTCATTATTTAAGTTCTGGGATGGTGAGTGGAAGGTGTTAGGTGGGCTTAAATCTATTTTTCCCAAATTGTATGCTCTTTCCAATCAGAAAGAGGCAACGATTTTGGAGGTTTGAGGATAGAGAGATCATAGATGGGATTGGGGGCTTAGTTGGAGGAGGGTCTTATTTAGTTGGGAAGAAGAATGGGTTAGGGAGCTGAAGGGGGTCTCTTGGATGGGGTTAGTCTGCGGAGTGGTGTGTAGGATGAATGGGGCTGGGGAGATGAGGTTGAATCCTCTAACCATTATTCGGTGAAGGAAGCATATTGACTAATGTGTGATGGACCTTAGGATCATGAGTCTTTATTTTTTAAAAGGCTCTGATAGGCTAAGGCGTGGTCTAAGGTGGTGGATGACTTTCTTATGGAAGGTGGCTCATAATACGATACCTACCAAGATGGAGTTGGCAAAGAGGAAGATGTGCATTGTGAATCTGTAAGTCACTTGTTGTTCTCTTGTCATTTTAGTTACCTTGTATGGATGTACTGTTATCGATGGTTAGGCTATAAGACTGTATTGCCAGCGAACTGCAAATCTAGCTTCTGACACTTTTTGGGCGAATTTTCATCAAATAGAACAATCACTTGGGATATTCTTAGTGTGATTTGACTAGCTACACTCTAGGGTATTTGGTTAGCTAAGAATGCATTAATTTTTTAGGGTCAAGCTTTTATTTTTGAGGAAGTCTAGTAATTATCTTTGCAAAGAGCCTGAACATAGTTAAAAGGGTATTTTAAAGCTCAATATGTGTCTTTTGTTGAATGGTCTTCACAGCTGGGATTGTGTGTTACTTGAATTGGTAAGAGAAATGTTTGAATTTGGTTTCCCATTTTTTTGTTTATGGTTATGTGTGTAGGGGGGATTTTGAAGTTGGGGCATGTGTTTAGATGTATTTATAAAGTTGTTATGTATTTGTAAATGATAAGTTTTTCTTGTCATTCTTTATAACCTGAGGGAATCTAGTCTCTTTTGAATCTAATTAATAAATATTTATCTTTTTTTTTAAAAAAAAAAGACACTATTTATCTACGACAAAGATCAACCGAATAGAACATTAATTGACGTTAAACCATGATATTCATAACTGCAATTATCTAATTGTCTGCCACTCAAATACATGGTCATTTTCTCAGCTAATCGCCTAATAAAGCATGAGGAGTTAGAAATAAAATAAACTAATAAAGGAATCTTTGGTACTATTTTGTTTTAGTACTACTAATAAAGAAATGAAATAAACTAATGAGTACCACGATAAGTGCCATGAAATTATACATAAACATTAAAGACATGAGTACCACGATATTTTATGGAACTGATTGGTGTGCAGTCCAAAACGAAGAAAAATAAAAAACACCCTGCGCCTTCAGGTCTTTTTCAGCGGGTAATAAACTCATTGAATTATTATAAAATATTTTAAATATGTTTAGTCATTTTAGTTGGTTTCATAAAAGGATCGATCTTGCCACAATTATCGATGAATTTTTTCTTATTGGAACAACGCCGTCGCGTTCCACAACAGTAGCAAATGTAGGTTTTAATTTTCCAAATATGTAAAAGTAGTTGGATGTGTAAGGTTTTAACCCATTTTAAAATGAGTTTAATTGGTATACCAGGTTAATGTAAGGATTTTTACACTTACGTTCAATCATAATTTTATTTATGATAAATTTGTTGATTTTACTTATTATTTTTTAAAAATTACATAAATAAAAAGTAATAATTGAATATTAGTATAAAAATATTTTAAATTGATAGTATATATCAATTAAACTCTTTTAAAATTGTGACTGTAAATACCAAAATACGGTATTTTAAACTATAATTGAAAAAAAAGCTATATCACTCTATTGATTATATAAACCAAAATAATAATTAAATCAATATAATTTCGCCAATTTATTGAAAAGAAAGAAAATACCTTTAAAGGAACATGAATTCCTTCAATGGGATTTCATTGAATCAGATCCTTATTCTTAAATAACTCTCGGACAATAAAATGTGTTTTATTTTAGAGTCTAATTGGTATGTAGTGACATTGAAAAGAATTTTATGTTAAATGGATTGACTTTATCAATTAATATTTTAAAAAAAATATAAATTAAAAAATATGATTGAACGTGAGTATAAATACACTGTCAGTATATACCGATTAAACTCTTTATTTTAAAATAAAAATTTAATAAATCAATAGTTTCATTATGGCACTTGATAATCTGATGCAACCCTCTCAAAGTATCAAACCATAATGCATAATGATTTGCAAAACAAAAAGGTCAAATTCGGGGTGGAAGTGTGCATGCACTACTTTATTTTGCATACTAGTATTTTCATGGATAGTCCAAAAGGGAGAAGCTTCCCTGAAGATTGTATCACTGTAAAGCAATAAAAAGGTACAAATAGTTAGAATAAAAGAATCGATTAGCTTGTTTTCATTGATGGTGCCATTAAATTGGTCTTATATTTTTAACCTTTGTTGGGGTAGATTTCCCTGTACTGGATAAGTTGCGTTAAGCAGACACTTGTGGAGATGGTGCTTTAAGATCCACACGTCACTAAAAGGGTTTAAATTAATTTTTTTATAATTTATATTTTATGAAAATTAGAAAAATAGTTTTACGAATTATAATTCTAATTTGAATTTTATTCACAAAATACATGAAAGTCTTTTTTAGCTCTCCCAGCTTAAATTTAATCATGCATATATCAATTTTGGTTTTGATTATTCTATTTTGAAAGTTTTACTTTTTAGTTTGTAAATTTTTTAAATCATTCCATTATGATTATTTTTTATTCTTATAATTTATTTTTGCTTAACTGATATTCGGGTCTGCAGTATATAACCGAATTTTGTGACGGATATGTAATAATTTTTTCCCCACATGTCTAATAAAATAAAATTTTATCATTAGTCATACTGTTTTTTGAGGAAATTAACCGTTGATGTATCTGAGATGTTGACACTTTATCAATGTCACCTAGAGTTGATTATTATGTCCATGTTTAAAATTTATTTTGAGTACTTAATAAATATCTAAATTTTGTTATAAATACTTAATAATTATTTCTTCGTCTTGGGTACCAAAAAAAAAAATTTCTTGAGTCTCATAGTTTGAAACCAGTGTGTTTAAACATTGCCACATTCAAATCTTTTTTTAATATATCTAGGCATGATATTCATCTTGAGTTTCCATCTTTACTTCTTCGCTAGCTTCATGTGTTTAAAAATTGTAGTTTATATTTTTATTAATAAAATTTGTTATATAGTAAAAAATTATTTTAAACTGTATTATGGTATGTTAAAATAATATTTCTCATAAGTACTTATAAAATAAATTGAACTTAAACTAAAATCAATTTACAGTTGTACCAAAAAAAAATATGAATTGTACCAAAAAAATAATCAATTTATAGGTTGTGTCTCCTCTACGGTAAAGTAGTTGATTAAGTGGTTCTCAAGGTAACTTGTTTTACCATGAGACATAGGTTTTGTCTTTATGAAGTAACATGCTTGGATGAAAGTGAAATAATATTACTTGTGTTTGACATTTTATTAAAAATAATTGACGTTTCAAAATTTAATTAATATTTTTAAGTATGTCCTTATTTAATGTCAAATCTAGTGTGGATTAGCTTGTCATGTAATTCGCACAAAGAAATAGCAAAACACAGAAGTAGTATTGTTGGTTCAATTGTTTAATGCATATTAAATGTTGCTGAACAATAACAATCACTTTTAAGTTTAATTAAATACACTCACATTTAATAATAATTTTTTATTATAAATAAAAAAATTATAATTAAATATTAATATAAAAACAGCAGTGTACCGTTAGATTATGTTGCTTTAGCGTCTATGACGCTTCTTGTGCGCCTTCCAATTGCAACGGTGAAAGAGACATGATTCAACGGTGCGAGGAAAAGCAATTAGTGAAAAGGAACAACCTATGATGAATTGAAAAAGCACAAACAAATTAGGAATAGATAAGCGAAAATAATCGCTTATTATTAGAAAGTTTAATTTATTTAATTTAACTTTTTTTTTAACTATTAATACGAAGTATTCGGCGTTTTTCCTTTTTTTTTATAAGCATGATTTTACTTTTTATAATTAATAGTAAGAAAAACACTGTGAGAAGAAAAAATTTTACACTGTTAATCATAATTTTTTATATATGATAAGTTTTGTTAACTTTACAAATTAATATTTTAAAATTTATGTAAACAAATCATTATTATTCATCATCAATATTAAACCTTTTTTACACAATAACCGTGTATAAGTGTTAAACTTATTAACAATAAGTTATATATCTATAATCTATATAATTTTTGAATATTTTTTTGTCTATAATATATATAACTTTTGGATATTTTTTATGTTTTACCCTGGTCATTGTAGGATTTGTATTTAACATTTTTTTTTTAAATCCTTTTTTCTTCCCTGAAAAACTAAGATATATAAATTAATTTTAAAAAATTAAAATTTTATGTTTATATCAGTAAACAATTGTTTTGATTCCTAAAAAATATAAGTATTTACATCACTCAATAAAATTTTCAAACAAACTAGTCTAGAAATTATATATTATGTTGTTGATGCTTAAAATATTTTAAATAACATTTTTAAACACTTTAAAAGTGTTTGCAAAAGTGTTTTACAACCTAATGTGTTAATATAACCGCTTCACAGACTAATATACTATAAAAATATTATTCAAAGGCATATTAATTATCTTTAATATATTTTAGAAATCTAAGGGTTTATTACAGGATTATCCAAAGGTAACAAACTGCTCTCTTGAATCTTTTTATTTAAAATAAATTAATTTAAAATTGCCTTTTGAAACGAATGGAATCTCGACTCATATTGTACCCCAAGAATCTCTCTTTCCTACTATTTTGGCACGAATGGTTGGGACTTTAATTAGATTATAATATTTGAAATTTTCTTTTTCTTTACAAAGCTTGGATACATGCTGTGCTCACGTGAAATTTTATGCTAGTAGTATATATTTTTAAGTATTGTAACAATTTTTTTATCAAATGATTTTTTAAATTTGTTTTTATATTAAGATATTGTGATAAGATTCACATATTATCTAATAAAACATATTAAAACTATGAAAAATATATAGGTTAACATAAGTGATAGGATTTTGTGTCTCTTAATTAAGTTACCTACGGAGATCATGTAAGTTAACTACAAAACATGTTAAGAGAGAAAGAACTACTTTGTGTGAGTTTAAGATTCTCGACCGTGATGGTCAATTACTATTGACAATGATTAATTTATATTAAAAAAACTAAAATATAAAAATTGTTTATATTATATATTCACTTTTATTTATCATCTTATTTATCATTTTTTATCTTTTTAGTCTTTATCTTACTCATTTTATATTTATATAAAAAAAATTACTGTCGAGTACATGAATTAATTGACACAAATTTATTCCAACTTAACCAATATTCTCAAACTTTAAATTCTAGACATGTAGTTTCCTTAAATACATGAACAAAATTTGTCATTTAATCCAACAAAACTTAATCAACATTAACCAAGTAAAGAATTTTGATCCTTCTTGCAACCAAATTTTGTAGCTTTTTTTAGGATTTTCATGATTTAAATTATTCCCTTATTGCATTATGTTGGAGTACAAGTAAGAGTTGAAGTCCTACATTGGTTAGAAATTAGAAAATTGAGTAATATATAAGTGAAAAAGACCTACAAACCTGATGCCTTAAGGTTTTTGGTTGAAGGTGGTATCATGTTCTCTTATATATGGACTAGTGTCCTATGGTTATACATCTCATTGGTGTTTAACCCCCTCATTGTTTACCCAACAACTGGTATTAGAGTCGATGGTTGTGATCAGCAGTTAAAGTTGATGGTGGATTCCCCCTTCATCGAATGTGTTCTAATCATGTATATCATGGAAAGAGTGGGGTTTGGTCTAAGGTGGTTAAAGTGGATTAAGGAATGTGTTAGCATAATAAGGATTGTAGTGTTGCTCAATGACAGCCTTATAGAGGAATTTAATGTGTCCAAGGGTCTGATCCGTCAAGAAACTCTTTATCCCCCTTTTTTGTTTATTTTAGCAGCTAAGGGATTAGGTCAAATGGTATGAGAAGCAGGGAGTAAAGACTTATGGCAGAGATACAGTGAGCGAAAATGGTGGTCAAAGTTTTACACATCTTTAATTTGTAAATGATATCATCCTGATTGCAAAGAGGGACTGGAAGTGCACAGAGGGAATAAAAGTGATTCTGCAAAACTTCAAGTTGGTGTCGAGGCTGAAGGTGAACTTTCACAAGAGCTAGATTCTTAGGCTGAATGTGCCAACAGGATGGATGGCTAGAGTGTTAGGCATGCTGAACTGTAAGGTTAGGGCATTGCCGATAAAATACTTAGGATGGCCTATAGGGGCTAACCCCTTACAAGTCGCCACATGGTCCTTAATGGTTGATGTGGTTAAGAAGAGACTTGCTTCATGGGACAGTAAACACATTTCTACCTCGAGAAGGTTGGGGCTCATAAAATCTGTTCTATTTGCTCTTTTGATATACTTTTTATCGTTTTTTCAAGGCACCAACAGGTATTATATCCCAACTTGAATCCATTTTTTCTAATTTCTTGTAGGAGGTTCAAATGGTAGAAGGAGAGTGACGTGGGTGTATTGAAAGAATGTATATCGAGATAGGGATAAGGGAGGATTGGGGTTGAGAGATATAAGGCTTTCAATTTAGCATTGTTGGGGAAGTGGAATGGAGGTTGAAGGTTGAAAGTCATAGCATGTGGGGTAAACTTTTGTAGGCTAAGTATGGGGCACAAGGAGGGTGTTGAGAAGGAAGGGGACGTAATTGTTCAAGGTGGTGAAGCGATTTACAATCTATTAAGTAAGAGAATTAAGGGGGAGAGGTGTGGTGGTCAGGCAATGTGAAGCACATAGTTGGAAATCGTGATCAGGTGTTACTTTGGAAGGACAAGTGGCTAAGGGAGACATTAAGCCATACTTTTAAGTTGTTGTTCAAGTTAGCTGAAAATCAAATGTCTGTCCAAGTAATGTGAGGTAGTGGTTCAAAGTGGCAGTGGTCTTGGAGGCGATGATTGTTTATGTGGAAGGAGGAGTTGTTGGGTAGATTACTTAAGAATCTAGAGGAAGTGGCGGTGAAAGAGGGAGTAGCTGATAGATGAGTGTGGAATTTAGATGACTCTAATCATTACACGGTCTCCTTAGCTTATAAGGTTCTGACACGAAGTGTTTTACACCAACCTCATTATTTCTTCAAAATGCTACAAGATATCAGCGTTCCACCAAAAGTTTAGTTTTTGGTTTGACTACTGGATGCAGAATGATTGCCTACTAGGAGTAATTTGGTGTGAAGAAGAATATTTCAATAAGGTGAAGGAGTAGTATATGGCTTGTTTGGGATCACCGAGGAGATTGGTGCACATATTTTTTTTAGTTGTGCAATATCGATACGGGTCTGACAATCTCTCTATAGTTGGTGTGGAATCTCTACGACCCTATCAATGGAAGTCAAGCCTCACTGTTACCAATTCTTAAGTTTGGTGGACAGACCAAGAAAGCTTAGAGAAGCATCATTCTTTATGTGGTTCGCAAGACTTTAATACTTATGAAGAGTCAGAAATGCAATAATTTTCAAAGTGAATGAAACTAATATACAAAAATTTCTTTAAGAGATCCACCACAATTCATGGGAAAAGAGTTGAGCTATCACTTTCACAAATCATTCTCTTAAAGACTAGGTCATAAACCCAATTTACTGTATTGAATAACTGATATTAATTTTGAGTCTTAAGAATCTGACAAGGACTTTTATTTTTATTTTTTTTTGCGACATGTAATTCTTATTTTCAGCACACCTTCCCTAATATTTTGACTTATAAAAAAAAAACATCCATGAGATATCCAACATAATATACAGAATTGTGAGGGTTATTACTAAACAATAAAAATATTAAAATAATGCAGTAAAGTCAGTAACTGAGGACCTGCTGTTGTGTACAACGTTGGTGTACTTTTCGGCTTTCAATGTCTAACTACTAAATAGCATCAGCAATGCACTACTGTTATCATGAAAAAGAGCCGTAGTAGTGGTACTGTTATGATTTTGCTGGTAAGAAGTGTCTAGAACCTAACGTGCTTCATGATTTTCACGTTTTAAACTACACAACTGTACTTTTGTACATCACTACATTGTTACCACTGAACTAAGCCAGATAAGGAAACTTGCCCGAAGATGAATATCAATCGCTGATTCGCTGGATAGTGAAAGTAGTAAACTCTTAAATTAATAGTAAGGGTTTGTTTGTGTAAACTTTTAAAAAACGCTTTCAGAAAATTATAAAAATGCCAAAAGAAAATTTTCGTAAATTTCAATTTATTAAAAGTTATTTTTAAAATTTTCAGTTTTTAAAAAATTATGAGATGAATCATGTCCTTTTTACAGAGGCAAGGGGACTTCTAGAAGGATGTTGGGCTATGGCAGATTGGGAAGGTTAAGAATACAACCATCTTTCATGAAAAGACCCTAAATATTCAAGCAATCACCCAAGCAACGCAAGTGGTTTCTTGGGAGTGGTGTCACACGACTAAAGTTACATCCTATTCCTTTATATAATACGTCATGAATCATGTCCTTTTTACAGAAGGAAGAGACTTCTAGAGGGATGTTATGTAATGTTCTTGTCTGTTATATTGAATAGGTTCATGTATTTCTTGTCACATGCACCTGGGTGAAAGATACCTCTTGTACTTTTCGTCTAACTTTTATTCATTAATAAATTCTTTTGCTTATAAAAAAACAATATTACCATGCTAGCGACGAAATGGATGATATTAAAACTAATTAAAGAATTGTGGGATAAAACTATATTTAAAAATAACAATGAAATAAAATTAAAATTAAAATTATTTAAAGTATTATGAAATGAAGTTGAATATAAAAATAATAGTAGAATGAAATTAAATATTTACAAAAAGTGGAATGAAAAAGGTGATTAAAATAAACATTAGAGTTAAGTTTGATTTGATCCAAATTATTTATAACTCCAAAATTACTTTTAACTTAACAAAATTATAGCTTAAAAAATAAGTATAATTCTTTGTCAAAATTCATTTTGTTAGCTTAAAAACACTTTTTAAGTTAAAGGATATCGATAAACTGGTATTTTTTATTGGCCAATTAAAAAATATATTTATAAAATAAAATTTACATTGTAAAATAATTTTTTAAAAAATTTAATATAAATATTATCTTACATTATTTCTCCAATTAAGTTGCTTTTAATGTATTTTGTGGGGAAAAAAAACTTACTTATTTTTTAAAAGAATAAATTAGGAAGTTATAACTACAAATTTCTTAAGATGCATGGAAAGTATAACTTATTCCTTCTAAAACTAATTCAACTATATGTAAGTTAGAAAATTCTTATAAGTTTTGCTATCTTCCTCTCACTTATATTTTAAAAAGAGTAAGTTAACAAATTATAACAACAAATTTATTTAAATACACCCAAGAGTTTGCTAATATATATATATAAATATAAAAAGAGATGATATATCATATGAGAGTAAGACATCTTATATGAGAGTAAACGAAGCAAATTCACTCATTTTTTTCTCTTTTAACATTTATTATCCGTCACTCTTTTTTCTCTCATCTCTCAATGACTGAGATTTGCTTATCTCACTTTCATATAAGATACCTTACTCATATATGATATGCCATATATATATATATATATATAGAGATGATATATCAAGTGAGAAAAAGGTTATGTTGAGAAATGTAAAAACTTAATGATAATCGTAGGATTTCAATAAATAGTTCACATTGAATTGTTCATTAAACAATCTTACATGGTTCTCTTTCACCAATATGACTCCCACAAAAGCTTTAGAAAATGTGTTATGCTTTCTTGCCTCCCTATAGAATCCTTACACTTAAAGGTGTCACTCTCTCGTTAGTTCTTCCAAATCCTTTGTAAGTCGCACTCTCATCTGCCGCTCTTTCTCATCTCCCGCCAACGCTCAATCTTCATTCTCTCTGTATATTTTGATTTGATACCTCTGACGTTACCTTACGCTAGAGAATTGCCTTTTTGTAAGTTCTGTTTTCTTCTCTTTGCTTCCACCTAACTTTTCTTTTCTTGCATTTTTTCCTTCTCCTTGTTTAATTCCACGCCAATCTCTTTGATTCTTGGTATTTTTAATTTATGTATTATACTTCATTTTTTCTTTAATCCAAATGAGATTCATTTGTGTTATAAATTTTTCCATTCATCTCTTTATTTACTATAATTTCACTTTTGGAATTTGCAAATTGCATAGCATATATTTTTTTATTTTTCTACATGCTTGCGGCTTTAAATGTTAATTGATAAATATTTAATTAACGCACCTTTTAAAATTTATCTAACAAATTTATACAAAGGTTTTATGATGCATTCATATAAGCTTGACTCATAATCTTCTTCATTGATTTGGTTCTTCTTAACAATGACTTTATGGAGGAGATAAGAAATGATGGCGAAAAACATCACTCCCAAAGAAGGAGATAAGTTTTAAGTGAAACTTGCTGATAGAACATTTCATTATACACAATTTATATCTTATTTAGTCCTTTTAGCCTTGTATTTATTTCTCAATTTTCTATTTTAATTCGTTTTCATATTTGGGTTGTGTTTGAGTCTTTTTCATATATTTTCTGTTATTTTTGTAGGTTACTGGACTTTTTTTTGGATTTTGTCTTTGTATTTTGTATTTTTTGTATTTTTGTATATTTTTTGTATTTTACATTTTTTAAAATTTTTCATAATTTTAATTTTTAGTTTTATTTTGTAGTAGCTTTAGTGTCTAAATTTTTTCTTTAAATTTTGTTAGGGTTTTTTAGGCCAATTTCATTTTGGGTCAACACCCACTTTAGAGTCAAACTTTAGTGTCTTGTTTAGAGACTCATTTAGTGAGAGAATATAAATAATTTCTCATAATTGACTTGTAACAACTTTTTTTTTTCATTTGTTAGAGTTAGTTAGTGTTAGTTTTTCTCTTCCTTCTTCAACAAGTTTTTTTCTTTCTTCTCCAACAAGCTTCATTTTCTCTCTATCTTTTTCTTCCTTCTCATGCAAACTTTCATGAAGATCTCCATAAAAGGCTAAATTTTGAATCAATTTGAGGTCTTCGATGTGATTATGCGGTAAAGGATGAATTCTGATTTTTGTATGTTTTTCTTCATGCGTTTTGTGTTTTATTGCTCTCTTATCTTCTCCAATTTGTGCAAAATTCTGATTGGGTTTTGATATGAATTGGTTAGGGATCAATTCTAATTGATTGTTCTGAATTACAAGAGGTCAGGTGATCAATTGAGAACTTATTTCAACCAGTTAGATTTCTAAAATTTCATGAGAATCTTGAGATTGCGATTGTGATCTGGTTCAATTGAATTACTTGTGACGTTGATGTAATTTTGCACGAATTTTAGAACTATGATTACTTAAGCACATCACTAGGAAACTTGAATTGATGTTTTCTTTCTCTATTTTTGTCTTAAATCTTTGTCTTGTTCTTTATAATTCCTTTTTCCATTTTATGCAATTAAAAGCCCTATATTTTCTAATTGTTTGATGGAAATCTAAACTATTTATGACTTGTATCTTCGAGAAATAACCTAAGTTGTTCCCTATATTGCAAGATTGGGGAAATCTAGTTTTTGTTTGATATTAACTTTGATGAGTCTTTATCACTTGTCACAAGGGAAATGACCCTTGATAAAATTAAAGAAAATGAGTCTCCCAAGAGAAGAAAAATCTTGATACTCAAGAAAAGAATGTTCTCCAAAATAGTCCTATATTTCAAATGGTCAAATTTATAAATAAATAAGAGAAGAACACTATTTATATGGGCAAGGAGTGAGGTAGGTGTGAGAACTAGAGAAAGCTATCTAAGGTTAATTAGCACAAGAGCCAACTAACACAAGATTTAAGCTTCCCTAATCAAGATTGCCCAAGATTAACTCACTAAACTTGTCTCCTATTCTTTAAATTAGTGCCTATGATGGGGACAAAGGGAGCCCACATGTTGGTCATGATTTGTGAGTGCCAGAAGGATGTAAAAATAAGCCAAGGGGTGTGGAGAAAAACACACATAACAAGACCTTCTAACTCACCTACTTGCACACACTTCACATATTAATTAATGACACATCATGCTCTACTAGGCATGGCCAAAATACATGGCATAAAAAGAAATAAAAATACAAAGTACTATTTACACCCAAATACAAAATACAAGACAAGGACTCTATGATCTTTACTCTCATGCTCCTCCTAACCAAGTTTTATTCAATCCCTCTAGCCATCTAGCGGTGGAAACCTTGGCAAGTGGGATTACATCATTTTATATGAGGTGGGGTGTGGTGCAAGTAAGTTACTATGAAGAAGATACATGATATATTTAAGCGAGTTGTTTTAATCTGAGTCGTTATTATTAATCTTACAATTATTATCAATTCTTCTTATTTCTCACAGTAAACCTTTTTCTCACTTGATACGTCCCCCCTCTTTCTCTTTCACTCTCTAGTGCAATCTGACCCAAGTCCCTTGGAAGGATACATAAAGAGTTTTCTTTCATTGTATAATTAGAATTAGGACTTTCTTTGTATTTTTATTGACTTTGACTTTTTAGTAGGTTGACTCTTAAAGTCATTCCTCCCCTTTTGACCATTATATTTAGGTCACTCCTTATTTTCTAGGCCACCCCCTTATTTTTTAAGGTACTATAGTCGTCATGTTAGAATATGCAAAGTTGGACTAGCTTTCAGTGAGATAAGCATGTGATACGTTCACCCATTCTCTTAAGAGCACACCCCCTAGTCATGCTTTAAACATGACTACTCTTTGTCATCCCTTTTTACTATCCACACCAAATGTATCTAGACTATATTAGAGACATGTTCTTAATTGGTTATACATGACTATAGTTAGCCTACCATGGTTAGATTTGACTCAACTAGAGTTAGCCTAAACTTGGCTAGATTAACCCAAGGTCTAGTTAGCCTAACTCACTCCCTCTAGCCTATATATAGGACTTATCACCTACATGTAAGGGACCTGTGAAGTTTTTATCAATTGAATAGACTTTGAGCTTTGTGCTTGAGTGTGAGCTTTGAGTGAGAGAGAGTCTCTCCCATTTGGTGTGAGCTTCTTCTCTCCTTTGGGAGAGAGTGCTTTCTAGCTTTTATCAAGGATTCATCCTTGTAGCAAGCATTATCCACTTATCTTTCATCCTTGAGAGTGGCGTGAACACCCTATTTCCTTTCTATCTATACTCTATTTCACCTTAATCTGGCCTCTTCATGGAAGTATATTTTAGGGAGAAGATGAATCTTTATCACTCTCTAAAGGATCAATTTGAGAAATTTAATTTAATTAACTATGATACCTTTTCTTAATGTAAAACTTACTTTAACATTTCTCACAATTTTTTTTAGATACATTTAGATAAGCATAAAAATACATTTGCAAAATAAGTGTTTTTAATTAAAATATTTAATCTTTTTAATAAGCTGATAGAATTAGCTTCTTAAATTAAAAAATAATTATTTATTTTAAATAGTCTATCCAAATACATTAAAAAACATAAACCTATATATTTAAAGTGTGTTTAGTTTGTCATTTCAACTAACTGAAAAGTTAGTTGAAATTATTTTAACTTCATTTGGTAAGTTCAAAGGCATGAACTTTTATAGGTAGATCTACTCTAATTAGTTTTTTCAAAAGATATTATATTTGCAGCTACTCTGGTTTTCTTTTATAACTTTATTCTTCATTAATTAATAAATTGTCTCACTAATTCTCTCTCTTCACATAAAAAATAAATTATATAAATTTAAATTATAACTTTTATAGAAAATTATAATTTACATATGTAATTTAAAATTTATATACTCAATTATAGAAAATAATAAATTTAAATAATATAATTATAGTAATTTATAATTTAAATTAAATATATAATTATAGAAATTTATAATTTAAATATATAATTATAGAAATTTATAATTTAAATATGTAATTGTAATAACTATAAATTAAATATGTAATCAATTTATATGATTAAAATATATTATAATTATTTTAACATCTTATTGTTAATCTAATGATTAATGATACTCTTATTCGTCATTTTATAATTTTCAAATAGTTGATCAACTAATTTTACCAAATATTTACAATTAATTTTTTAATTTTTAGTCAACTTTCAACTAACTTTCAAATTTCACCTAACCTTTCAATCTCAAGTAGCTTTTCAACTCATTTTTCCAAACACACTCTTGATTAACATAAATATTTTTTAAATAAGTTTACACAAATTCTTCCTTTGTAATTGAACAACACAAAAGTTGTAATGGAAAAAAGGTTGATAAAAATGAAATCTCACATTGAATTAGCACCATTTAAAGGGTATATAAGAATCAGGACTTTGACTTAAAAGTGTCAAAATATTTTAAAATAATAGTTTATGATCAATTTGGATGTGTATTTTAATAACCATATTTATGAGAAAAAATTAAAATAAACTTTTTCTACATATTAGTTTATGTATAACCTCTCTTGTATATTTGAGATATTTTATAAATTAATTTATTTATAAGTTAATTTTAATTTATAAAAAAATATTTTTTAAATTTTCTTTCTCTAAATATATTTATGGAAAAACTCATCCAAATAAATTCAAATTTAGAATCCGTTTGTTTAAATTTTAAAAAGAAAAAGTATTTCTAAAAAAACCACTTTTAAAACATATTTTTTAAGAAGATAAAAGTTAAGTAAATCACATTTTGGATGTTCAAATTTGGAGTTACTATCCCTTAAATCCTTGAATAAAATATTTAAACAAATTCCTTTCCTAATAGTTATATTGTTTTGTAAATTTATCCTTAATTAAACATTTTATAAGCGTTATATAAAATGTTTCGAGGACTAATATACATAAAATTTAAAAAAAAAAATCATTCAAAGGCTAACATGCTAAAAAATATTTATTAATTAAGAAACCTATTTTTGGAGATTTTTTTTTTTAAATAAGCAAATCCTGAAAGTTTAGTAATGGAAATTTTGTGTCTCTCATTTTCTATTTTTACTAATTAAGAAATGTTATATAATTTAATAAATTATATAAAAGATAAAAAAATATAAAAAAATCAATAAAGGACATAAATTTTGTTAATTAGTAGAATAGAAGATGAAACACAAATTAGAATATAGGAATTTTGTTCCTTCATCTGCTAGATTTCTTTTTATAAACCAAAAAGGTTAATTATTATTATTTCTTAATGTAAAAAATGTGTCAGCACAAGGCTGTGCCAACAACAATGTAAACACTAAATCCTCTATAGTCCTAGCTAACAACACCACACCCTGCCAACTTATACAGAATTGTAATCTCCTATGATAATTGGAATTTCTGCATGCATCACCTTCAATTTCAACTGCTGCTTTACTCTTTCACCACACAGTATTTGTCCATTACCTTGAACAACAAAGTGCCACCTATTCTAGCTGGTTGAAGAACCTTACACAAATTTGATGCACCTCTCCTATATATAGATATCTTACCAACACATGCCCACTCATATGCATGCACACAGTACCAAATCATGATTCTTTAACACAATCCTACACCTCCCTTAGCAACACCCCACCCCATATAAAACCTTTGTATAAATTGTCTACATACTTCCCTTTATTAATCCAATCCTTCATGAATAACCTATAGAAAAATTATACAAAAATTATACATATATACTTTATATACTATTACACACTCACTGAGAAAATATATAAATATAAAATAAGAAAAATTAAAAGAAATAAGAGATATTGATAATATATATAAAATAAAGAGGTATATAGATATTATTACCTTAACGTATATTTGTTACACCATTCATGCAATTACAGTACCTCACCCCACTGCACTTCAGTCAGAAGTGTAATTTCGCGATCTGTAACTACACACATGCCATGTTCACATCGTTCCAAGAGCTTCATACTTGAGGTTCTACTGTTCACCATAACTTTTCTTTCCTCACCCTGCATCAGTGCTTCACTTCCCCACGTTACAGACGTCAAATGTGCTTCTTGCACACTGACTATGATTAAGTGTGTGTTTATGTATCATTTTCTCAATAAAATTGATTTTGAATATAATTTATTTTGCTTAAAATTAATTTTGAAATATTGTGATGTTTGATGGAATGTTTTTATCATGAATGTAAATTAAGTGTAAAATTCAATATAAAAATTTTTATTCAAAGCAAGAGTTATTCTATATTATTTCAAGTCTGAATCAGTTCTAGACTGATAATCAGTTATAGGTCCCCGGTCAAATTTTCAATATGAAATATGAAACAAAACATGCAGTTTCTACAAATCAATTATAATTTATAAGTAACAATTTTTTATTTACGTATAAATCAAAAGTTTAATGTATAGATAATGTTAAAGATTTATATTTTTCTATGTCCTAAATTGGTGTGTTATTCTTTGTTCAACCAATTAATAAATGTTATATTATTTAATAAGCTATATAAAATATAATAAAAATATATAAAAAAATAATTAAATAACATGACATTTATTTATTGGTTGGAACAAAGAATGAAACATCAATTTAGGATAGAAGATTGATATCCTCTTCGTTTATGATTTTAAAGTATTAATTAGTAAAGTAAACAAACTTATCCCTAATGAATGATTGTGATTGAATGTTGGTGTAAAATTTTTTACACTTTCAATGCATACTAATTAAACTGATAAACAAATTTTAATTACTTTGTTTTTTTAATTTTAACTGAGACTAATAAAATTAAATGTATGTTAACTAATTTTTTAATTAGAATGAAATTAAATATTTCTCTTATAATCAGAGAGGGATTCAGAAAGTTAATAGGTTTTTTTTCATACTTACTTTATGGTCACTTAAATATTTATCTTTTAATACTAAATTAGTTAAAAAATGAGTTTAATTAGTATGCACTGACAGTGTAAAAGAATATTACAGTGATATTAAATTATATTTTTTCATTTATGTGACTTTTAAAATATTAATTGGTAAAGTCAACAAACTTATCATAAATTAAAGATTGTGATTAAATGTTAGTATAAAAATATTTACTAATTTTAAGGATTGTGATTGAATGTTACAATGTAACTAATTAAACTCTTAAGAAATATTTACTGATTTTAAATGTAAGATTCAAACTATTTTTTTAAATAAATGATAATTACTTTTAACTGTTAATGTAAATTTTGTTTTGTTGATTTTGTTAATGGGAGTTGAAGTAATCTTAAGGAATTTACAACAACTTACGCACATTGTGAAACTAGAGCCCCTTGACTTGACGGTTAATGTAATAACAACAAACATCTAATTTTGCAAAATTTTACATTAGTTATAGTGTTATATAATTAAACATGATTATATATAATTTAAAGTAAACATGATTATTTTTACATAATTTAAAGTAACTAACCTTAATAAATATGATAATTATATATAATTAATTTTAAACAATTTTATATAAAATATAAAGAGTTTAACTGGTATATATTGTCACTGTAAAGATTTTTACACGAACATTTAATCACAATGCTTCATTCATGGTAAGTTTGTTAACTTTACTCGTTAGTACTCTAAAAGTCACATAAATGAAAAGTCATAATTAAATGTCAGTGTACAAATCTTTTACCGTAAGAGTTTATACTAATTAAACTCAAATATAAAAATATACATTATATACAAAAGAAATTCCAAGGAAGGGGAGGTGACTGGAACCCTACCAGCTCCTCTAGATTCGTGCATGCTTATAATCAAAATGTATGCTATCCTTCAATGATCATCTAATTAGTCATTTTAAATTTTCAAATACATTGTATTGATTTTAATTTTGCAAATTTTAAATTTTTGTAAAATAATGTAGGCTATCCTTCAATTATCATCTAATTACATTACACATCATAACAAATTATAAAGTTACTTATGCTAAATGTATCTCATATATTCCAAAAACATCTTTTAGATTTAATGTAATTACATATTTTCATATGTATTTTTACTTTGTTTTTCTTAACTATTACTTGTTATTTTTTAGAAGTGTTAGTATAAAGTCTAAGAAAATGTTAGTATAATATTTTTAATCATATAAGAGATATTATTATAATATTTTTAAAATTAAAAGAAGATTAATGTAAGAAAAAAAAAAGAAGAAGTGTAATTTGATAACAGTTGAGGAAATGTTTATATAATATTCTCAAGTAAAAATAAGAATTATTTTAAAATTTGTAAAGAAATTAATTAAAAATTATAAAAAAATTAAATTCAATAAAACCTGGAAATATATTTCCACCTTTAGAACATTCCTCTAGGATGATAGTGGTCGACACGTTAAGGTTAGTGTTTCAGGATATCCACATGTAAATTACAAAGGATACGAAAAATAATTGTTTCAATTTAAGTAATAATAATGAAAGAAAAAAATGGACCAATTAATACCATATGGGATTCTCGTTGGTTATAGCTAAGCTGGATGCCAGTTAGCAGCATCTTCTATTCTACTTTGTCAAATGCAAATACTTATGGGCTATGGTCCAGTATTTTAGTAGTAATCAACAACCTCAAAAGCTTTTGAACTGTTCCAGATTAATGTCATACTCATAGATCGTGTCTTCTGCCACCAATTTACATGTGTGTTGCTACTTTCATGTCAAGAGATTCATTAAAATTGAACGAACCTTATTCGCTTATCTTATAGAATGCAAGTGTGTCGCATGCGATGGGATTCTTTTACTTTATAGAATGTAGATTCTTTGTGTGGATCGTTAATTTTCGTTTTCAACTGACTTATTCTTAAAGTCACCCTTATGAAATTACTTTCTCCCCTTGGTTTTAAATATTAAGATTAAATTGGAGAAATTAATAAAATGATTAAATTTTTTTAAATAAAATCAGCATTAGAATATTTTTTAATAAAAAAAATCATCTGCCTATTATTAATTAATAGATAATAAATATATGTTTTAAAAAAATGATATTACTTCAAATTTTGAAAATGATTGAAACAAAAATATTAAAAATCCAACATTTAAAAACTTATAAACAAAGGGGGAGTACCATATATTTCCATGCTTCTCATTTTCTTAACTCCATTCTAAATATTTTCAATTTGGTTTAATGTTCAGCTTCTCAACATAACTCTCAAATCAACCTTGAAGGTATTGCACTTCTTCTAAAGTCACTTCCGACTGGGGTAAAAATACCGGTTAAAATTGAATTAGTTTTTTGAATCCAACTAATTTAATTAAATTATTTTTTAAAATATAAATAAATTCGAAGTGAACTAGTTTGAAAACTTATTAGGCTATCTATTTTTTTACTATTTTAAAAATAAAATCTAAATTCACAGTCCTCTCTATGCTGACTCGCTGAGCACAACACTCACGCCCAGTCGCTGTCCCTGAATTCACTGTTTTTTCGTTTAAGGTATTGCTAACTCGCGTTCGCTGAATTCAATTGTTCAAACGCATGAACTGAGGTAAAATAATGTTGATAATTACGATAATTCCGTGAATAGATGGTAGTCAAATTCTCGAAACACGTAACGAATAGGATTTTTCTTTTTTTTTGTATATGGAAATTTATAGGGGCAATTTTATAGCTACAAAGCTTGCCCATGTGATAGGTAAACAACGCAAAGCAATGTTTGATTTACATGAAATCATACCTCAAATCCTAGTTTATGAAATAATGAATGGAATAGGTTGTATATGTATGTCAAAGTTTATTTTGTAATTTATGTACATTAATGATTAATGATAAAGAAACAAAAGGGAAGAAAATATCACTGCACCTATCAAATACAAAATGTATCATTGAACAAAGTTTGTGTACATGGGGGTCACAATAACAGGTTTCACATACCCTGTGCTAATTTTCAGAGTCATGTGAAAAACACGTTAAATATAAAAAACATACCTGGCATTGCAGATATCCCTGTGATAGGCTTCACAACATTATAAGAAAATGACAGCATAAAAGCATTATTTCACATAGTGATCTGACCTTGTCCATGGAGATGTAAAAAATGTAATATTTTAAGGAAAAGAATTATAAATCAATTTGAAACTAATTTAATTTAGAACTATTTTATATTAGTTCTAAATAAGTTCATAATCAGCTTTTTAAAAATAGAACGATTTCAATCTAATTTTCTAAAACAGTTAGTTTTTTTTTTAAAAAAAAGACTGAATTGTTTTAGGTTCAGGTTTTTTTTTTTTAAACTGGTTTTTGCACAGTCGTACTTTCGTCTATCCCATTTTACTTGTTTATAAGCTTAACAATGTTTTTTTTTTTTTTTTCTAAATTACCCTAGCAATTTGAATTTACAGCTTTAGAAGAAGTATTTCCTCATTTTTATCATGGCTCTTAACTCATCAATGCATCTTGAAGAATTATTTTATAGATAATATTGCTATAAATTCCCTTCTTTTTATATGCAATCCATATTCTAATGAGAACTCATTTAAATTAAATTAATTTGATTTAAATTATTTGTATAACTTTTTTATATAAACTAAGAAATTTTATTAGAGACATGTGGAAGTACAAGAATTGCACTTCACATACAACAATAAAGGTCATACATATAAAAAATAATTTAATTGGTATACATGGTTAGTATAAAAATTTATATGCTGACATTTAATTACAACCATTTATTCATTATAAATTTGTTAATTTTGCTAATTAATATTTTAAAAATCACATAAATAAAAAACTATAATTCAACATCAGTATATCAATTAAATTCATTCAAAATAGTCGCATTAAACAATGACTACCTAAACATTTAATCCAAATCAATCCAAATCTTTTTAATAAGCTGGACACACCTCATTTATAAATCCAAGGCACACAAACCTGATAACGCTCTTGTCACTTGTTTTTTTTTTTCAAGCAAATCTTTCTCATTGCTTTAAATGAAAAGACAAAAAAAAAGAGTCACACTAACACCTTTCATTCTTTCAAAATCTCAAAACCTACAATATTTAATTTGTGGTTATTTTATTTTTATGCAATTAAGAGAATTATTAATATCTTGACATAGTTATCCTCTCTCTTCCATTTTGCCTATCAGGTTCGAGGAGCGTTATAAAAAAATAAATAAAAGAAAAGCAAAACGGTAGTCTCTTCCCTCTCTCTCTTTGTTACTGTTCTTAAAAGAAAAATAATTACTTGCTTATTCTTAAATAGTGCTACTTTCTTGTCATATTAGGGAGACAGTTGAGAGGCTAATCCTGCCGGGCTAAGCTTATATAAAAAGAAGAAACCGCGTTTGATCTTGTAAAACTCGTCAACCACAACACTGGTAGAACTCTAAAATCCCAAGATTTCTACAAATCATGCCCTCAACCTAAAGCGGCACACGATACCATCATCATGGGTTCTTACATATATTACCTACCATCTCACACTGGACCCATTCACTCACAGACAATAGCCAGATCATAAGACACCCCATTCTCTTGGCACCTTTCAACAACCTCGCCGTTTTCCCTCTATCAAAGCCGAAATTATAGGTGCGAAAACACGCAAGTGACACAACCCTATCCAATCTAATCCAACCCCTTTTAATCAATCACACTATTGTTCAATAAAGACTCAGACTTTTGCAAGTCGGGTCTGGATCCGACCCTTGAAGAATAGAAGCTAATGGCTGACATAGTGAAGCAGCTGTTGGCAAAGCCGATCCAATTAGCAGACCAAGTGGCGAAGGCAGCGGAAGAGGCCAGTTCCTCGTTCAAACAAGAATGCCTAGAACTCAAATCCAAGACCGACAAGCTCGCGGGGCTTCTCCGACAGGCCGCACGTGCGAGCTCCGACCTCTACGAACGTCCCACGCGGCGCATCATAGCCGACACCGAGCTCGTCCTCGACAAGGCCCTGTCTCTGGTTCTGAAATGCCGCGCCAACGGTCTCATGAAGCGGGTGTTCAGCATCATCCCGACTGCGGCGTTTCGCAAGATGTCGTCGCAGCTCGAGAACTCCATCGGCGACGTGTCGTGGCTCCTCCGCGTGTCGGCTCCGGCGGAGGAGCGCGGCGACGAGTATTTGGGCCTCCCTCCCATCGCGGCCAACGAGCCCATTTTGGGCCTCATTTGGGAGCAGGTTGCTATCCTCCACACGGGCTCTCTCGACGACCGATCTGACGCCGCCGCCTCGCTCGTGTCGCTCGCACGTGACAACGACAGGTACGGGAAGTTAATCATTGAGGAGGGTGGGGTTGGGCCCTTGTTGAAGCTCATCAAGGAGGGTAAAAAAGAGGGTCAAGAGAACGCTGCTAGAGCCATTGGGCTTCTGGGCCGTGACCCTGAGAGCGTGGAGCTCATGCTCCACGCCGGTGTGTGCTCTGTCTTCGCCAAAGTCCTCAAAGAAGGTCCCATGAAAGTGCAAGCTGTGGTTGCTTGGGCTGTGTCTGAATTAGCTGCTAAGTACCCCAAATGCCAAGATCTTTTTGCTCAGCATAACATCGTTCGATTGCTTGTCAGTCATCTTGCGTTCGAAACCGTTCAGGAGCATAGTAAATATGCTGTTGTTAGCAACAAACCTACATCAATTCATGCAGTTGTGATGGCTAGTAATAATAATGATAATTCTAATGGGAATGCTGTGAAAAAGGAGAGTGAAGATGAGGAAAAGCAGTTGCAGAGTAGGATGCAGCATCCCTTGGGTGATAGGTCCACTAATCAGATGCATAAAGTGGTCACTAGTACTATGGCAATGCATGCTGCTAACAAGCAACAGGTACAGCCAAACCAAGGCACTGAAGGAACTCAGAACTCGCAGAGTACTCAGCCTAAAGCCAATGGAAATAGTAATGGCAAGCAAAACCATCAGTCTCACCAGCAAAGCTATTCCTATTCTGGCATTAACATGAAGGGAAGGGAACATGAAGACCCTGAGAATAAGGCTTACATGAAAGCAATGGCAGCAAAGGCCCTCCGGCAGCTAGCTAAGGGTAACGCCGCAATTTGTCGAATTATCACAGAATCAAGGGCGCTTTTGTGCTTTGCCATTCTCCTTGAGAAAGGTACTGAAGATGTGCAGTACAACTCTGCCTTGGCAGTGAAGGAGATTACAGCAGTAGCAGAAAAAGATGCAGAATTGAGAAGATCAGCATTCAAGCCCAATTCTCCAGCTTGCAAGGCGGTTGTTGATCAAGTGCTTATGATCATAGAGAAGGAAGATGCCGAACTCCTAATTCCTTGCATAAAAGCTATTGGGAACTTGGCAAGGACATTCAGAGCAACAGAGACCAGGATAATTGGTCCCTTGGTCCGGCTTCTTGATGAAAGGGAGGCAGAAGTATCAAGGGAAGCAGCAATATCTCTCACAAAATTTGCCTGCTCAGAAAACTACCTCCACCTTGATCACTCCAAGGCAATTATAAGTGCAGGTGGTGCAAAGCACTTGGTCCAGCTTGTGTACCTTGGAGAACAGACAGTTCAGATTTCAGCACTAGTTCTGCTCTCCTACATTGCATTGCATGTGCCAGACAGTGAGGAACTTGCTCGGGCTGAGGTACTTGGAGTGCTTGAATGGGCTTCCAAGCAACCAAACGTTACGCAGGATGAAACCCTCGAAGCATTGTTGCAAGAATCCAAGGGTAGACTGGAGCTTTATCAGTCTAGAGGTTCAAGAGGATTCCAAAAATTACATCAGTAGGAAGAGTAAGTTATTCATTATGGTTGTGAGGTTTGTCAATCATTCGCATTGATCCATTGTTCTTGTGAGTGTATATACAATCAAACGCCTTATCCAACTGTTCAGATTTGTTTTCAACTACAAAGGGAATTTAATTGTTTGCCTTATCCATTTGTTTTAACTTCCCCTTCCTCTTTTGTTGACCCTCTGATAGAATGTAATACCACTCATGCGCCATTGTCAAATAGCTATGCTTTGTCATTGTGCCTTAGTAAACAGCTCACCCTTTCATTTCTAATGAAGAAGTAAAATGTAATATTGGCTACAAACGCTATATCTGTTTCTAATGAGAATTAACAAAGGTTACTCTATTTTTACATTTTCAAAAGGAAGGACCTATTTGTTTATTGAGTTATAGGTCACCGTTAAAAAACTGAGGCTAATACTGTTACCAAAGATATTCCAATTTTCCAACCGTCTATACCATCTTAAAGTCAGGAAGCTTACATATAGAGTATAGATGAACAAAACAAAGTGACCGAACACATAGTTGAATCTGATGCTTTCATGGAAACCAATCAAAGTTGATAGTTTCCCTAATCTTGAAGGTGAATTGCTAAAGCAATTTGTATAATTCCTTTGGGAAGTGAAAAGAAAATAATAATACTTGTGGGGCAACGGAACTCTCTGCCTCAATGATATTCCAGCAGTGAAGCCTATGTCATGGCCTCGTGGGGACCAATAGTATAATATGATCATCATTTTTGGCACGGATATATTCATTTTTTTTATAAAGTACGAATATATTCATTTTAACGGGTGACAAATTATAGTGCATGTATTCAAGTATCATTCCTAGGCAAAAAACCCTGGACCCATTCATCATGGTAGAGAATTGCTATCATCAAGAAAAACTGTGACCAGCACCACGAATTACGAGGAATTCAGGCAAATGCACACTAAAAAGGAATGGTCATAACTTTTCTTCAAAATACTCTAGGAATAGACAAGGAATTCGCTGTGCACTACGAGATATAGAACAACGGCTAAGACAATGACGTGGTTTCTTTCATGACAAAGAAACCAGTGAAATCTTCCGTCAGAATAAAAAAAGGTCATCGAGCTTGAAATGGGGCTCTGAATGAGAGCATTGGATGAGAATTAAAAAGTTAGATGTTTCTTTTCTCATTTATAAGATGGAGAATAATGATACTTTTACTTAGGATTAATTAGGCATGCATCTCCCGACTTTAGTGAATTTATGGATGCATTGTATATTAGTAAGGACTAATACCCTTTAAAAATAGAAAAATAATGCTTTAAAAAACAAGCAAAATATATATAATTATACTAAACCTCCTTCATTTGTTTCCACTGAGTAGTTCCGCTGTATGTCTGGATGTAGTTGAACTACTCCGTACCCTACAATATCAAAAACCAACATCTAGGAATGTTGAAGGTGGAGTACAACTCATTCATAATCCTACACCACACAGTTTGGCCAGTCGTGTAAATATGAAAGTTTGATGAGTGATTTTTCACTTTCAACCAAGCAATAATGATCGAAAATAAAACAGTAAAAAGGCAATTTGCCTTCAGAAGCAATAATTTGGGGTAATTTAATTTTACAAATCTGTAGTTTCTGAATTTGTTAACTAATAATAAATAACAAATTAACCTTTCCACTGTGTTTGGATTTTTATTTCAATAATGGAAGAATTCCACTTTCCAAGATTAAAAAAAAAAAAAAAAACAGAAGAAGGGAGGTGAATGTATTCACTTTGAACGGAACTTTCTCCTAATGCAAACATACTAGGTTAATTAAAAATAAAAACTAATTTTGGTTTTAAATTTTTAAACATTGTTTTTTTTTTTCAAATTTTAACTAAAACATTAGTTAAAGATAGACAGTTGTTGAAGGTGACTGATAATCGAAGATGGTGGTTGGTCAGAGGTAACGATTAGGTGATCGGTTATCAGGGCGACAGTCGGTTGGAGGTGAGACGGTGAGTGACCGCCGGTTGGAGGTGACGGTCGGTGACTGATCGGAGGTGGGTTTGGTGACCACCGGTCAGAACTGGTGGCCGATGACCTTTTAGATGATTTCTAGTCAAAGGTGGAGGCTAAATGAGATTAAATGAAAACAAAAACAAAAATATAAATCAAATTTTATTATTTTTAAAATTAAGTGAAAATTGTTTCAAAAATAAGTAAAAAATCAAAACAGGATCAGTTTTGCCACAAGGTTCTATTTTCAAAATATATTTTTAGACAAAAAACAGAAACTCAAAACTACCCGAACACGGTTTAGATTATTGTAAAATCAATAGATTTATCAAACTTTGGAATTAAATTATATAAACAATTTTTTTTAAAATTCAAGTCAATATGATGATGATACCACTTTAAAAGACATAATTATATATTTCTTCGAAGCTAATCTTTCAATTATCAGACTCCTAAATCCTCATCATCCGTCACTCCTCTCCCTAATTCCTAATTGATTACTTACATGTATTGCAATCATTTCCTTGCATTCTCGCAATGTAGATTAGAAACCGAATCACAAAACAACCGGAGAGACAACAATCACTAAAAAAATTGGAAATCAAAATCGAAATCATATATTCCAATTTTCCAAATTGAAAGTGTTCCACGCACCTGAAATCTGAATCCAACGTGGACGAAATCACAATTGCGTTGATTTTGACGAGAATAACATCATCCATCAGAACTTCTCGCACCCGCATTACCATGACATGCCTGGTGTAGTTTATGAGTAAA
The DNA here is from genome assembly GCA_037954015.1 of Psophocarpus tetragonolobus. Taxonomy (NCBI): domain Eukaryota; kingdom Viridiplantae; phylum Streptophyta; class Magnoliopsida; order Fabales; family Fabaceae; genus Psophocarpus; species Psophocarpus tetragonolobus. Next base: position 1,094,698 of record JAYMYS010000033.1, on the reverse strand, counting down.
AAATCCAAATAAAAACTATAACAAACAAGTAGTTTTTTTTTTTTTTTCTTTTAAATAGGCACAAAAAGGTGACAAGTTCCGAGTATGGAAAATCAACAGCGAGGTTTCAAAAGTTCAATGATTTTAGGGTAAAGTAGTTGCGAAGATTCGACAACGATGATTTTGTTATGGAGAAGCAGTGGTTCCCTCAATAATAGGAACAGTTGTGGCGCTCGTTCAAACTTTCAAAGCTTCAGCGCCTTCACAGAAAAAATCCCCATTTTGAGCTTTTTTTTCTCTTTAAGCGATAATTGCTCGCAATTTTGGGCTGGGGTGGGTCAGAATTTGGGTTTTTTATTTAACACTTATTAATTTTTTATTTTTTATTTATTGGTGAGAAACATACCATCTTGTGAGTAATAGAAATATTTATTACTCATAAATATTATTAGAGTAATAGAAATTAAATGTTATTATTCTTAATTTAATTATAACAAAAAATTAAATTACTCATAAGTGTTATTAATTATAACAAAAAAAAATTAAAGTAATTAATGTTAGTATAATTATGGTAATAATAATAATAATTAGAGTAATTAGTATCAATTAGAGTAATTAATGTTAATTATAGTAATTAGAATAAAAGTAGTTAGAGTAATTAACGTGTTATGTAATTAGACTCAGTAATTAGAGTAATTAAACTCAAAGTAATTATAGTAATTAACGTCATATATAAAAGTAATTAGAGTAATTTGTAAAAAAAAAATTAAGAGAAGGTTTCGTAATAAATTTTATATTTTATTATTTTTATATTTTATAATATAAAATTTTAATAAAAATTTAAAAAATTATATTACTAAAATATAAAATTTTATAAATATAATATAAATATTATATATAAATTTTCTAATTAAAATAATAAAATATAAAATTTTATTAGGAGAACCTTCTCTGTAATAAAATTTTATATTTTGTTTATTTTATATGTTAAAATATAAAATTTTAATGAAATTTGAGTAAAATTTTAAAAAATTGTGTTATAAATAAATTATATTATTAAAATATAAAATTTTATAAAGATAACGTAAATTAGCTAAATTAATTTGTTAATTAACTTTTTTCTTTATTCGAAAGCTTATTTCACAGAATAAGTTATTTTATTTTGAAATATGAGTGGGTGAGGTTAATTTGTTGGAGTAGGTGTTATGAAAGATGAGGCTAATTTATTAGGGTAGGTGTTACGATAGATAACTAGGTTAAAGGGTATTTTTGAGTTTTTAAAAAATTATTAAGGTTGGTAGATGTTAAATGAAAAAGAGATAGGTGTGAAATGAAAATCTCTCAAAATTTTCAGCAACTAAATTGGGCTGAATTTGAAAACCACGTTCCAGAATTTGCTTTTAACACTCAATGTACTATTTACACTCCATGCTTTTATAATATTTTCAAAAATACCAAAATACCCTCTCCCTATTTTAAACATAACTCTTATTTTAACCATGGGTTTTAGGAAGATTCACATGAAGGTGGCAAATGGTACATGGGAACAAATTCACACAATGGAGCTGCAAATAAGGGTGAACATAGGTTGGGTTGAGTCGAGTTTAGGTAAACCCAAAACTCAATAAAATCATCAAACAAACAATTTCTTTTAGCACTCTCTCATTTACTATTCACACCTCCTCATATTTATAATATTTTATAAAACCCCAACATACCTTCACCCTTATTTCATTTGTAAATCCTATAATTTATTTATTTTTTAATATGTTGCTATATTTGTGTACGATCTTATTTTAGTTGCTTTTCTTATGTGTCAAACATCAAATGTCATATTGTGCTCTACCATATATACCTAATTATTGTATGTTTTTGTATGTCTTTAAGATATTGTTAGTTAATTTATGCATTATTTAGAAAGGAAAAATTTAATTTCGCTCAGGTATAACTTTCTTAGCATTTTTTACTGATTAGGATTGATTTGCAATGTTCTTTGTGCATTTGTTTCTTGGTATTCAACATTGGTTTGAAATGTTCCAAATCAACTTATCCAAAACACAAAAAAGTCAATGTTTCAATCAGTTGATCCAGAATATAAATTGTGCATAGTTCCAGATGAACCGATCTAAAATACAAAATTTGTTACAATTCTGGATCACATGATTCAGAATGTAAATAATATATTCTGGATCTAAACCCTAAACCGGAATACAAATTTGTTACAATTTCATAATACATTATGTATATTCTGGATCAACCTGTTGAAAATAAATTTACAAGTCTACTTTTGCATTCCAAATCACCTGATTCAAAATGATTTATGTGAATTTTAAAAAATTATATTGTTTTGTCTTGTAGTTAAGGAGACATAGCAGACAAAGTTCCTAAAATGAAGGGGGAAAATATATTTTCGAAGAGGATAAGGGTGTGAAATGGAGAAGTCAATGTGCTCTTTCAAAAAGTAGATAGAGGTGCGCATATAGCCGTAAAGCTAGGTGATTCTTTGTAAAAAAAGAAAAATCTTAGGGTAAAAGAAAGTGATGGTGTTTTAGAGTTTTGCAAAAAATTATAAAGCTCGGGAGGGTGTTAATAGCAAATGAGTGGGTGCTAAAAGGATCAGTCCATAAAACATTGGGTTGAATTGAGTTTCTGCTTTTTTTACATTAAATCCTACCCAACCCAACTCGCCTTGAATAGTTTGAGTAGGGTTAGATTAATTGAGTCATAGTTTAAAAAAATTTAAAAATTATTTTTTAAAAAAAATTAGAATATTATTTTGTTAGCTTTTTAAAGATATTTTAAAAAAATTGACTATATCATTGTTATAGTATAAAAATAAACAATAAAGTATAGTTAAAAATTATATATTAAAACTAAAAAAAATTAAAATTAACATAAACTAAATTTTCAAACAATAATAACTAAAAAATTTTGTCCAAAATAAGAATAAACACAATTTGTCCAAACTGGTCAAGCTATACAAATAAATACAAACTACATAATTTGTCCAAACTAACAAAAACATAATATAAAAAGAAATATATAATAACAAATCACATAATTTTAAATAATAATAATATATAATAATTTAATATTTTGATTGGATTGGGTTGGATTGCGTTAGGTTTCGAAATCAATTAACTGAAATTGTTGCTCAACCCATAGTGGATTGAACTTGATTTAATTATATCGAATTTCATCCTATTACAAGAAAAACTCAACTCAATCTATTTGAGTTGAATTGGGTGAGATTGAGTTTCCGGATCACCCAATCCAATAAACACTCCTAGGTGTAAATGACTACAATAATGTGAGGAGGAAGAATTAAATTTATTACATATAAATAGATATATCATATAATATACAGAATGTTATTTAATTGTAGATTATTATATATAATAAATTTGTTTATTTGTTACTGCAAATTCCTTAAAAGTTATAAATGATAAGTTTTAAGTAATTAATAATGTAAAAAAGTTTATACTGAAAGTAAGTTAAATTAAGCATGTTATAAATAGCCCAGGGTAATTTCAATTTAGACAATACATTTTTAACTTTTTTATATGTTCCAAATAAACTGATGATTTGAGACCATTACAAGATATTTCCTTCTTAAATGCACGTAATAGGATTTGAGTAACATTTTCAATCCTTTTCCATCCTTTTCCTTTTTTCGTTTTGTTCTTCTACAACTATTTTTCCTTTTTTTTTTTGTCTTGAAGAAGTATCTTTTAAAAATGAAGCAACAACAATCTAGATTTGTGTATATTTTTTGTGGTGAAACATGATTCAACATTGTAATGATATTTGGCTCATTTCCTATATTTGATCCAAATATCGTGAAAATGGTTTCATAAGATTAGAAACTTTTGTTTCAATATAGATAAATAAAAATAAAATAAAGGGTAAGCTTTGGAGGAATATCTTTTTGTCCTCTTTTATATATATATATATATATAGAATTGTCTCTTGAATATTAAATATTATTATTATTATTATTATTATTATTATTATTATTATTATTATTATTATTATTATTATTATTTTATAGATGTTTTAGAATAACATTTAAAATTATTATAATTTTATTTTTTTTAAAAGCACCTTTTTATTATATATTTAAATTTTAAACACTGGTTGATTATTAGATAATGATGCAAGTTTCTGTTGTTTTAACATCACATTTTATTTAAAGAAATCTAGTTTAATTTACTCGAACAAAATAATGTTTATATAAATTGTTATTATTTAAAGAGAGGAAATATAATTATTTTAGAAATAATCTTTTTATAATATTACTTCATCAATAACTATTTGTTATTACAACCATTAAATAATATAATATTATCATAATGATCGCTTACAGTAAATTTTTTATGAATTAGATAATTTTAGTTACATAATGGTATAACAAATATTTACTTATATTTTTAAAGATGTATTATAGTCAAGTTGAATTTATTTAATGAAGTATTAGACAGTTTTAAATTTTTATTAAAAATAGTGACTTTATAAATTTTTTATAAGGTATAAAATATTCGAAATATTTTATTTTAAATGAAAAATTTATTGTTTTATTATTTGAGAAATGGAGTATTGGTAAGAACAGGCATATTAAGATTTAAGAGAAATAAACAAATAAACTATTTTGTTTCATATTCAAGACAAAGAAAAGAAGTGAATTAAAACTCTACTGCTTTTTTTTTGTTACAGACGACATGTATTTTTTATGAGAGGTAATTCATATCATTTTAAATAATTTACACAATAGCTTTATTTCATGTTTTGAGGGTTATATACTTATATATTATTCTATTTCATCTCATTTTTTTTATAACATTCCAACCAAAGCAACATACATATAAATATGTAAGGTGATAGTTGAAAGTCAGAGATACCATCAGAACAGGTACACTTATCCTAATATAATATCCGCCACTGCATTTGCTTGCAAATCTCATCCACTCAAATCTTATACTCCTCTCTTGTCTGTGCAATCAAAACAACCACGTTAATTCATACTCACTTCCCTACCTACAACATAGTATTTCTTTGTCACTTCATTCAACATTTCTCCCCCTAACTACTTTTACAATGGCTGCTGCTGTTAGTGCTGCAGTCTCTTTTCCATCCACCAAATCTACCTCTCTCCCAACAAGGACCTACAGCATTGCCCCTGAGAGAGTTCTATTCAAAAAGGTATTTTCAAAAGTCTTGTTATCATTTTTTTAAGACTAAACTTCTTAGAGTTTCATCTTAGTATGCAAATTTTTATTATGCGGATTACTTAACTGAGTTCTGATTGGTAACATTAAAAGTAGTAAGAAAATGTATCCATGTTTTGTTAACTTTTTTTTTTTTATTGCAATTGAGGATTGAGATTACAATTTTGGATGATCCGTGTTATTAACTGTGGTTTCTATTTCAGTTTCCTTTGCAATACAGAGATGTTTCTAGCAATGGAAGGGTAGTTTCTATCAGAGCTCAAGTCACCACTGAGGCACCAGCCAAGGTTGAAAAAGAGTCCAAGAAACAGGATGAAGGAGTGGTTGTGAACAAGTTCAAACCCAAGACCCCATACACTGGTAGATGTTTGCTCAACACAAAGATCACTGGGGATGATGCTCCTGGAGAAACTTGGCACATGGTCTTCAGCACCGAGGGTGGGAAGCTCAATTGTTTTCCCTCCTTTTTCATTCTTTTCCTTTACCCTACCAAAATTAGATTGCTAATCAAATTTGGTTTTTTGAGCTAATATTAGTGTTATTGTTTCAGGAGAGATTCCCTACAGAGAAGGACAATCAATTGGGGTTATTCCAGATGGTATTGACAAGAATGGCAAACCTCATAAACTGAGATTGTATTCTATTGCCAGCAGTGCTATTGGTGATTTTGGAGATTCCAAGACTGTGAGTATCATGTTATATCTTTACAATTTTGCACTATTGTTTCTGGGATTCAATTTTTTAAACATTGTAAAGCTTTTATGTTATCAATTTTGTTGTTTTATAGTTGAGTCCTGTCTCATACTTGCTTCAGTTGCTTGTCTAATGTACACCTTATCTAACTTGAATCTTGAGTCCAAAAGGAACATTATTCATAAACACATAAATCCTGATTGACACGTACTAAAATAGAGGTGAGAAAAATGTAGGTATGAATGATAAGATATACAATATAATAAGAGAACGGTAGAGAAATAATAGGTGTTAATGATGTTTAATCTAGAAGAGTCAAGAGTGTTTATATATTATTACCCAGTCCAAACTTGTCTGTTAACTCTTATCTACTGTGAGCTCAACAATTTATCTTGATTCTATATTGTTCACCATTTTTTCATTTCCTTATCCTAGACTTCATTTACGATCTGATATTGCTGTTTCCTTACAGGTTTCTCTATGCGTGAAACGGCTGGTGTACACAAATGAAAATGGAGAAATTGTCAAAGGAGTCTGCTCAAATTTCTTGTGTATGGATGAGTAGTTTTAGGTTTTACATAATCTACCCTAGAAGAAATTTAGCTATATATATTTTTTATCATATTACTTTGTTATACTAATGGTATCTATATTTATTCAGGTGACCTGAAACCTGGAGCTGAAGTAACAATAACTGGACCTGTTGGGAAAGAAATGCTTATGCCAAAAGATCCTAATGCCACCGTCATCATGGTACATAATCATTCATTTTGTTATTGTTAGAAAAGGAATATGGTATACGTGATGAATGATGATCATGATTGTAGTTCTGATCTTCACCATTGATTAACGAAACTATCTTCACAGTTGGCAACTGGAACCGGGATTGCGCCTTTTCGCTCATTTTTATGGAAAATGTTCTTCGAGAAGCACGATGATTACAAGGTAAGTGTTCCCAAAGTTAATATTCTTATTCTCTTGTATTTAGATCAGGAACCAGAACCAGGACAGTATTTTGTAGAGTGCATAACGGACTTAATGATTGGACAGTAGACACCACTTATGATAAATACTAATTGCAAGTGTTGGAGGAACGAACATTATTAGAGAGTCATTAACCTTAACATCAAAATTCACCATCATGAGACACTACCAAATTGCAAGTTGAGATACTACAAAGCATTAGAGTCATAGAGTGTGCGCTGCATTGATCTTTTAGAATAAGGACAATGATTTTTTATATATTGGGAGCTAGTATTCGCTAACTACTGAAGAGGGGAATTGAGATTGGTTGGAGACAGGTTACCACGGGAGCTATTTGCCTATTGCTTTATTGGTGTCATGTGATTCATGCAACCAACCTCACTTAGTGGGAAAATGCTTTTGTAGTTGTTATGAGAATTTAGTTTTTAACCAAACCTAATAGTTTTTTGTGATTTATGTAGCCAATCTTTTGGGATAAGCTTTGGTTTTGTAGTATAATAAGCATGGGGTAAACTGACTTGACTGCTGCATGGGAAGTTAAAAAAATTTAACATTATCAGTTAGCGTTTGTAAGTGGACACATTTGATTATTAATCATGTTTTGAATTATATGTAGTTCAATGGTTTGGCATGGCTCTTCTTGGGTGTCCCTACTGGCAGCTCATTGCTCTATAAAGAGGTGAGAAGAATAAGATATTTCTCATTATTTTAAAACTTGAGTCATATGGTTTCTTTAATGGAAATTCACATAGATCTTCGTGAACAATATACTAATACAACTTCAATTGTATGGGATAGGAATTTGAAAAGATGCAGGAGAAATACCCTGACAACTTCAGGCTTGACTTCGCTGTGAGCAGAGAGCAAACTAATGCGAAAGGCGAGAAGATGTACATCCAAACCCGAATGGCTCAATATGCAGAAGAGCTGTGGGAATTACTGAAGAAGGATAACACTTTTGTGTATATGTGTGGACTAAAAGGAATGGAAAAGGGAATTGATGACATTATGGTGTCATTGGCTGCCAGAGATGGTAAGACATTTTCCCTTCTTCCCACTAGAGGGAATCCTTTTGGTTTTGGTGCATCATTTGGAGAGAAACTTTATTAATTATATTTTGTGTTTCATTATGTAATATAGGCATTGATTGGACCGAGTACAAAAGACAATTGAAGAAAGCAGAGCAATGGAATGTTGAAGTCTATTAATTTCTATTCACTTGCACAGATATCAACTCCTTCTTTATGCTGCATCAAGTCTATCACCCCTCCTGCTTTGTGTAGATATATGACCACCCTGTAATTTTTCTTTGACGAATTTTGTACTGTTCATGAACAATTTCATTACCAGTCTTACAAGTGTACTATTTTTGAGGGATGATGCAATATAGATGAATCGAACTTCACTGTGTCATTACCACTTTACCAGATTTTGTCTTTACAAATGTACATAGGTATTCCGTGCAATTTATATACCTAACACTATATCAGGCATCTATCTAACCCAAATTATTCCTACAAGGTAAAAGAAAATGGATGCACTTACGTTAGAATTGTCAAAACAAACTAGTCCGGTTCATATGGGTAAGTGACCTTAACTTATTAGAAAAATGAGAATTTTTTTACACTTCCATAATTTCTCTTTACATCTCTATAAATATAAAAAAAGTTTCAAATATCTTAGGTAAAAAATAAGTTTAATTTAAGTAAAAAAATTTACAAATTTTTCACAAGACTAGACACGGATATCCAGACTTGTAAAAAAATTTGCAATTTTTTTACAAGTCCGGACAAAGGTATCTGGACTTGTAAAAACACCTAATTCCATAATGTACCGAGAGAAGGTAAATGCAAACTTGAATCACGAAGAACAAAGCCAACGCAGAAGGTATGAACAACAATGCACGAAGAAGAAGAGAAAGTCACTGATTCAATGAGAAGAAAAACAAAGTCGTGTGAGAGATGCGAAACGAGAGAGATGTTAAACAAGAGAGAGGTGCAGATGAAAGAGAAGAGAAAGAATCACGTGGTAATTAAATTTTTACTATTTTCGTTAAGGGTTTTTTGCCATTTTAAAAAATCATATAGGGAGAAATTCTCCAGAAAAATAGGTCAACCCAACCCAAATTGTTTTTGCTTTCCTGCTTAATCTATTGGTCCAATCCGATCCACCACGGGTTGTGGTGGGCTATACAGCCAATTCACCAACCTACCAAAAAATAAAAAGTTATTTTTTAAGAAAATGATCTTTTAAAAATTTTAAAATTAACTATTTAATTAAGTATTTATGTAAAATTAAGAAAAAATATTTTCTATTTGATTATGTGATACAATAATTTAAAATTCAAAAATGATTATATAAAGTATAAATTTACAATTGAAATAAAACATAACTAAAAGTGAGTTCAATACGGGCTAACCCAACCCACTCGAGTTGAACCTGCATGGATCAAGTCATATTTTTATCATTATAACATAAATTTCTTGTTATTTTGGTTTGATCCGTATTTATGGTGGGTCGAGTTAATTCACAGAATTCAACTCGTTTTAAAGATTGTACTTGAAGCATTCATATAATTACTTAAAATTTGAGGTTAATATTATATAGAGGTTGATATTCAAAGTTTCAAACATTCAAATGTATACATAGATATTGAAGATAACTATTGAGATGCTTTCAAATTTGGAAATAACAAAATTTTTAATATTATTAAACTTCTAACCAAAAAAGTATTGTAACAATATATATTATATTTTTATAATAATTTTTCAATCAAGAATAAGTTTCTCTTTAATTAAAATTACTTTAAATATGTTTTGAGTAACTCATATATTAATGAATTTTGTGTTAGTTTTTTATTAAATTTTTAATTTGTGTTTGATTTTAATAAACTTTTTATTTTATGTTGGGTTTCTAAAATATTTTAGATAGGGCTTTAAATTACTTTAAATACTTTAACAAGCGGTTTAGACAGTACTTTAGAGATTCAAAACAAAATAAAAATTTATTAGAGTTCCAACACTAAACAAAAATTTATTTAAACCTAATATTAAATTCGCTAATATATAAGGAACTTAAAATATATTTAAGCCAATTAAAATTAGTTAATTTAAAGATTTCTTAGAAGAATTTCCCCCTCTTTACTTCTTGGATATTAGAAATATTGTTGCCTTTAGCTTTCTTAGAAAAATTGTCACCTTTATGAGTTGATACTCTTAAGAACTATTATTGCCTCTTTAAATTATTAACTTTTCATGTTGGTTCTCTTTGAAGAACATAGGTCTCATTAATATGACACAAAATCACTTAAAAAGTCTCCTATGTTGATGCAATAAGAGAAATTATCACCTTAATTTGCACAACAACACAAAACCTTTGACTTTTCAAGACAAGATAATTAGCGATGTAGCCTCCTCAAGTCTTCCTCATGAAAAACCTTCCACATTGATAACTACTTATTTGATCTTAGATAGCTTATAGACCTCACAAAGAGTTGATCCAAGATTTTGTGTCCTAGACAAATTGAAAAACAGATGCCTTGATGTCACATTCAAGATAAAAAAGAGCGCAAAAAACAATTTAGAAAAAAGTCTCCACCAATGTATATTTATTAAATATTGGAAAACGTTTAAAAAATTTGTTTACAAAGCCCAGATTTAAACTCAAGAGTCTATTATGCATAGAAAAGACTAAAAGGGATATGAAATTGCTTGTGTAAGGACTAAACCTCATATGAAAGAGTTTGCATAAAGACTAAAAGAAATTATTTTCAAAGTATAAGAATAAAAAGTAAAGCTTATGCAACTATAGTAACCAAACAATATTTTTTCTATTTTTATATTAAATTGTAAAAATCTTGGGAGACCCAGTAAATAATACCTGTTTAGCTTGAAGGTTAAGTTGATTGGGAGAAAAAACCCACAATTCCAATAGATTCAAAATTTTAAGGCGCATAGCATAACCCAATTACACGAATGCTTAGCTCTAGCAACAACACAAGAAAACTGTGATGGAGAAAGACATTGTATTCTTCTGGTAGTGGTTGATCTCGTTCTAGGGAGAAAACTCATGTTTGTACCAGATATTCAAGGAAGATTTATTGGAACAAAAATACAAACTTTGAAGGGTTTTTTTGTTTAGTTGGCCCAAATGTTTGACTTGTTAATAGTAGTATCCTTTTTAATAATATCTCTAATGCAACATCTAATGCTTAGAGTGATACCACTCACAAGCGAAATATTTGAGTCAACTCTAAAAAATCAAAATCATACTTGAAAATTTGTAAAGGGGTATAAATAAATCTTCCTAAAAACTCAGGCACTAAACATAAGCATTCTCCTTGAAACATGATCACTCACTCTAATACGAATACAATGCTTTTCTCCATCATTGTATTCTTGTGTTTTATTCCCTCCTTTTCATTTAGAAAAGGTGTCTGTTGTGAGGAAATGGTGAAGGGAGAACATATGAAAATATAAGGAAAAGAGTAATTGTTGTTGTTATTGAATGATCTATGCTCTATTTATTATGCGGTTAAGAAAATTTGGGAGATGCGTGTTGAAGAAGAAAATGTTAGAAACTCTAAAATAATTGAAAAAGTAGTGAGAAAAAGCAAAAAATGCAGGCAAGTTGAGGGTTGTTACCGAAAATTATGGGAAAAAGCAAATCTAAAGTGAGTTTTATACGTTATTTGCATAAAGTGAGAAAATGGTCGGTGATGAAAGAGTGCATGTGAAGGGAGAACATAATGAAATTATAAGGAAAAGAGTAATTGCGAGTGTTACTAAATGATATATCCTCTATTTATTATGCGCTTAAGAAAATTTGAGAGATGCCTGTTGAAGAACAAAATGTTAGAAACTAATAAAAACTGAAAAAAAAAATAGTGAGAAAAAGCAAAAATGCAGGCAAGTTAAGGGGTACAATTTGTTGCCGAAAATTATGGAAAAAAAGTAAATGTAATATTAGTTTTGTACGTTATTTGCATAAATTGAGAAAATGGTCGGTGATTAAAGAGTGCATATAAAATATGAGTTTGTATGAAAATTGTGGGCTTTCAAAAGTGTGTACGTTTCATAAGTGGGAAAATGAGTTACTGATGAAAGATTGTGTGGGTTTATTATGAAAACTGTGGACTCTCAAAATAAAATGTTAGAAACTTGATTAAAAGTGAAAAAGCAGTGTGAAAAAGTGTCATTACAATTCTTGTTTGTTTGAAAAAGTGTAGAAAAGAATGGGGTAAATGAACGTGTAGCTAACCAAATTTTTATTTTTATCTATACGATTGTAAATGAATTCTCTTTTGATGTCTAATTTTTAAAATACATATTTTACTTTTGTACTTATTTAAAAAATAAAGAATAAGTTACTTTGTTAAAGGAGAGATTTAAATCTACAAATATAAACTTCATCACTATATCAACCTTGTAACTTTCATATGAGAGTGAGAATAACAAATCTCGACCATTGAAATAAAAATAATAGTTGAAATCAAATCATACACATCCACTCGTTTTCTCTTCTAACATTTATTATCATTTCTCTCATTCTGATATAAATTTATATCTCATCTATAATCTATACTATTAATAAAGGAAATATCCCGTCCATTTTTCAAAATACATATTCTACCCTTACACATATTTTAAAATTAAAAAATAAGTTAATTTGCACGAGAAACACTTGAACCCAGAATCTCTCACTCCTCAAACATAAACTTTACCATTAGACAAACTTTGTAACTTTAAGCAAAAAATTACTTTATAATATTGATATCCAACATACATAATTGTCCAACTATATCTATAATTTATAATATATTATATTATATTATATACTATATATCTATACTATTAATAAAGAGAATACTCCCTTTTGACGACCACTTTTCAAAATACCTATTCTACCCTTACACCTATTTTAAAATTAAAAAATAAGTTAATTTTTTATAAGAAGGACTTGAACCCAAAACCTCTCACTCCCCAAATGTAAACTTTACGATTAAACCAACATTCTAACTTTAAGGAAAAAACTACTTTATAATATTGACATCCAACATACATAATTGTCCAACTATATCAATAATTTATAATATATGATAGTATATTATATACTATATTTATACAATTAATAAAAGAAATACCCTCTTTTGATATCAACTTTTCAAAATACTTATTCTACCCTTAGACCTATTTTAAAATTAAAAAATAAATTACTTTATCATATAAGGGACTCAAACCAACAACTTCTCACTCCCCACATGTAAACTTTACCACTAGACCAACCTTATAACTTAAGCAAAAAATTACTTTAAAATATTGATATCCAACATACATAATTGTCCAATTATATCTATAATCTATATAATATATGATATCATATTATATAATAAAAATATGACATTTTGATGTCCACATTTTATCATTGTTCCCGCAAATATAACTTCTCCTATTAATATATATGAACATTTTCACAATTCTACCTTATCACAAATCAATCTTTCTTAAACATGATTAATATACCTATACATTTCATGATAAATATTTTTAATAAACATGCAAATAAATAGGTGTGACAATATTTTGAATTTTATTGAAACTCTCTCCTCTTTCCATTTTTTTCATATTCATTTATGACCTGACATATTTTTATCATATTATCATAAACAAAAAATATAAAAATGAACAAAATATATTTCAAAAACATGTCACATAATAATTTATAATTCAAAATATAAAAATCTACAAAAGATATTAAATTAAAACCCTAAAATTGTTATAACATATTAAAATAGAAATGCAAATACATAGGCGTGACAATGCCCGTGTTTTTTCTAGTTATTAATAATTGAAATCAAATTTATTATTTGTCAGTCTTTTTTCTTTCTCCTCTCTCAATGATTGAGATTTTCTTCTATCACTCTCATGTAAATTTGATTTTTTCACTAGATATGTCCCATATATATATGGTGTATCATATGAGAGTAAAGTATCTTATATGAGAGTGGGAAGAACAAATCTTGATCATTAAAATAAAAATTAATGTTTGAGATAAAATTGTACATATTCAATCATTCTCTCTCTTCTAGCATTTATTATAGATCACTCTTTTTTCTCTCTCCTCTCTCTGTGGTTGAGATTTTTCGACCTTTCTAAATGACTGAAATTTGCTCATCTTGCTCTCATATTCATTGCAAATCTATCATATTTGTTGATAATCTTATATGTTTGTATCATGTTATCATAACAAAGAAATATAAAAATTAAAAAAATATATTTCAAAACTTACTAAACTAAAATTATTATATTCAAAATAACATAGTGAATTATTTATATTCTATCATGTTATTATAAAAATATTAAATTAAAATTCTAAAATAGTTATAATATATTAAAATAGAAATGTGAATATCCAAGTATGCATGTATTTTAACCAGTAATAATAAAGATTGTTAAGTGAATTGTTTAGAACTTTTTTATAAAAATAATGAGTGTTCAATGACAAATATCACAAAAGATTTTATTTTTTGCAAGAATTTATGTCACCTAGTATACTCATATAATGTTATTTTATTATGTTTATGTCACATCCTTTACTAGACTTACAACAATGAAAGAAATCTTGACATTAGTTTTTCCATATATTTTTTACAAGAAACATGCTTCCACGTGTGATCACTTTTCCTACATCTAGATGAGGTTTATGTAATGTTCACTTTTCCTACATCTAGATGAGGTTTATGTAATGTTTTCACACGACACATTATTAGGATTATGTTTGAGATCACTCACTCTTAGTAATTCCTACATATTATAAATATAATTGATAATTGATTAGTAATAAATACTTGTAATCTATCAATAGTACACTAAACATGAAATTATACTCTTAAATTAAGGGTGTTCACAAATGTGGATCAATTTATAAAACTATTTATCCAAACTAATTGAATTAGATCCCTGGATCAATGCAAACGTAATCAGATAAAATCCAATTCAATCTAACCTTAGTCAATGGATTTGTACTATGCAAATTTGTTGATCCATCACACACACACACATATATTGTGAAGGGTATGGGCAAAAGCCCAATCTTGATTTTATCAATACAGGCGCATACGCTGACACGTCTGTGTATTTGCATTTCTATTTTGATATGTTATAACAATTTTAGGGTTTTAATTTAATATGTTTTGTAATAAAATGATAGAATATAAATAATTTTTTGTATCATTTTGTTTATAATAATTTTAGTTTAGTATATTTTCAAATATATTTTGTTAATTTTTATTTTTTTTATGATGACATGATAGAAACATGGCAGATCATCAACGAAATGTCAAATTTGCAATGAATTTGAAAAAAATGGAAAGAGGAGAACGTTTGAATAGAACTCAAATGTTGTGTGTATTTGCAAGTTTATTAAAAATATTTGTGATGAAAGATATACATATATTGATGATGTTTAAGGAAGATTGATTTGTGATAAGATAGAACTTGTGAAGATGTGCATATATTAATATGAGAGAAGTTATATTTGTGAGAGTGAGAAAAGTCATAAAATGTTTAGAAGGGTAAAATAGTCATAAAATGTGGACACCAAAAGATCTTATTCCTATTATACAATATATATATATATATATATATATATATATCGTGTACATATAATATATAATATGATATTATATATTATATTATATATTATAGATATAGTAGGACAATTATGTATGTTGAATATAAATATTTTAAAGTAGTTTTTTTTCTTAAAGTTATAAGATTTATCTAGTGGTAAAGTCCTGTTAAGATGACACATGAAGGATCTCAAGCATCTAATAGTTTTGGTTTTGTTAGCATATTGTTAGTCTTGAAGATAGTATGTTTTTATGATACCAAACTAGCTTTGAAAAAATGATACTTGTATTGGTTGTTTAATTAGGCTTGAAAATGTGTAGAATAGTCTTAATTCTTACATGATTCAATCTCAGTGACTATATATTGTTTGGAAAGCAAAAAGTGATCAATTACTAATTTAAGAATTGATTTTCTACTTAGATAATTGATTACTTAAGTTGGTAATAGATTACCCAAGCTGGGACAAGTAAGAAAATTCACAGGATAAAATATGTCGTAAGATAACCAATTACTAGAATTAACCTCAGTAATAATCGATTACCTGCAGAGTTAATTGATTACCACTGACTCTGAATCATATGTTGGGTCATTTTTTAAGCAAATACCACGTAATTAACTTGATAATCGATTACCAAAAACTGCGAAAAATATAAAAGATTTTCTAACTCGGTTTAAAAAAAAAAAAGAAGAAAAGAAAAGGGAAAGTTTTCAAAAAGAAAACCCAAGAGAAATCTTTTAGAAACCCTCCAAGAAATCAAAAGAAAACCCAGATTTTTATTCTTTTTTATTAAGAGTTTGAAAGGTTGGAAGAAGATAAAGAACTATTGAATCGTTAATGGTGATGGTATAATTTCACGTATCAGGTGATATTATTCTTTACCTATCTTGTTTGTGTTAGAGAAAATTGTATGTGTAATCTTGGGAAGAGTTCTTGAGATTATAGGAATCTTACAATGGGGTGTTGTGAGATTGAGATGTTTGTGAGCGACGGGGTGTTGTGGTTTAGCAAGCTCTTGTGGGGTGCAAGGGTTAGTCTCTAAAATTGATTGTAGGAGTTGTATGGATAGTTTCATGAATTAATGTGTGTGTATTAGTTTCATGTAAACTGATTCAATATAGTGGAAATTGGATGTAGGTCTTGTGGTCGAACCAGTATAAAAAGCTCTATGTAATTTCTCTTATATCTCTTTATCTCAATACATTTGATTTATGTAATATTGCATAGAAATTGCTGGAAAATTTGTTAATATGATTATGTAATCTGGAAAATTGAAATAGAAAGAAAGATTCAAATATTGAATTGGAAAATTGTTGGAAGTGGAAGTTTCATATATCAATAGTGTGTTAAAGAAAAATCTGAAAAGACTTAATTCACTGCGTATATTGAAACTTGTTTTTGGAACTCTTAGATAGATTTTGAACATTTAAAATGGGAAGTTTTGAAAACCATTTTAAAGAGAAAGAAAATTTGTGAAAACAAATTTTTGGAGAATATATTCAACCCCCTCTTCTAAATTTCCCCTGGGATAAACAATTGGTATCAAAAGCTGGATCTTGAGAAATATTCAAGATTATATCAATCTACTTTTTGAAATATGATGGGGAATCAACTACCTTTTAGTGAAGGTGATTCGATTAATAGACCACCAATGTTCATCAGTGAAAATTACTCCTTTTGGAAAGTCTGAATAATAGTTTTTATGGAGTCTATAAACCGTGGCATCTGGAATGTTGTGATAACTTATTACTAAACTCCCACTTACATGGTTGACAATACAATAGCTGAAAAATCTTATGAATTATGGATAATTGATGGAATCAAACGTGATGAAAAATAACTCTATGGCCTTAAATATTATACATTCTACCTTGAATTGTGATGAGTTTTTTAGGGTATCAGCTTTAAGGAAGCTTAGGATTTAATCCAAGTCACTCATGAAGGAAATGTTGAGGTACGATGAGCAAGAAAGAATACTTTAATTCAGGAATGCAAAATGTTCCGAATGAATCAAGGAGAGACTATAATGGATGTTCAGAAAAGGTTCACTCATATAGTTAATCACCTAAAAGGGCTTGGAAAGACATTTATGGAAGAAGAACTTAATGTGAAGATATTAAAGTCCCTTAACCGCAAGTGGCAGCCCACAATAACTGCAATAACTGAATCAAAGAACCTAGCTACAATGACAAGTGTTGAACTGTTTGCGAAACTTAGAGGGTATGAAATGGATATGACATAAATGGCAAAAGAAGATAAAAAAGAAAAGAAAAACAAAGACTTAGCATTAAAGGGAAATGAGAAGCCAAGTGATGAAGAAAGCACTTAAAGTGAAACCTCAGATATAGAAAATCTAAATCTTATGGTAAGAAAATTCAAGAGGTTTATGAAGAAGAAAAATGAAAAAAGGTAAATCATCACACAGGAAAAAGCAAGCAAAGAAGAGAGACAATACCCCTCAAAAGTTCACCTACTTCGAGTGTGGCAAATCAGGTCATATGAAGGTTGATTGTCCCTTCCTTTCTAAAAAATAGAACAATAAAGAGCCTAAATTCAAGTTCAAGAAGAACAACAAAAAGAAAGCCCACATTGCATGGGAAGACAAAGTCTCTACCTTATCCTCTAGTCTGAGTGAAGATGACCAGGAAGCCAATCTCTGCTTGATGACAAAGGCTGAATCTGACAGCGAGGTAAGTGATTTTGACTCATCTTGTAGATGTGGATATGATCAATTACAAGAAGCTTTCCTTGAAATGCATTATGAGGCTAAGAGATTAATCCAACTCAATATTGATTACAAAAAGAAACTCAAAACTTGTTAAGCTGACATTAATGAGTTACATAAGGAAATGAAACTTTTAAAAGATGAAAATCTTGATTTGAAAAACATTTTCGAATGTAAACAAGCTTCAACTTCTGCTTGTGATAATTGTAAAATGCTTGAATCTAAGGTAATCTATCTTACTAAAGCATTATCAAGGTTCATAATGGGGAAGTGCAAATCTTGAATTTCTTATGGGTAAGTAACAATGCATGGCTAGTAAAGCCGATCTTGGATACAATTATACCATTAACAAAAATGCCTAAGAAAGTTTTCAATTTCAGAAAATCTATAAACAAATCTTACATATCATGCAATTATTATTTCCTTAAAGTTCATACAACTTATAACTGTTTGATTAGAAAAATTGGAGTACCAAGCGGGAAATATGTTTGAATTCCCAAATGTTCCAAAATTAGTACTAATCCAAGTGGACCCAACTCCAATTGGGTACCAAAATAAACAGTAACTCTATTTTGCAGATGTGCCTAAAAGCAAGGAAGTCTTTGTGGTACCTGGACAGTGGCTGCTTAAGGCACATGACAAGAGATAGAAGTAAATTCATCTCACTGCAATCTACATGTGGTTTTGTGACGTATGGAGATAATAACAAGGGTCGAATTCTTGGTATTGGTAGCACCGGTAATGAAAATTCTATCCAAATTGATGATGTATTACCAATTGATGATTTGAAATTCAACTTGGTTAGCATAAGTCAATTGTGTGATAGGAACTATACAATTGAGTTTAATAATGAATGTTGTAAAATAAGTTATGCGTCTAATCATGTCTTGTTTGTAGGAAATGGAATGAATAAGATCTATGTTTTGGATATTGATAATTTTGTTTCAAACATGTCATGTTTATCATCGAGAGATGACTTGTACTCACTTTGGCATCATCACATTGCACACATTCATCTAGAACAGCTTAATCGACTCATATCTAGGAATCTTGTTTTAGGTCTACCTAATCTAAAGTTCATTAAAGATTGCCTATGTGATGCATGTTAAAAGGGAAAGCAGTCTAGAGCTTTTTTCAAATCTGTTAATTCAGTAACTACCTCTAAACCCCTTGAACTTTTGCATATAGATCTCTTTGGTCCTTCTAGAACTGTCAATTTAGGCTGAAACTTGTATGCTTTGTAATAATTGATTATTATTCTCGTTTTACATTGGTAGCATTTTTATCTATTAAAAATAATGTTTTTCGTGCTTTCATGAAAATTTCCAAAAGAATCCAAAATGAGAAAGATTTGAGAATTAAATCTTTGAGAAGTGATATTGGCGGGGAATTTAAAAATGAGGAATTTGAAAATTTTTGTGAAGAACATGGTATTGATCATAATTTTTCTTCTTCTAGAACACCACAACAGAAATGGAGTTGTAGAAAGGAAAAATAGATCACTTATCGAACTAGCTAGAATAATGCTCAGTGAAAACTCTTTACCTAAGTATTTTTGGGCTGATGTTGTAAACACTACATGTTATGTTCTTAACAAAATTATAATTCATCCATTTTTTAAATTAACCCCATATGATTTGTTCAAAGGTAGAAACTGAATCTTTTTTACCTTAGGGTGTTTGGATGTAAATGCTTTGTTTTTAACAATAAAGATAATATTGGTAAATTTGATGCTAAAGCAGACGAAGTTGTGTTTTTAGGATACTCAATATGTAGCAAAACATATAGGATCTTTAATAAGAAATCCTTGTGTGTTGAAGAATCTATTCATGTTGTTTTTATGAAACTAATCCCCAAAAAAAAGGAATCTTTGTGTGTAAAGATGATGATACAAGTACAGTAGAAGTTCCTCATGGAAATCTTGAGAAAACTATCAACGTGGAATCAAATGAAATCTCAAAGGACACTTGATCTCTACCAAAGAATAGAGAGTGCCCAGGGATCTTTTCTTGGACAACATTCTTGGAGATATTAAAAAAGGAGTTTCTACTAGACACTTTTTAAATTCTTGGTTCAACTAACACCTCCTTTTGTGATGCATTTGTTTCCAAAATGCATGGGAAATTTGATATGTCAATGATAGTAAAGTATCTAACATCCCTATGGGAACAAAATGTTACTTGGATGCAAACTTAAAAGGAAAATCAGTTGATGAATCTAAATATAGAGGAATGATTGGTTCTTTACTAGATTTGACATCAAGTTGTCCTAACATTATGTTCAATGTATGTCAGTGTCCTAAGTACCAATCTACACCAAAGGAGTCACACATGAACGCAGTTAAGAGGATCATTAAGTACCTAAAAACAACACTTGACTTAGGATTGTGGTATCCTAAAGCTACTAGCCCCTCTTTGATTGGCTTTTCTGACTCAGATTTTGCAGGGTGCAAGTTGGACATAAAGAACACAAGTGGAACATGCCACTTTGGCAACAATCTTGTATCTTGGACAAAAAAAAAGCAAGCTTGTGTTTCACTTTCAACAGCTGAAGCAGAGTACATAGCAGTTGGGAGCTGTTGTGCTCAATCATTATGGCTCAAGCAGTAACTTGAAGACTTCAGGATCAAAATCAACAAGATACCTCTCAAGTGTGACAACACTAGTGTGATAAACCTTACAAAGAATCCAATACTTCACTCAAGGACAAAAACATAGAGATATGCCACCACTTTCTGAGAGATTATGTTGAAAAATTGTGATATGCAATTCATTAATACTAAGTCTCAATTGGCTGACATTTTCACTAAACCATTACCAAGGGAAAGATTCTACAAATTAAGAAGAGAATTTGGTATAGTAAGTGAACATGGCTTGTAATTTCATCAATCCTTTTTAATTCAGTGCATATTAGATTGAAAATGAGTATGTTTAATCATAAATCATTCATTAGAAGCATAGCATACCATAGTTTCTTAGAAAAGTGCATTAAAATAATTTTTTTAGAAAAATTTGCAAGAGTTAATCGATTACCTGCAAAGATAATCAATTAAACTCGAGAGCTTTTTCTGTCAAAATTACCCAGAACATAGTGGTAATCAATTACCACACTGAGTTAATTGATTACCTGCTACAAATTTGGTTTTTAGCTTAAAAAGGAAAGGGGTAATTGATGTCCCTTCTCCATATCTTCATTATCCACTTATAGAGATACTTTGAGAAGGTTGTGTCACTACCATAACCATTCACCAACCACTTCATTCAAGGAAATTTTGGCATTATTGGTTTGATCAAGGTACGGATTCTTAGCCCCAATTTTAGTTTTATAAGCCCTAGAATCCCTTCTCTCAAATCAAAACCAAGAACCCATGGAAGAAGGTGGAAGTAGCAGTAGAGGAAAGAGGGTCAAACACACCATAACTGGTATGGAATTGCGTCCCAAACTCAGTCTAATTAGGAAGCCCTCAGCCCCAAAGAGGCCTGCTCAAGGCTCTTTTGCGAAAGTCTTAATCTTTTCATGGCTTACTAAGAATGGGTTTAGCTTTCAAGATAATTTGGAGTTTCAAGGGCTTTCCAAATTTGTTCAAATGAAGGGTAAATTTTATCCCGATTTAGTTAGAGTATTTTTCTCCAACTTAAGAGTAGATGATTTTGGAAACTATGTTTTTGAAGTGAAAAAGATGAAAATTATTGTGACTGATGAAATTTTCTTAAGTATTGCTGGATTGGAAAATGAAAGAATAGATGTTTTTGTTGATGACTTGAAAGATAATGGAATAGAGTACAAGAAAGTTGAGTCGTACAAGCAAATGTTGATAAAACCCATAGAATGGGAAAAAGACTGTACTACCAAAAGGAATAAGAAAAAGAAGGTTATTTACAATACTGGTGGAATGAAAGTTGATGATAAGTTGTTTCACTATAGCATAGTTTGGATAATGGTTGCTAGAGGAAGCAATCATGCTCAAATTAGTGAAGAAGATTCTATCCTGTTTTGTGCTATGAAGCACTGTATGAAGGCCAACTGGGTTCAAGTGATACCATGACTAAGACGAAGAAGCTTGATGAGTATAAATGCCCTTATGTAGTATTTGTCTGCAAAGTGTTGGAAACATATGGTGTGGGTACCTCTAATGAGGCTAGGGAGATAACAAGGGAAGCACACTTTGTTAAGGATTGTGATTTGAAAATAATGAAGCTTGTCAAGACTGATGGTAGATGGATTAATAGAGAAGAAGTTCAAAATAGGCAAGATCAAGGGATGGAGAATCGAAAGCATTAACTCCATTTGAGGACATGATATTGAAGAGAATGGGAAACATGCAAGAGATGCATGAGAAAGAATTAGAGAAATAAGGGAATCATTGGAGTCTATCTAGGAATGGCTTGATCAGCTAGATGTACTATTTCCAGGAAACTAATGACCTCTTCATGCATTCTCTGTGTTTTGTGTGTTTGTTCATTTAGGAGTTCATCTCATATCATGTTCATATATTTTGTTTTTTATTTCAATTTCTGTGATTCCAGCTTTAGTTCATGTTCTAATCAATTTCAATTCATGTTTGTGTTTGATTAAAATCTAATGGACTCGTAATGAAAATCAATGCAATATCAATGGAACAAGTCTTATTTGTGTGATATTTGGATGGAATTTACTGCTATTAGAACCTGTTCAGTGTGGACTAATGCATACCCTGAATAGAGGAAGTTGTTTGCAAGTGTTTATTGTAAGTTTACATGGATGGATTATGCAAAAAAATATGTAGAAGAAGTGCAAAATTGTGTAGCAAAAAGTGCTTATACAATGCAAAATTTTAGCTAAATTCAATTACATTCTGTTCTAGAAAACTAATCAATTAGATTTTTATTATTGTCTTTTAACCTTTTTTTATTTGAAGTGTTAAAAGTGGGAGAAGAAATAATAAGAATTTATGCTATTGTCTTGTGTTTTGAATGGCTTATCTTATGCAGGACAAAGGAAAACAAAACTTCAAGCCTAGATGATTCAAAGTGTTTGGCTACATCAAAACCAAAAAGGGGGAGATTGTTGAGATGGCACATGAAGGATCTCAAGCATCAAATAGTTTTGGTTTTGTTAGTATATTGTTAGTCTTGAAGATATTATGATTTTATGGTACCAAGCTAGCTTTGAAACAATGGTACTTGTATTGGTTGTTTAGTTATACTTGAAAGTGTGCAGAATAGCTTTAATTCTTCATGATTCAATCTCAATGACTATATATTGTTTGGAAACAAAAAATGATCAATTACTAAGTTAAGAATTGATTTTCTACGAAGATGATTGATTACTTAAGTTGGTAACAGATTACCCAAGTTGAAACAGGCAAGAAAAATCACAGGATTAAAAATATTGTAAGATAACCGATTACCAAAATTAAATAATTGATTACCTTTGACACAACCTCAGTAATAATCGATTACCTGCAAAGCTAATCGATTACCACTGACTCTAAGTTGGGTCATTTTTTAAGCAAATATTAGGTAATTAACTTGATAATCGATTACCAAAAACTGCAAAAAATACAAAAGAGATTTTCTAACTCAGTTTAAGAAAAAAAGTAGAAAAGACAAGGAAAAGTTTTCAAAAAGAAAACCCAAGCAAAATATTTTAGAAACCCTCCAAGAAATCAAAAGAAAACCCAGATTTTGATTCTTTTTTATTAAGAGTTTGAAGATTGGAAAAAGATAAAGAACTGCTGAATCGTTATGGTGATGGGTATAATTTCACGTATCAAGTGATATTATTATTTACCTATCTTGTTTGTGCTAGAGAAATTGTATGTGTAATCTTGGGAAGAGTTCTTGAGATTATAGGAATCTTGCAACGTGGTGTTATGAGATTGAGACGTTTGTGAGTGACAAGGTATCGTGGTTTAGCAAGCTCTTGTGGGGTACAAGGGTTGTCTTGATGCATCCCTCCCCAAGGCAAGTTTGAAGAATCCTTGATGAAGACAATGCTCCTAAGATCCTTGCTCATAGAGGTTCCAAGGTTGAAGAAATGGAGGTGGAAGACTAAGAGATGAAGGTGAGGTTGGCCTCTTCTACTTTGTAGATAATAAGCCATGAATGAAGCTAGCTACAAGAGAAGGAACCCTTGATAATAGCATGAAGGACTCTCACAAGAGTGGAGAGAACATGAACACTCTCTAAGAACGAAGAGCTCTCAAATTTAGAGAAAGGTTATTTTCATTCAAATGAGTGTTAAAAATTACATGAAGGAGGGAATGCTCTATTTATAGAGAAAAGCATGAACCATGGGCCTTACACTAACATGAATGTCCAACTCCTCTAATTAGGAAGGATTAGTTGGTTAATTTAGTTTTAATTGAGAACATGTCAATTTAATACTAAATTAATTCAACTAAGATCTAAACATGTCCCTAAAAAAGAGGATCTATATTCCCTCTTGTTTGAATTTGAATTTGCAGGGAAATGACATGGCACCTCCAAAATTCAAATTAAAATAATAAGCGACAAGAATCAGCCAAGTAGGAGTGAGAAAGCACATGTGGAGTGAAACAAGGGGCAAGGGGGCTCACATGTCTCCTACATGCTTCATAGGTTGGTAAGAAGGGTTTTAAAAGCAATTAGGGGTATGGAAATCAATAACCACACGTCCAAATGCATTCTAGATAGGCCCAAATAATTAACACACTCCACAAAGAGACTATTTACACCACCTAAAGAAAATAGAACCTATATGCCAAAATACAAGGCTGAAAATTAAATTAGCTACACCCCTAAATCCTAATGAATTAAGGGTGCTTATAAAGCCTTAAAATGGTTAAATGAATACAATTAAATGGAACATGTCCTAAACTAAGCTCCTTGAAGCTTTATCCAAGTCATACTCCTTTCTTATTGGTCCTAGCTCAAGCTCATGCTAGGCATGCATGCATCAGTTGGTCTCTAAAATTAATTGCAAGAGTTGTATGAATAGTTTCATGAATTAATGTGTGTGTATTGATTGCATGTAAACTGATTCAATATAGTGGAAATCAGGTTAGCAGAAAACTAATATTGAAACTGGATGTAGGTCTTGTGATCAAACCAATATAAAAAAACTCTGTGTAATTTCTCTTACATCTCTTTATATCAATGCATTTGATTTATGTAATATTGCATAGAAATTTCTAGAAAAATTGTTAATATGATTGTGCAATTTAGAAAATTGAAATAGAAAGAAAGATTCAAATATTGAATTGGAAAATCGATGGAAGTGGAAGTTTAGTATATCAAAAGTGTGTTAAAGAAAAATTTGAAAAGAGTTAATTCATTGTGCATGTTGAAACTTGTTTTTGGAACTCTTACATAGATTCTGAACATTTAAAAGAGGAAGTTTTTGAAAACCATTTTGAAGAGAAAGAAAATTTTTTGTGAATTTTTTTTTTTTTTGGAGAACCTATTCAACTCCCCCTTCTAGATTTACCTTGGAACCAACAAGTCCATATATGGGAGAGGAACAAGTAATGGGTTCGAATATCTCTTTTAACAAAATATTTTTTTTCTTTTGTTTTTTAAAAAGGGAAGTGTTTTGAAAAGTGGACATCAAAAGGGGAAATAGTATAGATAGTATAATATATAGTATATAATATAATATTATAGATTATAGATTATAAATATAGTAGGACAATTACGTAGGTTAGATATAAATATTTTAAATTAGTTTTTTTTTTTAAAGTTATAAGGTTGTTCTAGAGGCAAAGTCCATATATGGGAGAGGAATAGGTTGTGAGTTTGAATCTCTTTTTCAACAAGATAGTTTTTTTTTTTAAAGAAAAGGTAAAATAGGTGTTTTAAAAAGTGGACATCAAAAAGGAGAATTCTCTTTATTAATAGTATAGAGATATAATATATAATATAATATAATATTATAGGTTATAGATATAGTAGGACAATTATGTATGTTGGATATAAATATTTTAAAGTTGTTTTTTTCTTAAAGTTATAAGGTTGATCTAGTCGCAAAGTCCATATATGGGAGAGGTCGTGGGTCTGAATCGAATCTCTCTTTTAACAAAATAGTTTTTTCTTTTTGTGTCTTACAAAGGGTAGAGTAAGTATTTTGAAAAGTAGAAATCAAAAGGGAGAGTTCCCTTTATTAATAGTAGGACAATTATGTATGTTGGAGATAAATATTTTAAAGTAGTTTTTTTCTTCAAGTTATAAGGTTGATCTAGTCGCAAAGTCCATATATGGGAGAGGTCGTGGGTCCGAATCGAATCTCTCTTTTAACAAAATAGTTTTTTCTTTTTGTGTCTTACAAATGCTAGAATAGGTATTTTGAAAAGTGGAAATCGAAAGGGGGAATTCCCTTTATTAATAGTAGGACAATTATGTATGTTGGATATAAATATTTTAAAGTAGTTTTTTTCTTAAAGTTATAAGATTGATCTAGTGGCAAAGTTCTATGGAAAGAGGTCATATGTTCGAATGGAATCTCTCTTTTAACAAAATAGCTTTTTCTTTTTGTGTCTTACGAAGGGTAGAATATGTATTTTGAAAAGTGAAAATCAAAAGGGAGAATTCCTTTTATTAATAGTATAAATATATAGTATATATATATATATTATAGATTTTTTTTGTGAACTATAAATTATAGATATAGTAGGACAATTATGTATGTTGGATATCAATATTTTAAAGTAGTTTTTTTCTCAAAGTTATAAGGTTGATCTAGTGACAAAATCATATATAGGAGATGAAGAGGGGTTGGGTTTGCATCTTTCTTTAAACAAAATAGTTATCTCTTTTTTATTTTTTAAAAAGGATAGAATAAGTATTTTGAAAAGTGCACATCAAAAGGGGGATGCTCTTTATTAATAGTACTAGTAAAAACATAGGTGTTGTTGTGTTTGTGTATTCGCATTTCTATTTTGATATGTTATAACAATTTTAGATTTTTAATTTAATATATTTTGTAATAACATGATAGAATATAAATAATTTACTGTGTCATTTTGCTTATAACATGATAGAATATATTTTTTTAATTTGTATATTTCTTTGTTTATGATAACTTGAGAGAAATATGTCAAATCATCAACGCTTATGACAAATTTGCAATGAATTTGAGAAAATAGGGAGAGGAAAGAATTTGAATAAAATTCAAAATGTTGTTTTTCCTATTTATTTGTATTTTTATTAAAAATATTAATGATCAAATATATACATCTATTCACAAAACTTATATTTGTGAGTAAGAAAAGAAATAAAATATTTAAAAGGGTAAAATAGTCATAAAATATGAAAATCAAAAGACCTTATTTCCATCATATAATATAATATAAAATATAATACATTTATACATATAGATTATAGATAGTAGGACACTTAAGCATGTTAGATATAAATGTTTTAAAGTAATTTTTTTCTTAAGGTTATAAGGTTGATCTAGTGGCAAAGTTTACACTTGGTGAGGAGAGGTTATGGGTTTGAATCCCTCCTATCACAAAATAGTTTATTTTTTTAATTTTCAAATAAGTATAAGGTAAAATAGGCATTTTGAAAATTGGAGATCAAAAGGGGGAATTCCCTTTATTAATAGTATATATATATATATATATATATATATATATTGAATAGGGTATAAATAGCAAATTAGCAATACACAATAGAATGATCATAGGTCGAATCCGCATCTCTTAATCCCCTAACTGTGTCGTAATATCATGGACACTTAAAAAAATCAAAACTCATAGAAATGCACTAAATATTACGATCATGAATATTACTAGTTATTAAATTTTACTATTTTTAACCTTTTATGATTTATATTTTATCGTTTGTAGACTACTTTTATATGTAATTTTACTTTTATACATTATTTTGAAGAAACAATACATATTTAATATTTTATTTACAAACTTTTATATTTATTATTTTATTTTTGTGTTTTATATAAAAACAAAATAAATATTTTTTTAATCCATAAATTCAATTTGATTGGATTTGTTCTTAACTGATTAGATCACTATTTTTTTTTACAAATTTAATCCAATCGGATTAAAATTCATGAGATCGAATTTTAGTTTACTCCAAAACTAATTCAATCTTATCCATAAATATCATATCTTGTATAAATTATAATGTTTCCTTTTACTTGGACAATTATAATTACATCCTGGTGTATCCCAAATAGATTTATCATATAATTATACATTAATATTAACATTAATATATATATATATATAGAGAGAGAGAGGAAAACATGTGAAAAACACATGATGGGTGTCCAATATGCATAACATATGAATCCAATATGCTAAACTATGTTAGTATTTAACCTATATTTCAACTTTGTAACATTGTATAGCAATTCAAAATGCTACATTAAACACAATTTTCATTCCCTTCACACCAAAAAGGTCCTAGCATCTATATAGGAAAATTTATTTCACTGAAGCCAGGTGGAGTGGTTGAACAACGACAACAATTTTACATATATTTACATAAACACTAGATATAGACAACAGTGATAAAAAAATGATATGATGGATATCTGACAAGCCAACCTAAGGATGCTTTGTGTGACATTGGAGATCGTATGACTATATTTATGGCTAAGATAATGAAACATGATTTACAAGGCCCAATAATGGAGATCAAGTCAAAGGAAGAAGCATTAGAGTTCACTCCACTTGGGACAACCTTCCTATAAGTGGATGAAGATTTCAACTCAACTTAAAGATTATAGGAAAAGATGTCCAAATTTTTATTAGAACAAACTTTTCATGGGCTAGACTTCTTTAAAGTCCACTTATTATGTAATTTTCATTTTTTTATATTTTAGATGACTTTTCATGTTTTTCTAGAGAGTTGTTGAGTTTTTAGAGTTGCTAAGTCATTATGTATCCAAGTGGGAAATAAATTGTGAGTGGAAAATAATAGGATAATGGGCAAATTAGTGGAAAGCCAA
The DNA here is from genome assembly GCA_037954015.1 of Psophocarpus tetragonolobus. NCBI lineage: Eukaryota > Viridiplantae > Streptophyta > Magnoliopsida > Fabales > Fabaceae > Psophocarpus > Psophocarpus tetragonolobus. The sequence continues at coordinate 1,065,526 of JAYMYS010000033.1, read as the reverse complement.
AAGCTAGTGGGAAATCAATGTCTTAGTGGAGTTTTAGTGTTTCTTTCTTAAGGCTTCCTATCTTTACCTATAAATACGAGTCTCTTGTAAGCTTTTTCCATAACAACAAAATTCAAAATATTAACTTTGAGTGATTTTCTCTTGTGAGAAACTTTGTCTTTGTTCTTGGATAAGAAATTTATAGTGTTGGTTTTGCCGATAGGTCACGATTAAGATCACATTGTTTCCTTATAACTTTGGTTCTACCAGTAGGTCGCGCTTAGGGTTAAATTCCTTCTTTCTTACTATACTTGTTTTCAAGACGATCTGCATAGTAGATTCATATCATTTGACATAAAAGTTTTGGCTTTTGAATTCAGGTTTTATCTATCCTTTGTTTGATTTTTTTTCTTGTGCCCACTGTTATTTTGAGTCTTCCTTTTTGTTTAGTGCTCTATTTCTTCTATCTTGTATTTTGTTCCTATCTTGTTGCTTCCTTATTTCCACCTTCTTTTTTTAATCCATACCTTTTTCTTTATTATCTTCTCTATGTTTCTTCTTAACTTTTGTCTAAATATGTTCATCTTCCATTCTTTTATTTTCTTTTCCTATTAGCTAAGCTATAAATACTGGGATTAAAAAAAAAAGAATCTAGACAAAAAAAAAAGAGAAAAAAAATGTGTAAAAAAAAAAAGAGAATCCAAAGTGAAAGTTGAAAAAAAGTGTTTGGAAAATTAATCTTTTGCTTCCAATTATATTCTTTAAAAAAAGGGTTATATTAAAAAAAAGTGTTATTTAATCTTATATTCTATTACTAAAAAATTTTCCAATTCTAGTCATGTACATTTGTTATCTCTTCTATACACTATTCTTTAGTATTTTCTCTTGAGTTCCTACTTGTTTTGTTCTTGTTTCTTCAAGTTATCATATCAGCAATACTCTATCATTTCTTGTTATGTTGAGTCTTCCATAAAAGTTCTTACTTAAGGGCCTGTAAGGTGAAGTTGGGTGGCAAAAGGCAAGAGTGGTGAGACTATCAGAGGCCAAATTGAGTGCAAAACACGAGTGACTAAATCGTTATACGAGTTTAAGCATGTGAGAAAATGTTTGTATGAGGATTGTTTTTTTCAAAATCAATTAGTTTTGCAACACTTTAATCATGAGTGGAGAAGGAGAAGTAAGAGATGTTGAGCTTAAATTGTTCATGAAGACAGTTCAAGAACAATTCAAGGCTCTAAATGCTAGATTTGAGGATTTGACATCTAATTCTAGGTCTAGGACCTCTCCTAAGAGAAACCATGATGATAAAAAATAGGAGGATCAGTACTTAGATGGGAAAGATGATAGAAGGAGAAGAAGAGATGACCCAAGAATTGATAACTACTTGGGAAATATCAGGATGAATATCCCTACATTCCAAGGAAAGAATGATCTTGAGTTGTACCTGGAGTGGGAGAGAAAGGTTGAACATGTGTTTGATTGTCATAATTATTCAGAGGAGAAAAAAATAAGATTGGTAGTTGTTGAATTTATTGATTGTACTATTATTTGGTGGGATCAATTTGTAAATAGCAGGCACAGAAATGGAGAAAGACTCATTTGTTCATTGGAAGAGATGAAGGTGGCTATGAAAAGGAGGTTCGTACCAATGACTACCGTAGAGACTTGTACACAAAATTGCAAAATTTAACTCAAGGTGCTATGAGTGTGGAAGATTATTGCAAAGAAATGGAGACAATCATGATTGAAACCAACATTGATGAACACTAAGAGGCAACTAGGACAAGGTTTATTCATGGTCTAAGGAAGGAAATTGCTAATGTGGTGGAGTTGCAACATTATGTGGAGATGTAGGATTTGTTGCACAAAGCAATCAAGGTGGAAAGCCAAATGAAGTCAAGAGGCCCTTCCAAATTTGCTTCAAGTTTTAATCCTACATGGAGGTCAAATTGGAAGAATAATAAAGTTGTTACAAATCTTAAGGATGAAGGAAAGGGAAAGTAATCCATTTCAACACCAAAAGGTAAAATTGAAATTATTACATCTTCTAGATCATGTGATATCAAGTGTTTCAGGTGCCAAGGAATTAGGCATATTGCTTCTAAATGTCCAAATAAAAGATCCATGATCATGATGGATAATGGAGACATAGAAAGTGTGGGCTCAAGTGATGATGAAATGCTACCATTGGAGGATTGTAGTCATGTTGAGGTTGCAGAACTTGTCCATAGAGTTGCACTTGTTACAAAGAGAGCTCTTAGCATACAACCTAAAGAAGAAGGTGATGTGGAGCAACATGAGCATATCTTTCATACAGGTGCCACATAAATGACAAGGTATACAACATGATCATTGATAATGGAAGTTGTACTAATGTTGCTCGCACCTTATTGGTTGAAAAATTAAACTTGCCAACAAAAAATATCCTAATCCATATAGGCTTCAGTGGCTGAATGATTGTGGAGATATAAGGGTGACGAAACAAGATTTGATTTCATTTTCCATTAGGAAATACAAATTTGAGGTTCTTTGTGATGTTGCACCAATGCATGCTGGACATCTACTTGGGTGTCCTTGGCAATTTGATAGAAAAGTAACACGTGATGGGTACAAAAATAGGTATGCCCTTATGATAGATGGTTGCACACTCTTGGACCTATTGAAACATATGAGGATCAAATTAGAATTGCAAAAGATTGTAAGATAATAGAAGAGCAAGTGAGCATTCAAGCAAAAGAGAGAAAGGAAAAGATGAATCAAGAAAAAAGAGAGAAAGAAAAGATGAATAAAAGTATGAAAAGGAGAAAGACAAATAAAAAATGAGTGTTGTGAAAAAGAAAATAAAAAAAATGAGTGCATTAGCCAAGAAAAGAGTACTGGAGAGTGCTTTTTTGGGAGGATAGAAACTACTCATACTATGTAAAAGGATGTTTACTTCACTAACGATTTGAATTCTTCTTTGCATTGTTAAGTTAGTTTTTTGTTGCAAGAATTCACTAATGTTTTTTTATAAGAATAACATTTGGGATTACCTTCTTTAAGAGATATTGAGCATCAAATTGACCTCATTCCAGGCTCTCCAATTCCAAACAGGTTAGCCTATAGAACAGGTCTAGAAGAAACAAATGAAATTCAGAGGCAAGTGGAGGAAGTATTGCAATAAGGCTTTGTGAGGGAAAGTTTCAGTCCATGTTTGTTTCCTATTATCTTGGTTCCAAAGAAAGATGGAACATGGTGCATGTGTATTGATTATCAAGCCATCAACAAAATCACTATAAAGTATAGATATCTTATTCTTATATTGGATTATATGCTTGATGAGTTGTATGGTTCCTGTGTGTTTTCTAAAATTGATTTAAAAAGTGGATGCAATCAAATTCGCATGAAAGAGGGTGATGAATGGAAAACAACTTTAAAAAAAATTTATTTATATAAGTGGTTAATGATGCCCTTTTGGCTTAACTAATGCATCCAACACTTTCATGAGATTGATGAACCAAATATTACGCTCTTTCATTGAAAAATTTGTTGTGGTCTACTTTGATGACATTTTGATTTATAGTAAGGCCTGAGATGAACATGTTGATCACTTGCGTGTTATTCTTACTGTCTTAAAGAGAAAATAACTTGTATGTAAATCTCAAAAAAGTGTTCATTTTGCCTTGAATCCTTTGTATTTTTGGGATTTGTTGTGAGCTCCAAAGGAATAAGTATGGATGAAGAGAAGGTAAAGACAATTAGAGAATGGACTACACCTAAGAATGCAAGTGAAGTAAGAAGTTCTAATGTTTAATAAGTTTTTATAGAAGGTTTGGGAAAAATTTTAGTTCTATATTTAATGAACTTGCTAAAAAGAATGTTGTGTTCAAATGGAATGATGTGCATGAAAGAACTTTTAATTTTTTGAAAAATAATTTGACCAATGCACCTTTGCTTTGTTTGAATAATTTTGATAAAGCTTTTGAAATTGAATGTCATGCTTCTAGTGTTGGGATAGGAATTGTGTTAATGCAGGACTCTAAACCAATTGCATTTTTTAGTCAGAAGTTTAATGGCTAGCATTGAATTACTCTACCTATGACAATGAGTTGTTTTCCTTGGTAAGGAATTTGTAAAATTGGCAACACTACTTGTGGCCAAAGGAGTTTGTAATTCATTTTGATAATCAAAGTTTGAACTTCTTGAAAACTCGAGGCAAACTTCAAAAGAGACATGCTAACTGGTTGGAGTTTATTGAGATGTTTTCCTATGTAATCAAATATAAAAATGGTAAGGAAAATGTTGTAGCTGATGAATTATCTCGCAGGTATGCTTTAGTGAAATATGGGATTATGATTGGTATGAATTTACGAATGATTTCTATGTCAATGATTATGATTTTGGTCAAATATGGGATTCTTGTTCTAAACATGTTGGTGGGTACTATTATAAGCATGGCATGTTCTTGTCTAAAAAAACTAAGCTTTGTGTGCCTCTTTGTTCCTTACATGAAATGCTAGTTAGAGAAACTCATGGTGGGGGGTTGATGGGACATTTTGGAATTCAAAAGACTTTAGGAATTTTGCATGGGCAATTTTATTGGCCTAAAATGAAGCATGATGTGCAATCTATTTGTAGCAAGTGTGTCACATGTAAATAAGCCAAATCTAAAGTCATGCCCCATGAGTTTTACACTCCTCTACCTGTGCCTAATCAACCATGAATTGATGTTTGAATGGATTTTATATTAGGGTTGCCTAGGTCCTAAACTCGCAAAGATAGAATTTTTGTTGTTGTTGACATGTTTAGTAATGGCATATTTCATTACATGTTCTAAAACTAATGATGCTACATATATGGCTGACTTGTTCTTTAAGGGAGTTGTGCATTTGCATGGATTACCAAGAACCATAGTAAGTGATATATAAGTAAAGTTTCTTACCTATTTTTGGCGAACTTTGTGGAATAAATTAGGAATAAAACTCTTGTTTTCTACTGTTGGACATCCTCAAACAGATGCACAAACAAAACTTGTCAACAAAACACTTAGTACCTTGTTGTGTGTCATCATTCAAAAGAACTTGAAACAATGGGAGAAGTGTTTGTCACATATCGAGTTTGCATATAATAGGACCATTCATTCTACTACTTCTCATTCTCCTTTTGAAGTCGTGTATGGTTTTAATCCTCTGACTCCTCTAGATATCTTGCCCTTGCTAACTAATGAGGTGGCCAATGGAAATCATAAAGCAAACTTTGTTAGGGAATTGCATGTGCATGTTTGAGCCAACATTGAGAAAAAGGAGTGCATAATACACAAAGCAAGCAAATAAGGGGCGTGTCAAAGTGTTTTTAAACCTGGAGACTGGGTTTGGATTCATATGAGAAAAGAAAGGTTTCCTACTCAAAGAAAATCTAAGTTGCAACCTAGAGGAGTTGGACCTGAAGTGCTAGAAAGGATCAATGACAATGCTTATAAGCTGGATTTGCAAGTGATTATGGAAATATGAGTTCTACATTTAATATAGTTGATCTATACTTGTTTGATGTAGGTGACGATGGACTTCAGTCGAGGACGAATCCTTTTCAAGAGGGAGGGAATGATGGAGACCTGACAAGCCGACCTAAGGATGCTTTTATGTGACATTGGAGGTCTCATGACTATATTTATGGGTAAGACAATGAAACAAGTTTTACAAGGCTACAACTTTCCTACAAGTGGATGAAAATTTCAACTCAACTTGAAGACTATAGGAAAAGATGCTCAAATTCATATCATAACAAACTTTTCATGGGCTGGACTTCTTTAAAGCCCAATTATTATGTAATTTTCTTTTTTTTTGTGATATTTCATATGACTTTTCATGTTTTTTAGAGATTTGTTGAGTTTTTAGAGTTTCTAAGTCATTATGTATCCAACTAGGAAATAAATTATGAGTGGAAAATAATAAGACAATGGGCAAATTAGTGGAAAACCAAGGCTAGTAGGAAATCAATGCCTTAGTGGAGTTTTAATGTTTCTTTTCTGAAGGCTTCTTATCTTTACCTATAAATAGGAGTCTGTCTTTTGTAAGTTTTTCTCATAACAAAATTCAAATTATTAACTTTAAGTGATTTTCTCTTATGAGAAACTTTGCCTTTGTTCTTGGATAAGAACTTTATAATGTTGGTTTTACTGGCAGATTGTGGTTAGAATCACGTTATTTCCTTATAACTTTGGTTCTACCGGTAGGTCGCGGTTAGGGTAAAATCTCTTCTTTCTTATTTACCTGATTTTAAGACGATCTATATAGTAGATTCATATCATCATATATTACATAAACTACCAAATTCCACACGCATAAACTATCAAGTTAATTACATCAACTAAAGAAAGGTTTATATTTTGAATTATCCATAATAGGTTGTAAAGGCACATTGATTTTGTACCAAAGAAAATAAGTTCATATAAGAATGATTTTATGGTTAGGCCAACTAGTTTTAGATTCAATAAGTTGAACTAGTGGTCCAATATTAATATGAAATAAAACTAGCATTTTATTTTAATGATTAAAGTTTAAACTAAATAAACATTTTTAAATATATAAATTATAATTAAATTAAAATTGTAACTATCTTTTAAATTTATAATATAATTTATATTGTATTATAATATTATTTTTAAGAACAAATTATAATGACATCTTTCATATTTTTACCAAATTATACATACTTTTATTTTTTAAAATTTTTCTATACTAATATTTTTTAAGTTTAAAATCATTATACTAATATGTTTTTTTATATGTGAAAACATTACCTAAATATCTTCTTGAATCTTACACAAAAGAATGGATAAAATAGTTAAAAAGCAAATGATGCTTTTGTAGTTATACAAAATCTCAAGAGATACTATTATAATATGCCCTAGTTTAAATTATTGATAATTATTTAAAGATATTAAATTTTAACGAAAAACAAAGATGAAAATAATAGATTAAGAAAACGTAAAAACTAAAAACTGCTAAAAAATATTCTCATTAAATAAAAAAAGGCTAAAAAATCTTATAAAATAATAAGTATTTTTTAGCATGATTGGGTAAAAAAAACACTCTCGTCTCATAATTCAAATTAACAAATAAATGAACAATATAGAAAGAAATTAAAAAACATGTGAAATGAATACAAAATTAAAAATTATCTATGATAATTTTATATTGAAAGTATATATTAATATATATTTATATTATATAATTTATATATTGAAAAAGAGAGGGAATCAACTTACCGGAAGAGTAACTATAAAAGACTTAAAGCTTGATTTAGTTTTTGAAAAGAGTTTTCAAGAATAGTTTTCAGGAAAAAAAGAAAAAAAAAACTTGTTTAACAAGTTTTATTTCAAAACTGTTTTGAAGATGTAAAAATGGAAAAACTTGTTCATATTTAATAAAATTTCATTAATGAAAAGCAAAGCACAATATATTTGGATTGTATTTTAAGTTTTCAAAATATTTAATAAAATTTTATTAATAAAAAGCAAAACACAATATATTTGGATTGTATTTTGAGTTTTAAAAAAAAAAACAGAAAAACGAAAACTACTTTCAACTGTTATTTTGTTTAGTTTTTAAAAGCTAAAAAATCAGTTTTAGAAAATACTACAAAACAAGTTTTTAAAAATTAAAATATTGGAAACAATTTTATAAAACTGTTGTGAAAAAAACACTTACTCATCATCTTCATTTTCTTGAAATATAATGATACTAATGAATAACTAATCTTAATAATTAGATTTCAGAATATTTATTTTAAAAGTAAGTATAAAATACTTGTAAGTTTAAGAGTAAGTCTAATGTATTAAATAAAATACTTATCCGATATAATGTATAAACTAAAATTCTAATTACAAACAAAATTCAAAACATAAGAATATTTATAGTTATAATTATAGAATTTGTTTTAATGATGCATGATTTGAAAACCTTCAAATTATTAATAATTAAATATGGATAGGGTTGGAAGATATGATTTGTTGATTTCTTGTAATTGCAGTTAACCTCGAATATATATATATATATATATATATATATATATATATATATATATTGGGAGACAGTGAGAACTGGTCTGTTGTTGGTATTCCAACGCTGAGCTTCTCTTTCTAGGGTTTGTTGGTTCTCGAAATCGAAGCGGTTCCATGGCGGAAGAGCGATTCACGGGCGTGGTTCAGTGGTTCAACAATGGCAAGGGCTTTGGCTTCATTAAGCCCGATGACGGCGGCGAGGATCTCTTCGTCCACCAGTCCTCCATCAGATCCGACGGTTACCGCACTCTCCTCGAGGGCGATCGCGTCGAGTTCGCCATCGCCACCGGCGACAACGACAAGACCAAGGCCGTCGACGTTACCGGCCTCGACGGCGCCCCTCTCCAGCCCCGCTCCGCCACTGTAAACCGTGGCGGAGGCGGTTTCGGCTTTGGCTCCCGCCGCAACGGCAGCGGAGCCGGCGGAGGCGCCGCGTGCTACCAGTGCGGCGAGTTCGGCCACCTCGCTAGGGATTGCACCCGCAGCAGCAACTCCGGCGGCGGCGGTGGCGGTTGTTTCGTCTGCGGCGGGTTTGGTCATCTCGCGAGAGACTGCGGCCGCGGCGGTGGCGGCAATAGTGGTGGCGGAGGAGGTGGATCTTGCTTTAGATGCGGCGGGTTCGGCCACATGGCAAGGGACTGCGCCACCGCGAAGAGTGGCGGAGGCGGTGGCGGTGGGAGTGGTGGAGGTTGTTTTCGGTGTGGGGAGGTTGGTCATATGGCTAGGGATTGCGGCATTGAAGGAGGGAGGTTTGGCGGTGGTAACAGTGGCGGCGGCGGCGGCGGCGGCGGTAGTCTTGGAAAGAGCACGTGCTTTAATTGTGGGAAGCCAGGGCATTTTGCGAGGGAGTGCGTTGAGGCTTCTGGGTGAGGTGAAGGGTTTGTTGTTGGCGAAGGGAGAAAAAGGTGGAATAGTACATATTCTCTTTTTTGCACCTTTTAACAGTTATTAACTTATTATTAGTTTCTCTTATTATTATTAATCTAATTTCGGGGAAGTTTATACATGTGGAAAAAAAAATTATGGTGTTTTGGTTTTTTGGCTATGGTAGTGCTTCGCAGGCGATTTTGCCTTATCCTTTTGTTAGTTGGTACTGCCTCCTGTTAGACCTTGTTTCTGGATAATAGTCTACCTTTCTTTGTTCGGGAACTGTTGAGATTTATATCATTATTTATTTGTCTGGAAGGTTTATAATTATATGATCATAAATTTTTATTGAAATTCTCGAGAAATTGTGGAATCTGTGTTGTGTTGTGTTATGTCCTTGGACTTGATCAGCAATTATTGTGAACATAAATTTGAATTGAGACTTGCAGCAATTGGAACCAAGATTGATTGAAATATAACTGATTGTTTTTTATTATCTGAAAAATCTTATTCTGACTGATCTTGGAAACATCAGGAGTGGGCTTCTTGTTTCAATATCATTCTTATCTCTATTTGCATAGAGTGATAATGGGATAACTGTGGCTTGCTTTGGTATACCTGCTCTGCCCTGAAGCTCTATCAACATGTTGCTGGCTTAACCAAGTTACTTGGCTAGTTGGGTGTTGTGTTGTAGGTAATCATGTTAGCATCTTTACTGAAATTAGGGCGCATCGTATATCATTCTATGAGTTTTACTGGATTTAGATTTGTGTATTTTCTGCTGGCTTTGTAAATATTGTGTGTATCTAACTGGGTCTTTTGAACTCTAAACCTGTGAACTTGTTTCTCTTGTTCATTTCTTAGGCGTAGACTTGTTTCTCGGGATGTTTGTTCACGTGGAACTTAGTTATTCGATTGAAACACATCCTAGTTAGTTATTCGATTGAAACACATCCTAGTTAGTTATTCGATTGAAACACATCCTAGTTAGTTATTCGATTGAAACACATCCTAGTTCCATTTCTAGTAGTTTCTGTTTTGTGCTTAAGCTACATTTGGTCGATTCTACTGACCAAATTAGTCCTATCTGCGCAAAATCTAAGGATACTGCAATGTTTCTACCCCTGAAATCGATTATACTAGCAAAACTTTTACTCAAGATGGCAATTGCCGGATATGAATATTATTGATATTTCTTTGTTTCACAATTCTGGATCTAAAGGAGCTAATTTTCTGAACAAAATCAATCTTGATAGGGTTTGATATGCCATTTTATTTTTGATTTTTTTAAAATCAAAACCAAATCATATCAATCAAATGCAATTAGATTTGGATTGAGTTGAATTATCTGTGTATAAACATTATTGTTAATCCCTATTTAAAAATTGAGAAGTGATAAAGAAAACTGTTGTGCCTGAATGAATCCCCTTTACCCCGAGTGATTTCATGTGTGGATTGATTTCATGTTCCCAAGTCTTACCTTGGTTGATGGTTGCTAGTAGCTGTATGAGACATTGTTAAAGTTGCAAGCATCACTCGCCTGCTTCAGATAGTGTCACTTGCAACACTCTGTCATAGGTTGGAGTTGAGAAATTGGAAAAGTGGTTGTTTGGATTGGGAACTGAAAAACTCGTTTTGATCCACTCATTCTGATCCACCGAACAACTCTTATATTAACAAGTTGGTTTTTTATATTCTCTACTACATCTAAACAACGACTCACAAATTATTGGTTTGGATGGAATTGGTGGGGACCTCACGATCTTGACCATAATCACAGTCACAAATTATGGCTATGCCACAAATAAATATCATGCGTGTAATTTATGGGTAAATCATGCTGACTGCTTTTAAGTTTTAATCATGTTAAACTTGACATCATATGTCAAAACATGAGTCACTTCTCTTGGGATTCAATCGCGTACGACTTGCCTCTTCTTGAAGGGAGGTGGGTATAACTTAAAGGAGAAAGTGGAAGGTGTCATCGACCTAAAACTCACAAGAAGTGACTGGTGTGATTTTCTCTATATTTTTTCTTCAAAGTCTTGTGTTACCTCACAGATTTTCACTTTTGGTATTTTTATACTTTGATTTATTTTTTTTTTGTCTTTACACTGAATAAGTGAAACATTTTTTCTTATCTCACTCTTCCAAAAATATTAAAATAGTCATGCTAAATGACATTATAAAATTTGGAAGTATCAATTTGCCAATCAATTTAGGTCGAATTGTGGTGAGAAATTATATTTTTGGCACGGGCTAGAAAAAGTTAGAGAATTTAAATTAATATCTTCTTAAATTTGAATTCGCATCTAACCTATATACTTTTCACTTCATCTTAACATTTCAAATTTTAAATAATTGATTTATTTTTAACTTTTGGAGAGATTGACGTCTTCTCAAATTTGAATTCCCATCTGTCAGGAATAAAAAAAACTTATATACCCTTCACCTTAACCTCAAAATAATTGATTTTTTTTTAACTTTTGCTAGAAATGAGAGTAAAAGTTTCATTAAAACTAATAGATACATTAAATATTTTATTTATTGATTGATATTCTTTAATGTTACACATTAATACTTTAAAACTCTTGTATATGTACAATGTAGGTGTTAGATTGTACTTATTTGTATGACTTACCTAGTTTGACCAACTGGATTTGTTTTATTTTGAACAAATGTTTCTTTTAGTTATTATTGTTTGAAAATTTAGTTGTAAGTTAATTTTAATTTGTTTTAGTATTGATATATAATTTATAGCTATAATTTATTGTTTATTTTTATGTTATAGCAATTATATAGTCTATTTTTAAAAATATATCCTAAAAAATTTTAACAAAATAATATTCTAAACTTTATTTTTTTAAAAAAAATATTTTTAAAACTTTGACCCAATTAATCCAACTCATTCAAGGACGTGTTGGGTTGGGTTTAATGAAAAAAAAGCAAAAATTCAATCCAACCCAACCCATTTTTTTATGATTAGATAAGGCTTGCATTTGCCTAAACTCAACCTAACCCAACTTAACGTGTGCTCACCCCTAATAAAAATGACATCCTATTATTTTTTAGGGAACTCAAAAGTATATTTTTGTAAGGACCAAATTTAAAAATTTTATATTATAAAGACTATAATTTATTTACAACTTATACATGTGTAGCTATATGGAGATTAAAAATTTATTTAAATCTTTATATGTGTGTAATATTCATGTAAAACAATCTTTTTCTTCTGCCCATTATGATGTATGTAATTAACCATATCAATGACACAAAAAAGTAATAATTGAAACAAATAATTAGAGCTTAAAAAAATAGTTGCCATGGTGTAAAAATCCAATAAAAGAATGTTATTGTGTACATAATTATTTTTTCTCCAAATTTTGGGCTCAACAATTTTTGTTTGACATACCATACCAACCAAGCTAATAAATTTCAAGTTGGGCCATTTGGGGCTAATCTTTATTAGTTTAGCCCATGTTTAATTTTTAGATTAAACCAAGACTTTTTTGACATCCCAATTAACAATTATATTTTTATTTAGGTTTAATTGGTATACATTGTTAGTGTAAAAATTTTTATACTGACATTTAATTACAACTCTACATTCATGGTAAGTTTATTTGTTAACTTTACTAATTAGTACTTTAAAAGTCACATAAATGAAAAATTATGATTGAACATCAGTATAAAAATATTTTACATTGACGGTGTATACTAATTAAATATTTTTTTTAGCAAAAAAATTTCTTTCTTTCTTTAGAGTTTAAAGGGGACAAAGGATACCGACCGTTACACATGTCAATACTCTCCTATTTTAGATCCTCTACCCTAACGACATAAATCGTATGGCCTTAACAATTGATTAATAAAACAATTTCAAAATCTTTGCATTGATTTTTTTTGCCGTTATTTAATAAGTAGTGCAGGTTGCTTTAAGAAGACAAACAGTATCTCATTTTCTAAACACAAACTTTTAAAGCAATTATTCTGTTTTGGGGTGGAAGAAATACGTCAATTAGTGGGGAAATGCGTTGTATTGCGTATGGGTTTATAGCATTCCTAGTAGGGAGCATGTGATCAAAGAGGGGTTTAGTAACTTTTGAGACAGAGTGAAGGACAAAATTCACATGAAAACTGAAATCGGTACTTAAAAGAGTACCACCACTGCTAAGTCCTAATCACACAACTGTGCCTTCAAATTTACCACTTCATGCATGCTTCATTTATTTCTCATAATTAATGTATTCTCAAATCTGGTACCCATTAACCCTTTTTCTCTGTTCTATCTGTCAGCAAACTGCACTAATCTAGATTTATTCGAAAAGCCTGAGTCTATGATGCATGATATTATTATAACTAGGTTCGTTGCATCCGGAGGTTATGAAAAAACACTAAAATCTTCACCAAACGAACACACTTTGGGGACCTAGACTGTGAAGGTTTGTACATGCATGCATGTGCAACTGCTAATTAAAGTGGGACCTGATTGATTCCATGCCCCCACAACTGCACATGACCCCCACCACCACACTAGAATCTCTATATATTCCCTACACTTCTCACTCACTCTCCACTAAACCCTGTTTCATATATCTCCAACATAACTAGCCAAACCAAATTAGTACTCTATCCACATTTTACATTAACAAATTTCCCATTTTTAAGCCATGACTGCTTCAACTCAATTTGTTGCCACTCTTGTCCTCCTGTTTTTCTCCCACTTTCTAAGAGGTGATTGATAATCATATATTTCCACAAACACATATATATCATTAAATGTTTTTTTTCCTTGTTTTGAAATGTATGTAAATTTTATTATTATCCAAAATGAGTGGTAAACCTTTGTTTTATCAACATTAATATTTTTATCACTTCTTTATGAGTTTAATTGGTATATATTGTCATTATAAAACTTTTACACTTATGTTCAATTACAATTTTTCATTTATGATAAATTTGTTGACTTTACTCAAACTTTTTATCAATATAAGGTGATCGTAACACAATATATAAGACTCGTGGTTCAGCCAATCCAATCTTCCATGTGTAAGGCTAAAGCCCCCAAAATGGTTTTTCAAAAATAGATGATTAAAAGATCGAATCACTATGTGTATCTTGATGGTGGTTATTTTGGTGGTTTTTCCTTTTAGTTAACTCCTATTCCTGTTCTATTGATCAGTAAAAGTAACATAAATAAAAGATCATGGTTGAATGTCAGTGTATATTAATTAAACTTTTTTTTTATTTAATTAGTTTAAAATAAACATGGGTAACAAAATGGAGGTCTTTTTAGTGTATAAGATAATGCTATAAAATTTAATGATAGATATAAGTAATGTAATTAACTAGCTAGTAACTGTTTTTGTTGAACTTGTCCAGGGTCAAATTCAGCAACATTCATAGTGGTAAACAAGTGTAGCTATCCGGTTTGGCCGGGGATTTTGTCCGGCGCCGGAACGCCGCAACTCGCCACCACCGGGTTCGGCCTGCAACCCGGCGAGTCCAACGCCGTCGCTGTCCCCGCCGGCTGGTCAGGCCGCCTCTGGGGCCGGACCCTGTGCTCCACTGACTCCGCCGGAAAATTCTCCTGCGTGACCGGAGACTGCGGCTCCGCCGCCGTGGAGTGCAGCGGCGGAGGAGCGGAGCCGCCGGCAACGCTGGCGGAGTTCACCTTGAAAGGCGCGGGGGAACTGGACTTCTACGACGTCAGCGTTGTGGACGGGTACAACCTCCCGATGCTGGTGGAGGCGCGTGGCGGGAACTGCAGCGCGACGGGGTGCGCGGCGGACTTGAACGGAGGGTGTCCGGCGGAGCTGAGGGTGAAGAGGGCGGCGAGTGGAGAGGGCGTGGCGTGCAAGAGCGCGTGTGAAGCGTTTGGGGATCCGCGCTATTGTTGCAGTGGGCCCTACGCGAACCCTCAGACATGCAAGCCGAGCTCGTACTCGCAGTTGTTCAAGAGCGCGTGCCCACGCGCTTATAGCTACGCCTACGATGATGCCACCAGCACCTTCACTTGTTCGTCAGAGGACTACCGCATCACTTTCTGTCCTTCTTCCCCTAAAAGGTAAATTCTCTACCATAAGGTTCTTTAAATAACTCAGATTTAAATTTTTTAAAATATAAAATCTAAACTTATAAGTATACAGAACCATTAATAAAATATTTTAAATTTTACTTTTGTTTTTAGAAATGCAAAAAGTTTTAATGGTAAAAGTTATATTATACAAAAGCTATTAATAATTTTAGAAAAAATACAATTTAAAATATCATACATATTTAAAATATTAAAGAATCATCATACAAAATATAAAAATATAAAGAAAAAACAGATATATATAAACTAAGTTACTTTATTTGAGGTAAAACATATGTTATATTTTAATGAAATGTTTAATTTATCCTTATTTTATTTAGTAATTATCTACATCATTTGCATTTTTTTGTTGTTTTTTTTGCATATTTTGTTTGTAAAATAATTAAATTTTTCATTTTCAATCTTTCATCACAAAGTTATGAATATTTTAACATGTATGTATAAGGTATATTGGAAAAGAAAAATAAATATAATATACCATTGTGGTCAAACTCTTTACAATTTATCTTTTAATGCACTATTCATTCTTCATACTTCTATTGTAATAGTTACACTCCTATGACAGATATTAGATGATAGTTACAAATTTTAACTTTACTTGAAATTTTTAATTTATTATTAATTTAATAAATAGTATGTTTTATATAAATAAAATAAGTTGTGTGGTTAAATATAATTAAAATTAATTTTAATATTAACTTTAGTTTTGATAAGAAAAAAAATTAAATTTTTAAAAAATCATATTTAAAATAAAATTATATTTTAATTATTAACTAGTTTTAAACCATTTAAAAAAAAGTTCATTTCAATTAAATCCGATTAAATAGATATGTATGGAGTTGATATTCCATTTAATTGAATTTTGATTGGAGCATGCCTACCACCTCTTATTTCCTCTTCTTCCAACTACTATTGAGTTGAGATTTTTAT
This sequence comes from Psophocarpus tetragonolobus, assembly GCA_037954015.1. Classification (NCBI taxonomy): domain Eukaryota; kingdom Viridiplantae; phylum Streptophyta; class Magnoliopsida; order Fabales; family Fabaceae; genus Psophocarpus; species Psophocarpus tetragonolobus. Next base: position 1,049,612 of record JAYMYS010000033.1, on the reverse strand, counting down.
ACTCTTTAAGAATGAGTAACTAACATAAAGATTTATTTTTTTTTCTGTTGTAGTTCAATAAAGTCAGGGAATGGAAAATTGCCAATTGCAGTAGATTTCTCAGTTGGCCACGCTTGTGCTACCAAGTCAGCCAATGCCATGCTGGTAGCTATTGGCACTGTTTTATTTACAATAATAACATGGTGGCAACACTGATTAATTATGTGGTGTCACATTCCCATTGCATAGAGTTGAATACATGAATTCGATGGAGTATTTGAATACCTGAGTTGCACCTTTCATACTACAGTGCATGATGACTGATGAGAGCACTCTGAGGTTCACAGATATATAATCCCAGCAGGGATTGTCACTCAAATTCACCAAAGCAACTAAACTTTACTCTTTTTTCTGTCACACTCACGTTTGGATGATTTAGAGAGGAAGAGAGAAGTAGCATTAGCTTTCATCATCACTCATCCCACTGTTAATCATGATTGTAAATGGTATGGTGGAGTTGTCATGTGGTTGCATTGCCTTATGTATAGGTTTTGGTTTTGGCTTGTTGCAAGCTAATGCATTTGTATAGTGTACATTCATTAGGGAATGATACAGTTAATTGCACCCACAACCACAACTAAGATGTTGTGGTGCATCACATGATGCTTTTCCTCATTTTGGAGGCAAATATTTCTTCTATCTATTGGCAAAACCATTTCAGAATGAAAAGAACTATGCGAGTTTTATTTCTTTTCAAAATGTTAGACAATTCACTCATTATATCACTATTGATTTGATTTGTACAATAACACACGGGTTATATTTAATCATATAACATTTAACAAATTATTATGATAAATTTGTCTTAAAAATTTAATTCTATTATGCAATGGGGTCCACTACACATACCATCTTTACATTTGTAATTCACTTTGGGCTAACTATTATACTCATTGAGCTATTCACCTCCTCTCATGATTTTGCTTTTAGTTAACTTTAAAAAAAATTCTTATTAAGAGAGGTATTCTAATATATATAAACTTATGCCCCTCTTCTTCTTTGAACCAGGTGAAATTTTGTTTGCATGCCAACAAATTCATGTTTGTATACTCAAATTATATTTTAAAAAAGTACACGAATTATTTTTTTTTATTAAGTAAGAAAGTAAATTGATTCACCAAAATTTTAATAAACTCCCTCCAACATGCATTTTTTAAACACGCTCTTAGTTTATTCATAATACTATCTTATCTACTCTATTTTTTTTATTACTTTACCTTTTTCTCGAGTGAGGTAGAGACTTAAATTTGCATGATACATCATCTAACTAATGTTTCTTTAAATTACAAGTTGTAAATAGTGAAGATTTTTGTTTTTTTTCTAAGCATAGATTGCATTTTTGTTTTTTAGTTTGGGAATTCTTGAAATGGGTGCGGAAAGAAATTATGTGGTGCACCAAAAAATTAACAAAAATATTAGATTTACTAATTGGGCTTAAGGTGGTTTTGTCAGCCCCTGCCCCCACCAACAAAAAAGACCCTAAAATTGGTCCCAATATATATAGGTTTCCTTTTTCTGTTTTTTTATTCTGAGAAATTTTATTTGTACTCTCTTTTTCCTTTTGCACTTTCATACTCTTTTTTTAATCACATTTCACTACAAGATATGTCACCTTTAACTATTCTTTTTTGCAAACACTTAAGAAGATGTTGTTAAGAGACTTTCAACTCATTCGAAAAATGTTACTAATATATTTTGTAATATTTTATTAAATGTTATGTATAGCCTATGTCGCTAATTAACAGTTTTTTTATCAAGTATATGCAAAATAAAAAAAAAAGTTACAAAAGTTATACATGCAGTAGTGTTTGTAAATTAATATGAATACTTTATACTAGATTTTCTTAAATAAGATCTAAGATTGAAAAGTCTTATCAATAAAAAATATTATTAAAAGAGGAGAGACTCCATTAGAAATGGTGACTTAGTTTTTTTTTTCCTTGAATAAGTGGTCACTTAGGTTTTTAGCGAAAATCAGTCATATATCCATAAAATTGATAAATACTTTATATCCTTATCATGGTGCCTGAAAAATATTAAAATAAAGTGTGACAAGAAAAAACCAGGTGTGAAAAGAATTTCTCTTTTATTCCCTTTTGGTCCATACCGGGCAGATAAAATACTTCTCAAAAGCTCATGGTTTCTGTTTGTGGGCTTGAAAAATGTAAATTTATAGGCTAAATCAAAATCTAATTTGCATTAAATAAAAGAGTTTAATTTATATATAGAGTAAGCATAAATGAATTTTACATTGGCGTTCAATAGTAATTTTTTATGACTTTTTAAGTACTAATAAGTAAAATCAACAAATTTACAATAAAGAATTGTGATTTATATTGTAAATTTGTTGCAAATCATATTTCTTCGTTATTGTAAATTTGTTGACTTTACTATTAGTACTTTAAACGTTAGTATAAAAGTCTTTTATATTTACCATGTATACTAATTAAACTCTAATTAGAAAAGGATTAACAAAACTAATCCTGCATTAACAAAATGAGAATCCACAAATTGACTGTTTCAACATTTGACGTGGATGAACCCTAACCTCATCTACTTAAATATCTCTCATCGTGGTTGATGAGAATCCTATGTTCTAATTCCCAAAAGTTCCTAGCTTAGGACTTTCACTGCAACTTCTTTCCTCCCACATTTCCTTTTTTCGTTCTTTCTAATAAATCAATGTCCTTTTCAATTCCTAAAAGTCATTCCTACTTCCCTCAATTTCACTATCACGTACCCAACAAGATATATTGTATCACTGATTAATAGTTCCAAAGTTTCTCAAACACAATTCTTATCGTTCTACAGTTTCTCAATAAATTTATATCTGATCCCATCACAAAGATTATCAAACAACCCTAAATCCGAAAAGAAGCTTCAACAATGCTAATTAATGGCCTCATACCAGCTTAGCTTTTCCCCCTTCTCTATTCTCATTTTCTTTCGTACATTACTTTGTCATCAACTTACCTTTACATGGAGTCACTTGCATTTGCATGTCCTTGTTCCTAGAAATGCAACTTGTTTTATATAAGTATATTACTGAAGCTACATATAAGTATATTAATAAAGTTAGGGGTGTTAATTAGTTCATGTCGACCCGACGAATTCAGTATAAATTGAACTGAACTAATTAGTTTGATTCTTTTTTTTTTCAGTTGATTGGATCTAGACACAACCCAATTCGACTAAAACCGATCATGTCCGGTTCAGTTTGCAGTTTTTACCTTTGAAAACTCTCACCCAACCTGAATCAATCCAAAAGCATATAAATATTATATATTTATTTTAGATTTAATAGTTTAGTTTAACTAATTTAGTATATATATAGAACTATGAAGGATTTTATATTTTGTTATAAAATTATAAATTTAGTAAACTAATATATTTAGCTAATTTCAAGTATAATTTTTTTTTTACAATTTAATATAAAGGTGATTTTTTTATTTTTAATCGGTGTTTTCACTAGAATCGACCCGAACCAACCCGAACATCATTGGTTCGGTTTGGTTTGGGTTTGCACAAAAAAATTTCTAAAAACCAAACTAATCCAACCCGATTAAATTTAATTGTTTCGATTTTTATTTTCCTCCAAAACCAAACCAACACATCTGTGAGGACCCCTAACTAAAGCCAGAAATTATACTTGTAATATAAAACTTATATTATAAAAATAAGGGAAAGTGTGAGATAAGGTCGACAATGAAATAGCTAGAGATAGAAAAAAAAAAAAAAGGATTTGTTAGGTCTTTTTTACTATGAGAAATGTGGATTTTGACTTTGTTATCTGGTGAATTGATCACACTTTTGATTGTATTTCTATATTTCTTAAATTTTCAATAGCAATCATACTTTACTTTTTATCTTTTTTCCATATACTGTTTAAAGTTTATCTTTCTTCCCTCTGATTGCTCTTTTCTCATTTTTATTCTCCTTAAAATATATATACACCAATGTGAAAAAACATATATTCTAATTCTATTGGAGGATTATATTTCCTCTTGTCAATCAATATTTATTTATTTGTGTAATAATTATAATTAATATTTAAATTAATAAATGACTAATTTAATAATATATTAACCCTACATTAAAATGAATATTGGTAATATAAAAATACTATTATTTAATTTCTTATTTTATTAACATAAACAAATATTTGTATAATATCTACTGATACATATTTATATAAAATTTAAAATAATTAAGAAATTTTTATCTACTTCTCTGTACACATACAAGATACAGGTTATTATACTTTTTTAGTATGCTAACATTCTTAATTTAAAGCTATGTTTGGCAGCGTGGAAATACCAAGGAAGGGCATAGATGAAGAAAATTATGTTGGTTAAATTTTGGTTGCAAATTTGGTTGAATAAATAATAATAGATGATGGTCTAGTGAGACCCTAAGAGTAGGTCAAAGGTGCAAACAGATTGAAACTCTGAAAATGTTATCAATTTTGGTAAATTTTTTTTAAAAAATATTATGTTATCTCTTCAATTTTTTAAATTAATTTGATATTTGTTAATTTTAAATTTCACCAATTTGTACTTCAATTTGTATCAAGATATTAATGTTTTTTTATTATTTTCTATGACAGTGCTTTGGATTTTGGAAATCTTAGTCGAATGAATTTATTTATTGTGAAAATTATATGTCAAATATTTTATGTCATTTAAATTAATTTGTAGTGATAAAAATTATTTAGTTAAATTAGGATTCAAAATTTATGATCTAATTTTCTTGCCATGTATAATACATGTTTTATATTATCCAAATTATGTAATAAAACATAGAAGTAGTATTTTTTCTTAAAAAATAAAACTTGTTTAAATATTTAAACATTTATATACAAAAAGGTCTTTTATATTGTTTTGACTTGGGATCCTAAAATTTCAGGACTAATATACTCTGGATTGATCTCACTAGTGATACACAGGTTGCACTTGATCAGATCAAACACTTATGCCTATGTATTGGTTTTGGACACAAAATTTGTTCATAATGAACAAAGGACAACACAATATTTTGACAATTTCATTGAATCTGATACCTTCCATTTCAAACCAATCAACTTTTACCTATTTCTCTAATAATTAAATATTCTAAATATTAAAATGTGAGATTAGATATTTGTAAGGGCGTAATACTTTTTTATTTAAAACGATTTTGTTTCTGAATTTTTTTGTTTACATTATTTTAAGTTACTTTTTTTATGGAAATAGGTCTTCTTTCTTGAACTTCTAGTGAGCACCCAGTCGTAGTCGTTATTAGGTCTCGAAACCGTAACAGTATCCTGAGGTATCCAAGTTGGAGGATCTCAAGGAAACTCTAAAAGAATAATAGAATAAATAGAAATAGACATAATGAGAACCATTATTTTAAAATTCTTTCTTTATAAATCTCCTAAACATAATCATCCTTTTTTCTTTTCTTTTTTTTTCATTTTGTGTTGGAAACAGGGGCTAAAAGAAGAACAATATGTTGAATTAATTTCATATATGAAAATAATCCATGCAACTTTTTTCCATATCCTCGATATTTGCTTTTTCACCTTTTTCATTTCCTTCCTTTGACCCTGCTTTTCACCTTGTACGCGCTTCTTTTATACTTTTTTTATTCAGTATTATGCAATAGAAACCTTTTCATATGCAAATCGTCATATTGTTCTTCACCGCATCATCCCTATCCCGAATTACAAATAAATTAAACCAATTGCGCACTGCTAACATATTAGGTTAACGATGCTAAATAAAACAACGAATTTGAAAAAAGCATTTTTTGCTTTAAAACATGCTGATCTGCTGCTGATGCAAATCTTTATTAAAGAATGAAGAGTGCATGCAAAGGGTGTGTAACGGTGACGACGATAAAATAAAGTTAAAAAAAAGAAGAAATAAATCTTATCCACATCAATACTTTACACGACATGTAAGCGAATCAACTAAGGAACAAGACGTCGTGAAATTCAACTATGCATGCTACCAAAAGCATGAGAGTCTTCTTATATTAAATTCCTTGATAAGCTTATCATTTTTATTCAATTATATTACTTTAACAATGCTCAAAATAAAAACCACCCAAACCCAACACTATATTATGTAGTCCTCCTTTGTCATAATATTCCACTTACGTACCCACGTTTTTAAATGACTTTTTTTCCTATGTGGGGCGTATTATATGGAGTAAGAATTGGATATTAATACAGTAAACTAGGGATCTATATTGGACCTCTATTAGGAGCCACAAATATATAAAAGAAAAACAAGAACATCGATTAGGTGATGAAATGTGATAGTGGCTGTAATTTAAGATTGTTGGTGTGTAGAGTGTAGACATAAATTAAATGAAATGAAATTATGAAGGAATGGGTAGGTCATGGTCTCACTAGCTGGCTAGCTAAATCTTAGGTTACTCCTGTCTCAATCATTATCCACGCAATTTTCAATTTAACCACGTCAAATTTGGCGTTTTGCACACAATCTACCACTGACTTTCACATGTCTATAGACCACTTTTGGGGACAATTTGCAGGTAAGATTTGGTGTCAGTGACATAAAAAAGGTAAACCTATACAAGTTGGAAAATAATGCGAATTTAAAAGTTCTAATTTATTTTGTCATAATGTATTTTACTAAACTGTAATTTTAGTTTTTTTAAACTAGTAGTTTTAGTCTATTTATTTTTTAAATTCCTACCATTAAATTGTTCCTACTAACACTAGTGATGAATGTAGAATCCCAGACTAGTGTAGCAATCTATATAAAACTTAAAGTAAAAGTAAATTATAGCAATATTTTTTAAGTATATCATATTTATATATGTTTTTTTTTAACCTCATGAACAAGTGTCAATGTAAAATTTAAAAGAAATGTTTGTATAATGTTTTTGAAATAAAGGATTAGTTGTAGAAAGGGGTATTGAATAAATTTTTTTTCGTAAATTCTTTTGAAATAGTTCTTTTAGAAGCTTTATAGAATGATTTTAAAAAGATAGTATCAAAACTTGAAGTAATAGTAGAAGTACTAAAGAACAATTGTTTTTATACTGGTTCGTTTTAAATTGAACTACGTCTGGTTCTCTTTCAAATACCTTTTGGAAGGTTCCACTATTTCAACAAAAATACACAAGTATTCTTATTGTCACTTAACTTACAATGAGTATTTTACATCACTCTTAGTTTATCTTAAACTCCCTCTAAGTTTAAGACCAAGTACTATTTGACACTAAGTTACTCTTGACTTTCAACTGAGTATTTTTTAAACAACCAGCCACTTTTGCTAAATACAAGAAGAATGAATGAATAAGTGATTCACAAGAATAACTCTCAAAGAAAAGATAAGAAGGTTTTGCTCATTAACTAACTAACTTCACAAAGTGAAGGATATGTATTTTTGACTCAATAGAAAGTTATTTTGTAAAACTTCTTATCACTCAAGATGAGTGAATCTTATCAAAGATTGCAGCGTGGAAGAGAGAATATTAAAAAACTTGAATGTTTTGCAACTATTAGCTTTGTTACTCTTCGTCTTCTTTGATTCTCTATTTACAGTCTCCATAAGTGATTGTTACTGGTCTTCTTGCTGTTGAGGGATTATTCATGTGAGCTTGGTAAATCATTTTGACGTTTAATTCACCTTAAAGACTTATCACTAAGCTCGTCTCCTTTTCCTGATATTGTGCTTCATGTATCAACTTTATACTACACTTTATTTTGATTGGGGGTTTTGTAGACAAGCAACATGTTGTCTTCTCATGGATGATTTTCAACCTTTTCTTCTATTTTGGCTATGTTTGGTTCAACCACTTCACATAAGATAATAGAATCAAGAATGATAGATGAGTAGCTTATGGATTTTCATAAGATTGTGGACAATCTAGAGAATATTAACATGATGTTGGAAGATGAGGAGAACTACCATTCTCCTCAATTTGTTGCCGAAGTCCTTTAAATATTTTAAGAATGCGTTGCTATATGAAAAAGGAGTAGACGATCATGTTGGAGGAGGTTCTAACCTTGATTCAAATAAATAAGTACTAGAAGCTTTAAGATTCAAAGCCTAGAGGGGCGAGAATTGATCTAAGTATAATGCAAGAGAATGAAAAGGAGAAGGACAGGTTAACAAGTCGAACGATCGTCAATTTGGATTAAATTCATGTCCATTTTACTTAAATTTTTAAAGCCTAGAGGCTCCTGAATAGATATGGATTAAATTTTTAAAAATCTAATTCATTCCCATCCCTACTATACCAAGTATGTAGTCAGGGTTCAATACTTGTTCGTGTATATGAAAAACATATTTTTTTAACGAATCTAATTACTTTAAGTTAACTTTCACATTATCGTTTGTGCATGATATTAACATTAATAGGCAAGAGGGAAAGGAAATGTGCTAAAGAAGGAAGAGTATGCAAAATGGAATGTGAAAATGTTTGATAATATGATATTGAAACTTATATGCATGATAATAATGTGCTGAAGAGGGACGAGTATGCAATATAAATTGTATTAAATAGCCAGGTTATCCCATGAATCTTCTTGATGAAGTGACAAGTCATGAACTACCAATTAATGTAATCAGTTAATGTTATTACTTGAAAATATGAATTAAAATAAAAAAATACTAAATAATTAAGGGGAGTGGTGCACTATAAGTATAAAACATCATAAATCATCCTTTATTGTAAGCTTTTTACTTTTTATAATAATTATTTTAAAACTAACGTATATGAAAATTTTTAATTGATTGGTAGTATAAAATTGTTTTAAATTGTTAGCTAATGAATGACCATTAAACTCTAATATTATATAAATACCATATTAATAAAATTAATGGAAAGATATACACAATTCATAGAAAATGCAAGAGGTGTGTGTGGAAGGGAAGGTTAGGGTGCCTAGAGATAAGTATGAAAAAATTATGCTATATATTTAATTAGCAATTTTTTGTTTATTTGTTATGTTATATGTTAGATGACAATCACATATATTTCCATGGTATCGATCCATTCTCATTCTAACTTTGATAGAAAAACTCATATTGGCCAATGTTGGGTTAGGTTTAAATTTTCTCTGTCTAGAAAATTTGGAGTGGGGGCAGGTTTGTTGGTCTTTGCCCATACACTCACCTCGATCACTTCTATGTTAAACAAAATATATATATATATATATATATATATATATATATATATATATATATATATATGTAATTCCACAAGTATGTGTATAAACCCACACCCCTATAGACCATAAATCATGATTACGTGAGGACCATATAATTGTTGCCAAGACCATAGGGTGTGAAAGATTCACTGCAACTAGTGATGGTGCAAGAGCGAAAGCTACAACTATGTGAAAATTCCTACAATTTTGTAGAATGTGTCATTGTGCATATGTTTGTGCATATGTTTTTTGCTATTTATGTGTGATTGTGCATAAATCATGATCAAATTTTTTTACCCCGATAGGAACTAGGAATGGGGATGGTCTAAGGTGCAAGGGTGGGGTGCCCTGTCTTGCCCCACTGTCACTCTTAGCTATATATGTATACTAGAGTTGCCAAATGGGCTTAGTTTGTTAGGTCGGTCTACAAAATGAGTCAGACTGGACTCTAAAAAAGGAAGTTCAAATAGAAGCGAATCTTTTTTGTCCAATCTATTTGGCTGGATTATGTAAATAGACTTGGCTAGGCCGTTCCGTGGGCCACGGACCCACCCAAATACAAATATAAATATATAAATTTTAAAATACATATTAATAATATATAATATATTATTAAAAATATATTAAATAAAAAATATAAACATAAAAGTATGTTTGATATGAAGTCAATTTATACATATTGTTAATATACATATAAAAATTACATATAAAAGTATATTTTATGTTTATTTAATAATATATTTTTAATAAATGAAAAGTATGTTGTTCTAAAATATATATTAAATTAAAATATACATATAAATATATTTTGATGTTATTATAAACTTATTTATTTTATGATTTTTATTTATTTAGTTTGTTGCTTTAAATTGGTTTGGGTTTGTATTCTATAAAAATTTCAATTTAATTTTTTTTTTTAAAAATACCTGATAAAAAAACGGGTCTACCTGTCTCGACCTGTCCGAATTGGACCAGCTTTAATGTATACAACCTTTTGTTTTGTTTTTTTTTTTAAACAATTGATCTAAGAAACTAAAATTTATATTTAATTGGCATAAAAAAAATTGTATTTCGTCCAAATAAATAAGTAAATAACTTGGCGACTAGATAACAATTTACACACCATGTGAGAAGGGGGGTGATAGCGGAATGACGCATCTTTGCACTCATTTAGAGGGTTAGTTTGGATTGTGAGAATGAGTGAGGAAAGAAAAGTGTGAGTTTTCAACTTAGAATTAAATTGAAATTTTGCGGAATTTCGATGGCGATTTAAACCCAAAAAATGCTTTCATAATAGTTATTTTGCTCATTTTTCATCAAATTGTGAAAACTTAAAATTTGAAATATTTTGCAAGTTTTTTTTTTCATTTTTGGCATTATGAGACATCTAAAAATAAAGTATCGTAAAAAATAAATTTATGTTTAATTATTGATTACATAATTTATTTTCTTTTTCTATTTTTATTCCATTTTTTTTACTTTGTTTCAGTTAGAAATTACAAAAATACTTGTACTCATGGGTACGGTCTTGAACACGTCTAATGTTAAAAGATATTACCTGTTTTGACTTGGGGCGAGTATTACCCGATGTAGCAAACAAGGTATGGGTACACATATGGGTATGTAACTATCCCATATGTATATGTGACTATCCCACACTCGAAGTTGTATTCGTTCTGTTATAATTTTAATAATTATATAACAGGTTTAAAATTATATATTTAATTAAAAAATTTAATTCTTAAACTTTAATTTATAATTTCTTATTATTTATTATTTTCATATATTTTTTTAAATTAAAATATAATTAATAATTTAATATATAATTTATGCAAATAATGAATATGTAAATTTAAATTATAAAAAATAATATAATAGATTACTTACAAATATATTAAAATTTGAAAATATTCAATAAAAATGAGAAAGATATCAAAATTTTATATTTATTTTTTTTACACTCAAACCCACTTTGTGCTTTTTGGGAATGGGAGATTCAAATCCATGCCTACTCTACCCCATTATCATCCTAGTTTCAACTTAACAATTTTATTTTTCACTCTATTTCTCTTTTTGATTTCTATTCTTTTCACACTTTCACTTATATAAATTATTTAATTCATACTTACACAAATATAAATAGTATTTCTAATTATGACGAAAACCTACATATTTCGTCCGACCAATCAACCATAATTATTTTGCTTCAGTTTAATTAAGAAAATATTAATTATTTAAGTATGTAATTTATGTTAATATTTTTATTAATAAAATGAAAAACATTAATATAGTAATAATATTTTGTGTTTAATTAATATGCATGGTCAGTATAAAAAAGTTTTACACATTCAATCACAACTCTTTATTTATGGTAAAAGCATATCCAATAGAAGATGTTTGTAAAGTTGCTTAAAAAATTAATGATTTTCTTGAAGCAACTCTCCTATCAGAGCAATTCTACATGACAATTCAAATAGCTTAAAATGTGAATGAGTTGTTTCACCGAACAACTTTTGCGGATCATTAAAAAAAATAATTTTTCACAAAATCCATACAAATTAATAACAATATACAACTAAAAAAAGTATAAAATTGTGATTTTCGTAGAGTTGTTTATAATCTCTTTCATTAGATTAAAATTGAGTATGAGTTGCTTAGCAATCATGTGCCAATGTAAGGATCATCAAACACTTCTTTTAGTGCAATAAGCAACTCATAGAGATGTGTTGAGTAAGTTTGTTGACTTTACAAATTAATATTTTAAAAGTCATATAAATAAAAAATTATAATTGAATTTTAATTATAAAACTTTTTACTTTTTCAGGGCATACTAATTAATTAAACTCTAATATTTTATAATTTAAATAGAATCACAATTTTTTGTAATTGATAAAAATTAATTAATTTTAAAATTTTATTTTTTAAATTAAATGAAAAATATTTTAACCTAGCGACTACACATTTACACCATAACTTTCCTTCTAGAATTTCCAGCACTATTGTACTTCCTTCTATGTATATTTACATTATTACATTTAAATACATTTTGTCTTTCAATTACGTCGCAAATTATTAAGAGGAATGTAAGTAGTGGCAAACACAATATTCCTCTTGCTCCCCTATTAGTGGTCATGATCTTCGTTTTATGGTTGCTCAAGTATATTTTTACGTGGACGAAAAAAAAAACAACTTATCTTTTCAAGTAGTTGTGGAACCAATAAATATGCATGCAAAAGCCAAAATTCTCTTCTATTTATTTTTTCGATTAGTTAGTGTCTAGCCTTTTTTTTTTTTTTCTTTTTCTCTTTTAGAATGTTAACGTGGAACTAATTAGAATTTAGAAGGTGGATCCATAAATAGACTCTTATTTGAAGGTTCCAGTTTCTCTCTCTATATATTTATATCCTACATAAATATGTGGGTTAGAAACAAAGATTAATGCAAAATAGCTTAATATCATCCACATTTAATCAAACAAATGTCAATAGAAACGCAGCACTTTGGCGGTACGAGATAATAGAGACGCCTCCACTACATTTTTATTCATAAGTTAAATGGAGAAGTATTGGTTTAATAAGAGTTAAATATTTTATCACAATCATATATATGTTATTTCCAACATTATATATAAATAGTATTTTTAATAAATATTTTATTTTTTTAATTCTTTGATAATCTCCTTATACAAGATCAATAAACACCATATCATTTAATGAATTTTTTTTATAAATTTTTTTATATTTTATATAACTCATTAAATGACATAACGTTTATTGATTGATTGGAATAGAAAATGAGATACAAGTTGAAATAGAGGATTTCATTCTATCTTTTTAAGCCAGAGGATTCCTAAGAACTAATTTTGAAAATTTTTCTCGTATTTTTTTATAAATACTTTTGATTATGGGTAAAAGAATTTGAGGCGTTACATTTAAATCCAACCTACATAATTATTCTATTATCTATAATTTATATCTATAATTAATAATCTATAATATTATATTATATTATATATAAAATATATAAAGGGAATTCACCCTTTTTGGTGTCTACATTTCTTTTTCAATTTTACCCTTGTTTGTTTTTTCAATAACTACCTATTTAGAAATTAAAAATATAAATAAAAAACATACATAATTATTTTATTATTCTAAAAAAATTTAATTATTTTATTAATAGTGATGTGCCTTATTTGTCCCTAATATGATAATCATGATGAAAGTATAAAGTAGTTTTTTTGAATTATACTGTACTAGACACAAATTATAGTATGTCAATCATGCTATTGAATTAATAGAATGAAAATGAATGTGTACCTGAATTGACATTCATATCCATGAGCACTATTGAACAGAACTCTAGAGGTTCTTCTGGCTACCTTCTGAGGGGTTATTGTAGAGAACAATTCTTATGTGTAAATTTGCTTAATGGGATGACAAATTTATAACCCCCCAGGGTAGTCAGGGACCTCTCTTAATTGGGCTTTTTATCTGATTGACCTAACCCATCACAGAGTCAATCTCACTGTAATCCGAGTTAAAATAACCATATTGATATTTTAAGATATTGTCGGTTAAAGATAAATAATCATATTGATATTATGATCATATCTAATATTGTCGGTTAATGATAATTAGATATTGAGTGATACTAATCCACAATTAATTTTAACATTCTCCCACTTGGATAGTGTCAATCAATAATCAACATACAAATCATTAAGCTAAAACGACAATTGCCGATATATCATATATTAATTAACAATATGAAAAATATGAGCAACAAAATAAATATCCGATAGGGATATTAATCAATTGCATGTAACTAATATTTTTCATAGATGTATGGCATAATGCAGTCTCATAAATGACACTACAATGGTCCAAGCATAAATAAAATGTTAATAAGAAACATGAACAAAATGACGTCAACTAGAGCATGTCTCTTAAAGAAAATAGAGAATCAGACTCCCACTAACTTAATACATCAAAAAGCCTTGACTAAACCCATGTGAGTTACATGAATAAGAAAAATTCCAACAGTTAATGCCTTAGTCAGTGGATCTGCTAACATCTCCTCAGAATCAATGTTTTCAATCCGAGTGTGAAAACTTTGAATTTGCTCTCTAACAAATTGATACTTGATATCAAAATGCTTTGAACGAGTAGAGCTTTTGTTGTTTTGAGAGAAACTCACAGCAGCAGTATTGTCACAGTAAATCACAAGTGGCCTGGAAATGCTTTCAACTATGTGAAAGTCAGATATCAATTTCTTAAGCCACATGGCCTGGCGAGTGGCCTCAAAACAAGCAACATACTCTGCTTCCATGGTAGAGGTAGCTGTAAGAGACTGTTTAACGCTCTTCCAAGAGATAGCTCCTCCTGCCATCATAAAAATAAAGCCAGAAGTAGATCTACGATCATCAGGGCAACCTGCAAAATCAGAATCAGAATAGCCAGTGACTTGAAGTTGATCAGACTTCATAAAAGTCAACATATGATCCTTGGTTCCCTGTAAATATCGCATGACCCTTTTAACGGCTTTCCAATGACCCAAACCTGGGTCGCTCAAGTATCTGCCTAAGGCATTGATGATGAAAGCAATGTCTGGACGAGTACAGACTTGAGCATACATCAAACTGCCAACAGCGGAAGCGTATGGAATTTTCTTCATAGCATCCACTTCTTCATCATTATGAGGACATTGTTTGTTAGATAATTTGTCACCACGTTGCACAGGTGCAGCACATGGGGAGCAAGCATTCATGTTGAACTTCTTGAGAATCTTCTCGATATATCCCTTTTGAGACAATCCAACTATGCCATGTGACCTATCACGAAGAATTTGGATGCCTAGAACAACAGAAGCTTCACCAAGGTCTTTCATATCAAAATGTCTGCACAACATTGATTTTGTCTCAACCAATAGGTTCATACAACTACTAGCAAGGAGAATGTCATCGACATATAATACGAGAATGATGAAATTACTCCCACTAGTCTTCAAGTAAATGCACTGGTCTGCAACATTTTCCTTGAAATTGTAAGTAGTGACAACCTGGTCGAATTTTAAATACCATTGCCTAGATGCTTGTTTCAGTCCATAAATGGACCTTTTAAGTTTACACACCAAATGCTCATTGCCTGCTTCAACAAAACCATCAGGTTGAACCATGTAGACATCTTCAGCAAGATCTCCATCCAGAAAAGCTGTCTTTACATCCATCTGGTGTAGCTCTAGGTCAAAATGAGCAACTAAAGCCATGACAACTCGGAGTGCATCCTTCGTTGAAACTGGTGAAAAGGTTTCTTTGTAGTCAACGTCTTCCCGTTGACTATAACCTTTAGCCACCAATCGAGCCTTATACCTATCAACCTTTCCATCTGGAGTACGTTTTGTCTTAAAGACCCATTTAGATCCAACAAGCTTACAACCTGCTGGCAAGTCCACAAGATCCCAAACATTATTATTAGACATGGAAGACAATTCATCATGCATAGCTTTTAGCCAATCAGAAGCATGAGAACTAGAAAGTGCTTCCTGAAATGTGATGGGATCGTCATCATCATGTGGATCATATTCGTGCTCCTGAAGGTATACAACATAGTCATTTGGTATAGAAGGTCGGCGTATTCTCTGAGATCGTCTTAATGGGGCCACATCAACATCATCAAGTTGTTGATCATTGAGTTGTGGTTCATCAACTTGTGGCTCTGTCATTTGTTCATCTTGCCTCTCAACAATTTGTTCATCTGTGTGAACCATTGGGATTGAGATGTCTGTAGGAAGAGAATAAGATGGTAATGGAAGCATGGTTCGATCTTCTCTGAAGGTCATCATTCGAGGTGTGTAACTCCCACTGTCCAAATCATCCTCAAAGAAAACTGCTCGGTCAGATTCAATAACTCGTGTAGAGTGAGAAGGAAAATAAAATCTCCATCCTCTAGAACCGATACAGTAGCCAATGAAATAACCACTAATAGTTTTGAGATCAAGTTTCTTTTGTTTAGGATTATAAGGTCTTACTTCTGCCTTACAACCCCATACATGGAAATGTCTCAAACTCGGCTTTCTACCAGTCATTAGCTCAAAAGGAGTTTTGGGCACAGATTTGCTAGGTACCTGATTAAGAATGTACATAGCAGTTCGCAAGACATCTCCCTAAAGAAATTCTGGCAGAGATGAATGTGATAACATACATCTCACCATGTCCATGAGTGTTCGATTTCGTCTCTCAGCAACGCCATTTTGTTCAGGAGTTCCAGGCATGGTGTATTGAGCTTCAATTCCGTATTCATCAAGGAATCGAGCAAATGGACCTAGATTTCTTCCTGTCTCGTCATAACAACCATAATATTCTCCTCCTCTATCAGACCTTACACACTTAATTTTCTTCTCTGTTTCCAGCTCAACAAAGGCTTTAAAGGTTTTGAAGGCTTCAAGAGAGCTTGCTTTATCCTGAAGAAGATATACCCATCCATGTCTGGATAAGTCATCTATGAAGGTAATAAAATACCTATATCCACCCATAGCAGTAGGTGTAATAGGTCCACATATGTCTGTGTGAATTAGTTGTACCACATCGTCACATCTGTTTGAACTTTTATTCCTGGTTTTGGCAGTGAACTTCCCCTTTATGCAATTGACACAAGTATCATAATCTGAGAAGTCAAGATCATGCAGAGTCCCTTCTTTTATGAGTCTTTCAATTCGAGGCCTAGAAATATGCCCCAAACGTCTATGCCATAGCATAGAGGAAGATTCATCAATCCTGTTACGTTTACTCCCACTAATGGAGTTAACTGACATATCAGTTACGTTTAACATGTAAAGTCTGTCATGCAAAACTCCTGAACCAACAACAGTTGAATTATAATAAATCACCAATTTTCCATCACCAAAATGAAAGTTGTATCCACATTTGTCTAAAACAGAAATTGATATCAAATTCCTTCTCATGGAAGGGACATAAACAACATCATGTAATAATAAAGTATGTCAGAGGATAAACATAAAAAGACGACTCCAATGTCAGCAACGGGTACTCCAGCTCCATCTCCCATAACAATCTTCGTCTCAACATCACTTGGTTTCCTCAGGCTTGTGAACCCCTGTAAAGAATTCACAACATGAATAGTAGCCCCTGAGTCTAACCACCAGGAATTTGGAGGAACATCAACCATATTAGATTCAAAGCAAGTTAGTGCTAGCAGATTACCTCGCTTCTCCTCTTTCTTTTTCAGGATAAAGCAATATTTCACCTTGTGACCACGTTTCTTACAATACTTGCAAGAACCTTTAAAGAATTTCTTCTTGGGTTCTAAATGTCGTTTTGCTTTCTCTGTACCCTTTTTCTTCTTTCCTTTATACCTGTTAGCACCTTTAGCACCTGAACTAGAAGCAACAAACTGAATGCTATTAGGCTTATTTTTCTTCATTGACTCCTCCTCTTGGGTGATTATTGCAATCAATTCATCCACTCCATAGTCATGCTTTTGAATGTTATATGAAGTCTTCATGATGTCAAACTGAGAAGGCAGAGATTCCAAGATGCGATAGATTAAAGTGTCTTCACCAACCTCAACCTTGAGAGACTTCAGCTTATTATAGAAATGTATTAACTTCATAATGTGTTCACGTACACCGCTGACACCATCATATTTGGTCTTTTCAAATAAGGAAAGATATTGACTTTTCTGTGCCTTATCAAAAGTTGTGAATTTTTCACCGACTGCTTTGAAAAAAACACTGGCATCATCAAGATCTGGAATGCTCTGTCTAATAGATTTCTCCATGGTGAATTTAATCACCTTCAGGCACACTCTGTTAGAGTGTTCCCATTTCTCATGAGAAATTCGCTGAGCTTCAGAAGACTCATCTGTAAGAGGCGCATGCCTCGTCGTCCTCAATGCTAAATCCAGATTGCCAATGGTCAGGTAGAGATCTAATGATTCTTTCCAGTCCTCATAATTTGTTCCGTTTAGAGTTTTGACGGAATTAGGGAAGAAAACTGAACATCACAATAAGGAAAAAAAGTGATTTAAAAGTTCAGCTTAAAATAAATCCCTAAGCAAATTACAATACATTATAACTTAAATTAATAAATTCTAGCACCGATAGGGTACCAAAAAACATTAACATAAGTAAAGAGAAATATATTATACAACAACAAATTATACTAATAACAACACACCGATAGGGTATAATTATTACTAATATAATGAATTAATATTTATTCATAAATTTACACAAATGCATCCACGATAGGTGAAATTATAATTATGTAAATTAATAGCATAAATCATGCTTTATTTCATATGATTTTAATTATCTTAAAATATGACAAACAAAATTCACATCATCATGCCCACGATAGATAGGTCATCACAATGCAAATTAACAGAAAAATCATATTGTAAGTAATAATTCAATATTCAAAAAATTTGAGAGTAATATGCTAAAATTAATTCGAAATTACATCTCAAAAATTAAATAAATTTCAAAATTATGAAATTTAAAAAAAAATTATTTATTTAATAATTTTAAGAAAAAAAAAAGGCATATTTTATCGAAGAGAGAGAGAGACGGTTTTGCGTTTTGAAAACGGAAACGGTTCCTGCGTAGAACCAGCGCCGGCGGTGTTTCCGCCTTCTCTTCTGGAGCGCCGGCGAACCAGCGCCGACGGGATCTTGGCGAGGGGAAGCCCGCGCGGGACGGCGGTGGAGCAGGCGGCCCTGGAGGCGCCGAAATGCCAGGATCCGACGGGATCTGGGACGATTCGAAGCGCGGCGGTGGAACCGCTCGAAGGCGACGGAGAGCTGCTGGAACAAGTGGCGCTGAAGGAGCCGAAGGCCCCAAGATCGGCAGGGATCTGGGCGGTCGACCGAAACGCGATCTCCGCCGCTATTTGGGCGCGTGAGACGCGATCTCCGCCGCGATCTGGGCGTGCGAGGCGCGATCTCCGCTGCGATCTGGGCGTACGAGACGCGATCTCCGCCGCGATCTGGGCGTGCGAGGCGCGATCTCCGCCGCGATCTGGGTGGCCGGGAGGCGATGCCCTCCGCGATCTGGGCGTCCGTTCAAGACGCAATCTCCGATCGTGCGGCGTGGCAGGGTCGGGACCACCGGGAGGTTCGCCGGTCCCGGCAGGCGACGCGGCTGCCGGCGGACGACTCGACTGCCGCCGCGTAACCGCTCAGGTATCATTCGGTCTCTTTCCCTCTCTCAGAAACGCATGTATGTTAATGTTGAAAAATAGGGTTTGTTCAATTGACAACCATAAAATGTATCTAGTATGCTCTGATACCAATTGATGAAAGTATAAAGTAGTTTTTTTGAATTATACTGTACTAGACACAAATTATAGTATGTCAATCATGCTATTGAATTAATAGAATGAAAATGAATGTGTACCTGAATTGTCATTCATATCCATGAGAACTATTGAACAGAACTCTAGAGGTTCTTCTGGCTACCTTCTGAGGGGTTATTGTAGAGAACAATTCTGATGTGTAAATTTGCTTAATGGGATGACAAATTTATAACCCCCCAAAGTAGTAAGGGACCTCTCTTAATTGGGCTTTTTATCTGATTGACCTAACCCATCACAGAGTCAATCTCACTGTAATCCGAGTTAAAATAACCATATTGATATTTTAAGATATTGTCGGTTAAAGATAAATAACCATATTGATATTATGATCATATCTAATATTGTCGGTTAATGATAATTAGATATGGAGTGATACTAATCCACAATTAATTTCAACAAATCACAATTACAAAACTGTTAGAAAATTTAACAATTTCGGTACCTTTAAATTGACAAGAAATTTATACAGTGGCAATTATATAATTGTCAGAATTTTTAGAAAATTAATAAAAAATTTCAAGCTGATAACATATAACAAATCTAGCTTTTGTTCCGAAAGTTATGTAAAATCGACTATATATAATTATGTAGTGTTATGGTGGGTGGTTATTTTTAGAAAACGACAAAAACTGGTTTGTTTTTGTAGGAGGAATGTGAGTGCTTCATGTGTGTTAGTTTTTTTGATGAAAAAAATTTGAATTCATGATCTTTTTTTTCAGTGTCTACTTTATCATCAAACTAATTTTGTAATTCCAAGTTTGTTATAGTGAGAATGAATGGCACTGATGAGATTTATAGAATAGATAGATAAATGCTTGTGATTAAAAAAAATTAAAGGAGGAACAAAATTTCTTTGAGAAATGCTTGTGTTGTGTTGACGTGAGAGATAATAAAAAGCTAGCAAACAAAATTGATAAGATAGAAAATTTACTCTTAAATGTCCAAAAGTAAAGGAAGAAATGAAATAACTTTTCTTTTCACCATTATTTTGTATACATTTTAGGATAGGAAAACAAAAATGAAACCACACAATCCCATTCTTATTCGTGTAAGGAGACTCGTTAACATGGCTTTGGTTGTTGATGACTGGTTTTGAACAATTAGAACGTGTGGATCATAATTCATCATAAACATTGTTGCTGACATAGTAGTTAGCTAGTGGGGAGGTTAATTAGTTAATAGTTTCTATTTCGAGCTTAGAATCAAAGTGTGGAAACATGAAACGTGTGTTACAACAATTTTCGCGTTTTGTCTCCTCCATATATGTATAGGTGTATAGAAGAATCAAATATCCCAATGGACACGTACGTGATCTTTATTTTGCATGGCTTCACCAATCACCACAACAAAATGTTTTGCAACACGTGGAGCGATTTATGCCGCTCTTCCAATTATATGTCAACACACGTATTTGAGTTTTCATAATATTTCTCATTCAATTGAGCTTTTCCCTCTTTCATCACTTTCTTTACTATATAACAAGGAACCAATATTTGTTATATGCTTTTCCTAAAAAGGAAAGTGATGTTTATCGTTTCAAAAAGGAAAAAAAAAAAGTAACCAAAAAAAAGTGAATTTTCATGTCATTTAAAAGAAAAAATAATTTAAGAAATATAATGTGTGAAAGAAATGGCTCATCTTTTTTTTTTTTTCTTTTTGTGTTGTTTTCTATTCTATCGAAATCCTAGTGATTAGTAATCTCTATACTCTCATCTCCTTTTTCTTTTTTACCAAAAAATAAAAGCCAAAGAAGGAATCTCTATTTTCCAGCTCAAATTAAGTGACTCATTTTAATTATATTTTTAAAATATCATTTAATCAATTTGTTTCTTATTTTTAAATGAGTTTATATTAGATTAATTATAGATTTAAGACTTAAATATATCTTTATCTAAGTAATATCAATTAAATAATGTTTTTTTTTCAAATATTTGCAGTCAAGGTTCGTTTTGAAGGAGGAAAAGCTTCCCTGTATCTTCACCAAAAAAAGAAAAAACTTCCCTGTATTTTTTTTTTTTCTTTTCATATTTCGTATGTTGACAATGTGAAGAAAGGATTTGGCGTTGTTGCTAGTAAAAAGGTATGTTAGAAACCATTGTTGCAATTGACTGTAGTTCCTTTTTTTTTCAATTATTTTTCAAGTGGAGTAAGCGCTAATATCCAAACATTCGTAATTATAAATAATAAATTTTCAAAATAAAATAATAATTTACAAATTTAAACATAAATAGATGATCCTAAATTATTCTAAGAAAAATTAAATAATATGATAAACTTAATAGTTTATAATGTATTTCATATGTTATATTTTAATTAGCTATATTAGAGAATATATTTATATTTGTATTATATAAGTTAATAATGATAGATAATGTAATTATATTTTTATATTCAAATTGATTATGTATGTTAGATAATACATGTCTTATTTTATTTAAATAGATAATATATTTATCTTTATTTATTTAAGTTATTCATAAATAATATATTTATCTTGTTATATTTTAAATAGTGATAATAGATAATATATTTTTCATAGCTATATATACTAATTAGTTACATGTGTATATTTAGGTAATTACTCTAAATATAAACTACCACTAGAAAAATATTAGTAGAGAAGAAGACAATTTTTCCTTAAAAAAAAGAAAAAAGAGTGTTTAATAAGAGAATACAATAAAGGTGAGCAGACAACTTTTTTTCTAAACTTCCATGGTGTAAATTTTTTGTGTGTGTTTTCTTTGGATTTTTTTATAATTGAAAGTTTTTTTATATAATTTAATTATTGTGATTTATATTTATTTTCAATATTATATTTGTGATTTATAAATTATATCCTTACATGACATATGGTTTATATGATTAATCGATATTTATATTTATGAAATTATGGTACTTGCATGATGTGATTCTAATGTTTGTGGTTGACATGAACATGATGTTATTTGTTTGAGATATCTCCATTTAGAATGAGGATAAAATATGAGATACCTTCATTTGTTATAGGGATGAAATTTTATATACCTTTAATATGAGAAGAGGAAAAGAGTCATGATACCTCTATCAAAGGATCAATGGGGAAAACAATAGGATGTCATTGTATCAAATATGAGCTCATAAACCTTTTACAAATCTACTTTGTAAAATATCACATACTGGTTCTAAGAACCAAAAATTGAGTAAAATCAAGTGATAATAAGAATCATCGTGTTATGCTTGTGAATTTCTGTCTATGAATTAAGGTGTTAATTAGGAAACTATTTCTTTTCTTTTCTTTATAGCCAAATATTAGTTGTTGATGTGTTAGATTTGTTAGTGGAGAGATTCAAACTCACGATCTCTCTCTCCACCTTCTCCCCATATGTGGATTTTGGCACTAGATCAACCGTATAACTCTTAAAAAAAGTATTTTTCTTTAACTATAAATTATAAATGAAGGGTGATTAATTATACTTCTATTTTATAAGTATAAATAAATATTATTTTTTAAATTGAGGATACCATGGTTAATTTTTCCGATTATCACACGGATTGAGAACATACACTATTTGCAAACTCTTTAACTTGTTATATTTATTGGGATTATGATTCACTAAACTATTATTTGCAAAGAACAAAGATGAGGTTATGGTGAATGAGGAAATATAAAATCTTAATTTACTATAATTTTTACTTTAACCGAAAATTGATGATGGTGGTCGATCGGAGGTGGTGGCCGATGACCATCAATAACTGTCTAAATTACCTATTTTTACATAGGTAAAATAGAGAATTTATCTTAATTCCTTCTCATTTAAGGCCTTTTTTCCTCATATTTCACTTTAAATTAGATTTAAATAGGAAATTAGTCTTAATTTTATGTCTATATTGTTGAGTTTGAGTTAATTGTGGTGTTTAACTAATTTTGTGATGTTGTGTTTTGACTATGTTGTGAGATATTGTTATGTTTGTGATATGTAAATATGGATTTGTGATGTTAAAAGTGTGACAAGTTGTTAGTATATTAGTTGAGATTAGGTTACTTTGTGATAGGTTGTATATATTATTTGTATAATGTTGTATGTTTTAGATGTTAAGTTGAAATATTTAGGTAACTGTTTGTAAGTATTGAGTGTTAAGTTAGATTGTTATGTTTTAGTTATTATGTTTAGGTTAGTTGTTATGTTTAAGTGTTTAGGTTTATGTAAGTTTAGTTATATCACATAGTTTAATTGTGTTATTTGTGAGATGTGTTATGTGTTTTATGCATTTATTGTGCATTAGTAGTTTTTGTTGTGTTACTTACATGTGCCTTATGTTTTAGTTTTGAGTTTTGAAATGTATAGTGTTTTGTGTCATATATGTGGGAGTATGTTTTATGTTGAGTGAGTAGTAGTATATTTATGTCTCATGTTTAATGTTTTGTGTCTTATGTATAATTGTGAGGTGGAAAGTGTTCATTGTAATTCATTTAAGATGTGAGTTAAATATGCATGTTGAGTAGTTTGTGATGGTGGTTTTCATATTTGTTATTGTGGAGTTTGCATGTTAATTTTGTAAGTTTGATTATGCAGTGAAGTTTTTAGAGTGCTTATTAGTGTAATTGTGTTGTTAATTCGTAACTTTTTTGTGTATTGTGCATTTTGACTTGTTGGTGCTTGGATAGGGAGTGGAAATTTGGTTTTTCAAACCAGATATTTGCTTTCTATCTATGACCGCCCAATGCTCACTCCGTAGTTGATGGGTCGTGGCTTGAAAAACAAAGGATTATGCATTTTCATTTCAGGCGCTCAGCACTCGTGTGGCTGTTGAGAGCCTGTATCTACATAATTTTGTCATCCATTATCTGCATATGAGCATTGGGTGCCCACTCCATGGCTGCTTGGTGCTCACCTTTAATTGTATGTTCATTCATTTTCATTATTTTTTCATTTCCTTTGATGTTATGCATTGTGTTTCATTTATGTTATAACTTTGTAAAACATATGTCTTGTATTTTTATGGTTTCTTTGTATTAATTGCATTGTGTTTTATGTCAATACTTGTGTCATGTAACTGTTTGTTTGGCATTGTGTTTTGGGAATTCTTTTGCAAATATATCCTCCATGGACATTATGGTTTACCAATCCTCATTAGCTTGAGGACCAGACTCACTCATGTTAGAGGGGGGGAGTCCTCCAGAGCTAAAAAAATGAAGATGCAGTAGGATAAGGAGGACTAGTTAGATCCAGCTACAAAGTTCTAGAATACCTTGTTTGTGTTTATGATTGCACTGCATTTTGTTTTGTTATTGTAGTTTAATTTTGTTTTGCATGAATAGAAATAGGTTGTTTTGAAGCTTTAGTTGACATTGTGTTGTTTAGCATTATGCATATTTGTCTTGATTCAATATCTTTCCCTTTATTAGTGCTGAAAAAAATGTTTAAATATCATTGTTCTTATGCTAATTTAAGTCAATTTTTACTCGTGGTTGCCCTTGATTAGGTTGAGTTAGCCTTGCTTTATGGATTCTTTTGGCAAATCTTTGTGCTCTGTCAAAGAGAGCATTAGTGATGTGAGGTTTTGAGCTTAAATCTTATTGTTGTGAGAGTCTTCATGTAGTTCATGTTGTTGATTTTGCTCGATTCTCACTGATTACTTCTTTGCATGATGTTAAGAAATGATCAAGATCATGTTTCTAAAGTAGCTACTTAACCATAAGCTTACCTATGCATTACTTTACCCTTGATGTCCCCTTTGAGCCTTTTCTTGATTATATTCTTGTTGTATGAACCCTTGAGCCTAATTAGAATTATACATGTGTTCCCTAACCTTAGGGTTGATAGAACATTTGATTGAGATTAGTTCTATAATAAGTCTGGTGCGATATGTTTTGGAGAGTCAAGTACATTTGAAGGTTATGTGTGTTATATATAAATAAAAAAAGAAGAAAAGAAAAAAAAAAGGAGAAAAGAGGAAAAGGAAAAAAAAGAAAACAAACAAAAAAGAAGGTGTGAATAAAAAACTTGAAAATTGATATGTGATTATTGTAGAAGATTGGGTGTAATCAATGATGTTAAATGGAATTTGGTTGGGAATGGATGTATGTGTAAGGATGAACTGATCTCATTGAATATGTCTTTTTCAACCCTTGTTAATTTGTTTTCCAGAAAAACCATTTTTCTTCTAGCTTAGCCAAGCTACAAGCAAAATAAAGTCTTTGTGATCTCTTTGTACCTGCATTAGTTGTGATTTTGTTGAGATGAAAAGCAAATTTAATTTGTGTGATTGCATTATGTGGCATGAGTGAAATGTTTTACTTATACAAAGAAAATTTAATGATTAAAAAATAAGAGAAAAATGTATTTTAATTCTTATAGTTTCACTACATAAATGTAATCTTTCCTTCAACTTAGTAACGTGAAAAATCGCAACTAAATATTAAATTTAAATAAAAATAACTAAATTCACATATTTTTGAAATTAAAGAATTAAATTCATCAATTTAAAATATGAAAATTAATTAAAATCAAGTTGAAGTAAAAACTCATGCATAAAATTAACACTTTTTTTTTCTTTCCAAAAATTAAACACAACCATGGGTAGGTGAGATGGAAACTTCACGTCACTGTTTTTTTTTTTTTTTTTGCCCTCATTCATCTCACAAGTGTGTATTATTTTTTATTTTATAGTTTTGGTCAAGCCGCAAGTGTGTGTGTAGAGCTTATATATATGAACCCATAAGCTAGCATTTAGATTCCCCCCACCATCACCTCTTCATCACACAAAGAGAGTGATCATAACAATTCCCCACACACACATTCTGCTTCCCTTCTAATTTCTAGCATTGCCCATCAACCCATTTTGTTCTTTGTTCAATTCAAATTCACAAATTAAACATTCCAACTCAATCAATCCAACCATGTCTCCCTTCTCAGATCACCAACATTCATCTAAAAGATTCTTCATTTTCCTACTCATCCTCGCATTCAGAGGTAATATATATATATATATATATATATATATATATATATATATATATATATACATGCAAAAACAAAAACTAAATTAAATAAATTCATGGTTTTTTTTTTACAATTTGATGCAAATTACCAAATATATTATGTTTGGGAAAATTAGTTGTTTAAGAAGTGAATGACATTAATGTTTGTGGGATGTGGCAGGGGTGAGAGTTTCGGCGACAACATTCACATTCGTGAACAAGTGCGACCACACAGTGTGGCCAGGTGTCCTCGGAAAACCTGACATCGGAACAACCGGTTTCGAGCTGAAAAGGGGAAGCACGCGCACCTTCGACGCGCCGCCGGGCTGGTCGGGGCGCTTCTGGGGCCGAACCGGCTGCGAATTCGACGACTCCGGCCACGGAAGCTGCGGCACCGGCGACTGCGGCTCCGGGCAGGTAAACTGCAACGGGAACGGCGCCACGCCGCCGGCGACGCTGGCGGAGTTCACGCTGGGCTCGGGCAGCCCGGACTACTACGACGTGAGCCTGGTGGACGGGTACAACCTGCCCATGATGGTGGAGAGCAGCGGCGGCTCCGGGGTGTGCGCCACCACGGGGTGTGGGGCGGACCTGAACCGGCGGTGCCCGGCGGAGCTGAGGGTGGACGGCGGCGACGCGTGCCAGAGCGCGTGTCGCGCGTTCGGGAAACCCGAGTTTTGCTGCAGCGGAGCGTTTAGTTCACCTTCGGCGTGCGCGCCTTCGATGTACTCGCAGATTTTTAAGGCTGCGTGCCCCAAATCTTATAGCTACGCTTTCGATGATGCTACTAGCACTTTTACGTGCACTGCTGCAGATTACACTGTCACATTTTGTCCTTCTTCTTCGCCAAGGTAAATAACTAAAAAATAAAAATATAAATTTATCCTTTTGCCATTGCTTATATTCACGGCAATCTGCATAATCCACCATTATAAATGGGTGTACAGAAATTTCATGTAGGTTAAAGAAAGATTCATAAACACACTCTATCAGTCTTTCTTTTTCTCAAAATTTCCAGAAGAAAAGTTTTCTCATAAAGGGTCTCCTATTTCCTCTTCAATTTTCGTTTTTTAAACAGATATTTTTATTCTTCTGTTTCTGTCTTTCCTTACATAAATCTTTTTAATTTAATTGATATATACTTTCAACTTAAAATATTTACATTCTCATTAAATTATAATTTTTCATTTATAATAAATTTATTAATTTTATTTAAATTACATAAATAAAAAATTACAATTAGATATATAAAATTTTTATACTGAAAATATATATCAATTAAACTCTAATTTTTTATTTTTAAAATTTAAAAATATTTTTAATTTTAAAATTAATTTATATTTTATGTTAATATTTTTTATATATAAGTTTCAATGTATTTAACTAATACATGTGAAAGTGAAAATTAAGAAAAAATTATTAAAATATATATATATATATATATATATAAATTTAAATTTTAAGATTAAAAATAATTTTTAATAAAATTTTATTATGAATAGTTTATTTAAGTTTTTTTCCCTATCTTTTGATGGGGTGAATAAAATCAATAAATAAAAAAGCTGCAAAGAAATTGCTGATAAAGTCTATTTTGTCAAAAGTCAAGAATGATTAATTCATAAGTGAACGTGGGGAGCAGTGACGGATCTCCGGTGGAAGGCCCCCACTTTGGATATTCTTTATATCTATATATATGATTAGTAAAAAATATAATATCGTATTATTAATCTTTATTTAATGATTTTTAATAAATTTTTTGTCTATGATTTTATATATAATTGGTAATAAACTAGTAAATACTTTTATAACATTTATTAATATAAAAATGAAAATTTGAATAATTATGTAAAAAATAATTTGAGTTGCTTTTACATTTTTGGATAGGTGTGCAAGGATGTGTTTTGCTTTTTTGACTTTTCAGAAAATAACTTCTTTCATTATCTAATTTTATATTATAAAACTTTTTTATTTTTATTTTGTTTCTTATTTTTAAAGTTTATTAATAAAATGGTATATTAAGATTAATTAGTTTAATTATTTAAACCCGCACATTTAAATAATTAGACCAGTTAGGTTTAGTTTTTCGGATTATCTAGTTGTTAACTGATAGGACATCCATAATTATCCAAATATTATAAAACAGAAAACTTATACTCTACTCTACATAATCTAAAAAGTGATGTTCTCACCTATTTCTATCCTCTTAATTAAAAATGATCAAAATTCTGAAGATGTTATTTCTTTTCTCCTCTAAAAGTATATTTCACATAGTATTTTCACACTTAGGAAAATTAATCATGTATCATTTTACTTTACATGGTTTGTATTGTTTTGTTTATTTAGCCGAATAATATGTTAACGAAATGGTGTGTGATTTTGCAGTTTGAAGTCTTTAATGGAATCGGGGCCAGGATCATCAGTGGAGCAAGCTGCAGTAGAAGCTACTTCATGGATAGCCAATTTGGCTACAGGAGACTCCACAAGAAGCCAACCATTTTCAGCTTTCAACTCTGCATTTTTTGTGGCTGTCACTTTCATTCTTTCCTATTTAGTCTCATAGACTTTGTGTGTCCCTTTCACAATGACATCTTACATATATAATCTTCCTTCTTTAAGAGACACAATTAGGATATCAACACCATCAATTCATTGGTGTAAAACTACATCATGATTGTTGAAATCTATGTAAATTACAACCATTTTCTTGCAGTTTTTGTATATCTTTGTTTATTTGACACTTTTACTTTGTAATAATGAGAGGTGGGGTGATGGAATTAAGGTCATTCCCTTCCTCACATGTGTAAATAACAAAATCATAATTTAGTGGGTGTTTAAATGTGTTAACAAAATTAATTTTGAATGAAATTAATTTTATGTATTGATAAGGATTATAATTGATTTTAAAATTAGAATTTAATTGATATACACTTTAGTGTAAAACAGTTAATCATGACTTTTCATTTACGTGACTTTTAAAGTAGTAATAGTTAAAGTCAACAAATTCACAATGATTGAATGTAAGTGTAAAATTTTTTTTTCTTGCTATGTATATTAATTAAACCCTTAAAATGATGTAATTTATATCTGAATGTTTTTATTAAGATGTATTTGATGAGACTAATGAGGTGTTGAGACCCATTATCATTGACTCAGCCTCTCTGCTAATGAATTAACAGAAAGACAACCCCATAATGTAAACACATTTAAAACAGGCTGGCACAAAAAGAAAAGAAATTCCTTTTGAAAAAAAAAAAAGAAAGAAAGAAAAGCAATTGAAAGGCCATTTTGTAAATCAAAAGGCAAAGGTCACACATGACTCATGACTGATGGAAATAGCTGTTTTAAACTTTTAATTCATATCTAGTTTCCTTTTTTATGTCACTGAAAAATAATATACAGCATTCAAAAGATATTCTCTAATTGTAATTGCTTTGGGAAGTATGAATATTTAATTAATGCATAAAATAAGGGGACAAAACAAGAGGTAAGAATGCTATGATGTAAACGTAAAAATCCCTATATTCATTGAAATAGCTAGAAGTTGAATAATCTGTTAATAAAAATAGAAAAAAAAATCATCTGGTACCTTTTTTATTTCGTTTATTTTTTTATTTCTATATTTAAAATTAAACTGAAGAAAAAATTAAACATACTAATAATTATATTATTTTTTTGCACAAAAAAAAATATTATTTGTCATATTCTACCCTCTCATAAAATTTTAAAATTATTTTAATTTATGATTTTTTATTTATATCACGTTTTGCTCCATGTTGAAATATAATATTTTTAAAAAAATTATATTTATATTTAATAAGGATATTTCTGAATTAAGTGAAACTAATGAACTAATTGATTTGAAGTTTTTGCTACTCACTTTCACCCTCAATGTGACCCAACTCATCCAAACACATGCAATCTCTTTTAGTTTTGGTCCTAGACGATATGATATGTTAGTTAAACTGATAGTTAAAGACGTTATTCAATCAAATATATGTAAAGTATCATTTACAAAATAAAATTATATTTTTTTAGTCTTTACTTGTTTTAATTAAAGACATTGTTAATCTTTCAATTTCTTATAATATATATTTAAATTTATTGTTGGAATGCTAAACAAAACTAGAACTTTTAGAAGTTTGTTAAACATTTTTTAATTTTAGAATAATGACGTACTAACCCAATAGACTTAACCCAAATCAATTCAGTTTTTTTTTAAAGTTAGTTTAGGGTTTGACAAAAAGGTATCAATTCAATATAAGTAACGAGTAATTAATTAAATTCAACCATCTTACTCGTGTAAAAAGTAAAAGCCAAAAGTTATTTTATTATTTATTTAATAAGTATTATCCCTTAAATAAAAAGCTACTAGAGTAATTCATGTGTTGGTTGAAACATTCTACTTATATTTTTGTTTATGAAATTTATTTACTAATTAAAAAAATAAAAGGTTAATCCTTAATCTAGTAAGATTAAAAACAACTGAAGTAATTAATCTAATTCAACCATATCGGTTTAGCTCAAATTTAATATTGTTAAATCAAAACTCATTTCGTTAATGATAGAATCGCGTTTTTTTCCACTATATCGATATCAACAGAATTGTGAACCTGACTAATTTGTTACTTGTTCATTATTATATAAGAAAAAATTATCATATATATATATAGAGAAAGAGAAAGAGAGAGTTAGTGAGCACTTATTCGAAGTGATGCATCTTAAAGCACTCAAGGATTGTTTGATGGAAGATGGTGAATAGCCCCCGGTGAAATGGAATGTAAAATCTTAAAGTTAATTTTTCTTTTTATAAACATGATGTAAATATGTAGAAATCATCTTCTTGAAATGTGCTGGGTATTATTTTAAAAGACTTATCCGGATCATCTACTCTAGGATACAACAGGAACATCTGAGGCCCTGAGGTTAACGAACTAACAAGATAAACCTAAGAAAAGTGGATAGAAAAGAGCTCAGATGACCTATGTATAGTGCTCTAAGTTTGCACCCTCATGATAATGAATATACGCGTTACAAATATAAATTATAATAAAAAGGATTAAATATAATTAATAATGTGATTATGAATTAATTATATTTAATACGTAATAAAGACTAAATTTAATACATAATAAAACTTACCAACGGCTATAAATATTTTAATGTGTTTTTAAAATCATATGTGTAATACTCAAATTTTCCTATAATCTCCCACATATTACAAAGACAAATAAAACTATTAAAAAGAAGAAATCTCTAGCTAGGTTCTCAAATAAGATATATTGCATCAAACTTGATGTAGCTATGCTATACGAACCAAACCTAAACTAGTAGTACTTATCACACAGTGCGATTGGTGTTGCAAAGCTATATGAACCAAAAACATGTGGCATATGATAGTGGTCTACCAATCACAATATACCCCCATAATATTTTATTGTTTTCGCTGTGTTGCACGTTTAGGTGATGCACCTGCCCGATATTCTCATGCAAGCAATCTCACTTGACACTCGTATAGGTGATTTCATCAAGTATATGCTGCAAATCATATACCACAGATAAGGGATATGAAATTCATTAAAAACTTTATAAAATGCTAAATTTTTTCATAAAGCTTAACTATAAAGTTTAACCTCTCATTAATGCAGCATTTAGCATTTTCTCACATAATAGGAAGGGGACTAAAAAAAGAAATTGATTGATATCAATTTTAGTGCTAGCATAATTGACAAATGACTTGCTTTTACCCTATGAACCTTCTTTATGGGATCTTCAATCACAAAGGTTGGTTACCATCATTAGGTGTTTTCAAATGACTTAAATCTCATTCAGCTCGATGTTTCTAACATCAGTTTTCTTCCTAAGGTCGTTAGAGGATCTGCTAAGTTTCCTTTTGAATTCACAAAATCTATGGAAATTATTTCATCCTTTAGCAATTGTTTTATCATATCATGTCTCAATTGTATATGCCTATTCTCTATTTTTCGCTACAACTATTGTTGATTGCGAATCAAAATATATAGACATTGATGTTGTTGGTTTCATTCCTAAAGGAATGTTAGCCAAAAAGTTTTCCAACCACTCAGCCTCAATGTTGGCCTTTTCTAAAGCAACAAACTCAAATTTCATTGTTGATCTATCTATAATAGTTTATCTGGCTGATCTCTATATAATTGCACCACCAAAAGTGTAAATACATAACCACTAGTGAATTTTGTCTCATGCGAATCAAAGATCCAGTTAGCATCATTGTACCCTTTTAGTACAGAGGGAAATTCATTATATTCAATACCATAGTCTATGATACCTCTCAAATACCTCATGAGTCTAGCAAGTACTTCCCAATTATCCTTATTAGAATTATGAGTGTATCTACTCAATCTACCTACTGCATAGGCCATATCTTGTCTTGAGAAATTTATTAAGTGCAGTAAACTCCCCATAATCTGGGCATATTGAGTTTGAGAAACTGGTTCTCCTCTATTTTTCATTAGTTGAGAGTTAATGTCATAAGGGTACTCACATATTTATAATTTTCTTGAGATAAAATTATATTATCTCTCTTCCTTATGACTTTAACTCCTAAAATTACACTTGTCTCACCCATGTCTTTCATATCAAATTTGGATGCCAAGAAAGATTTAGTTTCAAAAACTATATAATTCATGTATCAAAGATTAACATTTCATCCACATACAAACACATAATGTCACATTCATAGGTTTTGTGTACACGCATTTATCAGCATCACTAGAACAAAAACCATTTGCAACTACATTACTCTTAATAACAAGAAACCTATAGGTTGCAGTATGCTCAACATAACCTGTAAAAATACTTTAAGATATAATCTTAATCAAGTACATTACTAATGTGTAAAAATCATGTTAGGTCCTATTTTCTTTCTCTTAGGATTAGGTAACATAACCTTAGGTAGGCACCCTCACACTCTAAGGTCACAATTTCTACTTTGTTTATCATGCAAGTTGATTAGGCCTAGTCGATATAATTTAATAACATGTGAGGAATTAACATGTCATAATCTAGCATGTCACATATCATATAAATCAATTATATAAGTAGAAGGAACAAATATCTTATTGTCATTAATCACTTAAAAAATATTAAGTATAAAAAGACTCTGATCACAGTTATGCTTTCCCATAAACACATTATTTTTTGTCATGACAATCTGGTCAGACTCAAAAGTCATTTTTACCACAACATTTACCAACATTGTCAGAGACTAAGTTTACTCTAATGGTAGATACATGCAGCACATCACTTAGAGCTAGTATTTTTCCAAATGTGAGTTTTAAAAGATCTTTTGCTTTCCCAAAACTGGAGTAGATCTAGAATCACCAAGGAAACTTGTTCTTTTCCACCCCCACAGAAGTGTAGGAGGAAAACGCATTTGTATTAGCACATATGTGCCTGTTAGCCTTAGAGTCTATCACTCATTTACTCATGGTCACAATATTTATCAGAGAAATGAATGCAATAAAATTATCATCTCGTTCAGCCAAGTTAACTTTAAGCTTAAGAGGATTATCATTTCTCATAGGTAAGCA
The DNA here is from genome assembly GCA_037954015.1 of Psophocarpus tetragonolobus. Classification (NCBI taxonomy): domain Eukaryota; kingdom Viridiplantae; phylum Streptophyta; class Magnoliopsida; order Fabales; family Fabaceae; genus Psophocarpus; species Psophocarpus tetragonolobus. The sequence goes on along the minus strand of JAYMYS010000033.1, from coordinate 1,015,503 downwards.
CTGGCATAAACTATTTTGGCTCTTCACAAAAATAATTATTATTTTTATTAAAGGTGAGGTTTAAAGCTGCACATGGAGTATGAAAATTATTATTGTGATCAGTTTCATAAGCGTACCTTTCTTAAGAATCATAATTTGACCTTGCTCTTGCTAGTGTAAATTTTTGTAGATGCCCAACAATTATCCAACATAGACGTGTTCTTGCTAACGCCAAAAATTCTACCGGCAAAAACCTCAATTTTGGAGACATTCGGCAAAGATTTGACAAAGGCACGTTGGACTTCAGGTGTAGGATTGACGATCTCGTAGGCAGCAACAAAGTAAAATTGTTCAGCCATATGTCTTTCAGATTGTTGGTAACTTCGATGTAAATATGTAGAAATTATCTTCTTAAGGCATATTGGACACTATCCTAAAAGACTTATCTGGGTAATCCAACAAGTCTCTCAGGACATAGGAGGAACATCTTAGACAAGCTGAGACTAACAAACTAGCAAGAAGTGGAGAGCTACCTGTATATACTGCTATGATTTTGTACTTTAATGAATATAGTTGTTGCAAATATAAATTATAATAAAAAGGATTAAATGTAATTAATTGTGTGATTACGAATTAATTATATTTAATACATAATAAGGAATAAATTTAATACTAATAAAACTGATCAACGACTATAAACATTTTAATACTACACGTTATAATTTAATTTGCCCATTTGTAATACTCAAATTTTTTTCCATCAATTACTCAGTTCATGATTTAGCCACACTTAAAAGCTCTTCATCCTTCTCTAAGAGAGTATTTTACAGGGATCAAACCCAGATTTTTTTCCGATAAACTCAACCGGCAACCCTATTAAACTTGATATATAAAACTTGTTTTAACTCTATAAAATAGGGTATTAGAAATACCATTAATAGGAGTAAGTGTTAATTTAACCCTAACCTAAAAGAAAAAGACAAACAAATAATTGACCCACGATTGTAGTACCTAAGGTATGATAATCTGAAAGTTAATTAATTGTGAGTTTGAATGGTTAATAGGAGAAGATATTGTAGATATTTCGGAGAAATCTAATTTGATTGGAATGGTGCTTTTAATCTTTGAGTTGAATGATGGGTTAATTAGTCTGTCCTCCGGAAAAAGGTAAGACGGTGTAATACGCTGGAAGGATAAGACAATTACATACAAATTGCTAGAAATAATGAGTTTTCAAATCCTTTTGTGGAATGTCATAACGAAGGAAGCCACTAAGCCAACCTAAATTCTTTTCAGTGCAAGAAAAAGATATAGGTGACGAAAAGGAAAAGGTGAGAAATTGAGGTTCGACCATAAAGTGCCAATTTAAGGGTAGCTGCTATTAATATTATATTTTATGATTACTAAATGTCAGTAGGTACTTTTTTATCATAAATAATAAGAGTAGATAATATTGTTTTTTATAATGTGCTGGTTCTCAAACATTTCATGTGTTTTTTTCTCTCTTCCAGGAACTCTGCCCTTACCAGTTTTTACTTTTTAACAAGCACGTAGAAAAGAAAATATTTGTGCCCATTACTTCCACATAGCCATTAGAAATATCCATTTTATTAAAAAAAGTTCCGGAGTGTGGATTTTTTTTTTGCTTTCTAATTATTAGATTTTGAAAATAGGTATCAACAGTATTGTATTGTATAAAATTTATTTTAAAATGATGTAATTTATGTTTAGATATACATACAAAAATTAATTTTCAAAGAAAATGATATTTAGAAACTTATTATACATCAATATTGATTTTGAGTGTACAATAATTATGATCATATTAGAATTGATTTTTTTTTATTCAAAAGCTAGCCCACACGTTTAAGATAGGAATTAATCTTGAAATACTCAATCTTAAAATTGACAAAATTGATTTTGAAGTATTAATGTTATACTAAAATGTATTTTTGAAAAGATTGTTTTTCTGATCTATTTTGAAATAAAGGTGTCCCCTCAAAGGTAGATATATTGGCTTGACAATTAGAAGCTGACAAATTACCAATAGAGGTGTGGGTTTTGTTGGAAGAAGGTGGAAATAGGGACACATTTGTTTATAAACCTTATGAAGTATCTATAAGGGTTTCGCAAAAGCTTTGCTACTTGTGAGGTATATCTACAATGCTATCGCGTACAGGAGTCATGCATTCCAATTTAATGGGTTGGTAAACAACAATAGGCAACGACAACATGCTTGATCTTTTGTGTGGGTCGCAATACTTTGACATATTTGGAAGTATGAAAATAATGTATATTTAACGATTATGATGTTGATGCTTATGAAATTGTTGTCCAAGACACACAATTGAGCTCGTGAGAATGGTATTGAGTAACTAATTTTACAACACACTCATACACAGAGTGGACTTTTGAACCTGATATATTGTATTTGAGTAGTGATGTTTTTCTAACCATGTTTGGGTTTTCTGGATTTTTTATTTACTTTATATTGTTGAAAGACCTACCTTGTACTTTCTTTTTTATTTATTAATAATTTTTTTTGTTGATAAAAAAAAACACTCTCCTCTAAAACCCAAACATGTTGGTTAAATAAGGCCTTAGTCTCCATATGTCAATCCAAATATGCACTTGCTTATACCAGCTTCATGTATTGTCATCCCTGTATCTAAGAGCAAATTTATAAACAAGAATAATTGATCTAGTTCTTAATTATATAGTTAATAGGAAGAAAAGGAATAAAAGAGAATGTATATAGCAAGTTTTGTTTGCAAGGTAGAAGGAAGAAAAAGGAAAGTGACAACCGTGTAATGAAAAAAAATGGTTTAGGTAAGTTTTTTGTCTTTAAAATTTCATCAAAGATCATTTTTGGTCCTGAAATTTAAAAATATTTTCTTTAGTCTTTAAAATTAATTTGTTTTTTTATTAACGTTGTTTGTTTATAAGTTTCAGTGTATTTGACTAAACCGAATGTGAAATTGAAGATTAAGAGGGTTAGAGTTGAGGAAGAGAGTGATCCATGATTACAAAAAACCTCCTTTCTGTTAGTGATGACAATACAGTAGGGCGCAATGTGGGGTTGACCCTCTCTGTTCCCGTCCCCGAAAAGTGCGAGGCGGGTTGGTATAAAAAAACGAGTATGAATTTTAATCCTTATGTTTGTCCCTATTGGGTATTTTCACATTTAGGTATATCTGCATGATGGTTCGTATTTGTACCTGGTTGATCACATCAGGTAATACTCATACTCATACTATACCGATCAAAGAGGGTAATATCTGTCAAAATCAAGATAGCTTCAGGGCAGTATCCACATGTATGAGTATTTTTGTTATCCCTACTTTTCGCACCAATTTTTTAACTGCGTCAACTGGAAAAAAATTAAAAGTAAATCAAGACTAAAAAATATTTTTAATTTTAAGGACTAAAAATGATTTTTTTGTAAAACTTTGAAAAAAAACTTATTTAAGAAAAAAAATGATTAGAAGAAAAAAGAGAAAACATAATCTTTACTTGTTGAATAAACAAGTACCAATAACTTCCGAAAAATGATTCTATAATTGAATCATGCCAAATTTTGATGTCATCAAGTTTGGTAGCGACTAGAATTGACAAACTGAATTCCACCCAAAAAAAGAAAAAAAAAAAAAAAACAGAATTGACAAAGAAAACTATTGTTCGTGGTTTCGTGCTTCTTCTATTGTAAGCTGCTTTGAAATTCTTGTAACGTCAATAATTTTTCCCTTGCTCTCGTCATTAAATGGTCTGGTGGAGAATTAATAGTTTAATTACTCCTTTGTTTTATATATGAAAATGCAATTCAAATAAAGGGCTAAATTTTGGTAATCTGAGTATATTTTGCATATTATATATTTTGTGTGATAAAGTAAGTGATCATGATGGTAAAGTCAATTATACGTCATATTAGTATAAAATTATTGATCCCACATATATTGGGACTGTATCAGCATCATCATCATCAAGATTTTTATTTGCATGGAAATAATATGTGTTACTTTAACATTGGACATAATCCATACAAACTTTACATTCTATTGGTGAAATGTATGTGAAGAAAGATGACAGAGAAATGTCTTCTATATGTAAGTTCCATGTAGATGCAAATAAGCCCAAACAATGGTGATCAAAATTGCCATCCAAGTGGTTATGAGCTGGTTTCTATGTATGAGGTTCCATTGAATTGGGGTTTGTGCAAAGCACGAAGATAAGATGACAATTAAGAAAAAGATATATAACGTGCACCAAATCAAATTCCAACAACTGAAAGTTATACACCAAAAAACAATCTTAAATTAAATATGAAGACCTAGCTAGTATATTAGAAAGAGAAGTGATCTAAGATATTTCGTGATAACATAATATTTTAAGGAGAAAAGAAATAAAGTTAATGTGGACTTAGAGGTGAACATAGGCCCTAAGTGAAATATAGTTAAATAAAAATTGAGTAGCAAATTAAATGAGTCTAACCAGCCACGGATATCTAATAATTATGGAAGGTAAAAAAATAGTGCTTTTAGAGTATAAATGGTTGATGTTCAAAAAATGATATAAGGTGTATAACTGAATTTGTGGGAGTAATGATACATTACTAAATTTGTGATAATGAATGTCTGCTATTGTAATAACCGGTTGTGACACTTTCTTTATGGATCTATTATTCTGATTATTTTTTTCCAAGTGAGGAAAACACATCTTGTGTTTTTTACTATTTATAAATAATTTTTTTTTTTACTTAAAAAAAGGTTAATAATAAATATGAAATTTAGATAACGAACTTGAAAGAATAGAATCCTGCATATTCATTGGCCGAGGGAAGACTAGTTCAGTGTTGGTTTTCAAAATATTTCTATAGTTAAAAAAAATAAGTTTAATTGTTATACATCATCAATGTAAAATATTTTTACACTAACATTTAATCATGACTTTTTATTTATGTGACTTTTAAAGTAGTAATTAGTATCAATAAATTTACCATGAATGAAGGGTTATGATTGAATATGTATACCAATTAAACTAAAAAAAAATTCAATTAGGTTTCAATCTAAGGTAAGTTATCCTTCTACAATATGTCTCGAATTTAAGTGTTTTGAACAGAAAAAAATGGTGGAAAGGAAAGATTCTAAATAATTAAAATAAGATTTTAAATAAAATAAAGAATTATCTCTATAAATAATTTAAGGTAATAATGGTATGATGATTTTAAATAAGATTAAAAAAGTAACTATTTAATAAAAATAAAAATTTTTATTTTTATTATTATAATTAAGGTAATTATTTGTTAGATTTTTAAATTTAAATGCAAATATTTTTATAATCAATGATGTAATGATAATAGTAATTTAGAAAAAAATAAACGACATTGTGTCATACGTGTGCTATACAACTTTTATAATACTATTACTTTATAATTTATTTTCAAAATGTTTGTACTAAAAATTAATTTAAATATCGGTTAGTAATATCATAAATAAAAATTAATTTTAATTATGATAGAGACTACCAATACTATCTAAGAAAATAAAATCCTATCCAAGACCATTAATATAATTTTAAATATATAGACATGTAAATATTTTAATTAATATTTTCAGTTTATAGGTGAAAATTTTACACCAAAAATTAACTTACCCATCATCCATCTAATCCATATAAATGTATTTGTTGAAAAATATTTTTGTTTTAGTTATACAGTAACAAATCGTGGATGAAAATGTTTATTATTTACATTACTTTATATTATCTTAACTAACATTTGATTTCATTCTAGAGGACAATGTGTTTGGATCAACTTGCTCAACAAAAATGAATTGGAAACTTTAGTAATAAAATTACGGATTTATGTAAAGTGAATGAATGTGAGGTTCTCTTTTTTTATTGGTTAATGACTTATTATTCTTACCCTTGCATGTTATAAGTGCTTATCAATTTGTAGATTTTCACTTCATAATTTTTTCATATAAACTATGTAACATTATGTACTTATGTAACACTATTCTTTTATTTGTCAATAAACAATATATTTTGCTAATATTGTAAAATTTTCATTTACTAAAATTATTATGAAATATTTTTATACCTAATGTCCACAAGCAACCAACAAACCTAACCTCCGCATATGCACAGTCATACATACTAGTATGGTTAAAAAAATGGTAAGTCAATTCTACCATTGCCAATTATGAAATTGTTGAAAGGGCCAATGTGATCCTTACAAAACCTTTACAAACTTCGACTTATAACTAAATTTCGAGAGATTGAATTAGACCAGCTTAAATTTCTAGATGTAGTCTATCATAAACCCAGGCCATCCATTTTGTCTAGATGTTATTATGTTAATAAGTTAGCATTTATCCATGATCCATATGCCTAGTCATGGATGTGAAGAAATGTGTTAAAATCTCACATGAACTAGAAATAAAACCTACCTAATGTAATCCTTGTAAGACTTAAATCATTCTTCCCTTACAAACTAATTCTTTTAGTTTAAGTTAGTTTCTAAACTCAAATTTTAAGACAAAAAATTATCTAGCTATAATTACAAGAGCCAAAAGGGAGGGCCGTGGTAGGGAACCAATAATTTGGAATCCTTTCCTTTATATTGATGAAAATAGCAGCAAAGCAGTAGGAAAATTTGACAAGAGTCCAAGGAGACATTCAGTCAAGTCCAATCGACAAAGCAATAAATGGAAATTAATACTAATAGTTGCTTCCGTAATGGCTAAGAATCCCATGTCATGTACATACATAATCTCACTACAAAGGCAAAGCACATCCCATTACTGTTACAACAAGAGAAAAGTGAGCATGGATCCACTTAGATTAAATTTGGTTTAATCCAACCAATTGCTAGCTTTTGACACAGTGCGGCTTCATTCAACTGGTGGAGTTGCTTTGTTTACTCAATGGACTGCTCATCTAAAAGCTTTACACTTGTAAGTATGATGCTTCAACGAAGATAAGGAAGCTTTTTCTGTCAAAAGTCACAGTGCAGAGACCAATAGCAAATCCTAGATACCGTTACAGGTAATAAAACCATGACAATCAATACATGATTCATCTAACCTGCCATTTTTTTAATCATAAATGGGACACAGGAAGGCAAGCATTTTCATCACTACTCACATACTATTAGCAGACGCAGAACTTTTAATTACCTTTTTTTTTCTTGTTTTGGTGGCTATGATCAAGTGGATTAGCCTAAAAAGAAAAGGTTTTAATTATCTCAGGTACTTTTAATTAGGACCTAAAATTTAATCTTCACTTTGGAGGTGAATCACTGCATGCATATTGATTTGAGCCCTCGAAGATGGGAACAGTGTTGACTACTGAAGATGTGACCCCAACAAAATAATATATTACGCAATGAAAGCATGCAATCGGTTAGTGTCTGTATTAAGGACAATTCCTGTCTCGGAATGGGGTTGAACTTTGAGCACAAGAGTCAGCCAACAATAGAAAGAGGCCCAGGAGAATGTCTGAAGGAAAGTTCAAAGGGTAATTCTGATTAAGAGTGGATAGCTGTGACCTTTGTCATAACTGGGCCAAGAGTCCCTATCTTCATTCAAGAATCCCTCATGACGTTTCCAGACTTCTTCATCATAGTTTTCTGTTACACCGAAATGCAAGCCATTTTCCTTAGCCACCTCCAAGAACAGATCCAACGAGTTGCCTCTTTTTGGGCTTAAAAATATAGCCTCAGAAGATCCTGCTTTTGATAATAAATGTTTGACAATACGGGCAAGGTCTCTGTGGAAATCCTTAAAGAAAGTGCTGTCAAAATGACAAAATCAATCTCGTAATATAAAGATAATACTAGCATAAAGACCAAAATAAAAGGCCAGTCAAGCACCATGCATGTAAATCTGCTGATGTATTTCGTACAAGATATAACTGCCTTTTCCCCACTTGAAGAATAAATATAGACATGTGAACGTATATCCAACTTTAAAACTTGAAACTGATAAAAAGTTAGAAAAACAAAAACAAAGAAAAGTAACAGCATTTGCCAACCGACATATATGAATGCAAAAATTTGTTTATCATATATATTTATATATATATATATATATATAACCTTCAACCAGATAAATAACAAATTGTTTCTCATGAGTCATGACTACTAACTCGCTGAATCCTGTCTGACTCTGATCTTTATCCAAATTATATGGAGAAAGAAAAATCCTATTGACATGAAATGACATTTCCCAATAATCAGTTACAGGCTTACAGCTATATCACTTGAACTGCAATTTACAAATAATATTCTCATCTAAGGATCGAAAAATGCATCTAAAGCAGGCATGAAACAGTCCAAATATCAAACAGCTTACCAATCACTTGCAATGATGATATCAAATGTGTCTGCAACATTAGAAGTATCTTCCTGATTCCAGTGAAGAGTCATAGATTTTACAATTGTATCCCCAAATGCTCCAGAGTTGGCTTCAATGTTACGCTGAGTATCTGATGGTTATGGAAGAACAATCCATTCAACTAGAAAATATTTAATAACTAACAGTACATTCTAAAAAGGGATATTGCTAATTTATTTTTAAGGAAAGAGTCTTAGTTATTGTGCTGATTACAATAGAAAAAAAAGGAAAAAATCCTTCACATTAAGTACAAAGTGAGAAATGCTAAACAAGTAGTGTTCAACCCAAAAGCAGAGCACACGCGTGTAAACACACAAGCAGGGATTAATACCAACAGACTCCATTGGTTCTTTGTAAAAAATATAATATCTGTAAGTTGATTGTTGTTGATACTTAAATGTATCACTACTTTCAATTGTTTGAATAAATTTCTCAAAAACACTTATAGTAGAAACAAACAAAAATTAATTTTTTTTCTCATAAATTAAAATTAACTTAGGAGCTGTTTGGATGAGTCTCTCTAAAGAGTTCTAGAAGAAAAAAAACATACAAAAAAAAAAGTGAAGACAGCTTATCTATAAAGTTTTCTAAAAGATGGGGAACTTCTTCATAAACTAATTTGTAAAAAGTCACATTTTTTAGAAAAGTCATATGAGAGAATTTTTACATAATATCTTATGATAAATTAATTTTAGCTTATGGAAAAGTTATTTTTACTTTTTTTATTTTTATTGTCTTATCTTAGAAGTGCTCTAGAGAAGCTCATCCAAACATGCTTTTATACATAAGTTAAAATCAACTTGTAGAGAATTTAAATGAAAGCTTCTAAGAAAGTTTAAGTACATAAGTTTATACTAACTTAGCAAAAAATCTTAATTCATTTTAGCCATTTATTTTCATATAAGTACTTATCTTCTTATTTTCTTCTCAAGTGTTCATTCAAAAGTTTACCAAACAGGCCAATAAATGATTTTACCACTGTTTATATATTGATCTTTAGATGCAATGTGTCAAAATATATGAATAATCAGTTTAATCACTTGTTAACACGCCCCCCCCCCCCCCTCCCAGCTTCCTTGGGGAATATCAGTCTAAACTAACCACTACACCAAGCTCCCCCAGAAGTATATCGTAGACTCATCAAGACTTCCTTCCTAGACTGTAATCTAGCTTCTTCCTGCATGCATCTCTCAATGAAACAAGATATTGAAAAATCCTTAAATGCGATGATAAAATCCTCCACAAGTAGTTTTCAAAATTATTTTGACGCATGAATACATGATGACGCCAATATAACACTGCATTCATATACTAGAAAGGAACAGATCTAGGATTAGTAAGTAGTATGATTAGGAATGTGGCAAGGAACTTTTCTTGCTACACACTACAAGATGATATGATAAGTTCATTATTTTGGACCGTAATTCATTTAGGGTTTGATCACTATGCATAACTTGATTAACTTCAAATTATTGTATTGACTATTCAGTAGTAAAAATATTATGATGCATGAATTAGAAAATAACAGAATTGAACACAGACAAAATTAGCCAATTCCATTTCTCTTTTTTTCTTCATTATTTTTCTGTCTTTAATGCACTTCCCATCCCTAATGTTCTGTTGTGTTCCTTCCCGGCCCTTCTCTCCTCTTGCAGCCTTGCATCTACGTACAGCTGCTGCCCAGGGTGAGTTCCTTTACTTTCTTCTTCTATCTTTTCTTCTGTTTCCATTCTTCCATCTCTTGGAACAGTATGGGTCACCATTTAAATAAACCATTTAATTACAAGTATTGTTATCAATAAAAGTCCAGAATGTAGTTTTTTAAACAGAAAGCAAAAAACATTTTAGGGGTTATAAGGTTAATCTAGTGATACATGTGGGGAAAATACGGGAGGAAGAGGTGTGGGTTCGAATCCCTCCACTAACAAAATCTAACATATTAACAACTAATGTTTGGCTCTCCGAAAAAAAAAAAAAAAAAAAACCTCATCAAAGAGCAAAGGCAAGCTAATCACAACTCTTAGGAATAACAGAAATTATTTCCTTCTTAAACAAATTGAGCTAGCAATTAATTGCACAGGAATGAGAAAACTCTCACCCAGTTTTCTATCACTACCCAACCTGTCTGTCCAGGTTGTGACATACTAGCTTTGCTTTTGCAAAATATAATTTAAGTGATCTTTTTCCTTAAGAAAGCAAAAACAACTCACAGATTGCAATTGAGATTTACAGTGACTGTGTGCATACCCTGGGACAATTACTTCCATTGTCAAGAGTAGGACATGTACATCTATAGAGGAGCACAGTAAAATATAAAAAAAAATGCTACCAAAGCCATCTAATTAGTCAATTTCCACTCTCTGGAACAACATTCAAAGCCTCTTACCAAGTTCGTTTCTCACCAACAATACTATCTGACATGTTAGGCAGAAATCCCACAGCAGTGAATTAACATTTTGGAAAAATCAGTTAAACAAGATGTAAGGAAGAAACATATCAACGAATTATCACATTACAGGTATTAGCAACTAATGACCTTCAATTTACGAAGAAAAGTTTAAAAGGGAAGAATAAATTTGTTTAAATTTACACCCATTAGGCACTATGGTACCCTTCTTTCATCCATTTTCGGTAGATATTTAATTCTTTAAAATATAATTAATTCTCTCTTTAAGAAACATAATTTAAGAACTATTATCATACATATAACTATACCAAAAGGATACAATCAACTACTTGTGGATTTCCATCTGAGATTACAACCTCAGATGCCTCTGTAGAAGCTGCAATAACAAATCCAGCCAAGCCATAGCCAGAACCTAGCTCAATAACTTTTTTAGACCTAAAAGAATTTAAATGCATACCAAAAGATATAAAAAAATTTATAACAGCAAAAGGTAACAGAAAAATAACAGTGGAAAGATGCTAGCAATACACAGAATAAATTCTTCAAGACAAAAACAAAATAAAGTGTTAAAACCTGAATATATCTGCATGTGACAAGCAATAGTGAGCAAGAACATCTTCTGAGGGCCAATTACCTGCAGAAGACATCATGAATTCATAAGTATATACTGTGAAAAGAAAATCCCCATAATTAATATTTAAAAGATAATGAAAATCATAAGTAATTGAAATATCAATTATAGTTCTTCATCCAAAATGTAGAAATGATCAACTATAAGGGTGACTGAATGAACAAGGTTCCCACCTAGTGAGGTTGGTAAAAATTTATGCAGTCTTACCCCTGCAAGTAGAGAGTGTGCATGTGTGTAGGATTTGAACTTATGACACTACCAGATCACAAGGTTGCAACATTACTGTTGTACCAAGGCAGTACTTAAAAATGAACAATTTCTACATCAAAACATTTGGGAAAAAATAGTGCTTCTTCCATCACTACATCCAAGGTTTTGCTTGACAAGTAACTAAGGGGAAAAAATCAAAGGGAAAGAGAAAACATAGGGAAAACCTTTAAAAGATCACATGCTAACCAAATGCGAGTTGATCACCTAATCTTATCTCAGTCAGCTACTAAGACAAAGGGACATACTTAAAATTACAGGATTATGCTTCAACCCAATGCACCAAATTCTAGCTAATATTGCACACCAAACGAAATTGGTTCATGTCCTAAAAGAAGTACCTCCCTTCTATATATAAAAATTTGACACTTGTAACTCATGTGTGCCACTTTATTCTGCAATGTGTTATTAAACCTTGTATATTCAATCAAGGTTTTAAAAAACCGTTTGCAACTGTGATTTTGACCACTACATAGCAACATAGTCACATAGGCTTTGGATGATGCTGAAGAGAGAAAATCCTATCTCTCGAGTCATTAAGCATCTCAATCTAGTAAAATAGCAAATTAGAAACTCGGGGGAAAATCTCCCTAAATAGCTAAAGCCAAAGAAACTTGGGGGGAAATCCCTTGAATAGCTGGGCTGTTTAGCTGGAGTGTTCTCCAGGAAAACAGAAAATTATTCAAGGAAACTTATGGAAAATGGAAAAACTAGAAAACTATCCAAAATAGTTTTCTAGATTTGGAAAACTGAAAAACATATCTTCAACCATATTGAGTTCCCTTACTCCTTCCACCGCCTTCCTTCATCTCTCACGCACCTTTCACCCTATTATTTTATTTTTCTAAATTGGAAAATTGGAGAGTGTCTAAACACATTTTCTCAGTTTTCTATACTTTTCCAAGCAATAGAAAAGATTTGGAAAACTGAAAATTGGAAAACTTTTCTCTAACTAAACACACTCAATCTTCCTAAAATATTTTAAAGAAAGAAAAAAGAATCATTCATTCCAAAGACCTTTACTATAGCTTCCAGTTAGGAGTTCTTATAAGCTCATCATCCATTAGTTCGAAAAAATGAAGACAATTTATTAGATATTGCCTTTTAGCATCGGGGTTGTGTCCTTAGATAAGACCTCTACCCTTGTCAAATTGGACAACCTTAACTATAGGTTGAAAAGAGAGATCATAGCTTTTTGCAGTCTTGACATTGCTGTAATTGCGGCCTTATCAACCACATTTGTCCATAATTTTTACAATATTAACAATTGTGACAAAATCACAACTGCAACCTTATAACCTTGCTTTCTACACTAGCAATGTTTGAGTGCAAATCATTCACAAAATTTTAGCCAACATATATGAAAATATTTTACACAAATATCATCGGTCCCTATAACCTTAGAATCAGTACTTGTACTGAGATTAGAGGAGAGTGATAAAAGAAACTTACAGACAAGCCCAGTGTTGTCAATGTTGTATCTGTTACATATTTCGAAATCACTGAGATCAGCACAGCTGTCCACTCTTTGTCTGCATAAACAAAATATACCAATAGATAATCATTCTAACGTAATCATTCAATGGTGAATAAGTTTTTGATCCAGAAACATTCATGAAATTAGATTGTCATTTGCTTTTGTAGAAACTAAATGTAAGGCAAAAGTATGCTAGCAAGTAGCAACACACTCCTTTCAACACAATCTTCTATCAGTTAAAATTTTGTTGAAAACTACAAAAATTTAGCGGAGTGCATTAAATAAGGAGCAACACCAACAATATTTTGTAATTTTCTACAAATTTCAGCCAGTAATAGAGAATCTGTTGCTACCATTTCTCATGTAAGGTACTATGGTCATAGGAAAACCAGAATCAATTTCTAATATCTGTTTTGACAGAGTTTACTTACTTTAAAACTATTTTTCCTAATTTCTAACATTGGTTATAAAGCAATGTATGACTACAGAGGGTTTACCAAACGTACAATTAAAACACAAGGAACTTTAGTTTCACGACTACATATTGCGGTTAGAAAAACAAGAAAAATCCTCCAAAAGAGTGAGCACAAAAATAGAAAACAGAAAACAGAAAACTAACGTCAAAAAGAGTTGAGGAGCGTCAGGGATGGGTAAAGTGTAACAAACGCGAGCGTCTCTGGCGGAAGAACCATCGCGTTTATTCGAGTCACGTTCATCGTCGATTATATAAGAGGGTATCAAGTTGAATCCATGGCTAGTCCTTCTTGAAATGCGTTTAAAAATCGTTTGAGAATGGTCGTCTGCAAAAAATTATAAAAGGAAAAGAAAAAAAAAAACCGAATCAGTAGAAGCATTTCGCAACGAAATCGAGGAAATTGGACGTGAGTAAGAATGAGATTACCTGAGTGTGGCGGAGAGGAGCGTGAGATAAGCGCGCGACGAAGGATTTTCCATCGCAGAGAGGAAGCTTTCTCGTTCGTTCTGTTGTCCATGGTAGCTTTTGTTCTTCTCAGACGCTGTTAAGAGGCGAATTTTTTCGGAGCTTGTTTTCAAATACGGGCTTTTATTGAATTGATTAATTCCATCTTTTCAGTTTTTCTTCCTGCACCTCGCCTTTTTCTCCTTGCACACCATATATTTTGCAAAAACAATAACACCTTTAGGTAAAATTCCCCATACCTTACATTTAACATTCTTTTTTTATTAATTTATAAGTGTATAAAAATAATTCAAAGATAAATTTAATTTAAGTGAAAGTAATCAATTAATTACTTATGAGGTAATAAGTTGTGGTATTTATATTTATGTTTTCTTATTATGTTTAGTGAGATTTGAATGATAGAATTGGGGAGAGTGAGTTTAGTAAGGCATGTGTGTGATTAGTAGGTAATCTTTGGGTTGAAGTTTTGGACTTGTTTTTAATAAAAAGAAAAACTTGTTGAAAGTGAAGTTCACTTAGCATAAACATGGATTACTAATGACACACCTTCGGTCTCTTTGATTCCACAAAACCCCAGAAACCTAAGCAAGGGGTAACCTTTCCTCCATTTCTTTTCTTTTTAAGCTTGGATTCTAACAAGTAAGAAGTCATTCCTCTACTTCCTTGGATAAGTTTTTTTCCTCTAAGGGTTGCATGTATCATCACCATGGAAGAGTCAACCTTAAAAATTCTAATTTCTCAAGTTTTGTATGATGTTGGTGTTTTGATAGGGTCTTTGATAGTTTACAATAATTGTGAAAGTGGGTTAGGAAGCTAAAAAGTTTGATCTTTAAGTTCCTCTCCTCTCCATAACTAAGCTTAAAGGAAAAATAGGTAAGTGAAGCTAAATTTTTTGTTTGGATTTGAGAATTCTTGATTTAATAATGTATTTGTTCACTTTATTGTTGATTTCTATTGTTTTGAACTTGTATTGAGGTTTGAAATGACGTTTTAATAATTTGTGAGTTTTTTTATGGATTGGAAATTATTTGCATTTGGTTGGATTTGTAACCCTTATGCAGACGCATTGAAGAAATTTGTGGCAAATCCCGTATAGGTGTGGGCAACGCGCAAGATGTGAATATGCATAAGTCACCTTTTAGTGTTTATTCTTACTTTAAACAAGTACTTGAGAAACAAGAAGAAAAAAGGAGGGCAAAATTGGCCTTTATAGCGTAATTATTGAAAATTCAGATAGCATGATCATGCTAGGTCAACTTAGCCCAGAAGTCAATTAGAAGAAGAATAGTTGTGATGCAATCTCAGTAGCCCTAAGCATGACCGTGCTAACCAGCACATTTGTGCTCATTCCAACACACCCATGTTAAAAATGCTTAAACTCTTTTCATAAATACCAGAGATGAGAGACAAAAAGGGATGAGAGATAAAAGGAGATTCGTCGTGACTCACATGGAAAGTTAGATATGTGACTTAGAGGTGAAGGACGGAAAGAAAGTTTTGGATTGAATAAATTATTTAATATAATATTTTGTCAAAAATTATTTTTATTTTTATTTTTAAATCTCTTTGGAATCTATTTATTATTTTTTAACATTCCTTTTATACTTTTAAAACTTCTTTTGAAGATTATATTTAAAGAAAAATATTTATATGCTGTCAATATAAAAAAATTTACACTAACAGTTAATAATAACTCTTTATATATGGTAAGTTTGTTCACTTTATCAATAAATATTTTAAAAGTCATGTAAATGAAGGATTATGATTAACTGTTAATGTTAAACCTTTTTACACTAACATGGCGTTAAACTCTTGTATTTAAACTATTACTATTTTAGATTATTTTATATTTTTTTATTTTAATGTATTAAAAATTTATTAATTATAGAATTTTGATGTCTTAAACATATATTTAAAAAATTTATTGTTCAAAAAATTTCAACAATAACTTTTTAATATTTTAAAATCATTTTTCAACTTTGCATTATTTTTAAAACACTTTAAAACTTCTTTAAATATCATTTTTTTTTAAATTTTATTGATTTATTGTTTTATATACTTTTAAAAGTTTTTAGAAAATTTTATTTGCTAAAACTTATAACATAGTCTTAATATAAATATATAAAAATATTTCTTTTATATCTCACATGTGAGTATTCTTAGTAATGCTTGTACTAATATAACATAAAAATATTATTATTAATAAAGGTTTGAATCCAAAATATTAAAAGCTGGTTATAATGTTGTGAAAGATTTATATTTGTTTATAATTAACTCTTAATAAAATTAATAAATCAATACACAAATAATCAAAATCACTAAATCAAACCACTCAATTTTAAGTATGTTTTTGAAAATATAAAACTTTCAGTCCTCTAAAGTTTAGTATAATGACACATGCACTCTCTATTTTGTTTAATTATTACTTTTGCATCTCTGAAGAATGTTAGTGTAAAGTTTAAGAGAGGTGGTAGTATAATGTTTTTAAATATACAGTGGTACAATTGTAATGAAAACATAAAAATTAGGAAGTTTTGTGTAATTTAAAACAAAAAAAGTTGGGATCGCAAAACAGGCCAGCTTGGCCAACTCGTTTGTGGCCTGCCAAAAACAGGTAGGGCGGGCTAAACTGTCAACCCACCTCGCCTATAAGTGGGTTGACCGGGCTGACCCACCAATTTTTCTAAATTTTTTAATTTCAAATTTTTATTTTTTTTTCAAACCAATTTTTTCTTTGACTCAAATTTCAAAATATCAATTTAAAATATCATAACCAAACTATCTAGTCTAAAAATTATAAGTAAAGTGGTATTCCTAAAGTAAATTTCTAATTTTTATTTCTAATATAAACTAAATTTTAATCTAATATGATTAATTTATAAAAAAAATAAAATAATAATACTAAAGTTTGATTATAATATATAATTCTCATGCTTAAAATTTTTATTTTTAATTTTAATTGATTAGAAAAAATTATTAATATATTATATTTAGGATGGCGGTTGACAGGTCAACTCATCCCGTCTCGCCTCTGTCTCAACCAGTTGGCGGTCTAGGTGAGGCGGGCCAAAACCCCTACCCTTTAGCGGGTCACCCATCAAGCTTGGCCCATTTTACCATCCAAAAAAAAAAATATATATGTAATTTTATTCAATCTAAAAAAGTGCATCTATAATTTACTTTTTTATTAAACTTTCAGGTCAATGTACAAGTAATAGCACATACACATATATATATATATATATATAAAAAGAGAATTTAATTGGTATTTCTGTAAAAAAATTTACACTATAAAGAAGTATGCGCTGAGTATGAAAATGATGATTCAAGTTGCTAAGGTAGCATATTTACTTAAACCTCACTCACTATCTACTTGAAACTTTGTTTACAATGTTTTCACTGTACCTTGTGATGGAATAGGTATTAGTTTTCTTACATGAAGTAATTTATAATTATATAAATGAAAAAAAATAAAAACTCCAGCATAACTTGTGATGGAAAATTAAGTATCATGCCATAAAATTAGATAGAAAGTTATCGAATACATGAGTTAAATGAAATTGTGATAAAATTTCGTGGCTTTTAATATAGAAACGGAGAGAGGAAAGAAAAATAGATGTAAAAGATTTAAAGAATAATGACATGTTGTTGTTAAAATAGGTTTATATGGTGCTCATTATATAAGGGAGTGTTCTTGGTAATAAAAAAATAAAAAGGAAAGAGCTGTATGTTTAGAAATTAAGAAGAGTGTGTTACCAAAGCAAATAATTAGGCCAGAGAATGCGCAAGCCCAGTGAGTTTCAGCTTTTAGTTCATGTACCCGTCAAACTGATTTGTGTAAATTTCTCATTACTTTCTTATTACAGTTCCGGAAAGTTCAATCTAAAACAAAACTATGCCTCCGGAATGCAAGGTATGAGAAAATATAGAGTACAAAGAGAAATTCTTTTAATTTTTGCATCTTCTAATATTTCTCAATAATTAAATCTTTAAACAAAATTCCAGCGTGATTTATTTAGGTAATAGTTGTTACATATGGGAAATTGGTTTTTATATTCTTTTTTTTTTTTTACCTTCTAGAAAGCTCCGTTTGATATATATATATATATATATGTATGTATGTATGTATAAAAAAGATAACACAGGTAAGAAAAAAAAGGTTAGGGTGAGAAATGAGAAAACATACTAATAATTATAAAATTTTAATAAACGATTCAGATTGAGTTGTTAATTAAATAAGTTCATGTGGTTCTTTCACATAGAAACTTTCTCTTAAACTTTACATATGGACCACTCTCGTCACTCCTAAGGAATCCTTTTTAAGGTCATTACCATCTTCACCTCACCACCACTACCACCATTATTCTGTTCCTAATAACAAATAAGAGATAGAAGTGCAAGTGTTTGGTGGGACTCAAATTGAAACTCTATAGTTATAAATGAAAGAATAAGTGCTTCAAAAATGTAATTTGTTTTCTCCTCTTTCAAATTTAAAATAACACTGACTTTTGCTTTTGCGTCATTTTATTTTTGTCTCCTTTTTCATTGCAATGCTCTATAATAGTTAAATTCTTTCTCTTCTCAATTTTATATTTTTGTTATTTGATTATGGTTTTAAACAGTGTCATGTTATATATGTTTCACTCCACTACCATCACCATTGCCAATGACATTACCAACGGTGGTAGTAGCGGGTGGCGGTGGTGGTAACAACCTTGTAGAGCATTTTGCAAGGGTGACAAAAGTAACATGTTAAGAGTTTTTGTATGATTGGTAGCGATGGTGGTATTGATGACAATGGTGGGGGGTGGTGTTATTGATATACAACTCCGTGTGAAAGGTTTTTCTGTAATCGGTAATGATGGTGGTGGTTGTATTGATGACAATGGTGGTAGTAGATACCTTACAGAAGATTCCAGACATTATGTTTTTTTATAAGTCCTAATAATTTACTAGACATGAATTTTTTAATATCTCTATACTATTTGATGTACTCGTCTAAAATATATTTTTATCTTTGAAATTTGTTAAATTCAAAATATTAAAATTAACTACGTTGTGATTTCTATGTGAGATGAATAGCATGAGCTTGTTTAATTAACAACTCAATATGAACCTTTATAGAAATCTTATGGTTATGATTATATTTTCTCACCGTAACCATTTTTCTCACCTCAGTTGTCCTATATATATATATATAAAAGCTAAAAGATATGATTATTAAGCTAAGGAGGATATATTTATCACTTTTAAATATTATACTTACACACTAGTTTATTTTATGTTACTTTTAGTTATAATTATTTAGTGAGATGTCCTTAACCTTTTTTTATTTATTATTTTATGTTATTTTTAATTATAATTATTTAGTGAGGTGTCCCTAACCTCGCTTTATTTATAATTTTATGTTATTTTTAGTAATACTTATTTAGTAAGGTATCTCTAACCTTGTCTTGTTTATTATTTTGTGTTACTTTTAATTATAATTATTTGATTTGATGTTTGTAATCTTATTTAGTTTATTAAATTAGTTATTTTTAAATTATTAATTAGCCATTTTTAAAAAAATGTAATGGTTATTTTTTTACATAAACATGAAAAAAATTGTAATAAAAGTTTTAATCCTTAAATAAAGGTTTGAATTAATTTGTAGTTGAAGGTTTGATCTTGGGGATTTAAATGAGTTAATATTTAAGGTGAAATATTCTTATATTCTTTAAAACCATGATAAAGAAACTCATCTATCCCTACTAGTCACTACAAAAATAATTCAAATTTTTCTAAATAATTAAAAAAATAATAAATAGATTATTATAAACAAATATGTATATATATAGAATTCTTTTTCTCTTTTGTTATTTAAATTATTTACATGATATTTGTTGTCACTCCTTTATTTTTTTTTGTCTCTTATATACACACACACACACATATATATATATATATATATATATATATATATATATATATATATATATATATATATGAAAATGCAAATTTAAAAAGATGAACATGCCCAATTATCGAACCCTTTTTCAGCAGTTATTTTAGCCATGTTTTGAGACATTGGTTGGATTACTAATGTAATTGAGAACGCAATTACATTTAGGAATGACAATGGGTTGGGGCGGGCAAGGGTAGTGGTTACCCACCACTCGACCTGCTACAAAAACCCGTCTGGTACTCGCTATAGAAATACTTGCGGGTTTTTTTAATACCCGCGAGTATCTATGGGTACCCATGAATATTTTAAAAAAAAATTAAAAAATTAAAAATTTTTTTATAACAAGTTTTATCAAATAAATCATTTATTTTTTGGAAAATCTAGAAATAAAATTAGACTAGTTTTTACAACATTAATTAGATCTAAAAGTAGATTAATATAATACATTATAAGAAAATATTTAATACAAATAAAATCTTTATTTTATATTATCAACATTTTTATAATAAATAATTTTATTAACTATGAAGTTTTCATAAAAAAATAAGATTGATATAAATGAATTTTGATAATTAATATTTTAATTTGATTTACTTTTCAAAAATATTATATTTTTTAACTTATATATATATATATATATTATTTTAGTTTAGCGGATAATAGGTACCCGCAGGTACGGGTGCTACAATACCTTTATCCTTGCCCGTTAAGGAGTGGGTAGAAAAAAACTGTACCCGCGGGTGGCGGGTATCCATTTATACTATCCGTGCGAATATTTTTGGAAGTTTTATCAATGGACGTAGATTTTTTTGCCATCCTAGTTACGTTCAGGCTCCACTCTAGTGTTTATCAAGGAAGAACTTTAGTACTAGAAGGAGTTGGCCGTCACTTTCTATCTTTCGCCTACTAATTACACAAATCCGTTAATTAACATATTCTCACTAATTATGTGATCATTATAGTAGGAAGAAATGAAGGGAAGATCCGTACATAAATAAAAAATTTCCCTATCATTTTATGTAATAAATTAGAAATATGTAACAAATATGGTTTATGTATATATATAAGTGTGGTTTTAATTATGATTTTTTTAATTAAATAAATAAATGAAGAAGAATAGTTATATATTGAAATGAATAACTAAACCAATTAAGAAAATAAATTATTTCTTTATAATTAATAATAGATTAGAATTAAATAAAAAACAATTTTGAGACACATAGAATACTGTTACATCTCATATATTTTATTATTTTGTTAGAAAAAGACGTATCTCATACTTAAAATAAGTATATATAGGATGGATATTTTAAAATACAAAAAAGCACGTATATAAAAAAATACCTCAAGATTTATAATTTTTTCCTTATTATTGTTATTCAAATCATAGGAAGTTTAACTAACAAATATAATATACTGTAATCTAGAATGATTCAACTGTAATTATACATATATTTAATGTAGTAGCACACTTTACTTAAGAAAAAGTGCATGTTGATTTACCATATTTTTATCAATAGTTATAGATTACATAGAGGAGTAAAGATAAGAAGAAAAATATAAATTTTGTGTGAAGAAACAATGTTGTCCGTAGATAACTTATTTATGGAAGCTTCCATAGGTAATATTACTTTAACGTAGATAACAACTAAAGTCTGTAGTTAAAGTTATTTTACGGATAAATTATCTATTGACAAAATCCATAGATAATATTCTTGTAGGTAATCTTGACTGACAGATTCCAAAGTTCGTAGGTAATTTATCTACAAATATGTGTGTATATAACTAATCTACAGACGTACCCATAGGTAATTTATCTACGGATATATCTGTAGATAATTTATCTGCAGACGCGTTTGTAAGTAATTTATTTACAGATATATCCATAGATAACTTATTTACAAAAACTTCCATAGGTAATGTATCTACAAAGATATCCGTAAATAAATTACATACAGACATTTCTGTTGGTAATTTATCTACAAATATGTCTATCGATCCATATGTTCTATAGAAATTTATCTATGAATTTATTTGTAAGTAAGTCACCTACATATATATCTTCATGTAATTCATCTATGAACAAATTCGTAGATAATTTTATATATATATATATATATATATATATATATATATATATATATACATGAACCCTCGAGTGAAGATGCAGCAGAAATAATACAAAAGAGTTGTATTGATTGAAGAGAGAGAATTACAAGAATAAGAGGGAGGAGGGAGAGAGACTCCGGATGCACCATCCAGTCCCCTTCAACTGAACCCTCGATTACAATTTATAGAAAATGAAAAGTTACTATTACAACAGTGATTTTAACTATTACAACAGTAACTCGATTTACCGCTACAGTGAATATTGTACAGTGTACAGTGACTGGCGGCTCCGCTACAGTGAACAGTGATTGAACAGTAACCTTTTGCACAATGCATGAGAGTATTGGCTTCAGTCGTCGTCAGACTCTTCGATCTGGTAAAATGACCCGGAGGAAGAGGATGCAGACGAACTGACTTCTTTCTTGATTTTTCCTTTAGACGAACTGGCTTCTGAGTCAGTCGAAAGGAGATTCAGGATCTGATGAAGATTTCTAGCCAAGGCTTCATCATCTGTTGAGGCTGCAAGGGCAGCTACAATATTGGCTTTGCGATTGAGAAATTGGCAGGTTTCTGGGTCTGCCGATTTGAGGCTTTTTGGGTTCTTCTGGAACCATAAAGCCACTCCTTGTGAATTGGCATGGGCGGTATTGAACTGATCCCACCATTTTACTGAAGCTTGTTTCCCTAACATTGGCAAAAGCTTGGGATTTGTTGCATTTTTCTGGTACTGATGTTGCCAGGCAAAAATCCATGCTAAGGAAAAGATTGACAAGAACCGAAGAGATGGATGAAACGGATTGTTTCCTTCTTCAACTCTTGATTTGAACTGATTAAATCCTGCCTTGATATCTTCAGGAAGGATAGATTGAATTGGTCCGAAGAAATCCCACCATTCAGCGAATCACTGGGGGAAGAAATATCGAACATTTTTCTTGAAATATATCAGCCACGAGTGCCGATGATTTTTGTTTTGAAACCAAAATACATTGGTCCAGGCATGGATATAATCCCAGTAAGTATAACCAATCGGGTCAAAAGGCTGGGAAAATTTCCTTACTTGGTTTGGTTTCTGTTCAAAATCTTTAAAAGTTAAAACTTTTAAAATTTGAAGAGTAGAATGTGTGATAACATTGTTATCGTTTTTATCAAAATTGTATTTAATAAAAACAGATTTTGAATCCACCAAAATAAACTCGTAAAATTTCCTAGTCTTATTGAGACTAAGAGGTTTAAACAAAAATGTTGGTGGAAAGATTTTTGCACAAATCTTGTTTGGGTTGGAATCCCAGAATTCGGGTTCCATTTGAATTGTTGGATAAAATCTTCCTTCTTTTGGTAGATAGGAAGAAGGCTGTTTTTGATTAATTGGTTGAGGCTACTCTACCAATTCTTTTGGCTGCAAGGTTAGCTTTGATTGGGCTATTTCTGAAATAATTGATTTCAGGTTCTGATTCCAGAAAGGATCGTTAGATTCTTCTGAAAAGATTTGTTTCCATGATTTTGAAGGAAGATTGGTCAACCCAAAGTCTTGAAGGGCTTGAAGGGTTGGAAGGGCCATCGCATAGTCGGATGGCTTGGTTACTAGGGTAGTAGACCCTTTGGTTGGTTGCGGGGTAGATGACCTGACTTTGGTGACAGCTAGCTGAGTAGATGACTCAGATTTGATGAGAGCTTGCTGAGTCGATGACTCAGCCTGGGTAGATGACCCGTGATGTCTAGTCTGCAAGGAGACCTGGATAGATTGATCATCCTTTACTGAGGATGATTTCTGGGCCTGGGATAAGCCCCAGGCTGATCTTCTGCGGCCTCTTGAGGAGGCGACTTTCACCTGTAATTTTGGAGGTTTCATTTCACATGTGTCCGACCCTGAAGAAATTCACGAGTCAGATAGTCAGGAAGAGTGTTTGAAGTACCTTTGATGTATTCTATCTCGAAATAAAAAATACTTAAGATTGCTTGCCAACGGGCAAAAATTTGTTTTGATGCAAGATTTTTTACATCTTTTTGCAAAATTTCTTTGGCTGACTTGCAATCAACCCGAACTAAAAATTTTTTATTTAATAAATCAGATTGGAATTTTGAGATGCAAAGAACAATAGCCAAAACTTCCTTTTTAATAGTGGAATAATTTTGTTGGGCTTTGTTCCAATGTTTTGAGGTAAATGCAATGCTCAGTATGATGCATGCGTTGTTTGAGGACACCACCATATCCTAAGTCAGAGGCATCGGTTTCAACAATCTTAAGGAGATTGGGATTTGGCAGATATAGACAGGGTAAAACTTTGACCTGCTGTTTGATATGTTTGACTAGATTGGTGTGGATATCAGTCCACGGTGGAGGAGACTTTTTGAGTCTGTCATGAAGAGGTTTAGAGATGATACTAAGCTGAGGAAAGAAGTCAGCGACATAATTTAGACAACCCAAAAAACTTTGAAGTTGCGATTTTTCTAAAATTTGATTGGGGAATTTGTCAGCAAATTCAATAACTCGACAAATTGGTTTGATAGTTCCCTAAAAGATGTAATGGCCAAGGAATTTGATTCTAGTATGAAATAGACAGATTTTAGTTTTAGAAATGGCTAGGCCGTTTCGTCTGATTACTTTGAAAAAGATTTCAAGATGTTTAAAGTGTTGATCCACAGATTGGGAAAAGATAAGAACATCATCGATATAGACAATGCAGAAATTGGAATATGGATTGAATATGTCATTCATAATGTTTTGGAACTCCGAAGGAGCGTTTTTAAGACCAAAGGGCATTACGTTCCATTCGTATTGCCCAAAGGGAACAGTGAAGGCCGTTTTGTAGCGATCACTAGGATGAATTTGGATTTGCCAAAATCCAGATTTCATATCAAATTTAGAAAAGATTTTTGCCGAATGTAATCGGGAAAGAAGATCTTTCTTGTTTGGAATTGGATACCTAATCCATTGAAGAGCTTGATTGAGAGGTTTGTAATTAATGACTAGCCTCGGAGCACCTCGCTCAATTTCAGAGGCCTTGTTGACATAGAAAGCAGCGCAAGACCATGGACTCTTGCTCTTTCTGATTAATCCTTTGGACAAAAGGTCCTTGATTTCGTTTTGACAATGAGTGACAAGATCATGACTCATTTGGATTGGCCGAGCTTTGGTCGGGATTTGTCTATCTATGAAATGCTTTTCGTAAGGAAGATTAACCATGTGTTTTTTCCTATCCCCGAAAGTATTAGGAAGGTCAGAACAGATGGTAGATTGAAAACGATCAGAAAGACTCTTGATACGTTTTTTGACATGAGGGAGAGAAAGTTGACTCTCTATCTGCTTGAAGGAAATTTTTTCTTTAAGAAAGTTAATCTGATTAAGTTTTCGATCAACTTGATTAATATTCCTATGGACAGGTTTGTCTAGGAATTTAAATAAGATTGTTTTTCCCAAATGCTGGGTGGTTATACCTTCACCGGAAATTTGAATAGGGAAGATAGTCTTGATGAATGGTGACCCTAAGATGACATCATTCTTAAGGTTTTTGATCAGAAGAAATGGAGTTTCTACCTGAAGATTATCCTTTTGGATGATTGCCGAAGGAAGCTTATACTGGATTTCTAGTTTTGACCCACTAGCAGTCCTAAGCCTTTCAGAAGTTTTGTGGAAGTATTTGGTCGGAATAAGTCCTTCCAAAATACAATTTGAATCTGCTCCGGTATCAAATAGAGCTATAGTTTTCAGGACAAAATCGGTTACGATAATGGTAACATCAATATAAAACTTTTGAATGCTACACTGATTGATGAGGTTGTTGAAGAGGGTATCTTCGTTTGATGAATTATGATCTGACTCATAATCCTGATTACAGTTTTCATGGTCATTTGGGACCATGTTATCAGATAAAGCTGTAGTTATTTGAGATATGATAGTCTCGTGCAACTGTGATTGAGTTTTGAGTTCTCGGACTTCGGATTTGAGAGAACGAATTTCAGCCTGGAGGTCCTGAATAGTGACTGGCTTGGCTGAAGATTTTTCCAGTCGTTTAAGAGTTTGAGTAAGATCAAACTTATTATTAACAAACCTATTATCAGAACGCGTAGGTTTGGGTTTGGAAAGGATTGCCTTTAATTTCTCAAGATACTCTTTTCTATCCTGAGGGTCTTGAATGGATTCTAGAGCATCAAGCAATAGGTTTTGCTCATCATTGTGAATGACATTGATGAGGGGAGATTCAGAACTTTCGCTACTAGAGGAGGAAAGATCATCGTCAGCTTGGATGTCGTCAGAAGAGATTTTTACATTTTCTTCTTCTTCTTCTGAGGAATTATCAGAAGAATTTATCAAAAGATTACTAAGTTGATCCTGGACAATAGGATCAAGATTAAGTTCACGAATCTTAGAGGAGACTCGACAAAATCTTGCTAAGTGACCTTTACGGCCACACTTATAACATGTTCTAGTTTCTCTAGAAAGATTGGGAGGATTAGTGTTTTGCTTACGAAGATTGGGATCAGGAGGCCTACCATGTTTGATATTAGACTGGCGAGTCTTAAACCTATAGACTCTGCGTTTGGGTTTATTCAACTGTTGCTGAGAATTTTTTTTATGGGTAGTCTTTCCCGGATTTTTGGAACAAGGAAGACCGAATTGTTGGCAGAAATTTCCCAAGTCTCTGCGATTCTGAGCCTTTTCTCTGGCTAATTGCTTTTGAATGTTGTCGTCCTGACAGATTTTGAGAGCGACCTTTTGAACATAAGCTATGATATTACCATAACTTAACTGATCATAAGGGATTTCTCCGTTAAACTGGGAACGGATTTTTTCCCTAACTTTGTCTCCTAAGGATTTTGGGAGTCCAGCTAGGAAGGTTTCTTTCCAAAAAGGTTGGTGACAGTCATCTCTAGTGTAGACTCGAGTAAGGAAGGTGTCCCTATACCACCTAAAATTACCTAAGGTCTTACACTTAAGAGTAGATAGGAGATCTGCAGAACGATCTTTGTAGATGGAAGGATCTCCGATAAAATGTTTGACAATGGCCATGATTAAGGTATTAACGGCGTCGGGAATAGGTTTCCCTTTGTCAGTAAGGACGTTTCCTTCAGCGTCCATTTTGACTGCCGTAAAAATTTCATGTTTCTCAGTGTCGGAAACATAATTATCCCACCAGCCTTTGAGTTGACCAGAAAAGCCAACGGTCAAGATTTCTACTATAGTCTCATCAGAGCTATCTAAAGCTGTCTGATATGCAGTGGAGACCAAAGTCATGTGTTGAAGAGTATTAAGGATATTATACTCAGTTTGACCATCTATGTTCCATTCATATATTTGATTGGCGTTGAATGACCGAAGACTTTGATCATGCTTTTCCTCAAGGAGAAGATCAGAAGCAGTAGCTCGATTGTAATAAAGTTTAGAAGGCTGCTTCCAATTGAGAGTCTTACTAATAACAGGATTGATTTGAGGAACAAACTTACTGCTAGATGCAGCATCCTCAGACTCGGAACCTATGGAAGAAGTTCCTAATTTTTTAATCCTAAGAGATTGGTCTTTTTGGGAGACACTCCTAGTGATTGGTCCTAGCTTAACAGATCCTACCTGTGAAGAACTAGGGGTATCAGGAATAACTACAGAGTTATCTAGATTAGATTTTCCTAAGGCTTTAGTCCAATTCTGATGAATAAGCCTAAATTTATTTCTAGTCTTGGTAGTTAGACTAAAGGGTTTAAACAATGGTTTGGAAATGGAAGAGGTCTCATCGTCTTTGGTTCCTGAAGATGAGGCTTTTCCTACAAGGTTTTCTCCTAAAACTTGGAGGTACTTATTGGTATAATTGTTTTGTTCCATAAAGGCTTTAATATCTTGGGCTCCTATGGTTTCATCTGATTTGTACTTAAAAGGCGAGGCTAAATACTTATCCTCTAAGTCTGGAATGAAATAACTGCTAGACGGAGGCAGGTCGGACTTAATGAGTTGATCATTCTTACGGTGCCAGACAGTTAAGGTATTGATAGAGAGATCTTCTGTGATTGTAATTATCCAAGGAGGATAAATTTTGTTCCTATGAAGGTAGACATTTAACCAATCAAAGAAACAAACATGAGTTTGGACTTCATTAAGAAATTCATAAAAGGAATCGATGATTTTTGACCTATGGTCACCCTTAAACTTGCTAAGAAACCATTTCCTCTGAGAGGTCCAAGTCTCAGAGTAGAATTCCTTACGAAGGGTTGGTTTGTCTATGGTGTAACTATTCATAGTTGACCATACTGCATTTCAGATTGAGTAGGAGAATGTATTTCTGAAGAAATGTCTTCCTCAGTCCTACTGTAGATATTTCTAGGGATAGAAGATGAGTTATCTAACCCTTGAAGATTGACTTCTGGAGTAATAATTCTGGGAATTGAACTCCGATTTGATTGGGAAGCTATAGAAAAAGATCTTCTGGCACTAGTATAGGCCAATCTAGAAGCTTCGGATCTTGAAGAGAAAGAATTTCTCCGATCAAAGATGATTTCTACCTTACCAGCCTCAGATTGTCTAATTTCCTGGAATTCAGGGGTTTGACGAGGAAGGGTTGGTGTAGCTTTTTCTAGTTGCCAAGGGGTTGGTAACTCTACCTCATCCCATTTGATGAGTTTGGGAACAGCAACATTTGCCCTAGTCATATCAGTGACAAACAAAGTTGTTTCCCGATCGTTGGTTTTAAGGAGAACTCTTGAGTTACAAGTGTTCATAACCTTATATTGAATTCGTTAGAGAAGAGCTGCAAGGATAGAACCTTCTTTCATGTTTAACCCATGCAGACGAATGTTTAGAAACAATGAATCTAAGACATTTCTATCTAAAAGACTCACCGTTTTGTTTGGAAAACAATTGAAATAAACAGGACCATGTCCTAGACTGGTTTCTACGGTTCCTATGAGGGAATCTTGAAAGTCATTGTGCCTAATATCGCGAAGGCACATGAGGATTGAGGTGTTAAGCCCTTCGCTAACAAGGGGTTTGACAGCTACTTGAACACATCCTATGTGGAGGTATTTGTACTTCCTAGAATGTTCAACTATCGATTGTTTGGTAAGAAGATGGAATTCCTCACCAGTTTGAGGATCCAAAGGGATATTGTTTTCTGCAGTCCTAATGATGTAGTCAGAACTACGGACATGTTTGGATTCGTCAGGAATATAGAGTTCATCCTGAGGGATTTTAGGGATTTCCCAATTATCTATGGCTTGATTGATATCTTCAAAGCAGACTTCTTCTTCGAAGATGTTATTTTTGGGAGGTATTTCCTCAACCGATTGATTTTGCTCAGTGAGCAGATTGTTGGTAGAAGGAGAAGGACAGAAAAGTGACGAGAGAGGGAGCGAAGAAAAGAACTCATTGTTTAGAAATCTTCCAGTATCATTACCTTCATTTGGTTCTATAAGAAACTATTATTCTGGATCTAAATCTAAGTTTAACACAAAATTATCATCCAAAGGTATTCCAGTTTCCAGGTTACAGAATTTTTTTTTTAATAAAAAATAAACTTACTGAATTACAAAATTTACAGAACATTATCTCTTTTAGAATTACTTCTTCAATGAAATAATCATCCATGGTAGAGACATCCGGCAAAGGCACATAGGCAACATGGACTTACCGCCTCCCTCGGGCCTTACTGCCAATCCAGCCCCAGGCCAAACCGTTGACACCATGAACCATTACTCAAAGAAGTCATAAAATGAAAGAGAAATAAAAACTAAAAGGGAAAAAAGCTGGGTTTACAAGGCGGTAATCCGCGCAGTACCAGTTATCTGCGTCACACCTCATGAGTTTTTTAACCCGACAAGGCTTACAAAACCGCAGTTTTCGAAAATCAAGGGCAAATACCCAGGTTTTCAGAACGAAGAAGATAAAGAAACAGTCTACAACTTTAGATCAGAATAGCGTTAAATCATAATTTGAATGATAAATTAAACTTAGATCAAGAACAATAAACTCTTATTTCCCCATCAGGCTCTGATACCAGAAACCCACGGATCTACAAACTAGGAGAGAATAGGAAAGATGCAGGACATGCAACAGATGAACTGGATTTACGCGGCGGTAGTCCGCACAAGACCGGGTATCAAGAGCTCGGGGCGGTAGAACCTGCCAGTTAGAGAGCTCAGGTTTTCACAAATATGAGTGAAGATGCAGCAGAAATAATACAAAAGATAAATATATGGGGATTTACCTACAAATTAGTTCATGGATAAGAACCATTTTTTTTCAAAATCATTACATTTTCATATAAATAGTCAACCTGTTTTTTTATTTATAAATATATTTTAAGATAAATTTTCAAAACTTAAAATAAAACATAAATTCAACCTACAAACATCTTATAACACTTAAAATATTGAACATATTTAAATTAGTCCTAATTAGTATACTAATTATATTTCTATTTTTGTCCTACAAATAAAAAAAGTTATATATCCTTATAATTAGAGTAATTGAGCGAATGTTGTTGTTGCTGTTGGTCATCTTGTGTACGTTGCTGGTCAACTTGTTGTTGGTCATCTGGTTGTTGTTGTTGCTATTGCTAGTATGCTAGTTGTTGTTGTTGTTGTTGTTGCTGTTGTTGGTCATCTTGTTGAAACATCTCTAGGCACCAGGCGGTCGCAACTTAAGGACAAAACCAAGTAAAGACTGGAATTTACGATTCAATCGCTCATTATCCTCCCTAGATTATTGTGCCTCCTCCCTTTATTGGTGTACCTCCCTTAATTGGGTCATCTCCTCTGAATCACATGCCAAATTAGAAAATGACTGTATTTGTTGCATAATACTAGAGTTGCTACCTTTATAACATTTTCCAAGTTGTCCAATGCCATAGATAGGTACTTTTTTAATTGCCACTAGCAACTATAGTCCAACACTAACTTCAAAGTCTTTCTTTTTTAGCATGATCTAAAGGGTTGGATTCTGTAGCACCAACACAAGATGCAACCTCAGATCTAGCTTGAGAAAGCTTAGTCTCAAAATCTTTCTGTCATTTATAAATAAATAGGTCATTTGATAAATCTAATACATTATTAAAACAAAAAGATAAACATGCAGATACTATATGTCAATCACTAAAACTTTAAGTAAGTTGTTATCATCGAATCATCATAACTGTATGTAGTAAACTTAAGTAAATTGTGATTATAAAATTATTTTGAGCAAAAATCATCTAATTTAATATTTTCATAAATTTATTACTTGGAGGAGTAGTCCATTATTCTTGGAAGATTCGCTTTTTACTGTATGGTGTTAGCCTCCTATATGATGGTTGTCATATAAGTACATCGAGAGAAAAAGTTTGGAAAATGTTAGTGTAATTTATTAAATAATCTTAAAAAAAAACCAGGTAATCATGATTTTGTTGCACACTTGAATGATTTAAAATATATCTATCCAATGGATATTTGTTCCATACTTAATCTATACAAATAAATCAATCAAATAGCAACATCAAGTTGTAAATCCATATTTAACAAATAGTTCAGAGAAATTTTAAGAATCAATCAACTCACTTTTTAAAAGTGTTATAAATTTAAATAAATTTAACATGTTGTCTAGAATTTGGTCATTTCTGAAAGGCACGAAAAAATACATTTTATACCCTATTAGACAAGAAAATAGAATATACATCACTACTTTTATCTATGTTTTCTTTTCTTTCTTTCTTTTAAAAAAAAATATAGATATAATAATTGTTTTCATAAAAGTATCCCAAACCAAAGACGTAGCCAGGAGCAAACTTTAAACCAAATTAATTAGCACCAATAAAATAAAGACATTAGCTACTCTTCATCACAAAACTTGGAAAAGAGAGCACGGTTGAGGAGAGTCATATCTGCAGAACACCCATGACACAGAGGTTCTGCCAATCAAAGATAGTTGAGTATGGAGGTTTAACCAAGACTTACAAGAATGTGTGTAATATCTATTAGTTAAAGTGAATGTGCTTTTTAACTTCAATGACAAGAGAGAAATGTGATGTTATAATAACAAGAGATGTATCAAAATACAAACAATGTGATTTTGAAAAATCAATGACATGATAATAGAAAAATGTAAAAATCAATCACAAATAAATCTCACAAGGGATATTTGTTCTATGCCTAGTCTACACAAATAAATCAATCACATACTAAATAATGCCACATTAGAACTTTTAAAAAATGAATAAGCACGTATCTTGAAACTGTTATCAATTTAAATAAAGATTTTGTATAATATCTATCCATGACACAAAGGTTTTGTAAAACAAATATGATAATGTGAAGTTAGTTTTCCAAACATGCTTGATGGAGATTTAACTAGGATTTAGAAGAACATGTGTAATATTTATCTAGTGAATGTGATTTTTAACTTCAATAACAAGAGAGGACTATGGTGAAGAGGGATGTATCAAAACACAGAAAATGTCATTTTAAAAAATCAAAGGCAAAAAAATAGTTTAATTTGTTTTTCAACAAAAAATACTAAAACTAGGGGAGATTAGAGGGGGCAAAACCCTCTAACATGAAAAATTTTAATACAATGTCTTCCCCTTTTAAACCTCGCTCCCAAACACACCTCTAATGGCAGCTTTAGAGAATCCTAATAAAACGCTATAGGTACTAATAAGAACAAGAGGAAAAAATCCTAAACTAACCAGAACAAGAAACCAATTTTAGAGAACATGCATCACAAATCAATAATTAAAAAACACACAATTGAACTTACCATTTTATGCTCACAACAAAATAGAGCGGGTTGCATAAGAGCTTATAACAAAAGGGATACCAAAACAACAACAGAATCACAAGATGTAAACTTGAGCAAGAACAATGCGGGTAATGGAAGAATGAGAGAACATCATGTCTATGCAAGGAAGAAGAAGGAAAACCTAATTGCTAACTAAGCACCAAAATAAGGTTTTGATAATGAAGGATAAAAATTGCAAAAAAATAAAATTGACTTTTGGAGATTTAAAAATAAATTTGTAAAATTATTTTTAATTTTTAACTAAAATAAAAATAATAAGTTAAAGTCTTATTGTTAAGTCCACTAAATAAAAGAATTTAAAAATATCCCAATGACATGGACTCATTAAAAATGTGACACAAAATGATTGGTCATGTCATTGAGGGTACCAAAACCCTCTAATTAAAAAGGGTACTGAAGTTAAAATCTATATATGTGTGTGTGGAGGGAAGGTGTGTGTATATATATATTTATTGTTCTTGCCATCAAGTTGTATTCTGGAGTGAAGAAAACTTAATTAGAAGAATTCAAGTGTTTTAGCTTTGGTTATGGGTGGAGATCTTATAAATAGTGTTCATGGGACTATCCTAATTCTGATATTTTTATAACATGTGATGAAATTATCATTGTGTACATTACTTATGGCCTCTGGCCTGTGCTGCAATTGCACTATTGCATGTGCTCGCTCTTTTGATTTTGCAGTTTAGGATACTATGAGAATTGTGGATATAAGAATAAAATGCTGGTAAACTGATTTTCTGAAACTGTCACCCTGTGCTATCATGTCTGTAGCAAGGCTATGCTATGCCTACCTAATATTTTGCACAAAAAAGGCAAAAACCAAAAGGAAAACAAAATACTAAAACTCAAATAATACTAAAATAGGTATAATTATTTTGTTCATTTTGCATATATCTTATCTTATTCTCAAAATACTAAAAATCAAATAAAACAAAATACTCTATTCGTGTAAGAATTTAAATAATTCATTTTCTTTTTTAAGTATGAATTTGATGTAACATTTTTTGTATAAATAGCAATACTTTCTTATTTTAAAAAAACTATTACTCTAAATTCTAATTTTATTTCTTTTTCTTTCTTTTTAAGTTGAAATTGATTGTTGTTTTCTAAAGTAATTTCAATTTTAAATTAATTTTTTATTCTAGTTTTATTCATTAAAGAATGAAGAGTCAAGGAAAGCACCTTTTTTGTGGGACATTAAAAATAAGTGGACCTTTTGTAATTTTTCTTGGTAGAAAATTATGAAAAAAAGCAGTCGTTTTTCTTTCTGCTCCCATGTGTGGTGAAATTACCACTTTGTGCATTATTTTAGGTAAAATTAGTAAAATTATTTGTATTAATAATCTATATGAGTATTGTTATACGTCGTGGATATGTTTTTTTTTTCTCTGAGCTCTTAAACATATGTAGATACTAGTATTTGTACTTACAAATATCCAATTTCACTAAATTAAAATATTATATTTTTTAATTCGAAAAAGATAATACTTTTTAACTAATTAATTAAATTTTAATTATAAAATTTTATTGTTATTAATATTATTTTTATAGAAAAATACATAACTAATAGAATTATTTCTTTTTATAAAATAAGTAAGAACTTGTTCTTAATAATATGTATTTCGTCTTAAGATGCAAAGAATATCAAATACCTATATGTGGAGTGTTTGTACAACACTGTCTCATTATCAATTAAGTGTTGAACGTGGTTTGGGATTTCCCCCACACAAATATCACACCTTATCTTACTCAACAACAAGAAGAAAGACTTAAAGTATGATCCAGATACACCACTACATTCAATAAATAATAAAAGTTGATACAGAGCAAATAAAAGGAATAAGATTTAAATTTTAATGTTGAAGCAATGAATGTGTTCCCAAATTCGAGTGTGCTTGAAAGTTTGAATGTGATCTTAAGTTCGTTACTTAACTTTATGTATGAAGGGATATTTAAATGAAAAACAACTACACATTCCATAAAGAGCAACTCGGTGTGGAAATATACCTATGTCATCTTTGTATGCATAGTCGTCAGCAAAACTTTGTGAGATACACCAATCAACACCATTTATTTTAGGTGTATTCTTGGGTTGTGTTAATTTTATACGTTGATTTTTCTCGACAATCAATTTGTCAATTTTTTATTTGATATTGAATTTGATTCTTGCATTCTTTCATTATCTTGTTTATGAAGAATTAATTTCTATCAATTTTCTTAAATTTTAAAATTATTATTTTTTATCATAAAAATGGAATTTGTGTATATAAATTGTTCATAAGCAAAAGTGATTTTTTTTAATGATGAATAAAAGAAGAAATTAAGTTACAAAATAAGTAAGAAGTTGTTCTTAATATTATGTATTTTGTATTAAGTTGCAAATTAAGTAGCAAGTTGTTTTTAAGAATATAAATCATTAACTAATGGCTAAAAGAATTTGAAAAAAATATCGAATACAGTGTTTGCACCACACTTACAACACAACACTATCTTATTGCCCATTAATTGCTGAAGGTGGTTTGGGATTTCCCCCACAAAAAAAGTCAACTTATCCTACTCAACAACAAAAAGAATGAATTAAAGTATGATGACGGATACACCATTACATTGAATAAACAATAAAATTTAACGATACAGAACAAACAAAAGGAATAATATTTAAGTTTCCATGTTGAAGGAATGAATGTATTCCAAATTCGAGTGTGCTCCAAAGTTCAAATGTGCTCGTAAGTTTCATACTTAACTTAATGCATGAAGGGATATTTAAATGAACAAACAACTACATATTCGGAAAGAGTAATTCAACAAGTAAATATCCTTGTGTCCTTTTTGTATGCATGGTCATAAGAAAGACTTTCTAGGATACACCCACAACAACATTTATTTTAAGTGTATTCTTGAGTTGTGTTAATTTTAGACGTTGACTTTCGTATACCGTCAATTTGTCGATTTTGATTTGATATTGAATTTGATTCATGCATTATGTCATTATCTTGTTTATGAAGTATAAATTTCTATAATTTTTCTTAAATTTTAAAATTATTACTTTTAATCTTAAAAATGGATTTCTGTAAATAAATTGTTCATATTGTGGCAAAAGTGCATTTTTCTCAATCATGAATTAAAACAGAAATTAAGTTACAAAATAAGTAAGAAGTTGTTCTTAATAATATGTTTTGTATTAAGTTGCAAATGAAGTAACAAGTTGTTCTTAAAAATATAAATTATTAACTAATGGCTAACAGAATTTGAAAAAAAAAATCAAATACCTATGTGGAGTTTTTGTACCACACTTGGAACACAACACTATCTCATTGCAAATTAAGTGTTGAATGTGGTTTGGAATTTCCCTCACACAAATATTACACATTATCCTACTCAACAACAAGAAGAAAGAATTAAAGTATGATCGCGGTTGAATAAATAATAAAAGTGAATGATACATAGCAAACAAAAGGAATAAGATTTAAGTTTCCATGTTGAAGCAGTGAATGTGTTCCAAAATTCGAATGTGCTCTTAAGTTTGTTACTTAACTTAATACATGAAGGAATATTTTAATGAAAAAACAACTACACATTCCGAAAAGAGCAACTCTGAGGAAATATACTTGTTTCATTTTTGTATGCATAGTCGTAAGCAAAACTTTGTAAGACACACCGTCAACACCATTTATTTTAGGTGTATTCTTGAGTTGTGTTAATTTTGTACATTAATTTTATTGGACAATCAATTTTTCAATTTGGATTTGATATTGAATTTGATTCTTGCATTCTCTCATTATCTTGTTTATGAAGGGTTAATTTCTATCAATTTTCTTAAATTTTAAAATTATTATTTTTAATCTTAAAAATGGATTTGTGTAAATAAATTGTTCATACATGGTCGAAAAAGTGAATTTTTTTCTCAATCATAAATTAAACAACAAATTCAGTTACAAAATATGTAAGAAGTTGTTCTAAATAATATGTATTTTGTATTAAGTTGCAAATGAAGTAATGAGTTGTTCCTAAAAATATAAATCATTATTTTTTTTCTTATCTATTCAATTACACTGACACATTAAGGATAGTCAAACTCTTGCCATGCTCGGGAACCACAATCCCATTAACGAATGGTATATCTAAGAGAATGTTATTTCCATGAACATGTTAGTTTGAGAATGGTAATTTGAAACTTATTTTATTAAAAAGTTAAAAAGATTGTGGGAGTATAAAGTGTATATAATTAGTTATTTGTAAAAATAACTTCTATTCCGATAGAAATCCTATATATCCACCATCACCTATGGGAATCATAAGGACTGTAATTGTGTGTATTTTTCATTCTTATGGATCATTATTTATGAGAATACTTTTACAAAGCATATACCAAAATTAGTAATGATATTTCAGACTTCACAATTCCTTAAAAAAACATTTAAAAAAACTTATTTAAGCATAAGGACATGTTAAACCTTGTTGCACATACATTTTAAAAAAAATTATTGTTTTTATATTTAACGCTGTCTCTTGCATAAATGTTAATATGAACCAGGTGTATGTATGACATTGTCATAAATAGATATTCATCATATGAGCCTAAATGTCAAATGTCATGCATGATTTGTTAGAATTTTATCAAAATCTTTAAATTTTTTATTTAAAAATGAATATGAAATAAATAAATTTATATAGAGGATTTCGATGTTAGGTATTAATCTCTGTCTAAAAAGAGAGAGTAACAAATATAGTTAATTTAAATTGTTGATAAATAGAAAGAATGTTGAATATCATCCTGAAAAAGAATTATTTTTTTCACTTCTAATACTATATTATTTATATCACAACAAGTAACATGGTACAATTGCATTTGAGATGTGAACAATTTAAAATAAAATATATCGAAGTCGCACATAAAAATGTGTAATTATATATGAAGTATTAAATTACATGCACCTAATTAAAAGATTTGAAGAGTAGTGTGGTTCCCTCTAATTTAATACCTTAAATATATTTATAATTTATAATTTTAACTTTTATTTTTAATTTTTAGTTTTTTATTTTTTATTTTTCAGAATTTAAAAAATGTCCTCATTTAAAAAATTCAAACATGTCATTCCACACACCACCATGTCTCTCCATTCACTTTTTAATTTACAACAAAAATATACTAGAGAATGAAAACAAAAGAAGTTAAAAGGTAAGTTAAAATTGATGAGGGTATTTGGTCTAGTGGTATGGTTGCTTGTTTTGAAATTATATGATGAGTTCGATTCTTGGTTTGTGTGTGCATATTTTTATTTGTGATTTTGCACAAGGTCTTAGGTTCAAATCTTATCAAGACTAATGTTGTGTATTTTAAAATTAATATTATATTAATTATACTTTAATTAATTCTTAATTAAAAAATTAATAATGTCATGTCACTCTTTAACATGCAACCATCTTATGATGGAAGAACAAAAGTTACGCTTTTTATAAAATTTAGGAACAATAAATAAAAAAAAAATACAAAAATAACAAAATCAAGGGACACCAATATTAATTTAACCTTTTTTTAATTGAATCAACATACAAAAACACATACTAACATAATTATCATATGAATAAAAACATATACCGACACAGTTATCATAAGAGTAAATGCCAATTAGTTTATATAATTTTAAAATTTATAAAAAGTAGAGAGAAGATAATTTGAGAAGCTTTACATATATATCATAAAAAACAGTTGAATAAACCATTGATAATTCATAGAAAAAAAAGTTTATTCTATAAACATAGTGACGTAGAATCTCTAATAAATCCAAAAAGTTTTGTATAATTCTTATCTTTATTTCAAATTTTTACCAGATTAGGATTTATATGTTCATAAATAAATCTATTATCATTATTTCTAATTTTATCTTTATTTGAAAAAATATATGCTCGATTTTATTCCAATTCTATCTATCATCATTTTAATAAGAATATATTTTTTTATCTTAATTATATTTACATGAAGAATAAAAAAAATTAAAACATTATCTAATCAATTTGGATGTTAGATAATAAAATTTAATAAGATGGTATCTAATCACATATAGTTTAATTAACTTTGAATCAATCAAATT
Source organism: Psophocarpus tetragonolobus (assembly GCA_037954015.1). Classification (NCBI taxonomy): domain Eukaryota; kingdom Viridiplantae; phylum Streptophyta; class Magnoliopsida; order Fabales; family Fabaceae; genus Psophocarpus; species Psophocarpus tetragonolobus. The sequence goes on along the minus strand of JAYMYS010000033.1, from coordinate 976,511 downwards.
AAAAAGAAAATTTATCTAATCAACTTTTAATTATCAAATTTTAAAATATTATTTAATCCATTTTGATTAATCTAATTAAATTTAATAATATATTATCTAATAAGTTTTGAAATAACTAATACAATATTACAAAAATTATATTTAAAACTATCTAAATTGTTTACAACATGTTTAATAAAATATTTATGAGCTAATTTATAATCATCATTGTGACTAATATATTTATTTTATAATTTAAAATAAAAATTAAATTTATAATGTATAGGTATTTCAAATATATATGTAAGTACTTTTTTCAAAATTGATTGGATATAATTAGTTCGTAATATTATATTAAATTATTTTAAAATTGATTACATGATATCTTATTAAATTTTATTTGATGAAAAAACCGGATTAGATAAGATTTTTTAAATTTTGTCATCTTTATTAATTTTGCTAAGTTTAAAATTCTTAGATAATAAGATCTTAATAAATTCTTTGAATTAATTAAATAATATATCTTATTAAATTGAATTACATTAATAACATAAATATATTATGGATAAGATTTCTGTTTACTTAACTGTGCATTATCTTTTTTACCTTCTTGCTATTTTTTAGATTTTTCATCGTGATAATTGATAAACTAAAGATTTTTAACAATGTTAGTAACGGGAACAGAGAGTATCGCAATGCGAGAGTGCCGAAAAGAAATGCCGGAATAAGAGTAATAGTAAATTCTAGATTCACTCCTTGCCTATTTTCAAAACAATGTGTGGTATGCAAGAACAAGAACATATTCTGACACAATAATGATGAGTAAAAATCATAAGAGTAAATGCGAATTAGCATATATAATTTAAAAATTTATAAAAAGAAAAGAGAAGATAATTTGAGAAGCTTTACATATATATCATAAAAGAAGAGTTGAATAAAGCAGTGATAATGGATAGAAAATGTAGAATCATTAATTTTTTTAGAACATTAATGTATGATCAGTATTCAAATGAAAAAAGAGAGGTAAAATTGTAATGAAGATGGTATGGATAGAATTAATTAGTAATGGAAATCAAAGTGCGTCCAATCCAACAGGAAAGAAAGGCATCGATAGCGGCAGAAGCAACCTGGTCATCAAAGAGGAAAAGATGATCCCATGTGATGGGATAGGGCTTGTAAATAATATTGAAGCCAAGGATGCAGAGACTCAATGCATGAAGACCGAACCAATGGATGTGAGGGTTACAAAGGCGTGTAGCAGCGATGGTGGCAAGATCAGTAACATTACGGACATTCAGAGAGTAGTCTTGGAAAAGCATGTTGGCATGCTCTTGAACATGGACCCCTACAAATGTGGCAGTAGGGCAAGCGAGAAAGGTGAATAGAGCACGCGGCAGAAAGGGCGCGTGGAGGATTTGGAATATCAGACATCGATTCCCGACACAAAGTTGGAGCGTGGCAATGGGATTTCGCATGTGGCTGTAGGGCTCCATGTTGGGCCTCCATTTGACGTCCAAGCCCACAATCAGGTTGCTCTCAGTCGGGATGTTGGTGACCCACTTGCTCACTTGCAAGGGTGAGGTGGTCACCATGATTTCGACGCTTTCTGTGCACACATTCACTTGGTACAATTTGTAGGTGTAGCTGTCATATGGTTGCTTTCTTCTGATTATTCTTATATTGTTTCCTTCTGTTGTCATCATTATTCTAGATTGAACACTAGAATTTCGAGACAAACAGATACACTTCTGATTTTGGAGTATCATGTTATGCACTTATATACACAAATCACTTATCTTTTATTTCTAATTAAATCCAAATAATTTTGTATAATTCTTATCTTTATTTCAAATTTTGACTAAATTAAGATTTTATATATTCATAAATAAATCTATTATCATTATTTCCACCTTTATCTTTATGTCAAAATATATATTCATAAATAAATCTATATATACGATTTTATTCGAGTCTTTTTTTTTTTTTTACCTTAATTATATTTACACGAAGAATAAAAAACAAATAAAAACATTATCTAATCAATTTGGAGGTTAGATAATAAAATTTAATAAGGTCGTATCTAATCAAATTAAAACATTATCTAATCACATATTGTTTAATTAACTTTGAATCAGTCAAATTAAAAAGAAAAGTTATCTAATCAGCTTTGAATTATCAAATTTTAAAATATTATTTAATCCATTTTCTTTAATCTAATTAAATTTAATAATATATTATCTAATAAATTTTGAAATAATTAATACAATATTACAAAAATTATATTTAAAACTGTCTAAATTGTTTAAAACATGTTTAATAAAGTATTTATGACCTAATTTATAATCATCATTGTGATTAATATATTAATTTCATAATTTAAAAATAAAAGTTAAATTTTTAATGTATAGGTATTTCAAATAATATTTTTTCAAAATTGATTAGATATAATTAGCTCGTAATATTATATTAAATTATTTTAAAATTGATGAGATGATATCTTATCAGATTTGATTTGATGAAAAAAACGGATTAGATAAGATTTTTTAACTTTGTCATCTTTTTTAATTTTCTAAGTTTAAAATTGATTAGATAATAGGATCTTAATAAATCCGTTTGAATTAATTAGATAATATATCTTATTAAATTGAAGTATATGGATAAGATTTCTGTTTATTTACCGTTTACTTAACCGTGCATTATCTTTTTTGCTTTCTTGCTATTTTTTTCTATGTATTCTTTTTAATTGGTCACGTTACTTTTTATGCCGTCTCTTTACTTTTCTACATAATGAATGTGTATCAGATTAAAAAGATGCTGCTACGGAAATTGTCAGTCTGAAGAGGTATTCTGAATGCTCATAGATTATTAATCGGATATAACTTTGTAATCATCTTTAATTTTCGTTTTGGTCTTTTTGGAAGAATAAAAAAATTCTATTATTTTGAATATATACTCATAGATTATTAATGAACTTTAATTTTATATATATATTTCAATTCGAATGGTGGGAAAATAAGTTATAAATAAAAAATAAAAAAATTAATAATAACTATACGATTTCATTCAACGATTTAGATTAAATCGTTAATCAAAGAAAGTTTCTTTTAGTCTTTCACACAAATGTTTGTAACCCCCTAACCAGTCTCATGATTGAAATAAAAATTAGAATTACATCTTTTGAAAGTTTTCATTGTGCCTGAAATAGAAATTAGAAATGCTAATCTATGATTATAATTATTGAATAATTTTATTTGCTTTTGCATTCTTACCAGTAGCCGAGTAGGAAGCACAAACCTTACTAAAGTAGTAAATTGAATGTGTTTCTTAAATTTGAAATTTAATGCCCAAGCTTTTGCAAAAGGACAACATCCAGCGTATATTTATTGAACCAAACAAATAATGAAGCACTTGTAGAAGAAATTTTGTAGGGCTGAAATTTACGGTGTTAAAATCTTAATGAAACATGGAAAAGAAAACCAATGATGTCTAGTGAATATGAACCGTAATATTTGAAGCATTGTGTCAGTATGGGCCGTTCGGATACAACTCTCTCTCTCTCTCTCTCATGTCCGTACCCAAGGGTCCTAATATTTTGCAGGGAAGGACAAAAAGAAAAACAAAATACTAATATTTAAATAGGTGTGAATTATTTACTTCATTTTGCATATATGTTACCTCATTCTCAAAATACTAAAAATCAAATAATACAAAATATTCTATAATGTAAGAATTTAAACAATTCATTTTCTTTGTTATTATCAATTTGATGTTTTTTTTTGTATAAATAGCATTACTCTCTTATTTTAAAAAAATAACATTACTCTAATTTTTTTTTTTTTTAATTTGAAATTTGATTGTTTTTTTATAAATTTTTTTTAAGTCAAACAATTCTGTAACAATATGGAAAGAACAAGATGTGTTTTCCTTAGTTTTAAAAACTACAATGAATGCAAGATACTACAATCATCTCATTCATCATAACTATATAACCTATTCATTCAATACAAAAGGATGGGTTCATCATCCACTAAGCAAGAGTATGACTTATTATCTTCCTAGGTCTACACCATTCCCAAAAACTCAGTTTGAGCAGCAAAAACAATCATGTGGACCTCTGACGTATTATGAGAAAACACAACCTCATTCTGCTCATTCTAGATATGCTAGACAATCGTTCTCCATACAAGCACTGATGCTTTACTCTTCTCCACAAACCCCTCAACCAACCCCAGGAATTGATGCGTATAATTCTAAAACAATGTTGGGAGTGTAGTACTCAACCCCTACCAATCACACCCCAAACTTTGCCAACAATAGTACAAGACAAGAACAAATGACCAATTATTTATGCCATACTTTTGCACATGCCACACACAGCTACATCCCTGCTAATGATGCCCCTTTTGGCTAAATTCTCCTTAGAAGGAATTCTGTCAACATCTATTCTCCGGAGTAGAATTTGAACCTTTGACATAACCCCATTCATCCAAACCATGTTGAAAAAAATCATCTTTGAACTAGGTTGTTTCCGCAATCAACACTCTGTACGCATAAGACACCGAGTATAGGTTGAATCCCTCCGGAGTCCATACTCATCCATCTTGCACATTTCTAATAACTCCACCTTTCCCACATTATTCTATAAATGGCCAACAGCTCCGACTTCCAATTAAATAATCTTCTTCGCCATACCCAGTCCATTGATTCCTCTCATAATCCCGTATATCTTTCACAAACATTTCTTGGTTCACTGCTACCCCGTATAATGTCAGATACATTTTCTTAAGGCACTGACCCCACCCAATATTCCTTCCAGACTATGCTTATTGTTTACTAAATTAATTTGATGAATTTCAAATTATTTTAAATTCTAGTTTTATTCAATAAAGCCACCTAATGACTTTCTTAGTGGGACATTAAGAATAAGTGGACCTTTTCAACAAGACAGTTGCATAATTTTTCTTAGTAGAAAATCATGAAGAAATGTAGTCGTTTTCTTTCCACTCTTACACGTGGTGAAATGACCACTTTGTGCATTATTTTATGTAAGGATAACAAAATATGAAAATAAAGTTAGCGTTTATAGATAGATATTAAGGATGATAAATAAATTCATATCTTGGATAATTCGCAAACTCATTCCAAAGTTGACGAAAAATCCTTGATTTGACCGAATACGGTATAGGAATACCCATTTGTTATGTTGGGGATGGGAATAAGGATATGCATACCCACCCCATCCCTGTTCCTGTCCCTGGCTCCGCCCTTATTTTAATAATTAAAATATTCTAAATTTTTACTCTTGATTTATTAGACCTAGTTACCAAATAATTCCTTAGATTCCTATTTTCTTCACAAATTACAATTTTGAGATGTCAAGAAAGGTTTTGACATTTGTCTTAAAACAAAGAAAAATTTGATATTTAGTTCACAAATTATAAATTATGTTTATTACATAACTTTTTAATTAATATCATTATATTTAAATAATTATTTTTATTAAAAAAATATTATAATTTTTTTATGGGCATGGGACAAGTACAGATACACCCGATACCTGAGGGAGGGGATGAAGCATAAATCTCATACCCATTGGATATGAGTATGAGAATGGAGATAAGTTTTAGGAGTGAGGATGGAGATGAAAATATCATACTAGTCTCCGTCTCGCTCCGTTGTCATGTCTAATATATATGTGGAAAAAATTTTAATATTATTTGTATTGATAATCTAAATGAGTATGGTAATACGTGATAAGTTTACTTCATAAAAAAATGATTTTTTTTGTGAGCTCATAAACAGATATGGATACTATTTTTTGTACTTTCCAATATTCCCCTTCACCAAATTAAAATATTATATTTTTTTAATTCAATGAAGATAATATTTTTTAAAATAAATAAATTAAAATATTAATTATAAAATTTTATTGTTATTATTTCTATTTCCTTTTATAATAATGTCAGTTTTAATTTGGTTTTTTATTTTGTTTGAAAGCTCTTCTCAAGGCTTTTTTATTCAAACCAAAAGAAAAAAAATATAAGTCTAATTATTGAAACACCACTAACCATAAGTTGATTAAGTTATGAGTTTTTCTCCAAACACCTTCATAATATATTAAATGACAAAAATATCTTTCAATGATCCTTTAGATTGGATAATTCAGATATTATTTTTCACAATTTTGGATTATATATTTTGGACACCTTTATGCTAATTTTAATGACTACGTGGGTAATCCAAATTTTATGTTTTACAAATCCAGATTACCTATTATAGAATTACTCCAAAATACCTGTTTTGGAATTAATATAGAATATTTGTTCAAACTCATGTAAAAGATTATGTAATGAATTTGGAACTTATGTTTTGAAGTGAGTTCGAAACAAGTGTTTTTGAGTAAGTTTAGAAAAATTTAGAAAAAACCAAATCTAGAGCTCCCTACTCCACCACAACCTTTCACCTTTACAATTTGTTTTCTGCCATGGTACTCCTTGGAATTTGTCCTCTCCCTACACGTACATCCCCTGAGTTTGCATGCACTTCGTTTGCCCCTACTGCAAGTGCATTACATTTGTCCCTGACCCATCCCCTACTCCTCATCCACCAAAAATTTGTCTCCCTCTGCAGAGTCCTCTCCTTTATCATCTTTCCCCTTCGATTGTGAAGACACAACCCCTGACTATTACTACCTCCTCGCAACATCACCCCTCTAGCATGCCCAACCTATATCTCCCTCCATACTTCTAGACTTTTCCTCCTCTGGATTGGTCAATCCAAACATGGTATTGAGGTGCTTAGATTAACCATTGTAGAGAGTCACTTGGGATATTGTTATTCTTTAATATATTATGGAAGTGTAAGGAAATTGCATGGAGAAAAAACTAAGTCATTAGAGAAGATAAAAAATAATTGCTATTTTTTTGTTAAACCTTTGGATAAATGTTGTAGAGATGTTAGTTTTGCTTGTACCATCTAGAATTTATTGTCAAAGCAACAATTATAAATTATATATGGTATAGATATAGATTACTACTAAATTTTAATTATTTAATTAAAAACAAGATTAAATAAATTATATTTTTTTATAATGAGTATTTTAGGAAAAAAAAATTGTTTCCCTTGAACTTTTTTTCAACAAAACAAAACCTAAATGACCCATCTCCCATTTTATTTACCTAAACAACGCATGTCTTTTATTGTGGCTTTGTTTATGAGTTTGTTGTCTATGTAAGCTGTGTTATGGATTTTGCTTGGTGACTATATGATGAAGTAGTTGTCTATATTGAACTGAATTAATTCATCATTAAGGCGAACAACATAGCAAACCAATTTTTACTTCATAGTACCTTCAACTATCATCGTATGCTTGTTTTTTCCAATCTTTATCGTTTACCACTTATTTAAAAGAAGCATATATGTTTTCATGATCATCAACTAGAAGAAATATTTTGATAAAGAAAAGGACATGATTCTAATGCTTTCATTGAATAAATGAAAAAACAATGGAAAGAAAAACAATATTTTAAGATAACAATTTCTATTTTTATATTATTTTGATTATCTAAATATTAAACAAATCTTAGTTGGTATTTTGTAGTAAGGAATATTGAGGGTATTGGGATAACATCAAAAGAAGGGAATGCTTCCCTTTTTACCTTTTTAAATGCTTTGAACCTTTCTTTTCTTCTTAGCTTTTCCAACGGCTCCGCCGAACTTGACCAACTCCAAATCCAATTTTGCCATCGTTGCGGCCACAGAAACGTTCTTATCGTAGTGCAGCAACCACCACCATGCAATACTTTTGCTTCCCAATGAAACACATGTTTAGAAAATAAACAAACATTACTATGATTCACTATATGAATGGCTAACAAAATTTGAAAAAAAATTATATACCTATATGTAGTGTTTGCACCACACTTTGAACATAACATTATCTCATTGCGAGTTAAGTTAAGTGTTGAAGGTGATTTGGGGTTTCCCCTACATAAATACCACACTTATCCTACTCATCAGCAAATAGAAAGAATTAAAGTATGACTACAAATATATCATTACATTGAATAACTAAAAGTTAATGATATAGAGCAAAACAAAAGAAATAAGATTGAAGTTTCCTTAAAGCAATGAATTTTTTCCCAAATTCAAGTGTGCTCCCAAGTTTGTTATTTAAATAAATTCATGAAGATATATTTAGTTGAAAAATGACTGCATATTCGAAAAGAATAAACTATGTAACTAAATATCCTTGTGTCATTGGTATGCTTAGTCTTAAACAAAACTTTGTGAGATATACTCCCAACACCTTTTATTTATTTTAGGTGTATTACTGGGTTGTTTTAATTTTGAAAGTTGATTTTGGTGGACCATTAATTTGTCAATTTTGATTTGATATTGAATTTGATTCTTGCATTCTCTCGATATGTTGTTTATGAAAGGTTAATTTCTATCCATTTTCTTAAATTTTAAATCATTATTTTTAATCTTAAAAGGGGATTTGTGTAAATATGTCTATACATTGTCGCAAAAGAGTGTTGTTTTTTCCAATAATGAAATAAACACAAATTAAGTTACAAAATAAGCAACAATTTGTTCATAGTCATATGTATTTTGTATAAATTTATAAATGAAGTAACATGTTCTTAAAAAAAATAGTAATCACTAACTGAGATAGTTGTCCCAGATTTTGGTTTATTTTCGTTTTACATTCATTACAACTCCAACTAGTACTTTTACTTCCAAGTGAGACAAATTTTTTAAAAGTAAACATGATTGTGATTATAAAGAAAAACACTAAAAATATTTGAAAAAAATGTGCAGTGTTTATACCACACTTTTGAATACATCACCACCTCATTGCCAATTAAGTGTCGAAGGTGGTTTAAGGTTTCCCACTTACAAATACAATATTTATCCTACTCATCAAGAAAGAATCAAAGTATGGTTGCGAACGCAAAATTATATAGAAATATGAGTTAACGAAGCAAAACAAAAGGAACAAGAGTTACCATGTTGAAGCGAATTCAAATATGAATTTGAATATGTTGAAGTGAATGTGAGTTTCAATGTGTTCCAATCTCGTTAGATAACTTATGCATGAAGAAATACAATGGAAAGAACAACAATGTTGTAAGTTAACAATTTCTATTTTTATATTATTTTAATTATCTAAATATTAAAAACCTTAATTAGTAATTTGTAGTTACAAATATTCAGAGCATTGGGAAAACATCAAAAGAAGGGAGTGCTTCCTTTTTTACTTTTTTTTTTTAAATGCTTTGACCCTTCCTTTTCTTCTCAGCTTCACCAGCGGTTCTACCGGACTTTGCCAACTCCAAATTCAATTTTGCCATCGCCTCAGTAGAAATATTCTCGTTGAAGAGCAGTGAACACCACCGATATCAGAATATTTTTGCTTCCCCAATGAAACACATGTTCTAAAAATAAACAAACATTATTGTGATTCAATGTATAAATGGGTAAAAAATTTTTAAAAAAATTAAATATCTATGTACAGTATTTGCACCACACTTTGAATAAAGCACGATCTCATTTTCAATTAAGTGTTGAAGGTGGTTTGGGATTTTCCCCTTACAAATACCACACTTATCCTACTCATCATCAACAAAATAGAAGTATGACTTCAGATACACCCAGATTTTAAAAATTGAACCAGCCGGTTCAACCAATTTGAATAAAAAACTGAATCAATGTTTGGTCCATCATTTTGTAATTATCAAGGGCTTTCAAAACCAAGAAAAATCAACCAAACTGGCACCAAAATCGGGAAAACTAGTAAAAACCGGTTGGTTCACCGATTACTCTTTTTTTTTTTAAAAAAAAATATAGGTAAAAAAGTAAAAATAAAACAATTGGAAAGATTGGTACTTGAAATTTTAGACACACAAATGAAAAGTATTTTGATAAGGTATTGCATAATAAAAAAATATTTATAAGGAATTTATTTGAAAAATACTTCAGGTTATAAAAAAATATTTAAAAGAATATTTTGCAAAAAAATATTTAAAACTCAATAAGATGTATTAGATTTTTTTACTATAAATTATATATAGCTTATTTTTTGCATACAATATATTACTATATAAGTAGTAAAATATAAAAAATAATATTTTATTGAATTCGGTTCAACCCTGATTGAACCTTTGAACCCTAAATTAATGCTTTTATCAGTTCAAATGATCGGTACGATTTTTAAAATCTTGGGATACACCATTACATTAAATAATAAAATTTAACGATACAAAACAAACAAAAGGAATAAGATTTAAGTTTCCATGTTGAAGTAATGAATGGGTTCCCAAACTCGAGTGTGCTTCAAAGTTGGACTGTGCTCCAAAGCTTGAATGTGTGCCTAAGTTCATTACTTAACTTAATGCATGAAGGGATATTTAAATGAAAAATAATTACATATTCTTGGAAAGAGAAACTTTGTAAGTAAATATCCTTGTGTCATTGGTATGCATAGTCATAAGCAAAACTTTGTGAGATCACCCTCTAACACCATTTATTTTAGGTGTGAGGGTTGTGTTAATTTTGTACGTTGATTTTCGTAGACCATCATTATTGATTTTGATTTGATATTGAATTTGATCATTGCATTCTCTCATTATCTTGTTTATGAAGAGTTAATTTCTATCAATTTTCTTAAATTTTAAAATTATTATTTTTAATCTTAAAAATGGATTTGTGTAAATAAACTGTCTATACATTGTGGCAAAAGTTTGTTTTTTTTCCAATCATGAATTAAACAACAAATTAAGTTATGAAATAAGTAAGAAGTTGTTCTTAATGATATGTATTTTTTATTAAGTTTCAAATGAAGCAACAAGTTGTTCTTAAAAATACAAATCATTAACTAATGGCTAAAAAAAATTGAAAAACATATCAAATACTTATGTGCAGTGTTTGTTTGCACCACACTTTGAAGATAACACTGTCTCATTGCCAATTAAGTGTTGAAGGTGGTTTGGGATTTCTCCCACACAAATACCACACTTATCCTAATCATCAACAAATAAAATAGAATTGTGAGTAGTTACATAAAAAATTTAAAGATAAAATAAACATGACAGTTTGATGTAATGCTGTGTATTTTACATTCTTATGAATAAATTATTTCTGAGAATATTTTTACAAAGCATACAAAAAAGTAATGATATTTCAAACTTCACGATTCCTTAAAAAAACTTATATTTAAAAAAAGACTTACTTAATCATAAGGACATGTTAAATCTTGTTGATAATACATTTAAAAAAGAGTTTAATTAGTATGCACTAAAAATATAAAAGAATTTTACATTAACATACAATTCTTTATTTATATAATTTTTAAACTATTGATGAGTAAAGGCAACAAACATCCTATAAATGAAAGGTTCTCATTGAAGTTCATTGTAAAACTTTTTAAGGCTGACATATTACATACTAATTGTACTCCTTAAAAAGACATATTGTCCTTATATTGAACAGTATCTCTACATAGTTACATATACATAAATGTTAATCATGTGTATGTATGAGTGTCATAAGTAGAGATTTATCATATAAGCCTAAATGTCAAATGTGATGCATGATGTGTTAGACACATATTCTTCTTTTAATAATTAAAAACATATATCAAAATCTTTAAATTTTTCTTTAAAATATGAATATGAAATAAATAAACAAATTCTAGAGGATTTGAATGTTAGGTATTAATCTCTATCTTAAAAAAAGAGAGTAGCAAATATAGTTGATTTAAATTGTTGATAAATAGAAGGAATGTTGTATATCATCCCCAAATACAATTCTTTTTTTCCTCCTAATCCTATATAATATTTATAATGCAACACGAAACATGGTACAATTGTATTTGAGGTGTGAACAATTTAGAATAAAAAATCTTGAAGCCGCACACATAGAAATGTGTAATTACATATGAAGTGTTAAAATTACTTGTAACTAATTAAACTATTTGAAAGGCAGTGTGATTCCCTCTGGTTTAAAATATTTATATTTAGCAGTTTTAAACATAAATAAAAAGAAAAAAATATATAGCACAAGAATTAAAATTTAAAATACATACTTTTTCCACTCATTGTATCGATTTAAAAATTCTGCAACAAAATATAATTTTATATATATATATAACCATATGAGTTCCATTTCATTTATCAATAATTGATTAATTGCTAAAAAAAAAAGAGTTGTATGTAACTCAAGAAAAGTAGGAAATTTAGACTATGATCTAGATTAATTTGGTGGTTCATAACCCTTTCTCTATGCAAAAGATAAAAATGTGAATGATCAAGTTGGAGAAGGAGAAACCTTAGTTATGAAGTAGTTCAAGATTAATCAATAAAAGACAATAAATAATTGAATGTCAAATAGAGTGTAACTCTAATATTTAAAAAAAAATCTTTAAAAGAAAAAAAAAATGCAACACATACCTAAATTTATGATGTAAAACTATTGTAATTAAAAATTGAGAAATAACTATCAATTCGTTAAAAATTATGTGTTTGTCTTATATAAAATAGTCATTTTTTTTTTGTGAGTTATTTGAGAAAATATTTTTTTTAAAGAATATTATATAGTTTGTTAAAAAATATAATAATTTACAATACGCATGACAAAAAGTCTGAATTTTTCTTTTTGAAATTTTTTTTTACACACCATGGAAGTATACGGAAGGAATTGAGTAGTTTCCTTCTTTTTTATACATGGCAATACATAATAGGAACGTAAAGTGAGTAGTTTTCTCATCATGATAATTGATTAACAAAAGGTTTTGAAGATTGTTACGTAACGCAAACAAAGGGTAAAAGTGCCAAAAAAAGAATGGCGACATACTACATTCTGGCTTCACTCCTTTCGTATTCTCAAAACAGTGTGATAGACTGTTTTTTAATTGAATCAACATATTAGTAAATGTGAATCTCAATTTGGATGTTAGATAATAAAAATTAATAAGATGTAATCACACATTGTTTAATTAACTTTGAATCAATCAAATATTAAAAAAAAAAGTTATCTAATCAATTTTGAATTATCAAATTTAAAATATTATTTAATTCATTTTCGTTAATCTAATTAAATTTAACATTATATTATCTAATAAATTTTTAAATACCTAATACAATATTAAAAAATTATATTTAAAACTATGTAATTGTTTACTGCATGTTTAATAAAATATTTATGAGCTAATTTATAATCTGTGACTAATATACTAATTTTATAATTTAGAAATAAAAAATAAATTTATAATGTAAATTTATATATATATATATATATATATATATACACACATGTGTGTGTAAAAGTATTTTTTGAAAATTGATCAGATATAATTAGTTCGTAAACTTTAACAACTAGCTAATCTTATTATATTTGATTTGATGTAAAAAACGGATTGGATAAGATTTCTTCTAACCTTTTCATCTTTTTTAATTTGATAAGATTAAAATTTATTAGATAATAAGATCTTAATAAATTTGTTTGAATTAATTAGATAATATATCTTATTAAATTGAAGTACATTAATAACACCAATATATTTTTGTTTATTTACTGTTTACTTTTTTGTCTTTTTGCTAATTTTTCCTCTGGATTCTTTTTAATTTGTTAGGTTACTTTTTATTTATGATAATTTTGGATCTATTGCCAAATAAAAATATTGTTTTTTATCAACTATCTGATTTTTCACATACGTGAGCATTTATGATTATGATTTTCTTCTACTCTCGAATATTGAGCGGTTATTATGTAGTTTTTCATTTCTTTTTCTTACTATTAACGGTTTGAAACTATAATTAGATAGTGAGGATTTTATTTTGATCCGAATGCCTTTTTATTTTTTCTTATTGGTCTAATTCTAAAGCATGTTTCATGATATCATTTTACATCAACAAATTATTAAAGAAAACTAGTAAGTGACCCCGTTACAGGTTCTGAATTTTGAATAATATATTATTAAAAGTTATTTAATAAATTTAAATATTAAATATTAAAATAGAAAATTTTGAAATATAAAAACTTTATGATTTAATATATAAAAAAATTCTTATTCTTTTAAAATTATTAAAAAAAAGAAGATGACACTTAACAATGTCATGATTAATATGAAATGAATTTTATAGTTACATATGACACATAAATTCACATGTCTTCATGACTGAGCAAATTTATGTATATTATTGATTACATCTATCTTTTTATGTTTTTTAAGAATGTCACTTATATCTTTATGTTCTTAAATATCTAATATAAAAAACTTCTTTACAAAAAGTTAATTTAGTGTTTTATGAGCTATATAAAAAAGTTTATAAAAAAAATGGTGTTTTGAAAAAAATTTATTAATTATTTTTTATACATTTTAGATTATTATGCATTATGTTTTACATTGAAATGTTTATTTTTTTAAAACAATACTTTTTTTACTATCTAATTATTTTTAATAATCATTCTAATCATTTAATTTTCTTTTTCAACAATTATCTTTTTAGATAAACATGATTGATTGATCTAAGGAGGTTTTTTTTTTCAAAAATTATTTAAAAGAGTCTATTTTAAAAAAAATATTAGATTGGGTTTGTTTTTAGATTTAACTTGTACCAGCACTCTTATTTGTACGTTCGTTATAGACCAACACAATTTTCGAAAACACACAAACCGAAAATAGCATGTGATTTTGATATTTTTATTTAATACAAATTTCGAAGACACACAAATAAAAAATGGCATATGTGGTTTTGATATTTTTATTTATTTATTTATTTTGCCTAGACCAATGCATGTGGATAACAGATTTCTAAACACCTAAAATGGCAAGTGTGACATGTGGGTATTATCTAGAAAGGAAGATAAATGTTTAGGACACTCAAACTGTAAGTAAGACTTGGTTTGTATTTAATTTATAAAAATTAAGTTTAAAAAGTAACTTGACAGTAGCATAAATTTAAACGTAACTTTTTAACAAAATTTAAAAAAGATAAAAAGATAACAAATTTAAACTGGAACCTAATTTTAAAAAGATTTAAAATTTTTTACTGTAACGTAATTTAAAAGAGATTTAAAAATTTAAAAAGATAACAAAATTGAAAAAGTCAAAAGTTGAAAACTAAATTTAAAAAACAAATTCTAACTGAGTAACTGTAACGTAAAATATAAAATAAGCAACTTTAAAAAAATTTAAAAACGTAACAAAATAAAAAAGTAAATTTAAAAAATACAAATATAAAAAACTAAGTTTAAAAAAGGAATTTCTTAAAAAAATATTTAAAAATTTAAAAAGATAACAAAATTTAAAAAGTCAAAAGTTGAGAACTATATTTAAAAACAAATTTAAACTGTAACGTTTTAAAATTTTTTAAAGTTACATTTTTTATGTCTTTAAATTTTTTTAATTTTTAAATATATTTTCTTAATTTTTTACTTTTTAAAGTAAATTAAAAAAGTAAAAACTAAAAATTTTTAAAATCTTTTATGTTTTTAAAAAAATTAAAAAGTAAATTTAAAAATTTAAAAACGTAAAAAATGTAACTTTAAAAAATTTAAAAACTTTCAATTTAGTTTTCAACTTTCTACTTTTTAAATTTTTTTATCTTTTTCAATTTTAAATATTTTTTTAAAAAATTTACTTTTTTAAACTTAGTTTTTAAAATTTACTTTTTTTATTTTGTTACGTTTGTATTTTTTTTTTAAACTTACTTTTTTAGATTTTACGTTACAGTTTGAATTTCTTTTTTAAATTTAGTTTTCAACTTTTGAATTGTTAATTTTTTAAATTATGTTACAATTGAAAGCTTTAAATCTTTTTAAAATTACGTTACAGTTTAAATTTTTTATCTTTTTTATTTTCTTAAAGTTGTTAAAAAGTTACTTTTAAATTTACCTGACTGTCAAGTTACTTTTTAAACTTAATTTTATAAATTAAGTTAAAAGTTTCAGTGTCGTAAAACTTCGCGTCATTCGTATCCATTGGTTAAATGTAGCAGCTGAATATTACTCATATAAAGTCGCACTTGCAATTTTAGGTATATAGAAATTTGTTTTCCACACATCGATCCATATGTAGGCAAAATAAATAAATAAATAAATATCAAACCCGCATATGCTATTTACGATTTGTATGTCCTGAAAATATTTGTGTCACTGGATAAAAAAGGGTATTAATTCAAAGATCAGTCAGTAACTTGCCGTTGCGGTTCTGACGTTGATTAGTCCGACTTACACTTTCATTTTATTGAGAAATTTTTAAAACTCTGGGAGCCACGTAAAAATTACAGTTGACATAACATTTAAAATTAAGAATTAAAATTTAAAATTAAAATTTCTCCATTTAAAAAATTTACAAAATAAATGACTTAGAATATTAAAACAAAAAAAAGAGAAAAAGACAATAAAATTAATGTAGGTCTTTGGTATAGTGGTATGATCCTACCACTTCAACTCTCGATTCTATGTTTGAATTTTACTTTGGCCAACTTCTTTATATGATTAAAATTAACGTTGTTTTATGATTAGTTTAAATGAACTTTAATATCACAAAAACCCTAACAATGGGTTTGGGTTTAGAGGTATGACCTTAACACTTTCATTTCTTGATCTTAGGTTCAAACTCTATCTTGTCTAACTTTTTTATATTTTTAAAATTAACGTTACTAGATGATTAGTTTAAATAAATTGGAATTTCAAAATATAGCTAACATTGACCTTTATTCTAGTAGAATGACTCTAACAATCTCATGTCCCAAACTTAGGTTTGATTCTTGCCTTGACCTATGTGTTTATATTTTAAAAATTAACATTTGCCTTGACCCATGTGTTTATATTTTTAAAATTAACATTTACAAATCATTAAATACACTTTAATTAACCCTTAATTATGAAATAACAATGTCACCTCACTAAATTACAAAACGTTAGAGGGCAAAAAGTGTCCAAAAAAAATTTTGGAGGTACAAAATGAGCTACCCCCTAAATAGGAGGGCATCTATGATAATTTAGTCTTTTTTATAATACATAATTTTCTAAGTTCTTAACATTTTAAAAATATTTTTTAAACTTTTCATCATTTTTTAACAGTACCTTTTCAGTAACACGATAATTTTTCAAACTTTATTTTTTATTCATCCTGTTTTTTAACTTTTAATAATTTTAACTTTTTATATATTTTTTATTTTTATGAAAAATTTCAACATTGCATTTTTATAATTAGTATACACAGTATAAAAGAGTTCTATATTGATGTTTAATTAGCATGTGCAAAACATCTTACATTCTCATTAAAATCACAATCATTCATTTATAGTAAATTATATAAATAAATAATTGTGATTGAAGTTCAGTATACAACTCTTTACACAATTAGTACATATTAATTAAACTCTTTTTACAATACATAATTTTCTTAGTTCTTAAGTTTTTTAATATATTTTTTAACCTTTTCAATTTTTTTAGCAGTACCTTTTCAATCACATGATAATTTTCAAACTTTATTTTTTATTGATCTGCTTTTTTTATAAACTTTTAATTTGAGATTTTTTATATTTTTTAAAACTACCTTTTTAAACATTACTTTTATAGTTTTAAACTTCTTTGATGATAATTTTTTAATCAACTTTTGTTTCCGATTGTTCAATAATGTTTAAAGAAAAAAGTCTATAAATTAACAATGTTAAAAAACTTATATACTTAACATTCGATCATGTACGTTATTATTAACTTTATCAAGTAATACTTTAAAAATCATATATAAATATTGAATTATGATTGAATAATAGTATAAAATTCCTTTACACCAATGCATGAACATTAAACTCTAATTTTTTTAACTTTTTTTTTTAATTTTACTGTTTTCAACTCTGACTATTTAATATTTTTATATATTTTTAAGAGTTTAATTAGTATGCATTGTCAGTTTAACAAGTTTTACACTGACATTCAATCAAAACCTTTTATTTATGTTAAGTTTGTTGACTTTATCAATTAATAATTTAAAACATATAAATAAAGAGTTGTGATTGATCGTAACTGTAAAACTCTTTTACATTGTCGGTACATACTAATTAAACTTTGTTTTAAAACCTACTTCTTAAAATTTTTATGAGAAAAAGGATTGTACATTGTCACTGTAAAAAGTTTTAGAATTTAGGGTTTTCCACTAACATTCAATCACAATCCTTCATTCATGATAGGTTTTGTTGACTTTACCATTAATAATTTAAAGAATTTAACATCTATACACTATAAATGTAAAAGAGTTTTACGGTTAATTACAATGCTTTCTTTACATGACTTTTAAAGTATTAATTGGTAAAATCAACAAACCTACCATATATAAAAAGTTATGATTAGCTGTCAATGTACAATTGTCTTTTTCTATTTTAGAAGTCATATAAATCAAGAGTTGTGATTAATTAAACAAAACTACCCAAATACTTTTACAATGTGCATACTAATTAAACTCAATTTTTATTTTGCTAAAACTTTTATTATTGAATTTTATGATACTTTTTTATGAGTTTAATTAATATGCATTATCAGTGTTCAATCACACATTTTCATTTATATAACTTTAAAAGTATTAATTGGTAAAATTAGCAAGTTTATCCCAAATAAAAGTTGTGATTGAACATGCATACAAATGAAACTTTTTTTATTTGTGAATTATTAATATTTATAGTCTTTTAATCTTTTCATTACTTTTAAACATTATTTTAAAATTTAAACATTATTAATTAATTGTCCATAAGGAATGCTTTAGGAAACTCACATAGTAGTTAGCACCAGTGCGCCACTCAAAGTTAACTAAGAAAATAGATTGAATCAACCATATTAACTAACTAATGCGTCCAAATCCCATATACCCAGGCTTTAGAAGAACACCCTCTTGTGTAAAAAAACACATATAAACCTACATTTTCATTATTCTTTAAATCTTCCACCTATTTTTTTTTGCTCTCCTTTTTTCTATCAAAAGCAATGAAATTTTATAACAATTTCATCTAACTCATACCATTCGATATTTTCTATCAAATTTAACTTGATAGTGCTCCTTTTCAACACAAGGTATGCTAGAAATTGTATTTTTTTTTTCTTATATAAATATAATGAGAATGCGTTCGACATCAATGGACATAATTTTCTCTGACAAACAAATCATACATCCCGAGGCACGTTTAACATGAATTCTGAGTAAGCTTTGCCATTCAAAATGACAAATCGAAACACAGCCTTTGTGTGGGGTTTAACTTCCTAAGTTGCAAACGGACAACAAAGTGGACTCAGTTCTACGTTGAACAGAAAATCAAACACCCTTAAAATACTATTTCACAGTATAAGCCAACTCCTAAAAGTTCCACTTGATCGTTCAATATTCAATAGAACAACATGATCCTTTACTAAGTTGTAATTAATTATTATGACATCAACAAAACTGGGAAAGATTCGTTCATGAATATATAGCAGCCGCAATAAAGTTCTATAGTGCATAACAAAATTCAACAGATAAAATCTCAAGATAAAATAAATTAGAAAGCAAAACCATTGAATAAAACTACCAAGCACTCAAAATCTATTCATTTCCTAAAGATTTAAGCTGCCGTAGCTTGTTGGGCCGCAATCCTTTTCCTAGCTTCCTCAATGATTGATAGCTTAATACCTTTACCCTTGGGAAGAGATACCCATGGTTTTGATCCCTTGCCAATAGTGAACACATTGCCCAGACGAGTTGCAAATTCGTGTCCAGTGGCATCTTGAACATGGATAGTCTCAAAGCTTCCCTTGTGCTTCTCCCTGTTTTTTATCACTCCAACACGCCCCCTATTCCTTCCACCAGTCACCATAACTACATTCCCAACATCAAATTTGATGAAATCAACAATCTTGTTCTCCTCCAAGTCTAGCTTAATGGTGTCATTAGCCCTGATGACAGGGTCTGGGTAGCGGATAGTGCGACCATCATAGGTGTTCAGGTATGGGATACCTTTCTGCCCAAACTGCACAGAGCGAACCTTGCAGAGCTTGAACTGCATTATACAAGGTAAACCCATGAATAATAAACATCAAGTGGAAACTAGGTTGCCCCTGCAAAATTCAAACTACACAAAATCCAAACTTGATGCTTTAAAGATTAGCTAGTGTCAACATTACACAAGAACTTAACACAATGAATCTGGTATCTGCAATTGTATTATAATATAATATAATAGAGGAAATTCACCTAGTGAAGGGAAGGATAAAAAATATTCAGTGTAACCAGACAAAAGTACCTTAGCCTCCTCATCCCTGACTGAGTGCAGACGGAATCGGCCTTTAGTATCATACAGCAAGCGGAAGTTCTCATTTGTTTTAGGGATGGATACAACATCTGTAAAGCAAATAGAATTGTAGAAAGATAAAGTATGGTGATGGGCAAACTCTCTAATCTTAAATAGCTGGGCGTTGTGTATTCATTATATAAAGTGCATTAAGAACTCATGAAGTAAAAACAAACAAATAACAGTTGGATTATAATTGCAATTAGCATATAATACACAAACACACCAAAAAGAAATATGATATTGACTTTGATAACCTAAGGAAGCAACAATTCCTCAAGTTGACAAGCAACATACATACCCATGAAACCAGAAGGATATGTCTTGTCAGTCCTGACTTTGCCATCAACAAGGACATGTCGCTGCATCAGAATAGCAATAACTTCACGGTATGTCAGAGCATACTTCAACCGGTTTCGCAATATGAGTATGAGAGGCAGGCACTCCCTAGATTTGTGTGGTCCAGATGAGGGCTTAGGAGCCTAAACAAAAAAAAAAAGAAAAAAATAATTCAAAGCAGTCTTTGAAATGCACCCTTGAAAACCGGTTAAAAGATAATGCAACTTTCACTTACAAATGCACCGCCCAATTTGTCAAGCATCCAATGTTTTGGGGCATTGAGCCTCTTCAAATGCTTCTTCAGTCCTCTCGCCTGTAACCACCAGGCAATAAATTTCAAGGCTCAAACATAAATTATTTATGAGAAAATAAGATTTCAAAATTTCAATATCAAGTTGAACATTAAACAAACAAAGTCACGTTATACACAAAGAACATGTCATATTCAAAAACCAATCATCCAGCATCATGTGCTAAGCTAAACCTAAAGAATCCCCAATTACACTCCTCAAACGCATGAATCCATTATTAAACGAACAGCGACGTCATGATTCGAAACACAGATCTAAATTCTACGCAGTTATAGCAAAGGACGAAACTATGATTTCAAATTTAATGAAAATTGAAGAGTTAATTCGTGTAAAATCCCAAAGGAAAGAGATCAAAACCATTACGAAGAGGGGATTTAAAAGAAACCAAAACTCAAAAGTAGACTGAGAAGAGGAGCACAAGAACCATTTTGATGAAGAAGAAGCAAAAACTCTGCTGCTACGGCACCTCTGAAACTGAAGAAGAAACAGAGGAGTTGCGTCTCTTTAAAACCCTAGTAGTTATTGTACATTACTTTCTCTTTATACCTTTTCTGGTCTATCTTAACTTACTATCAAAGGCCCAAATAGTATTCGAATACTCCTAAATTATATGGGAGCCCTATTTGCTTGTCACACCTCCACTGGAAATTGAAAATTATGCATAAAAATACATAAATACAGATAATAAAATTACCCCTACATTATGCATTAAATTTTTTAAATTAAGATAATAAAATAAATAAAACACATAATAAAATAAAAAATTAAAAACTAAATAAAACATGTGAAAAACCAAATAAAATATATGATAAAATAAAATATAAATTAACTATAATAGTTTTTAAATTTTTAAATTTAAATATAAATTTAAAACATGTGAAATTATGTGTTTTATTTTTATGTTATGTATATTTTTCATTATTTTAATTTTTTTAAATTATTTATAATTTATTTTTCAGTTTAAATTTTTAAAATTAATATTTTTAAACCTAATATTTCAAATTATTTTGGTAAAAAGAATTTAAAATTAATTTTAAAATATAAACTGAAAAATAAATTACAAAGCATTTAAAACAATTAAAACAACCAAAAAAAAATAACGTAAAAATAAAACACATAATAAAATATAAATTAACTAAAAAATTTTAATTTTAAAATTCAAAATTTAAAACAATATACATAAACAAAAAATAAATTCAAAAAATTGACAAAAGAATAAATATAAAAAATACCCTATAAAACATAAAATATAAATAATGTTGAAGAATCGGTTTCTTCTAACTAATTTCTCAACCTGTATAATAAAAGAGATTATTTAAGTAAATAATGTGAAAGTAAGTTATTTTGATAAATTTATTTTTTATATAGAAAAAAAAAAACTCTCTTTTTCCTTCCACTCCCCCTCCAAACTCCAGCCGTTACTATCAAGACCCTTTCTTGAAACACCATTTGCTAGTCACACTCTTACACCATATTTCTTTTCCTGAAAAATATGTGGCAAAAATAGAATTCAAATAGTTTTTAATTCAATTTCAAAAAGCTTTTATAAGATTAGCTGGTGATTAAAAGATAGGAATAAGGAGAAAGGGGACGTTGAAATTCCAAATTCTAATTCTTCCCATTAACAAGCTAATACCTTATATTTATTGATAAAAAAAATCAAGATATTTTTATTAGAGTTTAATACTCATGTATAACTTATTTATTTATATAATTTTTAAAATATTAACTAATATTATCAATGCATTAGCTTTTTTTTCTTTTTATAACCTTTATTATTGTTTTGGTCATCCATTATTACCATAAACCTGATATATTTTTATTATGGTTGTGATATCATTATGGTTATGATATTTTATGACATTTATTTTTGTAAAAAAGCTCTTTCAAATAATTTATTACTTTTATTATTTTAATTGTATTTGCATGTCGATATTTTTATATTGTTTTATTTTTTACTGTAAGATGGTTACCAAAGGTTATTAATTTTAGTTTGGAAAAGTTTTTGAAATCAAAAACTCAAAATGATTTTTTTGTTTTTCAAATTTTTACAACTAAAATAAAAAAATCAAGCTAAATAAAATCTTAGTTTGTAGTTTGAATATATTTTTAGTCGCTTAAATTTTGGTCAATTTTATTAATTCTAGTCATTCAATTTTTTTTTTTAAAAAAAAACTCATTTTAGTTTTGCGATAAATTAAACATACTTGCAAATTTTACATCAAAATAGGAAAAAAACAACAAATAATATTTTTACTTTACAAATTTAAAGGGTTAAAAAATACAACTTTTTTATTCTGAAGGGAGTAAATAAAATACATCCCAAAGACCTGTAACATAATTAATTCTTAGTAGTGCTTAATTTGAGAAAATGTTTTTTTTCTTTTTTTTATTTTTTAAAACTATTTTCATTTTCAAGTTTTCAAGATTTAGAAAATATTTTTGTTTTCGCTTGATATTTTCTATTTTTAAAAAATAATATTGTTAAATTTAATTAATTTTAGAAAAAATATTATAAATTATTTATATATAGTTTAAAATACATTCATATATTATTTTTTATATAATTACAATATTGTTATTAAGTTTTTATATAGTGTTAACTTTTGGAAACAATAGAAACAACTTTTTTTTGTTTATGTTTTTAGTTGTTTTTGAAAATGTTTTCTAAATTGTAATCAAACATATTTTCACTATTATTTTTCCTGATTTTTTTTATAAGCTAAAATTTGTATCAATATGAAAAATTGGACGAAAGCATAAGTAATGTCTTTCGCCAAAGCATACAATAAAAGTATTTCCAATCCTTTACACAGGAACCATAAATAGAAATTATAGCAGGAGACTAGTGTATTATGGAAACTTGCCCGCCACATAAAAGAGCGGGTTCATGACCATTCTTCGAAACAGTGTGTATTAATCTTTGCTACGTGACACCACTCCCAAGACGAAAGTTGTACTGGTTCAACTACCTCCTGAACATTTAGGACCTCCATGAAGATTGCATTATTTCTAGCTTTCCATAATTGTCATACTCCAACAAATCATACCAATTGCCACACCTTTTCCCTTTTCTTGTGACCCATTATTAATCTCTCAAATTTTCAAAATTCATTTTTCACATCATTGGACATAATTGTTTCATAGCCCCACCACTAGCAAAGTTATTGCCACACCTTGTAGGAAACCATGCAGGTTATGAATAAGTGCATGTCTATTTCCACACTCTCCCTGCAAAGCCTACATGCATCCTCCCTCGGAGGAAGAATTTTCCTATGTATGAGATTGATTCTAGTAGGCAACCTGTTTACTTGTAGCTGCCAGACCAATAACTATATCTTCTGTGGTACTGCTTTCGTCCACACCCGCTTTACAAAAGGATCAGGGGTTCACCATCCTCTGCAACTAACAACTTATAGGTTGAGACTACCGAGTACATTCCTAACCTATCTTGAGTCCAAACCCACCTATCTTGGAGTGTTGAACTTCCTCCAACCTTTGTTGTAACTCCACTAACAATTCTTTTTTCCAAGCAAATAAGTCCCTTCTTTATACCCAATTCCAACTCAATCCACCACCTTGTTTGGTCTTTATATATATGTTCTTGTCTAGCACAGGCCTATACAATTGATCGTACTTCTCACGTAGAACTTTGTTTTCCCTAAAAATGAAAACAAAAAATATCCAAAAACAAATGACACCTTAATCTCTCAAATTCCATAATATTCATAATGAGAACTCCCATTTTAAAACAACCAAAAAACAAAGAAAAAGATTAAAAAAATAAAAGGAAAAAAAATCAACAAGATTAATTTGAAAGTACCTTTTCTTTATAAAACCTAAAATATAATATTACTTCTTTAAAATAAAATTTGCAACTCAATTACAAATAAAGTTTTCATTTTAATTTTAAAATGTTACATTAAAAATTTTATATATCAATATAAAAAGTAAGAACAAGGAAGTAACACGTGCATACACATAGGCCAGATGCGTTTGGTCAAACATATAACTAACCGTAGTTTTGTTGTTAGTTGTGATTGAAGTTGAGTTAACACTTTATTTTTGTGCAAGTGTGATTATGGCTGGTAGGGGAAATGTGGTGAAGTTTTGCAAGGCTAGGCGTGCTTGGCTTTAGTCTGAGGAGGAGCCTATTCTCCAGCAGGTGTTCAAGAAAGATCCCACTTTGAAGATAAGGGGAAAGAGAAAAAGCAAAGAGGGGAAAAAATCGCCTTTGAGCCACTCAAAGAAGCAAAAAATCAAAGTACCTCCTCCAGACATTATTATGACCGCTTCGATCATGAGTTCCTCCTTGAAGAAGGAGAATTTTGACTCTTTCATCATGGTCAGCGAGATAGGCAAGAGTCTCTCTAATGGGGGCTTTATCTGGGATGAACCCCACTTTGCATTGTTGAACTAGTGCAAACTTTCAACTCATCTACAAGTGATAGGGTGCCATCTATTTGCAACCGAGATAGGGAAGCTACTCCAATAGCTGAAGCATTTGAATAAAGTCTTTGAGGGCGCAGTGAAGACCGTCAATGCCTTGCAGGACAAGGTGGTGGATTTGAAGGGAAAAGAGAAGAGCATGGTTTTGACTAAAGATCATGCTGCACTATTGAAGGAGCAGAAAGATAAGGTCACGAAGCTGGCTAAAAGGTTAAGGGAGGATAACCCTGCCCATAAACAAAGTGAGAAAAGATGTGAGTCTCTATGTCTAGATCTAGACAAAGTCAAGGAGGACTTCAAGAAATACAAGAAACAGGCCAAACAAGACATTTGCGATGAGCATGAGGTCAGTTTTGCTTAAGTTATGTGTCGAGCCTTCCATTTTGGCTCCTTTTCCCCTGACTTCAAGTTTGATTCTGATTGGGATTTCTTCGACGGGGATTTTAAACATCTTGATGACGTGCCTAACAATTTAAGTCTGGACGAACATGCTCCAAGAATGATGCGCCAATCCGATAAGACCATATGCATTGAGGAGACCGTTAACATTGAAGATGAGTTTGACAGGGTTGCTGAAGAGAACGCTTGTGAGGGGGATGATGATGATGAGGCAGCCATTTAGCTTCATAGGGTTCAATCTTTTTGTAATATTTAGTTTTTGTTATCAGGCCGACATAGGGGCCTTTGAAATTTTTGTAAAAGGGTCGACGTAATGGCTCGTAAATTTTTTGTAAATTGGCCAGGTAAACACCTTCATCTTTTGTAGCACCCTTTTTAATATCAATGCAAATGTTTATCATGTTAATTTCAGCACCAGATACTTTACCTTTGTTTACTTTACATTCAATTTTGTTCGGCAATTTCTACTTCGGTTTTCTGGTTGGTAATTTCAATTAATCTTCATGAAGATGTTGTCTTGGCTTGATTTTTTGTGAATTGAGAGAACACTTCATCGAAACTTAGGACTTTGAGTGCTACCTTGGTCGAACTCTTTTTGTGAGTTGGTAGGGCACTTTATTGAATCTCAGGATTTTGAGTGTTGCCTTGGCTAAACTCTTTTTGTGAGCTGGGAGGGAACTTTATTAAGTCTTTAAGTTTTAAGTGTTGCCTTAGCCAAACTCTTTTTTTTAGTTGGGAGGGAACTTCATCGAAACTTAGAACTTTGAGTGTTGCCTTGGCCGAACTCTTTTTGCGAATTTGGAGGGTACTTTGTTGTCGCGAGAGTTTCGAGCTTTGTTTTGACCATAATGAGATGATGTTGTGCTAGTTATGAAGTGTAAATCTAAAAAATGTGGATGAGATTGAAATCATCAATTCATTAATGCTTTATGAGAAAGTTTTATTAAAAACCTTTTTAGTAAAAACCCTCCTTAGGGATAAAAAGCCGAATAAGGAAAGAGTGTTTGCTTTACATTTAACTATAATAGTGTTTTAGGTGTGTTGAAGTCCTTGTTCTTGGGATGAGCTTTCTTGATAACTCTTCGAGTTTGTAAGCACCATTGTCAAGATCTTGGTTGATCCAAAATGGTCATTCCCAATTGGCAGGTAGCTTCCCCTCTGTTTGGTTCTTCCTCGCTTCTCCCGTAACTCTCCATGTTAAGTCTCCTTTCTGGAACTTTCATGCTCGAACTTTTGTGTTGATTCGCCTGACCATCTTTGTTTGCATGCCTCCATGGCAATTGTTGCTTTGTCGCGATCTTCATCTATGTAGTCCAGCATGGCCAACAAAGCTACTTGGTTTGATTCTTCGTCAAAGTGTACCATTCTATGGGAGGGTTCTCCTACCTCTACTGGAATCATGGCGTCTGTTCTGTATACGAGGCAAAATGGAGTTTCCTTTGTTGATGATTGAGGAGGGCACCTATAAGCCTATAGGATTTCTAGTATCTGTTTGGCCCATCCTCCTTTAGCCCCAGTCATTTTCTTCTTTAGCTCACCCAAGATGACTTTGTTTGCTGATTCTACTTGGCCATTTGACTATGAGTGTTCAACTGAGGTTACCCTGTGCTTAATGTCGAGCCTTTCCATGAAGGAATTGAGCTTTTTGTTTGTAAACTGAAGGCCATTATCAATGATGATGGCGTGCAGGATGCCAAATATTGTGATAACATTTTTCCAAATAAACTTATGTACATTCTATGTGAAGATCGTAGCCAAAGGTTATGCCTCTATCCATTTGGTAAAGTAGTCTACGAATACCACTAGAAATTTGCATTGTCCTTTGGCTAAGGAAAAGGGTCGAGAATATCCATTCCCCACATACACAATGTCCAAGACGTGACCATTACCTTAAGGTCATCGGCTGGTTGGTGTACCAGGTTACCATGCTTCTAACACTACAAACATTTCTTGACGAAGGTCGAGCAGTCCTCTTGGAGAGTGGGCCAATAATAACCAACTCCAAATACCTTTGTCACCAAAGCTTTTCCTCTTGTGTGCATGCCACATATTCCTTCATGGAACTCGTGGAGGATATAATCTGTCTCTTCTCTGGATAAGCACTTCAATAGAGGTGTCGAAAACCCCTTTTGTACAGTTCACCCGAGATCACTATGTATCTGGCCGCTTTCATTCACAATGCTTTGGTTTGTGTTAAGTCTGCCAACAACAGTCGTGTTGTATATAAGCTAGAATGCATTTCTCCAATCATCAGGTGTTGTTGATATAACACATACTTCTATGCTGGGTGTGGGTAGTTCTTGTTGAATGAAAGTTCTAAGTTGACTTGGTTTTCTACTGCTTGCTAATCTAGCAGTTGATTTGATCTTTCATTTTTGTCTTTGGGTATGTGGACCACTTTTACTTCGTTAAACTAAGCTCTAGCCTCAAGGAAGGTCTAATAGTATTTTAGTATATTTGACTCATTGACTTGGAAAAAGCCATTAACTTGTTTGGCGACTACCTTTGAGTCTGTGAGGCATTTGATCTTTCTTGCCCCCACTTGCTCAGCCAACTTTAGCCCAGCGAGTAGAGCTTTACTCTCAGCTTGGTTGTTCGAGGCCTTAAAACCAAAACGTAAAGATTGTTCCAAGGTTAGCTTGTTTGGTCATTCAATAATGATATCGGTTTCGCTTCCTCCACTATTGGATGATCCATCCACACATACAATCCATTGAAAAAGTTGGTGGCTCACATCCACAGAAGGTTGAAATTTATTAAGAAAATCCGCAAGCAGTTGAGATTTGATGGGCCTTCTTGCCTCCTAACAAATGTTGAATTTTGATAGCTCTGTGGACTAGCTACCATCCTTCTTGAACTGGCTTCCTCAATACTTTCGCAACTAGGTAATCAATTTAGATGATGATTTTGTGGCTTTAGAAATAGGTCCTTAAGCGCCTTGCCATATTTACCAAAGCCAGTGCTGTTTTTTCTACTGTTTGGTCTCTTGCACCATTACTACGCCTATTGTCGAACATGACACTGACATGTATATCACAAGATCCTTTTTGCTTAGCTTGACCTAGGACAGAAGGTGTAGACAAGGACTTCTTCAGAGCCGTGAAAGCTTCTTCACATTTTTCGGTCCACTTGAATGGTTGTGCTTTCTTGAGAAGAGTTATAATGGGTCCAATTTTTTCAACGATGCATGGGAGAAATCTAGACAGGGATGCTAGACATCCTATTAAGCGTTAAACCTCCTATTGGTTTGTCAGGCTCCTCATCTGCAGCACTATCCAAGTTCACCTCAATTCCCTTCTTAGTGATCATAAAACCCAGGATTTTTTTTCCCTGCACCCGAAATACACACTTATGTTGGTTCAACCTCATGGAGTGTTTCTTTATTGTTTTGAACACTTCCTTCAGGTCCCTAACATGGTCTTGGACCTCTTCGAATTTGACGACCATGTCCTCTACATGCAAATTCTCCCCCTACAAATTCTCCTGTAATCGTACTTATCACTTTTTTGGGGTGGTTTCCTTGGTGAGCATTTCTTCTTTCTCTAGATTTGCTTCTACTCCTGCTTTTACTTCGTCTTCTATTGTTCCTGGATCTGTCATATTCTTTCCTTCAATTATGGCTATCTCGACTGTAATCTTGCCACAGTGGTGGTGGCCACTCTTTTGCTGATACACACAATCTTTAAGGTGACCCTACTTGATCAAATTTTCTAGTTTTTCTTTAAGAGTTGTACACTCTTCGGTAGAGTGCCCATTGTTTTTGTGGTACTTGCCGTGTTTGATGGTATCTACGGTTGATGGGTGTGTTCGCCTTCTTCGACATGACCAGAAGTTCAAATGCCAAGGCTTGGTCCAAAACCTTGGAGCGAGTAATGTTCAAGGGTGTGTAATGGCTATATCTCAGCCCTCGAGATGACCATTCTCCATACTGGTCCTTCTTCTTTCCTTGATTTCTCTTCTCCTTATCCTTCAAATACTGCCCTGGGACTTCTTGTGCCTTTCTCTAGAAAGTCTGCAACTCTTCAATCTATAAATGACACAACCTTACTCTTCATTTCCTCCATGTTCTTTAGGGGGACGTAGATCATGCTCTTGGCGAAATCTTAGGGCAAGAGGTTAATTAGAAAGGTGTGAAGAGTCACGTCCGGAGTAAGTTTTAATGCTCAGGGTCGCCTTGCCAAAACGGTCTATCAAAGATCTAAGGGGCTTTCCCTTCTCTTGGTTAACGGTCGTCAGCGCTTGTGAAGTGAACATGTGTGGATTAGATGTTGCAAATTGGTTCCCGAACTTGATTGCCAACGTCTGAAAGCTATCTATTGAGTGTGTGGGTAGCTATATGAACCAGTTTAGTGTTGGACCTTGAAGGGGCATGGGAAAGATCTTACATAAGGTTTTTTGATATTTGGTGTACATCTCCACTTCGGTCATAAAAGCTGCCAAATGGTCGTCAGAATCTGTGGTCCCATCATATTTTTCCAATGACACATGTTTCCAACTTTCTCGGAGGGGGACTTCCATTATTTATGGCATGAAAGGATGATGGGGTCTAACCACCAGAGCTCCCTTAATGGATGTGCCAAGTGGCAACACTATTTGTAAAGGAGGTGGCATTGCAGATCCAACTTTAGTGCAAGGTAGTGCTTCCTTAGGGGGTCTTGTGGTTCACCTTGGGAGGGTTTAACTGTTCGGCTCTGGGAACGTATACTCCACAAGGGAGCTGTGGACTGACTGGGGGGAGGTTAGCTTCTCGAGGGTGTTGTTGATTCTCTCATGTGCGAATCTTCAACTCTCTTCTCATGGTCTGACTCGTCTCTCCTCACATTTCAGTTTTGGTTCTAGATCTCGGCAGTTTCACGCCTCAACTCCACAACTTCCTCCATCAGTAACCTGGGGATGTTGGCTATGTTGTTTCATCTACCACTTCTGTGTTTCCTGTTGTCTTTGGATTCCGAACTCCTCTTCTGTTGCTTCTCGTAACTTCTATTGTTAGTTGGTAGTTCACGTTTAAGTAGGGTCTAAAGTTTTATTTCAGGTCCCACAGTGGATGCCAATATGTACACGTATGCAGCTAAGCCTTCAATACCCTATCCCAAAGGTGGAATACTTGTAAAATACACTTCGACGCTCAAGTTAGGAAATATTTGACCCAAAGCAATGAACAATATTTTTATCTATATTATATTCATATATATATATATATTTTTTAGGAGCTTTAAATTGTATATTTGATGAATAAAAAAAAATAATATTCTTGAATAATAACATTGTATCGAAAGGTTGAGTGTACAATTTATTGCATGTGTGACATTCAATATGAGAAGACTTCCAAATGATTGTTGAATCAAAAGAATTCTTGCATGTTTGAAAATGTGTAGTAGGCTAGTAGGTAGTTCATTGGAACCATAAAGAAGGGACTAAAAGTGTATTGAACAAGTATTTGTTGTTCAAGGGGACTAATGGGTCTGAATCGGACGAGTGAACTCACTAGCAAAACTGGTCCGTTTCCCAGTTGCGGCGACTGTAATTGTATGGAGAAAACCCTAAGGACGACATTGTGAGGGGTGGCTGACGCTGGAACAAGCTTCTATCATAGCTGGCTTCGGGGGATCCGATAGCGTACGGTACGCAGAATGGATCTTCATGAACTCGCCCGCAGAGGATTCCTTTCGCGCCACGTCAGGGTGGCACACCCTCACCAATCGTCAGGGTGGCGCTGATTCCGAGAATCTCGTACAGCGTTCTCTGCGCACCCATGCTGTGAGGGCTCACACGCGGAGCTGGTCTCTGATGTTGCCGCTCCTCCCTCCAAGTAGATCTCTTTTCCGTGGTGGTGGCCAACCATACTGTTGCCCGGAATCTTTCTTGGCGCGGCGGTGAGGAGGCACTTCCACCGGAGAAACTGGCGGCGAAGGGAGCTGTAGGGAAAGACGCTGTCAGCATGTTTCTGTTTTGGTACGATACGACGTCCTTGTTAATTAGAAGTTGAATATTGATGAATGATTATTGAACATTATAAAGAGAGCTTGAGGAACGTGTGGCTGAGTGGCTTTGTATATAAAGGCCCAAGATACTGTGTGACCGTGTGGGTCCCACTATAACTGTATTCGGCCTTCCTATTATATTCACATATGTTCTTTCAAAACCATTTTCATTCTAAGTTTTTTCTTTAGCACTTAATGTTTAGGTATACAGTGTATTTGCGAAATACCTTCGATTCACAATCATAGTTTTTTTAAAGCTACTTTAATTTCTTTTCAGCTAATTTTTAGGTATATATATCCGTGTTTGGTTTTGCAAATTCCAACCCGAAATCGTCTACTTCTTCACACGTTTTCCTTTTTCTTTTTTAAAGATAATCTTTTTGCAAGAAGATAGAAATATTTAATATAATTTTCAACCTTTTATTTTGTTTCAATATGTAAATTTTATCCTCCATTAAATATATTTACTCATTCAATTTTAAAAACTCGGATATTTTAGTCTAAGATTTATTTTCATATATTTTTATTCAATTGACTCTCAATATAAAATATTTATTAAATATGATTTGATATTTAATCAAAATATAAGAATAAAATGAACAAATACTGAAGAAATTAATTAGTAAACCAAAATTACTAATTTTCAAAAATTAAAGAACTAAATATTTTTATTTCAAAATAAGAGGACCAAATTTATAGATTGAATAAAATGGGAAATTACCAAGTTTTTATTTTAATTAGCATAAAAATATAGAAGGCTTTCTTCTGAATAGTTGAAAATGTAACACTTATAAGATAATCTTCACAGACAAATTTCATGTGTCAAATATTAGGTTTTTAGAGCATCTTTGGGTTTTTTATTTTTTTGCAAGTTTAGTTATTTTAACGTTATTAAGGGATAGAGTTTGTAGATGAAAAAATTACAGAAAAAGCAAAAATAAAGTAAATTTTATAAACGTTATTTGTATAAGAAAAAACAATGGGCCCGTGATGAAAGTGATAGTGCAAAGTTTGAGTTTGTAATTAAAAACTATGAACTTTCAAAAGTATGAACGCTGTAAATTTTGTTGATTGAAGAAGCACGTAGTGATCGTGTGAGTGATCTTAAGGAATGTGTGTATGTGAACATGAGAAAGAATTTGAATGAAAGTTATGCATGTTAGGGGACAGAAAATCCACTTGAAATGAAAGAATGTAACAATTATGCATGTTAAGGTAAATAAATGAGAGGTTAACTTTAAAGGAAACATATGATGTGAAAGAATTAAAGAAGTTCATGGTTCGCCAGATTGAGAATGTGCTTAGTGAACTAAATTTTGATAATTAATAACAACCATTAAATTTTACATATAGTGGATAAAAGATGTCCGCATAGATCAAGATCGAACTTTTCACTAATGGCTAGAAAAATATGTATAAAAATAATAAAAATGAAATAGATAAAAAGAATATTTCCTAAATAATAACATTTGATTGATTTAAGATTGAAAAGTTGATAATCATAGTTTTGGAAATAATAACCAGTAGTAGTGGTAAAAAAACAACAACTAATAGTAGCAGTTAATAAGGCCTGATCATTTGATTAAATATGGTTGGTAGGCTATTGTAAATCTCCTTACATGTATTCAATTTTATATAAAAAAAATAGAGCAAAAAATTTTATTAAATTAGAAATAATTTTATTATTTTTTATTTTTCTATACTAATCTTCTTAAATTTAAAAATATTACACTACTATCATAAATATTTGAAAATATTATATTAACATATCTATCAAAACACTTTCAAACCTTATATTGACATTCGTTTTGGATATAGAAATATTGATTAAAAAACGCATGATACATGTATAGTTATACTAAATTTTAAGATATATTGCTATAAAATGCTAAAATGCTTATAATACTAATATAAACATATCACAAATAGTCATGTAAAGATAAAAATAATAATTAAGCTTTTATCAATCTGTCAAAAAAAAAAACTCAAGTATAATAAAGAAATTCCTTTTTTTTATTTGGATATTTTATTATGAAATAAAATAAATTTTTCATTAGATGATTAAAAATAAATAAAATAATATGCAGTTTTATTTTATTATTTTTATTACTTTTTTTAATTTTATATCAAGAATATATCATAAATAAATATTAGACTAAATTATAATTAGTGCTCCTAAAATTAGTGCTCGTTAACTTTTTCTCCAACTTTAATTTTTTTGAACTCTTTTCCCCAAACTTTATATTTTTATTGCTAAATATACATCCTTATATAACCCTTAAGAGAATATTTAAATGAACAACTATAGCTAGAAACTCCATCAATATATAAGTTTCAAAGAGTAATATGATTATTTTTCTTACAAGCTCTGAATAACTTATGACTTTATTATACGCTTTAGACATATTAAAGGAAAAATATATTCAGTAAAAAATGTTACCAGATTGATAAGCTTTGAAATTAAGATTACTGACCATTAATGTATAATTCTTAGGAATTTATTATTAATAAATAATTAATAAACATATAAATTAAATTTATAGTTTATAATTTTAATTTTTAGTTTTAATTTTTACTGTTGTATATTTACATTTATGTTTTAAGTATTTTTTAAACTAATTAATTAGGTTTGAATTGCAAAATAAATTCAAATTAGACATTTAATCTAGTAGTGTGAAATGTGCCCCCTCGTTGTGAAGTCTCATGTTCAAATCTTACTCTGAACTCTTTTTGTATGTTTTTCACATTAGGTTTTGTATATTTTTCACATTAGGATTGTTACATTTGAATTGCAAAATAAAATTAAACTAGACATCTAATTAAAGTTTAACTAGATTTGAATCTTATTGTGGCTTCTTTGTATATATTTTTACATTTTTCAAATTAACATTTTTTAAACTTGGGGGACAAGAACCATTTCAACTATTAATTTCAAATAAAATACTACGTGTTTACTGATTGAAGTTTTGTGTGACACCCTTCTACCCTAACATAGTAAAAATTAGAAGAAATTAAAATCAAACACGGATAAAAGAGTTCACATGAACACATACTTCAATAATTCTCAACAAAACTTAAAGTTACAAAATTATAGTTCTCCTACCAAAATAAATAACAATTAAAACTCTTATAAACTCTAATTACCAAAATGATAATTAAATTCTTATAATAAATAGGTTCCATACTAATTAAAAATAACGAACATCTTAATAACCAATTGTCCCAATGTCACATGTGTATTAGAGCAACCCAACAACTCAAGTCTCTCCCTTAATACCAACTCCTACCTCTTCTGATGCCTTTCGACTTATGGATATTCATCCCCAAAAAAAAACAAACAACATAACAAACAAGTAAATGAGTGAGAACTTAACTCGCATGTATTAAGACATGCAAGGAATAACACTACCCCTTACATAACACATATCATAAAATTACATAGTCACTTACAACTTCTCAATCACATATAGGTATATAATAACATATGAGAACATGGTAACAACACTCTCATACAATTTAAGGTTCACTCATCAAACACATGCAATTCATATCTATGAAAAATTTGTCACAATCATACACGTATTGTCTGATGTAGGTTTGTCTTAGGCATACATCTCTTCTACGCAAGTCACACATAGGTTCCAATAGGTATAAGCCTTTTCTATACCAACCACATATAGGTTCCAAAAGGAAATTGCCTCTTCTACGCCAACCACGCATAGGTTCCAATAGGCAAAAGTCTTTTATAGCCAGCCACACATAAGTTCAAATAGGCATAAGCCTTTTGTACATCAGCCACATGTAGGTTCCACACAACTTAAGAAGAACTGAGAACTGGTTTGAAATGCCACGCAATAGACAGACCTTATAGAACTCCCTAAGTTGCCACTATACAATATGCTCATAAATGCTTATGTCACAATCTTAACAATAATATCTCACAATGGTATTAAATTTCCTTATCAACCACAGTTGGAATGGCTCCCTGTCAGGCACTTCTGACTGATACCATCAATCATGCTAATTGAAATCTTGTTCATGTTCATCAATACATCACACACATTTATAAATCATATACATTTACAAATCACACAATTGTTTTAACATCATGTTTACATCCTCATCACATCACATGTATTTATAAATTAAATAAAACACTTCATCTTATACTCATTCTCATCACATAAATTCACCACTCTACAAAACACTCTTAATACATCCATCCATAAAAACATTTTTAACATATATTATGACTAATAACAAAATTCATCATTAATACTCACAACCTAATTCACCATGATACTATCCTAGCTCAAGGCAACCATCCATTTAAAATCCACAAGTAACATAAGATCTTAAAATAGTTAATTACTCACATTTTAGTATCTCTCACTCTAGATGTTATTTTGCTGATCTAACCATTGAAAATAAAGATTAAGTAGTGTCTTGTGAGCTAACTGTCCAACAATAAACCAAATCAACTGTCAAAAAATTCTATAAAAGCTTCATACAAAGCCTGTCATGGGTGTAAGATCCTAAAAATACAGTTCTTGCTCTAACTTTATTATCTATCACTCTAGACATTATGTCAAAGATCCCATCGTTGAAAATAGAGAATAATATCTTAAGAACCTACTATCAAAAAATAAATTGAATCCAACGGTTGAAACATTCTATAGATGCTCTAGACGAAGTTTGCTACTTGTGTAAGATCCTAAAAATATAGTTCTTACTCCGACTCTATTATCTCTCACTCTAGAAATTACCTTACTATTGAAGATAAAGGCTAATATCTTACAAATCTAATATCGAAAAATAAACCAAATCCAACTGTTAACAATTCTTGTAGAGGCTCTAGACAAAATCAGATGCAATATCATCTTCATTTGATGTGACATAAGATGAAGTAACATGTGATTTCACAACCAAGATTCTACCTTCCCTTTACACTCATATTGTAGTATTGATTTAACAACCAAGATTTAAGCCATAACATTCTAATAACCAATCAACATTTGCATAATCATCTTACCACATCAAAACATCACTCAACCCATCAAAACATAAGATTAACTATATCATTTACCGATTTAATTTAACACAATTTACATGTTAATAAATAAGACCCAAGAACATCTCAAAGAAACATCAGTCAACTTACATAAAATATTTACATCATTCAACTAAAAGATAAAATTAATCAATAATCATCTAATATTTACACAATCATCTTACCACATCAAAACATCACTAGTGTAATTTAACACAATTTACATACTAATCAACAAGGTCCAAGAACACTTTAAAGAAATAGAAATACATATGAACAAATGTAAATCCAATCATCAAAAAATTATTTTCAAAAATTAATAAACTCATTTAGTTAGCATTTTTTTTAAAATATTTTTTTAGTTTTTAAAAATTAAAAAAAGAAAATAGGTGTGAATAATTTTTCTTTTAAGTTTTATATTTTGTTTTACAAACTAAAAACGCATGTAGAAGATGCTATCTTTTGCATTTCATTAATGATATTACATAAATATGAACAAATTTCTCATCTTCACATTTTGAAAACAAATTTTAAACAACATTTAACAAACAAGTTTTTTTATCCTTTTCCAAAGAACAAAGTTTTAAACAACATTTGCCATTTTTTTTATCTTTTTCCAAAAAAATTTCTTAAAAACAATTTTCAAAACCCTTTTAAAATTTAAAAAACCAAATAAAGAAAGTCCTAACATTAAAGTTAATACTAGTGATACTGAAATTGGTTTAACAAGGTTTTAAGTTCAAGTTTTGTAGATAAAAAAATATGGTTAGGATAAAATACCTCATCAAAGATAGTTTATATTAGCTCAATTAGTAGATACTCCACAACATTCCAAAATACATAAGAATTATATGAAGTTTGAATAAGGGAAGAAAAAAACATGAAAGAAATATCTATAAATAATGGAAAGTTGCATATGAGAATGGTTGCGAAAAGCAAATTAGATGTTTGATTTTCAATGGAACTCGTGTCTCGTGTCTGACCTTGATTCTAATAATTCTAATTTTTGATTATATGTTTGGTTTGATGTTTGTAGAATTTTAATTCTTTATTAATTTTTAATAAAATATTTTATATTAATATTTACTTTTAACATAATTTTATAATAATTTTTTAACATAAATCATATTATATCAAAATAAATTTGGAAAACCAATTCTAATAAAATTGATTTATTAACACACCAAATCCTCTACTGACAACCGTTATTGGTAAATATAAATACATTTTTATATTTAAAATATTAAATAATTTATTTTTTATTTCACATTTTTTCATAGAAAAATAGAATGATTTATAAGGAAAACTGTAAATGAATTAATTCATTACATTTATTTAATCAATATAAGTACATCATCTCTGTCTTTCTTTTTCATTTTAGAATTCTTTCTACTTTTTAAGGTTAGACTGCATTCAGCTTCGGATTTTATTCACGGAAGTTTTTTCAAAACCATTTTCACTAATAATGTCAAATTATTTAATAAATTTATTTCATAGTCTTTTGTATATTTTATATAACTAATCAGATAATATAATATTTTTTTATTAATAAAGTAGGATAATTTCTATTTAAAAATTTAATAGTATGTACCTAAGTATAAAAGAGTTTTATACTATAATATATATTAATTCAACTTTTTTTTATTAATAAAAACAAAAAAAATAAATAGAAATGGAAGTTGGAGAATTTTCCATCCATTGTTTAGGTATACAATGTGTGTGTTTTCGCGAAATACAGCCGATCCAACAAGGGTTCTATTCACAATCACAATGCTTTTAAAACTGCTTTAATTTCTTTCCAACAAGGGTTATATATATCCGTGTTTGGTTTTGCAAATTCCATCCTGAAAACCTCTCATTGTTCGCACGTTTTCTTCTT
The DNA here is from genome assembly GCA_037954015.1 of Psophocarpus tetragonolobus. Lineage (NCBI taxonomy): Eukaryota > Viridiplantae > Streptophyta > Magnoliopsida > Fabales > Fabaceae > Psophocarpus > Psophocarpus tetragonolobus. The sequence continues at coordinate 937,797 of JAYMYS010000033.1, read as the reverse complement.
TAAAAATAAGCTTTTTGGAAGAAGATAGAAATATAAAATGAGTTTAATTAATATAGACTGATAATCTAAAATAGTTTTATATGGATATTTAATCACAACTTTTTATGATTTTTAAAACATTAATCAGTAAGTCAACTAATTTACCGTGTTTGTGGTGAAATTCATTTTTAATAAAATAAATATTTAAAATAAAAAAATTTTCATCTAAATTTTAAAATCAAACAAATTTATATTTATTCGAGAAACTTTATAATACAAAAAGTGTACAGTGTCCGAATTCTTTTTATTCAAACTAGTTTTAACATTCAGACCAAAAGGCATGAATGATGACTTAGAAATTTGATATTTGATGAAAACATGATTTTTTATTTAAAATTCACCTTAAAAGAAAAGAAATTCCAAGTGGGATGTACTCAAATTTGTCGATGAAAAGTTTATTAAAAAATAAATGCATGTATAGTAAAAGTAAATGAAATGAGAAGTAAATCTTAAAAAAAAAAGCCTCAAAATCTAATCTTAATAAAGAGGTAAATGCTAAATGTAAAAGAACTCAAAGATTAAATGCAAGTAAAAATATGAAAGTAAATGCAAAGGATTAGAAACGGTGAAATTGAGTCTAACTCAATATCACAAGAGTGGCTTCTAAGGTGAGGTTTGCACATACTTATACATTATTTTTTGGGATCTCCAACACATCTCCTCATGTCGAGAACTGAACATCTCAAATTGAAGTTTAACACTTGTGGGTAGTCAGCTGCCTGATAGGCCTAGGGACAACAACAAATTGCTAAAATAGACTCTCATGTCATATTAAAAAATGGTGAAATTGGGCCTAACTCAACATCACAAATCGGCTTCTAAGGTGAGGTTTGCACACACTTATATATTATTTTTTGGGATCTCCAACATAGAGATAATAAAAGAAATTGTAGAAAATGTAAATTGCCCTTAAAGTTGTCATAAGATCATAATATCAATCTCTTCACTCCTTATCATTCCCTAGACATACTGAGTTTAATAAGATCTTATATAAGTGTTCCAACCTCTAATTCTAGCATAAGTGAAGATTATTTATATGGTTTCTTACAACAGACACTTGTCCCTATGTTTAAAAGAAAATAGTATTTTATTCCCAACAGAAATAAACTACTAAAAACTTTCCAACTTCCAATAACTACCCCAACGGATAATAACTTCTAGCTTTTGACTTTTGATCCTTATCTTTTGGCTTGTTGTCTCTGGATTTTTCGTTAAAGGTTGTATGCTCAGAGATTTTTGTTCTTCTAAGTGTCAAGTTTGACTCTATCCTTTTGTCTTTATTGCACTGCTTGAGCATCTTTGCTTCAATACCTTTTTCTTGAGGTAAAGTTGTTTTAAAAGTCTCACTTTGGTTGAGATCTCGAGAGGACAACTTCTTGCATGAGTCCTCGAGGTCGAGCTTTTGTTGCTAAATCCCAAAGAATTCTCTTCAAGTGGTTGCCTCGAGCTACATGCGTTTTCTCATTATTCCTTCTTAAGATCCTTTAGCCTTCACGCTTTAGTCCTTTAAAATATTTAATGCTATTTTTTCCTTAATCCCATTAGTTTTAGTATTTCGAGGTGCATTAAATTTGTCACCCAAATATAAAGATTACCATTGAATATCAGTGTAAAAGTTTTTACACTGATAATGCATACTAATTAAACGCATATAAAAGATAATTTTCAACCTTTTATTTTTTGAGAAAAACACTTATACATTGTCAGTGTAAAAATTTTTACATTGACATTTAATTACAACCATCCATAAATAGTAAATTTGTTTACTTTACTAATTAATATTTTAAAAGTCATATAAGTAAAGGTTATGATTAAATGCCGGTAATGAATAGGTGTTAAACTCTTATTTTATTTCAATATGTAAATTTTATCCTCCATTAAGCATTTTACCCATCCAATTTTAAAAGCTCAAGTATTTTAGGCTAACATTGAATTTTACATATTTTGATCTAATTGACTCTAATTATAAAATATTTATTTCTGATATTATAAAAATAACTTACTAATCAAAATATGAGAATAAAATGAATAAATACCGAAAAAGTAATTATTAAACCAAAATTACTAAAGAACTAAATATTTTTATTTTTTTAAAAAAAAGACCAAATTTATAGATTGAACAGAATAGGAGATGTAGCAATTTTTTATTTTGGCCTAAAAATATAGAAGGTTTTCTTCTAAATAGTTGAAAATGTAGGAATTATAACATTGGTCCGGTGATAAAATGCATATGTACGCAGATGGAAGAAAGGTTTTGAGTTCAGATCCTTTTACTAATAAAACTAACATGTTTTTTTTTTAATGATAGGGACAAGACCCACTAGAAAATTAATTATCAAAAAATAAAATTATAATCAAGTCATCTGCATAATTAGCTAATATTTCCTATAAAAAAATAGTTGAAAATGTAAAAGTTATATATAAAATAATCTCATAGACAAATTTCATGTGTTTAAATATTAGATTTTTAGAGCATGTTTGAATTTATTTATTTTTTTGCAGGTTTAGTTATTTTTTAGGTTAAGGGATAATTTGTAACTAAAAATCACAGGAAAAAGTAAAAATAAAGTGAATTTTAATTAAAAGTTATTTGCATAAGAAAAAACAATGGGCTAGTGATGGAAGTGATAGTGTAAAGTGAGTTTGTTAAAAATTATGAACTTTCAAAAGTAAGAACGTTGTAAATTTTGTTGGCAGAAAGAAAGAAAAACCTTAAATATAAAACGAATAAAATGACATATGGGTAATCATAACATTGACAATGGTGATTGAAGAAGCACGTTCGTATGAGTGATCTTGAGGAATATGTCTGCATGTGAATTGAACATGAGAAAGAAATGTGAATGAAAATTATGCATGTTGACAGAAAATCCACTTGAAATGCAAGAATGTAATACAAATTATGGATGTTTACTGTCATAAAATCCACTTGAAATAAATGAGAGCTTAACTTAAAAAAAAAAAAAAAAAAGCATATGCTCTGAAAAAGTTATGGAAATTTATCATTCGCTAGATTGAGAATGTGTCGAGTTAACGAGTAGTCAACTAAATTTTGATAATTAATAACAATCGTTTCAGATTTCTCTAAAATTTACATATAGTAGATCAAAGAATTTATGCATAGATCAAGATCGAATTTCTGCTACATGGCTAGAAAAAAAATATAAAAATATAAATGTAATAAACATGAAATAGATAAAAATAATATTTTCTAAATAATAACATTTGATTGAGCAAATTTAAATGACAAAATAATTCTTATCAACTTTGTAAATAAAAAGAAAATTTTGTAAATAATAACTAGTAGTAGTGTATAGTAAACAAAATAACAAATAGTAATAGTAAATAAGTTCGAGTTCATTTTTGTTTAAATTTGATTTGTAAGCTAGCGTAAATCTCCTGTATTCAATTTTTATATAAAAAACCTAGAACAAATTATACCAAAATTTCGTCAACTTTTATTATATTAGACATGATTTTATTTTATTTTACACTAATCTCTTTTAAGTTTTAAAAACAATACACTAATAGTTTTATATATTTAAATATATTAAGTTAACACACATCTCAAAGTCGTTTTAAACTTTATATAAATACTTTCTGATATATATATATATATATATATATATATATATATATATATTACACTAAATTTTAAGTTGTGTTAATTGTAATTTGCTAAAAAGCAAATAATACTAATATAAAAAACTGACCATTAGTCACATAAAAAATAATTAACTTCTTATCAACTTACTTACAAAAACTCAAATATAACCAAGAAAATTCTTATTTTGTCATTTGGATACTTGTTATTATGAAATAAAAAAAAATCATTCTATAATTAATATGGATTTTTATTTTATTATTTTTATATTAACTTCCTTTCATATTAAGATCGTAAATAAAGATTAAATGGAGTCAGTAATTTTCATTAATTAAAAAATAAACTTTGACAAAACAATATATAATCATGTTAGAGGAAAGTGCATAACACAGACTGTAACAACACAATTGATTGAGGAGATGTAAAATTGAAAACAAGTATTTTTTATTAGAAACACTTTAATGTAATTTCACCTTCGCCTCCGAGAAATGAATTTGCTGGCGGAAAGTTTTGCTAAGCTAGAGTTGATTTTCATTTAGAAGACTTCTATTTTTTTATCTATTCTAAACACTTTCTTCACTGTTTTCCATAAAGACCTGAGTTATATATGTTACTAATATTAGTAATTAATTTCGATTGAAGATTGCCCATAACTTAAAAAAAAAGAAGTGACAACTAAAGGCAAGAACTTTTCAAAGAATCAAGCAAATAAAAACGAAAAAGTAGATAAGATATGCCAATACGAGAACAAGAACCATTTGAAGTATCAATTTCAAATAAAATATTAAGTGTTTCTTTGACAACAGTTTTATAAAATTATTTTCAGTATTTTAGTTTTTAAAAACTGAAAAACTTGTTTGGATAGTATTTTTTAAAAACAGTTTTCGAAAATGGTTTTTTAGTTTTTAAAAACTAGAAAAAAGGAACCGTTGAAAGTAGTTTTACTTTTCAGTTTTCTATTTTTGTTTTGAAAACTCAAAATACAATCAGAATATGTTGTTTTTTGTTTTTCATTAATGAAATTTTAATAAATATGAACAAGTTTTTCCATTTTTACATCTTCAAAACAGTTTTCAAATAAAACTTATCAAACAAGTTTTTTTTTTCTTCCTGAAAACAGATTTTGAAAACTATTCTTGAAAACTTTTTTCAAAAACTAAAAAACAAAACTAAACCAATCAAGCCTTAAGTGTTTATTAGGCTAATTTTTTTTAAAAAACTATTTTAGTATTTAAAAACTAAAAAACTCCTTTGGTTAGTGTTTTTAAATATTTTTCAAAAATAATTTTGCTTTTTTAATTTTAAAAACTAAAAAAGAAAAAAAAGTGTGAATAGTTTTGTATTTTTGTTTTGCAATCTAAAAACAAATGGAGAAGATGTTTTATGTTTTTCATTAATCACATTTATGTAAATATGGATAAAAATTTCATTTTTACATATCTAAATTAGTTTTCAAACAACATTTACTAAACAAATTTAAAATTGTCACACATTTAGTTTATAAATTAGTTGATGCACAAAGAAAATAAAACATCACACCTCAGGACAAAAGTTAAAAGTTTAGATACTGGTTGGAGAATAATACAAGGTTGTGTTTCCTGAAACAAGAGTATTAAAACAACATAATTATCATTTTTTATTTGTTTGATACACACTAGAGTATATGAAAATAAAATAAAACATAATAAATCTTGAAGTTACATGACAACTTCTTATTAATTTTATTCATTGTTTGATGGAGAATGGACATGACAAACAAAATAATGTTAAATTTATTAAGAATTTAATTAGTATGCACTTCTAATATTTTACATTAACATTCAATCACAATCTTTTACGGTAAGTTTATTAACTTTACCGATTAATACTTTAAAAATCATATAATTCAAGAGTTATGATTACACGTTAGTGTAAAACTCTTTTACATTATCAGTACATATTAATTAAACTCATTTCTTAAAATATTTTTTTAATATTAATGATTTTAATTACTAAAATATTCTCTCTAGATTTTTCAAGCTCTCACATTTACTAAACTATTATCAATTCCTTTTTCGTTTCTTTAAAACTGGGATACTCCCACAATGATGTAGGAAATGTGCTAAAAGATAAAGTAAAACAAGGTTTTACCACAATGATGTGATATGACTCACAAATGTGTATAAAGCGCATCCTAAGAGAAAGTGCATAAGTGGTTCGTCCACATTAGGAAATATTCCATAAAGGGTGTGCGAGTTTTTCTACACTGTGTGAGACATATCACAAAGGTGTGAGAGGCATGCTAGAAGCAAAAATAACTTAGGAATTAGCCACAATGGTCTGATACAACCCTCAAAAGTGTGAAAGACATGCTCGTAGACAAAATGCAATCTTTTCTGCATTAATATGACACTTCCCTAAAAAATGTGGAAGTGTATGAAAAAGATAGTACATAAGATGTGTGGATATATTCATCAATTCTTTGTTCTTATTTTGTATTCTACATTACAATTATAAAAAATTACTCCAATATTTATAATTATATAATTTTCAAAATAATAAAAAGTATATAATATATAATAAAAATATATCTATAACTTAAAATAAATATTTATGTTTTTTAAATAATGGATGACCCATTCTATTTTATTGTCACTGTAGAATCTGACACTATTTAAAAGCTCTTCAACATATGTGTCTTACAAAATAGTGAAGGTCTAAATAGGTAGGGAAAGGACCAATCTCATAGGTCTAGTAAAAATTTAAAAAAATGGGTTTTGAATAGAGGTGTCAAAACGGATCAGTCCAACTCATATGAGTTAGCCCATCGCGGGTTACAAAATAAATGGTTGGGTTGGTCCGACCTACTAAAATAAAGATACATGGCTTTTCAACTTGGTCTAACTCTACCACAGGCCAGTGGATTAGGTGAGTTGATTAACCAGATTTGCAAAAAAAATTAATTGTTAAATTTAGTTTATTTTATTTTTTACGTGAGTTTTATTTTATAAAAAAGATGCAAATTATAATTAATATTATAACAACATACATAATGAATTTAGGCCACTAACATGCAAATTATAAATAATATACATACATAATATTAAAACATCATGCAAATTAGGGTTTCACTTTCAGATTTTAGGAAAAGTTTAACTTTGACTTTGACAGTATTAGGAGTTTCACGTTTTGGGGAAAAACTGAAAAGGAAAAAAAAATTAAAAAAAAAACATGCACATGCTAATATTGATATAAGTGAAATGAGAAAAAAAACCTAATTTTTTTTTGCAGTGGGCTGGGGGGTTTGGTTACATGAGTGAGGTTGTTTCATGAAACATGTATTTTTTTTACCCAACTCGAACTTATGGTGGGTTAAGCTGACACATTGAGCCGAACCCATTTTGAAACTTCTAGTTTTGAACTAATCCCTTGTTCAATTAGAAGAAAGTGAAATATGTAGAAAATGAGAGAAAAGTTACACTTTTCGTTAGCAAAAAAAGTGGCAAGGAAATTGTTATTAATGTCTTGGGTCTCACATGTTTAACTTTTCATATAGATATAAATACTATTATGATTGTATTAACTTTAATTTATAACTTTTTATAATTTTCACATCACTTTCCGATTGATTGACGTAATTGGATTTTTTTTTTAAAATAATTACCTAAATGGATTTATTTTAAAACAAAAATTACTGAGGTGAGTCTGTTTTTGAATTTGATTGGTCAAACCGTAATTCCTACTTGCAGTTTCAGTGCCACATCAGTTGTATGTCTACGTGGCATCCAAGTTGGCAGGAAAGCCCCCTTAAAACTGCAATCTGTGATTGCATTTTATTGAAGGTCAAAGACAACTTTCTCGGGACCATATGAGGGACAAATTTCCCACTTAAAATTGTAAGAGGGACCAACGATTTGTGTATTTTTATTTTTTTGGTCTTGTCCCTTCCCACTTAGTACGCCCACCTTGTGTCCAATAAAATATTATTGGGATACATAAACGACATATACGAAATGCGGTTTATGTTTTTTATTTTTTTCACCAAAAGGAAGCAAATGTGATGGGAGATGCGTGGTGTGAGTTTCAAGGCACTAAAACCGCAATTCCCACTGTTTATGCCCCCTTAAACTGCAAGAGCGAGCTACAGTTTTAGGTCCCTATGGCTTGGACTTGCTCTCATATATATACCTCTCCTGTACATTATAAAAACCATTATGCTGATTTGTTATTTTGACATTAATAGAAAGCATTTTCTCGTGGTATTCTTACTTTGTTGCCATTTACTAATTTACTTTAATACTAATATTTATTTCTTGAAGATTTAGATTGATTATGTATTTAGTTAATAATATTATTTTTTTTTAGTTTGTGTCAATGATTTTATCAAATTTTATGATTGTTGTGAAATTATTTTTTTGTAGGTATATTTATCAATATTATGGTTGCTTTAATTCTCACATTTATTATAGTAATGAAAGGATGCACGATGGAGATGAAGGTGTTATTTTTTAAGGGAGTAAAAGAGCAATTGAAAATAGGTGTGCTATTAGTTTCAGTGCATTAAAGGAGAAGATTCAACAAAAGTTAAATATGCAATTAAATGAAGTCATATCATCTGTAACTTGTAGATTTTAGTTTCTAGAAGATACGTATTACTACAAATTATTAATGACGAAGACATACAAATTATGCTTAATGCCTTTGAACAACAACATGATGTTGAAGTAATAGAATTGTATGTTGAAAAATCGGTTGTTGGTAGTAGTTCAGCTACACTAATAGACATTAAAGTAATTAATCTAACATAGTTGAAGTAGATGATGATCATGTTATTGCTTATTCATGTGGTGACAAACATGTGAAAAGGAAAATGATGTTCCAATTGATGATAATTTATCGGACAGTGACAATGATGAAGGTCATAATATTCAATCATTGTCAGTAAGAAATGTCCAACAAGGTATGTTTAATAAAAAAATATTATTTTGTTACAAATACAAATTTTTTATTTTGTTGATAACAATAATCACAAGAATAACATTATTGTAACAATTGTAAGACAACATCCACCTTGGAGTGATGCAGTTCATTATACACACATTAATTGGATGCATCCTAATGAAGAAGATATTTTGGGTCAACAGTTGTATAAGTCATGGAATGTTGGGGACGCACTATACAAAGGTCTAGAGTTTGAGACTAAAGAAGATTTGAAAAATCCATTGATATAGTATGCAATGAGAACACATCAAACATATAATGTTGTGGAGTCAAAAAGTTCAAAATACATTTTCAACTGCCTTAAGTATCAGGATGGGTGCCCGTTCTATATGAGGGCAATTTTGTCTCAAAAAACAGCAAATTGGATGGTTACTCAATGGGGTGGAGATCATGTATGTTTAAACCTGACACTTTCATAATACCTCAGAAATTAAACTCAAATTTCATCAACAACTTGATATTAGGTTTGATTACTTGTATATATATAAGGCTAAATTTTACATGCATAAATTATGATTGCTAATTAAGCTACAAATTTTTTTTTTCAAGAGTGGTTGGTTCAGATATGTCTTTAAGAATTAATTTGATTTAAGAGAGATTTCCAGTCAATATAAGGATACAAAATATCATACAAAAAAGTGTGAAAAGCAAAAGAAAAAGTAATTGTACGTGTTTATGAGGATTGCGATGAATCTTTCGCAACTCTTCCTACATTCATTAAATTCATTCAAAACAAATCGCTGGGTTTTTACTATCAAATTTTCCATGATGATCTTGTTGTTGGCAATCAGGGTTACTGTCAATACCAACAGTTTCAAAGAGTGTTTTGGATATTCAAGCAGTGTGTTGATGCCTTTAAGTATTGCAAGCCATTGATACATATTGACATAAGACATTTATATGGAAAGCATCGTGGAGCTTTGTTAATCACAACCACACAAGATAGAAATAACAATGTGTTACCTCTTGCTTTTGCTGTGGTTGAAGTGAAAATTCGTTGTCCTGGTCTTTATTCTGATCCTACATACGAATGCATGTGACACAAAAAGAAGGAATATATCTAATTTCTAACCGGCATGTTGCGATTAAGTATGTTGTCCAAAATGAGACATTAGGATGACAACCACCATACGCTTATTATAAGTATTGCATATGTCATACATCCAACAATTTCAACACCCGATTTAAAAATATGGCACATAAAAAAATGTTGATTCTCAGAATTTAGGATAGAATAATTTTTCTTATTGAATTATGCTAAGAATACAATTTATATATACATGACTGAAGCTATTTTAAGAAGTATAATAATAGCACCTAGACAACTGTATCCCTATGATTCAGGGATATTCCCATCATACACTATAATTGTAATCTGCTAAATAAGAAAACAATACAACTAATAAAACATAGATCCTGACAGGAATAAAACAGCTAATAAAATAGATTCTAATAAAACAGATTCTAACACTCCTTCTCAAGCTGGTGAATAGGTATTCTCTATTCCCAGCTTGGAAACAATCTTCTCAAAGATGTTGTTGTTTAGCACTTTGTTAGAATATCTACAAGGTTGTCTTGTGAGGAGACATATGAAGTGCATATCAAACCACTATCTAATTTTTCTTTGATAAAATGTCTATCAACCTCAATATATTTGTTTCTATCATGTTGCACTGGATTATGAGCTGTGCTAATAGCAGATTTGTTATCACAATAAAGTCTCATTGGTTCATCCAATTTTATCCTTAGGTCTTCCGAGATAATCTTCAACTAGAGTAGTTCACATATCCCTTGTGCTATTCCCCTGAACTCTACTTCAGCATTAGATCTAGTTACCACAATTTGTTTTTTACTCTTCCAAGTCACAAGATTTCCTCCAAGGAAAGTGCAATATCCCGTAGTTGACCTCCTATCCACAATTGACCCTGCATAGTCTGCATCTGTATATGTTTCTAGATCTACATTCCTATTTCGTTTGAACAAAATTTCCCTGCTTGGGGTCCCTTTCAAATACTGCACAATTCTTAGTGCAGCTTGTAAGTGAACCTCCTTTGGCTGGTGCATGAACTGGCTGACTAGACTCACGACGAATGCAACATCAGGTCTAATGTGAGATAAATATATCAATCTACCGACTAGCCTTTGATACACTTCCTTGTCAACTGCAGTATGTTCTTCTACGTTTCCCAATTTCAGGTTTAGATCAATTGGTGTACTTACAGGCTTGCATGCTGTCTTACCAGTCTCTTTCAACAAATCAGTGATGTATTTCTGTTGAGATATGAATATCCCCTTTTTAGAATGGGCCACTTCAATTCCCAAAAAATACTTCAATTTTCCAAGGTCTTAATTTCAAATTCATTGGCTAGATGTTGGCCTAACAATTGTTGCTCTTCCTTATCATCACTTGTCACTATAGTATCATCCACATCAACTAGTAACACTGTTACTCTCCTTGGCTTAGAGTGTTTAATGAATACAGTGTGGTCTCCTCTAATTTGTTTAAAGCCTAAAATTATCATAGCTTTAGTAAACCTTCCAAACCACGCTTGTGGTGATTGTTTCAGCCCATACAATGCATTTTTTAGCTGCAAACAATGTTGACAGTTGTTTTTTTACCATATCCAGAGGGCAATTCCATGTAAATCTCCTCTTCAATTTCTCCATGGAGGAAGGCATTTTTAACATCAAATTGTTGCAATGTCCAACCATAATTAGCCGCCAGGGACAATATCACCCTAACTATATTCATTTTTGCAACTAGAGCAAATGTTTCCATGTAATCCTCTCCATAGGTTTAAGTGAATCCCTTAACTACTAACCTTGCTTTGTACCTCTCAATGGATCCATCAGCCTTATATTTTATAGTATATACCCACTTGCACCCTACTGGTTTTTTTCCATTTGGTAGAGCAACCAAATCCCAGATACTATTCTTCTCTAATGCTTCCATTTCCACATCCATGGCTTGTTTCCATTTTTTATCACTCAATGCCTTAGATAAAGAGGTAGGTGTTGTTGTAGAGTTTAGGCTTGTGAGGAAGGCTTTATGGGTAGGTGAAAAGTTTCTAAAGGATAGATAATTGGCTAGAGGGTACAGTGGTTTGGTGGTACATTTCCTGGTTTCTTTCCTAAGGGCAATTGAAATACCTAGGTCCTCATAAAGTGGTGCTGGACTGGTTTTAGGTTCCTGTACAATTGGGAAATCAGAGGTTGATTTAGTGGAGATTAAAGGATCAGGGGTAGTTACCTCATGTAATGTTGGGTTGGATTGTTGGACATGGACAAATTCTGGAATGACCTTTGTCTTCCTTATATAAACCAGTCCTTTTCCAAATCTTACATCAGCTCCCTCTTGAATGGTTTTAGTGGGTTCCTTCTCAGTTGTTACACCTTTAGTTCTTATTTCTGGTCCCAAGCTTAAGTCAAGGAGCATAAGAAGATCCTCTTCCTTTCTTGCAGTCTCCCCCTGAGGATGATGTTGGTGGAAGTAGCTTTTGTGCTAAAAAAAGGTGACATCTCTAGACACGAAGAATTTTTGTGATGGTGGGTGATAGCATTTATATCCCTTTTATGTGGATGAGTATCCTATGAAAACAAATTTTAAGGATCTAGGATCAAGTTTACCTCTATTACCACTGTGGACATGGACAAAAGAGGCACACCCAAATATTCTTGGAACAAGTTGATTGGATGTGGAAACATTAGGATAAAAGGAGGACAAAACCTCCATAGGGCTTTTTGAGGCTACAATACTAGAAGGTAGCCTATTAATTAGATAACATGCAGTAAGAACAAGCTCCCTCCAAAACATTTTAGGAACCTCATGTTGAAAAAGAAGAGCCCGAGTTTGGTCAAGTAGGTGACCATTTTTTCTCTCAGCAATCCCATTTTGCTTAGGTGTTTTGACACAGGATGACTCATGAATGATACCTTACTTTTGACAAAAGGAAATAATCTCATGATTAAAGTAATCTTTGGCATTATCAGATCTAATCCTCTTAATGCTAACTCCAAAATGATTTTTTACCATGGAGAAAAAACGCTGAACCATATAGCTGACTTCAGATTTTTGTTTTAGTAAGAAAACCTATGTGACATGAGTACAATCATCTATAAAGGTGAGGAACCAATGAGCACCAGAAACATTTGGGACAATTGAGGGACCTCATACATCAGTATGATGATTAAATAGAAGGGAAAAGTGCTCATATTATTACTAACTGGAAAAGGTACACGCTTGTACTTAGCAAGCTCACACACTTCACAATGGAGACTTTCCACTTCTAATTTGCTAAAAAAGGAAGGGAATAACACTTTTATGACTCTAAAGGAAGGATTTCCAAGATGACAGTGATGTAGGAAGACCTTCTCCCTATTGGTCTTTATTGAATTAGAGAAAAAAGAGTTGTTGTTTTCCAGGTCTGGTGGCAAATCTGGATTATCCAAGTAATAAAGGCCCTTCCATTCTCTAGCATGTCCAATCGTCCTCCCCGAGTACTTGTTCTGCATTATATATACATTGGCATAAAAAATGGCATTACATGATAGGTCTTTTATGAGTTTTTTTATGGAAATCAAACTGACAGACAATTTAGGAATATGAGGGACATTTTTAAGGGTTATAGATGGGTTTATTTGAACTTCTCCTTGACCTGCTGCAGTCATTAGAGAGCCATCTACTGTGGATATTTTCTTGTTGCTAGGGTAAGAGGTGTAAGAAGAGAAATGTTTAGGTAGGGGTGTCATGTGGTCGGTAGCCCCAGAATCTAGTATCTAATATGGGTTATAGTTTTTATCTGAGGCATTAAGTCCAAAAGAAAAAGGAAATATACATGTTGACTTATCCAACTTGTTGAGGAATGATTTCATTTACTCTATTTTATTATGGTTAAGTTGAATCACTCCTCCTCTATTTTCTTCACTGGTTGCAGCACCTATGCGTGCTTGTCCTACCTTTCTGGTGTTGTCTCCTTTTTTCCCCACTCCTTGTCTCGGTTTTGGGGCCCCAATCCTTATTAGATGGCTTTCCATGTAGCTTCCAACATTTTTCACAAGTGTGGCAAGGCTTGTTACAGAAGGTACACCACACTTCTTCACCTTTCTTCTCCATATTGGCTATTCCCCCCTTTTTCTGGTATATCATCATGGCCAATCCTGAAGCTACCATGGCTGAATTTTCCATGGCTGGGGTTTCTAGCATTATTCCCCTTCTGCTTTTTTCACTTGTGACCATAGATACTACTTCATTAATTCCTGGAATTTTTACTTTTCCAAGGATCTGGACTCTTTCTTGATCAAAATCAGAGTTAAGCCCTACCAAGAAATCATAGACTCTATCTTGCTCAATATACTCTTTGAACATTGCTGAATCATCTGAGCACTTGGCTTTTATGACCCTGTAATGGTCTAACTCCATGCAAGTATCAGTGATTTCTAGGATCATGGAGTTCCGTAGCCATGCCATGATCATAGAGTCCTCTTCATCCCATTTTGTAAATTTGGGATCTTCTTCTTCAGGAGCATCTTTAGTCAAGTGGTTAGCTTTCCCTTTACCTTTCAAAGTTCTACGAACAAGTCTGACCCATTTCAAGTAATTCTTCCCAATCAATCGGTAGGCAGTGTTGAGGTTTTGCAACTGTTCTTGAGTGTTTTGAAACTCAATATTCACCACTTCAGCAATTGGGTTTGTCATGTCCACTATAGTACAACGAACCTAATGCAGTGAGTATGTATTTGATTGTTACGACGGCAACTAAGAAATAACACTGCAAATCACAGCAACAATGAAGGCTGGCTGTCCTAAAAAAAATGATTGACAGCAATGAAGGTTGTCCAGGAATGAAGGCAGAGGGTTTTGGTTTGTGCAATCAGAGGTGGCTCACGGAATTTGAGAGCTCTGGTACCATCTCAGAATTTAGGGTAGAATAATTTTTCTTATTGATTATGCTGAGAATATAATTCATATATACAAGACTGAAACTATTTTAGGAAGTATAATAATAACACCTGGATAACCAGATCCCTATGATTCAGGGATATTCCCATTATACACTATAATTGGAATATGTTAAATAAGGAAACAATACAACTAATAAAACATAGATCCTGACAGGAATAAAACAGCTAATAAAACAGATTCTAACATTGATAAAAGGCTAAATTACCATCGGTGCCCCTCTATTTAGGGGTAGCTCACTTTGTGTCTCTCAATTTTTTTTTGCGCACCTTTTGTCCTCCAACTTTTTCAAAAGCGCACCTTTTGTCCTCCAACTTTTTCAAAAGTTTAATTTTTGCCCTTCCGTCAAATTTAGGGCATTGACTGTTAAAAATGAACGTTGACAAGTTTAATTAATTATTTGAAATGTTAATTTTAAAAATACAAAAAACATGTACCATGGCAAGAATTGAACCCAAGTTTTGGAGGAAGAAAAGCTAAAGCCAATCTACTAGACCAAAGGTAAGAGTCTATTTTATTTTAAAATTTCAATGGATTTAAACTAATCAATAGCAATGTTAATTTTAAAAATATAGAAAATTTGAGAAAGGCTAGAATTGAACTCAGATTTAGAAGTTTAAATGCTAAAGTCACAAGACCGAAACTCAATACTAATTTTCTTGTGAGATTCAAATTTAATTAAACTAATCATGGCAAGATTAATTTTAAAAATATATTAA
Source organism: Psophocarpus tetragonolobus (assembly GCA_037954015.1). Taxonomy (NCBI): domain Eukaryota; kingdom Viridiplantae; phylum Streptophyta; class Magnoliopsida; order Fabales; family Fabaceae; genus Psophocarpus; species Psophocarpus tetragonolobus. The sequence goes on along the minus strand of JAYMYS010000033.1, from coordinate 922,496 downwards.
AATTTATAACTTTTTTAAATGGAGAAATTTTAATTTTAAATTTTAAATCTCAATTTTAATTTATGTCTTTATTTTTAATTAGATTTTAAATTTTATATTGTTGTTAATATAACTAAATTTTAGTTTTAGTTGTTAACCTTTAAATTTTAATTTCATCTTTTAATTGTTAATTTTAGTTTCAAAATCACAAATAAAATATATAACATAAAATGACCTACAATAGATTTAAAATTAAAATATACAAATAAAATATAAAATGTAATTAAAAATAAAAGATAGAAATTAAAATTTAAATTAAATGTTAAAAACTATAAATTAAAGTAACAATTAAAACTTAAATATAAAATTAAAAATTAAAAAAAAATAAAATTATTCAAATAGATTTAACATAAAATCAAGCTAAGTAGTTTTTAGAATTAAAAAAAATTTCTTTATTTAAAAAATTTACAACATAAATGACCAAGAATAGTAAAACAAAAGAAAGGAAAAGAGACAATAAAACCAAAATTGACTTACTATCTAGTGGTATCGTCTTACAACTCTCACAAGTTCTAGGTTCAAATCTTACTTTATCCAATTTTAATATAAAATTAATGTTGTCACATGATTAGTTTAATTAAATATGAATCTCACAAAAAAACTAATATTGACTTTTGGTTTAGTGGTATGACTTTAGCAATTAAACTTCTAGGCTTGGGTTCAATTCCAACCTTGCTCAATTTTTTATATTTTTAAAATTAACATTGTTATTGATTAGTTTAAATACATTGGAATTGCAAAATAAAACAGGCTCTGACCTTTGGTCTAGTGGATTGGTTTTAGCTTTCCTTCCTCAAGACTTGAGTTTGATTCTTGCCAATGGTACATGTTTTTGATATTTTTAAAATTAACATTTCTAAATAATTAATTAAACTTTAATTAACTCTTAATTATAATATAATCATGTCACATCACTTAATTACATAAGTCAACTTTCATTTTTAACGGTTAATGCCTTAAATTTGACGGAAGGGCAAAAATTAAACTTTTAAAAAAATGGGAGGGCAAAAGGTGCGCAAAAAAAAATTGAGGGACACAAAGTGAGCTACTTCCTAAATAGAGAGGCACTAGTGGTAATTTAGCCTTGATAAAATTAAGTATGTTTAGGGTTTTACAGTTTAGGGTATCTTTTAAAAATTAGGTATCTTTTAAAAACATTACCCATGTCTCTTGATGATTATGCATATTATTAGAAAATGAAATTTAATTTTTTTTTGTAGGTTATACTCCATGCAAACATATATTTGACTGAAATTTTCAGAAATTTTGTGAAGAAAGTGTGGAAGTAGTTAGTTGGATAAATGACATATCCAAACAAAAATGGAGTATGACATATGATAAAAAAACCTACAGATATGGACATATGACAACAAATCTGTCTAAGTATGTTAACAAAGTTTTGAAGGATTGTAAGAATATTCTCATTAATGCATTGGTAAGGTGTATAGTAAATGTGTTGCATACTTTTTTGAAAGAGATAAATCTCAATTGGAAGTTGGAAAAGGTCTATTATGCAAAGTTAGTTCAAACATTGCGTAAAAACTAACCGGATGCCTATTCCCATATAGTTCGTTAATACAATATTAAAACCACTAGATTTGAGGTAGAAGACACTTTTAATTCAATGACTCAATATGGGGGACAAAAGTGGATAGTTAACTTGAATGACAAATAGTACCAAGGTGGGTGATTTCAAATTTTCCATCATCCTTGTTCACATGTAATTGTTGTGTGCGATGTAGTTAGTTTGGACTATTATCAATTTGTTGATCCAATTACACCAATGACTTCATCACATGTTCATACTCTGTAGAATGATTTCCTCTTGGGAATGAGGATTTGATACTTGATAATGAAGACAATTGGACTCTTATCCTGAACTATTTTGCTGTTTGTGGAAAAGGACATTTGGAGTCAACAAGGATAAGAAATTAAATGGATTTGACCGAACAAAGAAAACATAAATGTGGTCCATGTGGACAAAAAGATCATAATCGAAGAAATTTTCTATTACACATTGATGGAGGAAGCTCTCAACCAACTTATGGCCGATGTGGGCAAGAAGATCATATATGTTGTTTTAGTGTTTCGTTTAGTGTTAGTTTTAGTGTTTCCAAATTAGGTAAAAAAAAATAAATTAAATGTTCATGTTTTCCTTGAAATTAAAATTTTTAAATAATATTTATGTTTATCACTTTCAAATGTAAAGAAAAAAAATACAGTTTCTTACCTTAATAAATTTAAAATTATTAAATTGTTACGTTAAATTTTTAATTTTTATATCATATATTAAATTTTTTAATCAATTACATTAGATTTAATTAGTTAGACTAAATTAAATTTTTATATCATATATTAAATTTTTTAATTGATTACGTTAGATTAAATTAGTTACGTTAAATTTTTAATATAACAATATCATATATTAATTTTTTAATTAGTTACGTTAAATTTTAATCTTTATATCACATATTAAATTTTTAGTTACTAATGTTAGAATCTTTAATTATAGTAATATCATATATTACTAGAATAAATAATTACAAAATATAAATATTTTTTTGGATAAATATCATATTTAATTATTTATAAATAAAAGATAAAATAAAAATTTTATTGAAAACAAAAATAACAGGGTACATTTTCATTGTTCGTTATGATCATCATTTACATCTTTTCATGTATATATGGATTATAAGACCCACTTAACTCTAAACTAATGGCGTATTCAGAATTCTAAGATATAACAAATTGTGATCCACACATACCCCCTTCAGTTGTGGTTATTGGTCTTGTGGTATCTCCGTTGTGCACAATGATCCAAATATTTCATCAAATATATGACTTTGTGGCCTGTCAACACTGTAGGTAAATGACTATGATGCGATGGTCCCTTATGTGTTTGTTGAGACAGATAATAATAAATAACAGACATATTTCCACTACCACCATTGAACCTTGTGAGTGTACAATAAGTGCCTTCCTGACATCCTGGAAAATAAGGAACGAGATAAACTTGTGGCTAAATTGTGTTCCTCCATTAACTGAGACCATGACTCTCACGGTATTACTATAGAATACTAAATTCTAGTACGTTCACCACATCCATACTTTCAGGTACTGGTATTGCAACTCTTGTAATTCGATCTTCATTTTCCAATAGGACTGTAATTTTATCAATGTATGGGACTAAATCATCCACTGACCACTTGTTTCTTCCTTCCAGAGACACTATATATGATAATGTCTCTCTAACTTCACCCTATAATAAACAATATAACCATTTTTAGACTTTTATAAATACAACATAAATTTAAAAACAAGTACAAAAAATATTACCAACCATGATACTCTTGCATTTGTTGGGTCGATAAACATCTTTGTTTTGGTACGATATTAAACCATATACTCAAAGTTGAAGTCAAGATCTCCAACGTGGCGTCCTATTTCATTGATCGTAAATTGGCATTTGTTGTTCCATATTGTAATCGCGGGTTGCAACAACTAAAACTAATTTTTTGCACCCTTTCCTTGCATGGTTAGATCATGCAAATTTTTGGGCTGCAAAGAGGACGTGATATGGGTTGTCTCATCCGAAATTGTTGAATAACTCTATTTGGTTGATGTCATTCTCAAACATTGAAGCAAATTAACGACATAATACACTTCCACACATCAATCCCTTCTATGCAAATAATCGGTAATTGTGCCAAAACTTCGTTTTTGCATGTCATCCAAACCACCTGAATAACATAACAAGTAGTTAATATTACTAACAAATTAAAAATTCAGCATATATTTTCTTACATAATTTTGCTTCATGGTATTAAGTAGTCAACGATGATGTTTTAAATCATCACTCCTACCAATGTGTTTGTTTCCCCATTGTAGTCACCTACAAAATTAAACAATTACTATTAAATAAATAATTTGTCAATAATGTTATAAAATATAACTTACACTATACTCCATAAAGAAAATTACCTTGACCTGATAGGTTGTTGGGTTTGCATGTCAGTATGACACTTGGTGCAATCTTTGCAAATCTCTCCCATGCCCATATTTGTATTGATAGTCATAAATCACCAATTAACATTATTTTATAATTTATTGTGACACATAATTTTCTGTACAAAAAACTAAGTACAACATCCCATGTATATGTACTGCACTCAGCAAAGCCTCACAACAATAGGAGATATCTCAAAGAAACTTTACTACTTGACTTATCAACAAACAGGACACAATTAATAATAAGTTGTAAAATCCATGCCTTAGTATATCTCTGTAGTTGTTCTTCATTGCCTTCATGGTTAGCAATGTCATCAAAATTACAAGTTAACCAACTAACTCGAACAAACCTACCATCAATTTCATTTTCAATGGTTGAAACTCCAAGTAGTTGTTGACATAGTTCAACCCAATCACATTTGTTGAAACTTTGACACGGGTTCCTTGCACACGCAAAACCAATAAAATTGCAACATCTTGAAGGGTGATGGTGAGTTCTCCATACCTTATGTGGAAAGTATGAGTTTTTGGTCTACACCTCTCAACAAATGCATTTATTAGACCATCATTAATGCGTAAAAAACTTATCTTAATGACAACGTAGAACCCTGTTTCATGTAAATTTTGTATGGTTTGTGGAGGAACCGATTCTTCCCCATTATAGGTGGGAAGTGCACATCTGATTAACAGTTTTCTATCCTTCTCTCCATTCCAAACATGTTCGAAGTTAACACTATTGATTGAAGGACGAGTTGAAGAAGATGTCATCGTAAAGATGAGTAATAATTTGCAATTTAAAAACCAATAGCAATAAATTATATAAAAATATTTAATAAAAAAAATTATTTTTTTTCAAACATACTATGTAAACTAATAATGAAATACCTGAAAATTTGGAAACAAAAGATGAAACTTTCACTTTGACTTCTCTAATATTAGAAACTCTCCAAAATTTAGTGCAATTTCCCAACAGCCTATGGAAAGGGTACTTATAATAGGGACCAACATGCATAAACCGCAGTTCCCATATGCGACTGAACTGCTGGACAATCACAACATTATTAATGGATTTCCGTTTCCATTGGGTAAAGACATTAAAATCGCAATTCCCCATCTGCATTTTAATGCAATTTAAACATGGATTTCATTATTATCGATTGGACAATCAAAATGGCTGGACAAAGACCGCTTAAATAGTAGGTGCAGTTTCATGAGTTTAAAAATTTGTATTGTTGATTTCCATTGGACACACAAAAAGGTTGGGCAAAGACCGTTGAAACCACAACTGTGGTTTGTGTTTTAATTTGGTTAAAAAATCCGTAACATTTGTATTCATTGGACAAGCAAAATGACTGGTTTAAGACCACTGAAATCGCATGTTTAGGTACCTTAATCTACATCTTGTGTGGTCCCAAGGAGGCTGCCTTTGATCATTATTAAGCTGTAATCTGTATTCGTAATTTGACCCGTTGACTTATACCAACTCAGATGTCATGTAACCATACAACTGACATGACACTGAAATTGTAAGTTGGAATTATGGTTTGATCATGTCAAACCCATAAATAGACCCACGTAAATTTTTTTAAACATAATGTAATTATTTTTAAAAAATTATCTATTTAGGTCAATGAGCCTCACTTTCCACACAATTAAATAATTTTAGTTTCCATTATATTTCATTTTTTTCAATTTTTTTTTTCTTTTCTCTCTACCGAGTCAATCATATAGACTATATTATTATTAGTCTTCAAAATATGAACATATAGCAAGGCTGAATCTTTAATGCGGAATATCGTGACTGGGTACGGTTGTATATGAAGAATTGTCGTACAATTTTTACATATTTATCGCATGTTTCCCAACCATATCATACGGGAGTGAGAACATTACTTAAAATGATTTTTGAAAATCGTATGATCCACATCTATGATTATAAATATTTTCAAAAACAAAATCATTTTAAATTTGTATAACAATAGTATAACATTAACAATATTTTTGTAATTTTAAAATTATAAACAAGTATCTTTACTAAGAGTTTGGATCTCTCCGTTAGTGAAACATCTTCGATCTTCTCCAGCTAAATTTTTTAGTTATTATATTTACCGAACAAATAAAATTAATTAGATTAAAAATTATGAATTTACTTATAATATAAATTGTCGGTTATTCGTAATAAATTCTTATTTTTTTAATTAAAATTTATAACTATAAATTTTTTCTGTCAATATTTTTTATTTATAATTTTAATTTTTTTAAAAATTTAAATTTATTATTTTAAATTTTTATTGATTATTCTCCTAAATAATAATTTAATGCGGTAAGTAAATAGAATTATATCATTTATTGTGAAATGACTTATTTAAAACATTATTTAAAACATATTTTTTTATTTGGATAAACAAAATCCAGGGTCAAATACATTAGCATCTTATAATATGTTTAAATATTTAAAAATATTTATTTATTGTAAAATTTAATTTTATATATAATTGATATAAATATAATTTAATACGCTGTTGTTTTAATAGACGATCATATTGTTTTTTAATATAAATTTATAATCTAATTAATGACAGGGGACATTCTACTGCTCCGAACTCCTTCGAATGCTATTAGTTATTTGTTACGGTTATTACAATCAAAGACGATTCAATAATTACGCCTAAGATGTAAGATCCAATTCCCAAGTTGCCAGTGCTGACTCGGACGAGTCAACTAGCTACCAACACTGGTCCGTTTCCCATTTCCGGCCACCGTAGCCGGAAGACGAAGTGGTTGTGAGCGGTCGCTGGCGGCGGAACAAGCTACTATCATAGATAGCACGCTTCTCGGGATCCGAGAGCGTGCAGTACGCAGCGTGTATCTTCATGAACTCGCCCGTAGAGGATTCCTTCCGCTCCACCGGCACCACGTCAGGGTGGCAGACCCTCGCCAGACGCCGGTACGCCGCCTTGATTTCCTGGGCGGACGCGGCGGCGCGGATTCCAAGAATCTCGTACAGTGTGGTGCACGAGGCCATGCTGTGAGGGCTCAGATACGGAGTGGCGAATGATACTGTAGACCGGAGTCTGACGTGGCGTGTCAGCTAGCAAATACTTTTACCAAAGAAAGTAACGGTGTGTGTAGGAAAAGGTGCTGTGAGCATGTTATTACGACCTTGTTGGTGAAGAGGGATTGGTATAAGATATAAAGAGAAGAAGGAGAAAAGGTGTGGGACCACTCATACATCTCCACCTTCTTAACACCTTTTCTTTCTTCTTCTTCTTTTTTTAATCATTTTATCACATCATATTATGATACTTTTATATTTTTTTCTTCTTTCAAGTGATTAAATATATCCCACCTTATCCATTGGAAGTTTTTGACATTTATTGGTGATCACTCACAGCGTCTATCACTTATCCAATTTTCATACTATTGTCGTTACTCGTTAATGCCTTGTCTCTCCTCTTTCAAAGATATACAGGGCACTTAATTTGGCAATTTATTCACGGAAGGTCCTTCAAAATCATTTTAGATATGAACTTTGTTTCTGTTTGGTTTTGCAACTCTAACACGTTCAAGTTCTTTTCATTAAAAGCCTTTTTTGTTTTCCAGCTAAATTTTAGGTATACAGCGTATTTGGTTTTTATGCAAAAGGCAACCAGAAAATTAATCTTATTCATAGTACTTTCAAAATAATTTTTAATCCCTAAATCGAAAAATTGTAATTGAGTGAGGTTAAGTCAATTCTTACTCTCGATCTCCGTAAAACACTTTGTCACTATTCGAGTCTTTTAACCCTCGTATAGGTTTTATCTTTTACACAAATTTATTGAACAAAATACATCGTGGGACTTTATGTCAATTTTGTAATATAGTTATTAATTTTATTGCATTAACCATAATTATATCTTATGAGCGAATTGTTATGTAATCAAATCTAAGTAGACTCTAGTATGAATATATCTATACTAAGATTATCAAATTAGAGAGGTCAAAGGTAAGAAGGTCAATTAGCTTGGGATGGTCAAGGGATATAGTCCCCTAGCTACGAGCGCTAAAGAGTGTGAAATGGCTTATAAGCAAGCAAGTCGATCGGCTTGGGTTGACCAGGGGTACAATAAGGCAGTTGGGGGTACGGATTCGGAAGCGATTTAGGTAGGATATTAAAAGCGGGGGCCATAGAGGTGGTATTATCCTAGAGGATACTCGATCGGCAGATGGTCACATAAAGGGATTAAAGGACCAAAGCAGGTCGTTATGCTTAGGGTGACCAAGGGTACATAATCCCGTAATCACGAGAACTGAAAAGTGGGAAGTGGCTTATAAGCAAGGAGGTCGGTTAGCATGTGGTGACTAGGGGTATTAGTTTCCCCTTAAAGATATAGATCTAAGGGAGATTTAGATAAGATTTGGAGAACTGAGGTTACAGGAGTTAGCAGTAGTCAGTTGGAATATAGCTGTGAGGGTTTAATAGATTGGTTGGCAGTTGACCAAGGATACGTAGGTAAGGTCGGCCAGAGGACGACTAGGGGTACATAGTCCCTAGCCACAAGTACTAAATAGTGGGAAGTGGCTTATAAGCAAGGAGATTGGTCGGCGTGGGGTAACAAGGGATACATATAGCTCCCTACCCATAAGCACTAAAGAGTGGGAAGTGGCTTATAAGTAAGGAGGTCAATCGGTGTGGGGTAACTAGAGATACATATCCCCTAACCACAAGAACTGAAGAGTGGAAAGTGATTTATAAGCAAGAAGGTCGGTCGACATGAGATGACAGGGGTACATAGCCCCCTAGCCATGAGCACTGAAGAGTGGAAAGTGGCTTATAAGCAAGTAGGTCAGTTGGCATGGGGTGACCAAAGGTATTCGTTGCCCTTTAAAGGTATAGATCTGGGAGAAATTTAGATAAGATATAATGAATGATGGTTACAAGAGTTGACGGTATTCAGTCAAAGTATAATCATGAGGGTTTAATAGATCGGTAAGTGTTTGATCAAAGGTACATTGGTGGGGTCAAATAGAGGGCAAGTTGGGGTACATAGCCCTCTAGCCATAAGCACTGAAAAGTGGGAAGTGGATTTTAAGCAAAGAGGTCGGTCGACATGGCTGACCAGGGATATATAGCCCCTTAGCCACAAACACTAAAGAGTGAGAAATGACTTAAAAGCAAGGAGGTCGGTCAGCGTGGGGTGACTAAGGATACATAGCCCCTTAGCCACAAGCACTAAAGAGTAAGAAGTTACTTATAAGCAAAGAGGTCGGTTGACATAGGGTAACCAAGGGTACATATAGCCCCTAAGCCACGAGCACTAAAGAGGATGGGAAGTGGCTTATAAGTAAAGGGATTAGTCAGCATGGGGGTGATTAGTGATTTAAATATAGCTTGTCGAACAGTTGTTGTCTTTTGTCGTGTTGGTGACCTTAAAGTGTAACCTTTCTAGGTATAGGGTGATTAGGGATTTAAATATAGCTTGTTGAACAATGGTATTTTTTTTTTGGCATGTCGGCGACCTTAAAGTATAATTTTTTTGGGCATATCAGCAAAACTCAAGGACGAGCCTCTTATCCCTTAGTGTATAGCCTTTCAATGGTGTGTCGACGAAGCTCATCAAGGAGTCTCTTATGACTTAGTGTATAACCTTTCTAGGCATATCGACGAGACTCACCTAGGTGTATCTTATGTTTTGGAGTGTAGCCTTTTTAGGGACAAGTCGACAGAGCTCCTTAAGGAGTCTCTTATGCCTTAATGTATAGCCTTTCTAGGCGTATCAATGAGACTTGTCTAGGAGCCTTTTATGCCTCAGAGTGTAGCCTTTTTAGTGGGTGTGTCGGTGGGGCTCTTCTAGGAGTCTCTTATGCCTAGGAGCATGACCTTTTTAGAGGCGTTGGCTCATTTAGGAGTCTTTTATGCCTCAGATATATAGCCTTTTTAGGCGCGTTTTGGCAAAGCTTATCTAGGAGTCTCTTACGCCTAAAATATATAGCCTTTTTAGAGGCGTTTCAGTGGGGCTCATCAAGAAGTATTTTACGCCTTGAAGTATAGCCTTTTTAGGGCGTTTTGACGAAGCTCATGTAGGAGTCTCTTATGTCTTAGATATATCATTTTTAGGTGTGTTTCGACGGGGCCATCTAGGAATCTCTTATGCCTAAAATATATAGCTTTTTTAGGAGCATTTCAGCGGGGCTCATCTAAGAGTCTCTTATGCCTCAGATATATAGCCTTTTTAGGGGCGTATTGATAGGGCTTATCTATAAGTCTCTTATGCCTAAGAAAACATAACTTTAAAAGAATTGGCTTTATTGAAAGAGGTGGTCAAGCTTTGTTATAAAAAAGTGGTCAACACAATGGATTTGGTCAGCTCTGTAGATTGGGTTTGTGTTCGGTCATAGTCTCACTCATTTTGTCACTAGTAGGGCACCGTCTTGTTCCAGTGATTTGACAATCTGTGGTGCTCGGTTAGAGGATGTTTGTACCCTGTCTCTCGTTGTTTTAGGTCTCACTTGGGCTCTATAGCTTCATCAGCTTCAATTTGGCAAGCGTCTTAAGAGTGGATGTTGGTGAGATAATTGGGCTTTCGCCAAACAAGGGACTCAACAAAGGAACCCAATCGTAACCCCTTACAAAGCACAACCATTGCCATATCTTCATTTGAATTGGGAATATGCATGATCACATTGTTGAATTGTGTGATGAATCCCTTCAAGATCTCGTCATGATGTTGGCGAATGTCAAACAGGTCAGTTGTCGAGGGGCTTGTCGCTTGTAGATGGATAATTGTTGCATGAAGAGCTGCTAAAGTCCTCAAAGGTGTGTATGGACGAATTAGGAAAAGTGATGAACCAATCAAAGACAACAACCTTAAGTGTTCCCATAAAAATCTTGCATAAGATGGGATCGTCTTCACTGTTGATCATCCTCTAAACTCAAAAGTTCTTCAGGTGTTGCTCAGGGTTGGAAGTGCCATTGAAGGCTTCCATTTTGGGGATGAGGTAGTGTGGAGGAACGGGAGATTTTAGTATGGCAGTTAAGAATGACTGGAAGTCCCCCAGGGTCTCAACCTTATCGGAGGTCAGCGGCTAGGCTCAGAGTTATATCTGTGTTGCATTGGCCCAGTGGGTGGCTTCTTCGTTCTATGTTCGTAGTTCAGCCAAGATCTGCTCTATGGTGGGATGTTCGTTGTCATTGTCAGTGGTGGAACGATTGTGGGCTTCTTGCACCATTCCAAGGGATAAAAGGGTTTGAGCAATCAAGACATAGGAGATAAGTGTCCATTTTGTGTAAAAATCAATATCTTTTGGGACACTTATTTAACCAAAAATTAAAGAAAATGTTTTGTATAACCCAGTTTTTTATAAAAAATCCAAAAATATTTTATAAACAAGTTTTGTTTCCAAAAGAGGGTTCAAATTATGCAAAAAGCCATGAATTTGTTAAGAATTCTCACCTTAAGATAAGCATGGAGCAGAAAGCAACAATGTAAAGCTATTGTTTTGAAAGTTTTAATGACTACTATACTTCTGACAAGTGCACCAGATGTATTGTAGTATAGAACTTATTAGACCAGATCGTCTCCTCAAAGACTTGGAAGATTATTTAGAGTTTCAATTGTTTCCTTAAAAAACCTTTTTGTGAAAATTTAGATAAAGAAAACTAAATATTGAATTGGAAAATAAATTATATTTTTGTGATTTTTTATAATGATAATAATACAAAAGGATTAGGGGTTTGATTTACTTCACAATACTTGTAATTACTAATTCTTACCTAAGTTTAAGTATCTATTCCTGAATTCTTAGAGATTTCTCTATTCTAATTCCTTAGCAATAGAGAACTAAATTATTAGAAGTTTTTCCAATTCCTTAGCAAGAATGACTCCAATAATTTGATAAACGCAGAACAATTATTAAGTCAAACATACAAATCTTACCTTATTTCTAAGCGTAGCCACTATATGATGAAGTTCCTAGTTTTATAATTTCATGTATCTCCCGATAATAGAAACTAAATTGATCATGTTATAAGTCAATTAAACAAATAAAGAGCATTAAACACAAGGAAGATTAAAAATAGATTGATAAAACTCAAATAAAAACAAAAGTATATTATAGAGTATTAATCAGTGTCTCAACCGCTGATAATCTTGCCTAAATAGATCCCACCATGGACTATTTACAAGGGTAAAGAGATGGGGATAAAAAAAAGAGAGAAGATAGAGTTATAAGATGATTTGAGGGGGATGTTTCTCCTTTCCTCTCATGCCCCTATTTATAGACTTTAGGCATTGAAATTCGCTCGGTGAAATTAGATTCGTTGAGAAAAACACTTTCTGCCATGATTTCACTAAGCAAAAGGTGATTCACTTAGCGAATGTTTTCTTTTTCCAATTATTCTTGAGAGGCTTCACTCAGCGAAGGTTTGTTCGCTAAGCAACCTTAGAAGCTATATTTTCCATTTGGCTCAGCGAATTTTAAGCTTGGTTTGATGTCTTTAGGTTGTCCTTAAGTTTTGTTGGCCAAACTTAGTCTTTCTACCCAGTAAATCACATGAAACAATACTGGAACTTTGTTGTTAGCTATACATCGTTCACTTAGGTTCCTTGTTCCATGCATATCTTAAGGTGAGTTTCAATTAATAATTCAAGGGTTAAATGCACAATTTAAACACTCTTACTCAAAAAAAAATATTTTTGGATTTTTGTAAAAAAATTAGGTTACCCAAAGCATTTTCTTTAATTAACTGGTTAGATAAGTGTCATAAAAATATAGAGTTTTGCATAAAATAGACATTTATCACAACCCCTAACTTATACTTTGTTTGTCCTCAAACAAAATCTAAAACTAATTAAAACAAACTAACTTACATGGTGGAAGAAAACAAATTTATGGTCAGACATGGTTTTTGGAAAAATCATTTTTGAACTTTTATTCTTATGCATATCACAAACTCAGAAAATTTATACAAATGGTGCTTCATTGTCCAAGCAAGTTCATGAACACAGAGTATCTTCTCAAGAAATCCCAATCATAATTAATTGTTTTTCAACCAAGAACATTCATATTCACTTTAACTATTTAAGGGTGAGTGTTTCTCTAAATCTAAACAATGAATCATACAAAATCAACTTTGTTACCTGTCTTTATTCAAGTCTCATTTATATCTTCACATGGATCACTAATGACTTTAAGGGTTGTAATGAGGTTGGGCTTCAAGGAATTATGGTTTTTCAGGATCACTAATGTCATTTATATTAAACATCTAAGAAGTAAAAATACTTGTGGCAATTTTTAGCTGCTAAAAATGATAAAAATTAAAATTAAAAATAATAATATACAACAATAACAATCACAAACACCCACATTCCAAATCCACCAGAACCCAACACCCAATTGAAGAAATTACAACAAAAACAGACTTCAAACCTACCTTTAAAACCACTAGATTTAACCACATATCTGCAACGAAAAGTTTTCGTAGCAACACTGAATCAACTAGTTGTTCTTACTCTTTATCCTCTTTTTGCCAGAAAATACCATTCTTCGCTGCTACAACCGGCAGAGGTTAGAATCTCATTGTCTCATCCACACTATTGTCGTTGCTGATTTTTGGCTAGCACCTTCTATCATTGTCAATGTTGTCAAGCTGAAGTTTTGTGGCGCAATCCAAGGTCATCAAACGACCCTTGGCCAAGACATTCAGCGTTGATCTTGGGGAAGACCCATCAGCCAGTTTGGGGCTTGATGGTGATGCGTTTCACACCATGGTAGTTCTCTAGTTTGAGCATGTCAATCTTATTGTCAAAGTGACCAATGTTGTAGGCAATAACAATGTTCACAAATTGACCAATGTTGCAGACAAAAGAAAAAACCAATTATAACCAACTAGATCCACAAAACTGAGTGACCAACTTTATATTTTCAAGATCCTAATCAATAACCAACTCATAAAAATAACACAGATTAGATATTCTAAAATTAAAAAAAGGCTTGCAGTAATGTCAGAAAACCCAATAAAAAATTATAGATATGAATCGAACGAAGCATTTAAAGAGAAAAATAACAACAGATTTGAGAGAAAGAGACAATATCTTGCTCTTGGTGACCACCACCTTCCTGATTTATCAGTGGCTTTAGTGACTGTGGTTCTCATTATAGTTGTTGTTTATGTTTTGGTTTGCGTTGTGTTGTTGAGAGGGTTGTTACATGGGAGAAGGAGATAAGAAGGGAGATAAGGTTCAATTTGGAAAAGAGTGGGGAGACGGTAGAAGTGAAGGTGAAGGACATTAGGGAGAAATTGGTGTTTGAAGAAGGATTTTCTAGCAGTTAAAAACCATTGTAAATATTCTTTAATTCAAAAAAATAAATAAAAGAATAAGCAAGTGTCACGTAATTGCCACCTATTAGAGAGGAGTCTCGCCAACGTGACATTTAACTGCTAATTAGGACAATTCTTAACGGTGTTAATTACATAGGGAACTAGATGCAAACCATAGAAACATTCAGGAATCTGGATGCCTTTGAAATTCTTTCAAGAACTTAGTTGTCAGCACCTCAATCTTTCAAGAACTCATTTGATATTTCACATTTTACTTATTTTTAATTTTAATTTGAAGCAACTAAAGTTTGAATATTTTCTCTCGATTAATGGGCTTCTGTGTAGTCAAATTTGGCTTTGGTGACATATGGACTCTATGTGTGCTTTTCTTATGTGCATTGTGTGACACATAATCACAAAATGATAGATAGGTAGAATTTTGTGAAGGATAAACAATGTTTAAAGCACATGCAACACAAAAATTAAATCTATTTTTGTATTTAAAATTATCAGAATCAATGGGTGATTGACTTAAGTGGGTTATATTTCTAAAAATAATTATCTAAATGGATCTATTTTAGAAATGTGAGTTTGTTTTTGGGTTTGACCTGACCAAACCGTAATTCTCACTTGTAATTTTAGTGCCACATCAGTTGTATGGCCATGTGACTTCTAAGTTTGCACTAGTCAGCTGATCAAACCATAGTCACAAATTGCAATTTCAGTGCCCTATCTCCTCAAAAGGTAGCCTTTAGTAGTGTTCAATATAAGGGCACAATTGCCTACCACAAACCACTATAACAAACTGCAATTTTAGTGATTTGTCTGGTCAAAAGGCCTTTTGTTGTGCCTAATAGGAATTCGCAATTACCAGTAACAGACCACAATCACGGTCTGCAATTTTAGTATTTGTCTAGTCAAAAGACAACCTTTTGCAGTGTCGAATGGATATTCATAGTTACCAGCAACAAACCACAATTTATGATTGAATATCAACGTGTATTTCAGTTTATGGCTTATTAACAAAAAACTATTTAATTTTGTAATATTATTACATAATATGTTAAAAAAATAAATTATAATATGATAAAATTATTTTATTTTTCACCTAGAAATTAGTTACTTTCTATCATAATTAAATTATTTTAATTTATGATATTACTAAGTAATTAGATGTAGAGTAATTTTAACATAAATAATTCAATAAAATAAATTATAAATTAATTAGCCGTGAAACTTTTTTTTCATATTTAAAATAAATAAATATAAATATTACTTAAATAATTTTAGTTTAAAACAAACTTGAACAATGAAATACAAAATAAGGGAGGTATTTACACGCAATTAAATATATTTATTGGACACATGTTGGTGTACGGGAGATAAGGGGATAACACTCTTAAATTACAATTATGAATTGTGGTTTTAAGGGACAATTTACCTGCCCTATGTGCAACATGTGATTCTAATAAAGTTGTTTCTTAATTTCCTTAAACTATTGCAATTTAACTAGTTGACTAATGTCAACTTTAAAGCCACATGAGATAACGTAGTCATATAACTCACGTGATACTAATATTACACGTGAAAATTGTGATTTAAGCAAGTCATGACCTAGATTGTGAAATTGGGTTCAAGAGTCATGACCTAGATTGTTGACTAAAAATTTGTATAGACCGATTGTTAGGTTATTTATGGAACAAATTACTAGGTTTGCCAAATACACCTAATTGAATTGATTGGATACTCAACTTGGTCACTAACATAAATTTGTTTGGGAAACAAGCTTGTTTGGTCACGATTCACGAGTAACAAACTGATTCAGTGATGACATATAAGGGTTTGAACTGTGTTATGTTTTCAGTTGATGTAGAACGGTGCATTAGACTTTTTTTTCTAGATTTACTACCAGACTTTGTAAGAAAACGTGATACTTTAGCCTGTAATCATCACCAATTTACCAAATATCGTATCCCTTTAGATGTCTCAATCCTCTAAAACTCACCATCCTCAAAAATTCCAAAAATTTAAAAGAAAAAACTTAAAAAACACCCGATGTGCATTCTAAAAGCATTTAAAAAGTAAAGTTAAACTATTAGTACTCACCGTTGTTCCTATTTTAAATTTTAGTCTCCTTCAAAGAAAATTATATGTTTTCGCCTCTACACATTTGTAAAAATTAAATTTAGCAAATACAGGGTACTATATGGTCTCTTCACTAATATATAACTAGAAATTTAGACATTTGTTTCATGCCAAATAAGTACCTCCCAAAAAAAAAAAATTAGAAAACATGAAAACTACCAATCTGGCAAGCATTTACTTAAAGATCCCATATTTTGACACTGTGGTCTAGAGAACCAGACATGGAGCTATTATTGATAGGAGACATGCAGAGAGAAACAACTCTGCAAAGCAAGTCATAGAAAAGAAATCAACAATAAGGTCATGTATAACAAAGGAATAGACATACTCAGAATCATACACAAATTATTGTTCATATGGCATGTATGAAAATAATCTATCTTACATGATAAGGCAAAGGAAAGCTTACTTTAAACATATAGCTGAATATAATCAGGAAAATAAAAAAATATCAATCAAAACTGAAAGTAACATACTAACACTTTTTTTTGCGTTCTTATATTTTTTTAATATTTTTTTTTCTTTATGGTTCTTGAGTGTTTCTAGGAAATTAATTCGAACTTTATTGGTAGAGATTAATCTTCAATGATTTTTACTTGAGAGAAATATATCTGGGATAATTTGGTCTTTAGATTGGACAAAATAGTCAAAATTAACCTTAAAATTGTAGCTAAAAGTAGTGTATTAGTTAAACTGAAGTGATTTATTAGTTTTGTCTCTTCTGAAAATTTCAATTTAGTTGCAAGTCAAAAGTATCATAAAATAATGATAATTTTTTTTTTTTTTGAGATATAATTTTGATTCTCTTTTACTAATTCAAAACGCCAAACTTATTTCATTAGATTTGGTTACGCGAAAATCATTCAAGTTATCTTGAGTTTGCTATTCTTCTAGCTCTTTTGCTATATAATTCCTATTTAAGCATTTTATATTTGT
Organism: Psophocarpus tetragonolobus; assembly: GCA_037954015.1. Lineage (NCBI taxonomy): Eukaryota > Viridiplantae > Streptophyta > Magnoliopsida > Fabales > Fabaceae > Psophocarpus > Psophocarpus tetragonolobus. The sequence goes on along the minus strand of JAYMYS010000033.1, from coordinate 905,062 downwards.
ACTATTACATATGGTAGTTTATGCATATGCATTTTGATTTATTTGATGAATTATGACAGAATTTTGGTTTTTGTTATGTTTCGTAATTGATAAGATTGGACAATCCTATATTTTCTACGCTGTTATAAATGTATGGATTTCAAGACAATATTGAATGTTCTGTATTACTGTTTAAACGAGGTATTCAACATCCTTTTCTTGAGATAGGTGAGTGATATAAACAAATTTTAATCCTTTAGGGATTAAATGCATACAAGACTAGAAAAAAGAGGAGGCATTGATGAAAATAAAAAAACCCTTAAATCAATAGATACAATATTATAGTATGTATAAAGAATAAATATATATATATATATATATATATATATATATATTTATTGAATTGGAGTTTTTTATCACTCTCTATATGATTATTATCGTAGAGATACAAGTTTCATAAGAACTCTTGAGGATTTTTCTACCTACTTTCTATGGGATTATTTTAGAGAATTGAATTGTAATTTGTTTAATGGGATGACAAATTTATAATCTGTTAGGGTAGACAGATCCTTCATGTAAGATAGGATTATGCACTATTATTTCCAACAGGCATATCACATCCTCTTACTTGATGATATTTAACATAATGTTTAGACTATATCGGTTAGTGATTTAATTAATATCCCAAACCTACACATTGTCGAAAAATAAAATGATTGTAGTGGAAAAAGTTGCAACTCATTTCTTCATAATAGATATTTAACTCATTACATAATGATAATTTAATTAAATATTTATATGTCTTTGCTCTGTTATTGATAACTTTTCTTATTATTTATTTATTTTCAGGTTACTAGACTATACAAAGACAAAGAACATGCTGAAATTGAATACACTGTAAGTTGGGTTGTGGTATAGTGAAAGACGTTTTATGTTAATTAACTTAATATGTACTTTATACTCTAGAGTCGTAACAATAATAAATAAGATTTTGAATTAAGTTTATTTACGTAGATTGGTCCTATTCCTACCGATGATGGACTTGAAAAAGAAGTGATCACACGAATGACAACAAATATGACCACAAACAAGGAGTTTTATACTGATTCCAAAGGAAGGAATTTTTTGAAACGAGTAATTGTGTATTTTTTATTTATTTATAATGATATCCTTCAAGGAGCAAAAGATTGTAAGATTGACTTATATGACTCTTAACAAATGTTAATTCAGGTTCGGGATTATAAGGAAGATCGGCCCCTTCAAGTAACTCAACCAGTAGCAGGAAACTATCACCCAGTAATTTCTTTTAACTTCATTAAGATTTCAGGTTTTAAACATAGATAATCTTCTAGATGGTTTGAAGGACAAGAAACAATAACATTAGGGCATCCAACATTGGAAAATTAAATAGAAGAACTTGAGAGAGACAGACAGAGTAGCCTATTAGTATTCTTGCTTGGCTTCTACAATCTTGATTAAATTTTTATAAAAGTTTTTTTTTTTTCTCTATCCAGCTTAATCTTGGAATTTATAGTAAGGATAAGAAATCTGAGGTCTCAATCTTAGTTGATCGTGGCACAGGTGGGGCTAGCATTAAAGATGGTGAGGTGGAATTGATGCTTCATAGGTATTCAAGTTGTCTTTTATTAGTCTAAATAACTCGAGGCATATTCTTCATGATAATAGTCAAGAAGTCGGGGAAGTACTTGATGAAGAAGTTTGTGTGAACAATAATAAAACATGTAATTGAGTGAAAAGTTTAGTTTGTTTATGAAAGATGTGGGTTAAAACTCTGCTTGTCACTACCTTGTAGAAAAACTAGAAAGTAAAAACTATTTTTTCCTTTCTTCTGTCTATATATATAACATATCTATCATTTTTGTCTCTGTAATATCTATAACACTCTTGACTTTCTCTCTAACTAAGTAGTTTTGCAGGAGTTGGATGATGGAACTGTACTTCGTTTGGCACATCAATATGAGGGAAGTCTATAAAAATATTTATCAATCTTTAACTTTAGATGAACTGAGCCAAACTGATATAATAAAACTTAATAGGATCATCTACCAACACTTGCATAAATACATGTTTTAGTGCGTAGTTATATTCAATAATGCAAAGTTGTATCCGTCTCTTACCAAAGTTGAACTGAAGAAGTTATTTTCCATGAAAAGGGTATATACTTTTTCTTTTCACCCTCAAGAAAAAGGGTTTTCCCATTCTGGCTAACTTCGTGATGCATATTTTGTACTGTGAAAATCTTCTGTTTGCCTACCATGTCTTGGTATCTCTGTAAGATAAAAGAGTTGAACCAGGTAAATTTATTAGCTAATCAATGAAGAGGCTGGCATGGAAGGTTGAAGGGGACAAAAGATAAGAACCTCAACTAGTTAGAGTGGCCATGTGAGCAATACGAATTTGGTTATTAAGCTTGGCCCCATGGAAAAATGAACTTTTTTATTGAAGTTTTAAGATAACCTAAAATCATGTTGGTTTTATTTGAAGTAACAAACATGTTTGATCATACGATTTTTAACCTTGTAAAACATGGTAGGGATACCAAGACACGGTTTAGTGAGTATAGGGATGTTGATGGTTCAAATCAATCTAACAATACAAATCAAACTAATTAATTGATTCAGTTTTTGTACATGACTGTGTCTGGATCCAAACCAAATTGATCAGAACTGATCATGTACGTTTTAGTTCATGGTTTTAAGGTTTTAACACTTCAATATATATTCAAAATACTGTTTTTGGTTTATAATAAGAATAAATATTTAAAATTACTTTAATAATTAAAATTGAAAATTCTATTCTTTTTGGTTTTCCAATAAGAGGGGAAATACTCCAAGAAAAAAATACTGAGTTGAAAATAATAAATATATAGTTAAAATATTAAATAAATATCTAAAAAATAATAAATATATTTTTTAAAAAAATATATTTTAGGAAAATAATAAATACCAAATTGAAAGAAAATAATACATGCTTAAAAATAAATATTACCGTTTTCCTTTAATATTAAAATTATTTTGACTAGCTTGAAGTTATTAAGAAAATGGATAATATTAAAACATTATATGAAACAGTAACACGGTTTGAGTAGAAATTAGAAAAAATGGTGAGGATTTGAGAAAGGGGAATATGAAGTGAAACCCCAACACTCTCAATTCACTCTCTCTTTCTCAAATCTGCCATGCTCTAACGAGGTTCTTCACTCTCTGACAGAAATGGTATAAAAGGAAGAATCATTCCTTCTTTTCATGTTTTCCCAAGTTCGTTAATGCAAAAATACCAATTAAGGATTTTAATTTAAAAATAGAAATGTTAACTTACAGCTTTCGGTTGTTTTTTCAGTATAAATATCTCTTCATCTTCAATACATTCGAAATGGCTTCAACACGTTTGAACGTGAACATGGTATAGTAACTCTTCTTATTCCTTTCGTTTTTTAATTATTCACAATTAATTTACAATTAATTTTAGCATAACATGAAATCATGAATGATTCGAGGACAACCAGCAGTACAACTTCATAATTAAATCTAAAAAGAGATTAATATAATATATTATAAGAAAATATTTAATATAAATAAAATTTTTATTTTATATTATTGATGTTTTTATAATAAATAATTTTAATTATTCTTGATAAAAGTATAAGATCAATATTAATTAATCTTGATAATTAATATTTTAAATTGATTTATTTTTTAAAAATATAATTTTTTTTAACTTATATATATTTTATTTTAGTTTAGCGGGTAATGAGTACACGAGTATTATGATATTTGTACTCGTGTGTCTGCTAAGGAGTGGGTAGAAAAAAACTCGTACCCGCAGGTAACGGGTACCTATTTATACTATCAGTACGGATATTTTTACGTATTTTATCCACATATGTCCGCGGGCACAGATTTTTTTGTCATCCCTAATCATGCCAATGATAAGTAAACTAAGTGTAGAAGTTTTTTGTTTAACATAAAAGAAACTCGTAAAACATGGTTACAAGTTTATAATAAAAGTAGTAAAAGTTAATTCAAATATTTTATATTAATTTTCTGTTATTTTTCTTATTTTCAACCTGAAGTTGTTGTTATGCATCAAGATTTTCGTTTCCTCCTCTTTCATATGTTTATGCAATATGCAGGGTCAAGAAATAAATAAGGAAGAAAGATAATAACAAATGGAAATAATTTTCTTCTGGAGAAAATAATTTTATTTAATATTATAAAACAATATTTTCACACACTCCTTTGTAAAATTAATATTGTTATTAAACATATAAATATAAAACTATAAAATAAGTCAGAAACTATTAGAAAATTAGTAAAAAAAACTTAGAAACAAATTAATCATGATTGATAGAAAAAACCACTACTTTGGTGGTTTGTCCATATTTATCTTGGAATACAAACTTTTTTTAAAACTGAAAATTCAGAAGCTTTATTAATTAATTAAAAAACAAGTATACTAACATTTATTTTAATTCATTCCACAAATAATTAATTAAAACACTGTTGTTTAATAGAAGTATATTTAATGTAATTAATATATATTTATATAAGAAAATTTTAGCCTCTTGATTATTTTTTTCTTTCTATTTATTGATTAATATCCATTACATTTTTATTTATAAATATATATTTTATTTTAATTTTATATTTATATTAAATTTGTTGTAGAATCGTGTAAGTTTTTATATTTATAATAAAATATTATTTTTTTTGTTTTTTTTACTATATAAATCATAATATTATTACATGAAAAACATATTTGATTAATATTTGTTTGTAGAAACGTGTAAGTGGCAAGACTATTTAAGTTATTGCTTAGGGCATAGTTGAATTAAATACTAATTATAAGAAATAAGGTTGATTTAAAAATGAGTTTAACTGGTATAAAATATTTTTAAAAGTCATATAAATAAAAAAGTCATGATTGATTGAGTGTAAAAATATTTTACATTGATAGTGTATACTAATTAAGTCTTCAGTAATAGAAATATATATAGAAAGTTAGAAACCACCAAAATATTTAATATGAATTTAATTTAATTAATTTTTTCCTGTTAGTAAGCATGAAGATGACTAAAGTGGATAGTGAATACTAATAAATAGAGTTACAAAAGTCATTAATATTTTTTAAATTTACTATTTACTCAAAAAGTCATAGTAATAGTTAATGTTAAAGTTTTTTGAGATGACATCTTAAATTAAAGTTGTTTAAATTTATTTATAATATAAACAATGATATCATTCTCTAAAAATATCACGTTTGATTAATATTTTTTATTAATATTTGTTAAACATTAATAGCTAAAAAAATAATTAGCTCAACTATTGATGTATACTAACTAATATAATCTATAATAGTAACTAACTAAGTTTATTATTTCATAATATAAGTTAGAAGTAGATGCACCACACAAGAGGTGATTAGAACTTACAAACAATAAAAAACCTAAAAATATAAAAGCTAATTCAAATATTTTATATATAAAAATTCATATAATAACTTGTCATGTAAAAATAATAATTTTAATCTACATTTTTACTTGTCTTTATCTTCTCTTCCTCTTCTTCTTGATACTGTTCCTCAAGTTTATTTTTAAGTTTAGTCAACTCAACTTTTTTGTCATGCATAGGAGATTGAAGATCCCGTATTTTATTATTTATACTAATTCTTGTTCGTTCTATGTGTACTTTCCTTTCCAATTTGTAGTTGAGAGTTTACCACCATATTTGATATCATATAGTTGGGTAAGTTGAATAGATTCATTCTGAAGCTCTTCCTTACTACTAAAGTTATATTTTATCATGTCATTCAGATCATTAAGTTCTTCTTTCAATCCTGTTTATTTTCTCTATTATTTGTCTTTTTTTTCATATTGTCACAAAGAACCATCGACTAGAAAAGAAAGGCAAGATGATAGTTTAGAAATTATCATTCTAATAACATTAGTTATAATAATTTTATTTTCATCATTGCAGTCATGTTTGGTTTATTTTAAATAATGCATAAACCATGATGTTCCTCCTACGCGAGTTTAATGTGAAAAAAATATAAACAACTATTGAGAAACAAATGTCTGTTACATGAGTAAAACTTATTTTTCTCACAACAAAACATAACAGGAAAATGAGTAAAACTTTGATTTGTTTCACAACATATCATGACTTGGAGACAACATTTTTTCACAAAGAGTGACTCGTGGAGCCAATTTTCACGTAGCTTTAATTAATGATTTATATTTGAATTCTTTCTTTTGGATTTTAATTAATTTAATTAATTAAAATAATGACACTAAGCTATATGTTTCAACCATTTTGTTGTGATTAAAATCTAAAATTGGACAACTTATTAAATAATTTAACATTAATATATATATATATATATATATATATATATATATATATAGTTTAATTGGTATACATTGTCAGTGTAAAAGTCTTTATTTTACACTGACAATCAATCATAATCCTTCATTCATGGTAAATTTATTGACTTTACTCATTACTACTTTAAAAGTCACATAAATGAAAAGTCATGGTTGATTGTCAGTGTAAGAATCTTTTATACTGACAATGTATACCAATTAAAATTATATATATAGAGAGAGAAAGGTACAACTAGGTTAATGTACTTATCATGGAATGGCAAATTTGTAGTTCATTCAATTTGTTGTTTTAAGAAGTCAACAATTGCATCTTGGTTATTGTTTTAATATTAACCATAAGAAAATTTAATTGGTAAACTTTCATTCCACGATTCTTACCTATTAACAAATGATAATTAAAATAAAAGTGTACTTTTTATTATTACATGATCATATGATGTTAATTAGTTTGAATTAACAACACTTAAATATAAAATAAAACAAATAACAATAAATGACTTAAATATAAGTTGAGTCTAGGTAAGTTTGTATTTTTCAAAGATTTTTCTGCAAAGTTTAGGAGTTTTTTGTTCATATATTTATGTGTTTTTTCAAATTTAGTTCCTTAAAATGTGAGCTTATAAGCATTAAAATTAAAATTATAAAACTTATAGTTATAGGACTAAAATTAAAAATAAAGGTAAAACTTACAAAAAATAAAATTGAAAAAGGACTAATTCACATAAACTAAATTTATATTTAATCTTCTTTTATCATCAATCTTAGTCACTACCACTAATCTTTGACAATCATCATCAATATTTGAGTCTGACAACGATTGAAGCTGGGCAGAGGAGGTTAAACCTATCTTCACCCCACCTTGCTGTCACTCTTAATCAGGTGTTGTCGTTGTGTATTAATTTTTGGGGGTAAGATTGTATGCATGTATACCTTTCCCAGACTAGCTAGGGAAGCCTCAATCACTAGATGACCCTTATTTTCCCTAAACTTTAAGAAGTATTAAAATGTTATGAAACACTCTTTGAATAACTTATTTTCTAATAACTTGCAACAAGAAATTAATACACAAGCATACATTATCATTACTATACAACTCAATGACCAATGGAAAGGTAAAATAGATTATATAGAAAATTACAAGCAAATTTCTAATTTCTAAAAATTTGTATAAAATTTGTAAATTAAACCAACATAATAGATAAATAAATAGTACATCATAGCAGTCAAACTCTAATTCTCAGGATTTAATTCTCAGGATTGATGATAACTAAATCAAATTGTAAATTGTAGTTAAGAAGCTTTTTGTACACATTAATTATGTCTTCGAAAAAGATTTTTCAAACACATAATACTTTCTCTTTTCTCTTTTTTAATATGAGTGTTGAAAAAATTTTGTTCTAATGACTTTTCAATACATTTTTTTTTCATATCCTGGTAACGTCACTTTATTTCTTTAATATAATATTAATATAAATCTCAGTTTGTTAATAACATTTTAGTTATTAGATTTTTTTGTTGTATATTAGAAAAGAATATTAATATAATAATAAATAAAGTACTTACCTTGAAAGAATTGTTGAGCCTCGATTCCCTCCACGATCACGAGCCGACCTCGAACGCACTACGCTATCCAAGCCCATGGAATGCTTGTTGATTTGGGATGGGAATTTTATTTCCCACCTATTAGTTTATTAGTGGGAAAAATATTAATATACCATCATTTTTTACTCTCCGGCAGTGCATCATCGGGGAGTAAAAAATAATAAGAAGAGTTTAATTGGTATACATTGTCAGTGTAAAATATTTTTACACTGACATTCAATTATGACTTTTCATTTATGCGATTTTTAAAGTAGTAATGAGTAAATGAACAAATTTATCATGAATGAAGAGTTGTGATTGAATGCCGGTGTAACAATCTTTACACTGACCGTGTATACCAATTAAACTCTAATAAGAATAACAAAACAAATAAAATAATAATAATAATAATAGAGTTTAATTGGTATATACTGTTGGTGTAAAAGATTTTTACATTGATAGTTAATCATGAATTATCATTTATGTGACTTTTTAAAGTAGTAATGAGTAAAGTCAACAAATTTACCCCTCAATGAAAGGTTGGGATTTAAAGTCAGCATATAACAATTAAACTAATAATAATAATAATAATAATAATAATAATAATAATAATAATAATAATAATAATAATAATAATAATAATAATAATAATAATAATAATAATAATAATAATAATAATAACAACAACAACAACAACAACAATAATGAAAGAAGAAAGAGAGAGATTGAGGTTAAGGGATGAGAGAGTAGGAATGACAACGGGTCGGGGCGGGCACGGGCAGTGGTTACTTACTACCCGACCCGCTACAAATCCCACCACTCATTATCCGCTAAAAACCCATCGGGTACCCTACAGAAATACTTGTGAGTTTTTTTATTACCCACGGGTATTCACGGGTACCTTTGGATATTTTAAAAAAAAATTCTTTTAAAATTAAATATTCTTTATAAGAAGTTTTATCAAATAAATAATTTATTTTTTGGAAAATCTAGAAATAAAATTATACTAGTTTCTACAAGATTAATTAGATCTAAAAGTAGATTAATATAATATATTATAATAAAATATTTAATACAAATAAAATCTTTATTTTATATTATCGGCATTTTTATAATAAATAATTTTATTAACTATGAAGTTGTTATAAAAAAATAAGATTGATATCAATTAATTTTGATAATTAATATTTTAATTTGATTTATTTTCCAAAAATATTTTTTTAACTTATATATATATATATATATATATATATATATATTATTTTAGTTTACAGGTACGCGCGAAGACAGATACTATGTTACCCATACCCATGCCCGTTAAGGAGCGGGTAGAAAAAAACTCGTACCCGCGGATACCCATTTATACTATCTGTGCGGATATTTTGCATGTTTTATCCACGGATATCCACAAGCGTATATTTTTTTGTCATCCCTAGGAGAGAGAATACACTATAGGAAGAGAGAATACTTAAAGTTAGGATTAAAAGAGGTCAAGATGGTATTTGAAAAAAAAAATAAATGTAATAGGCATTAAATAAAATTTTGGTAGATGTTAATTCAAAAACATTTTGGAACCGGGGAGTGTTGGTCACTACTCATGACTGAGTCTACGAGGCTTTGTTCCCAAGTCAAGTATTAAATTTTAAAAAAAAATTATGGCTTCAAGTATCTCAAACTTTATATTTTAATTTCTGTAAAAGAATATTTTATTTTTTATATTTATTAAATGTGATATAATAATTAAAAATGTGTGTTTTTTAAATATATAAAAATATTAAGCTAGTTATTTTATCCTATTTCTTCTTTTGTTTAGAAGTACTACAATAGGAGTGTTTAGATTGATGAGCAAATATTTTCATACATATGGAAAAACTATCAATTTAACTAATATTTTAAGCTAGTTATTTTATAGAAATAATTATATTTTACATAATCAAAATTAAGTTTAACATCTATACACTAATAGTATAAAATAGTTTTATACTGACGGTTAATCACAACTCTTGATTTACATAACTTTTAAAGTATTAATTGGTAAAGTCAACAAACTTATAATATACAAAGGATTGTGATTAATTGTCAATAGTGTATACATCTTTTTCTCATCAAAATTTATAATATTTAAATATTTTTAGAGTTTAATTAGTATGCACTGATAGTGTAAAAGAATATTACATTGATATTTAATCACATTTTTTCATTTATATAACTTTTAAAGTCAACAAACTTACCATAAATTAAGAATTATGAGTGGATGTTAGTTTATAAACTCATACTTTTAAGTATATAAACTTTTTTTAGATTAAAACCAACCATTTAAATTGTAACTTAATGATTTTTATTAGTTATTTATTAACAATTTCTATATAGTGCATGTATGTTTTAGTTAAGAACATATGATATTTTTAATGCTTGGGATGGATTGGTTTCTTTTTTTTAGTTTGGAGGGAATTGTTTTAGTTAGTTGCTGGTGAACATGATATGCTTCTCCAAAAAATAAAAGAGAAAATATTCAGAATATTAATCTTTTATCTTTCAATGTTTATTATATTTTTATATTTTTGTATTAAAATTTTTAGTTAGTTTAATAAATAATTTTATTAAACACTTGTAATTTCATTAAAAAAACTCATAATTTAATAAATCAGTTTAACCATCTTGGCCTTGTTCGGGGTGGTTTTTGCCTGCTAACTTTGAAATTTATAAAAACAAAAACTAGTTTGGTTTTAAGTTTTTAAAATTTTAAAGTTACATTGTTTTTGTTTTCAAATTTAAAACATTGTTTTTCAAATCTTAACCAAAACACTAGTTGGGTGTAGCGGTCAAGAGAGTCGTTGAAGGTCGCAGTTGGTGATTGACAATCGCAGGTGGTGGTCGGTGATCCGCGATCAGAGGTGGTGGTTGGTGACTGGTGGTCGGAGGTAGCGATCGTTGACTAGTGATCGGAGGTGGCGGTCAGTGATCACCGCTCGAAAGTGACGACCAGTGACTGCTGGTTGGAAGTGGAAGCCAGTGATCGCTAGTCGGAGGAGACTAGTGATCATCAGTCGAAGGTGGTGATTGGTGATTTTCGATCGAAGGTGACAGTCGGTGACCGCCAGTTAGAGGTGGAAGCTGTGACTACTAGTCAAAGGTGGCAGTTGGTAACCGCTGGTCGGAGGTGGCGACTAGTGACCATCGATAGAGGTGACGACCAGTGACTGTTGGTAGGAGGTGGGGGTTGGTGACCGAAAGTGACGGTCGTGACTGCCGGATAGAGGTGGCAGTCAGTGACTACTGGTTAGATGTGACAGTCGGTGACTTCCGGTCAGAATGCGTCAATGGTTACAAGTGACGTCAAGTAATGAACTTAAACAAGAACAGAAACAGAAATCTGAAAACTAAATTTTATTGTTTTTGAAATTAAATGAAAATTGTTTCAAAAATATTTTTCCCGAACACATTTCTGTTTTCAAAATACATTTTAAAACAAAAAATCAGAAACTCAGAATCACCCCGAAGGGAGACTTAATTACTTACTTTGGACAATTAATTAGTATTTTAACTTTCATCTAATTCTTTCATATACTTTTATAAAATATAGTCATAAAGTATTTTTTAGGTTTATGAATAAAAATTAATAAAAGTTATTTTGATGTTTTATATACTTTTACAATTTTTTATAATAATTATTCATGAAAATTAGAAAGAAATTTATTATTATTCAATGATCAAGTTTAAAATAGAAAAAAATGGAGGAATAAAAAATAAACACGTGACAATGAAGCAATTTCATATTGAGATGTGCTTGCGAGTAATTTTAGAGGTTGGACACTTTTATTAAAACTATTTACCATAAGTAAATTAAAATTATAGAGGACCATATATATCTTAATTGAAATACTTGTGTGTAAATTAAGAACGAAATTTTGATTATAATTAGGGAAGTAATGAATAATTGTCAAATTTTAAATTTTGAATTTAACACTTTAAAAGTCATTAATTAATGTAATATAATTATTAGAATAAAAATTTATTCAATCCGATTTACTATTAAATTTAATCACACGGTTATTATTAAATTTCTCATTTTTCATAATAAACTTTTAATCCTACCATTATTATTTAATATTTATTTTTTAATAAATAATGTATCATTAGATTGAATCATGTGATTATTATCTGACATTGTTAGTCTTAATAGAAAATTAGCTTGTGACTTTAATAAATAATGCAATCAACATTATTACATTTAATTATTTATTATTAAATTCAATTCAATCTAATTAAAAATTATTAAATTGAATTTCATTTTATCTCAAATTTAAATAAATATAATCCTATAAAACATTATTGTAAAATTTTAGTTCACTGAAATATTTTTTTGTTATGATTGATAAAAGTCAATGATAGTAATCTTTCCCATCCTAAAAGTGAATCTTAGTCATTTTAAAAATAATTATCTTAATTAAACTTTTAAATTAAAAGAATAAAATTAAATCAAACCAGCAAATTGCGATAAAATAGAAATTCACTCATTATTCCTACATTCATGAAAGTATGGGCTTGATTGGTTTGGTTTTATTTTTTAGTTTTTGAAAACAGTTTTCAAAAATAGTTTTCAAAAACTGTTTCCGGGAAGAAAAAAAAAAACTTGTTTGGCAAGTGATATTTGAAACTGTTTTGAAGATGTAAAAATGAAAAAACTTGTTCATGTTTATTAGAATTTCATTAATAAAAAACAAAAAACAACATATTCTCATTGTATTTTGAGTTTTCAAAACAAAAAACAGAAAACTGAAAAACAAAACTACTTTTAGTTATTCCAGTTTTTTTAGTTTTCAAAAACTAAAAAACCAGAACTGTTTTTTAAAACTGTTTTCGAAAATTGTTTCAGAAAACACTACCCAAACAAGTTTTTTAGTTTTTAAAAACTAAATTACTGAAAACAGTTTTATAAAACTGTTGCCAAATAAACACTATATCTCTTGGTGATTTTTGTGCCTCCTAAAAGTGAATCTTGATCATTTTAAAGATAATAACTTTATTAATTACACTTTTAAATTAAAAAAGTAAACTTCAACCTAATTAGAAAAAAAAGAGTAAATTATCTTATTCTTGTACTTGAAAAATAATTTTTAAAGTAAAGCAACAAATGTATTGTGTGCATTAAATAAAAATTTCAATGTAAGTAAGTTGTACAAATAGCTTGTATAAGAGGATATACAATTTTATTTTTTTATAAGAGAATATATAATACACGTGGCAGTTTCAATATTCTGTTAGGGCATACAGTAATATCATAAGGATATTTTGAAAATGCCTGTTGTTTTTGTTAGGTGTGTGAGCTAAGAGTGAAACAAACATTGGAAAACAAGCATAGCAGTGAGAAGAGTACTATATTAAAAAAAGAAATGACAGGTGCTGATGATCATCCGTCACTCTTCTGAATGCTGATGATCTGAGCAGAGGATTTGACATGCAGAAAATATTATTTGTTTTAATTTACTATAGTTTGTTAATTACTACTTTTTTTTTATAAAACCTAACATGTTAAAAATGTTCTAGTTTATTTTAGGTGGTGGGCAACATTTTTTTAACAATTTATTTAAGATTGTATTTTATTGTTTTTTTTTATGTTTTGTTTAGATGTTTTTAATTTATGATTGCATAATTTAAAAGTGAATTTTGTATTTATTTGTGGGAATAGTTTTATTAATTTATTAAATATATATATAAATAAAATGTAGGTAATTTATTTTGTACCTGTATATATTAATATGGATATCCAATAGATTGAAAAATAAAAATGAAAATTGTTATCTATATAAATATAAAGATCAGTACTATCACTAGTGGATACATACTAAGGGCAATTTCTTCTAAAACTTTTTTTTTACTTGAATATATCAAATACTTTTTTCTCCATGAAAAAAAACACCCCAAAAATTAATTTTATAAAATAAATGTATAATTTTATAACATGAGATTGTAATTTTTAATTTTTTTTTACCATGGATAGTGTATTTTATAAAAGAAATTCTTCTGAAAACATATATATATATATATGTATATATTTAAATTTAAAAAATAATTATGAAATAATAATTTTTTTAATAAAGTTAGTTATGTATTAAAATAAGTATTTTTAGTAAATAAGTTTAAACAAATTACCCAATTAATATATAATTTCTCTTCTCCTATTTATAAGATCCAAATTAAAAATAGTAGTTGGTTATTTTATAAGAACAATTTAATAATACTTTTGTATTATTTTTAGACAAAAGTATTTCAGTTAAAAGAGAAGTTGTAATGGCAAACAATAGAAAAGAGAAGAATTTCAAAGTATTAATAACAATGATAACTTTAAAAAATAAATCAATTTAAGACATTTATTATTATCAACTAGCTAAACTACTTTTTTAAATCTTGATGATTATAAAAGGAGAAAATTATTCTATTCTCAACCATATCCTTTTTTTTCTATTTAATCTTTAATTAATGTATTCATACATTTATTGTGAAGGAAAAAAAAATAAAATGGAAAAATTTATTAAAAAGGTTTTTCATTCCTAACTTTTATGTAACAGTATTTTTTCTTTACTGTTTTTTTACCCACCACTAGATAATCTAGTTCTCTATCTTCTCCATTTACATTTTTTTTAATCCAACATAGCAACACCAGATAAATATAAATATAGTACCTATCAATACCTTACTTATTACTATCATCCACAAATCCCTATGATAATTATATATATGAGGAGAGATTCACATACTCTAAGAATATGAAGTTGTTTTCCATTCTCACTATTCATTTCTTGAATTTAATGATAAAAATTAGTTATTCATTACAATTAGTTGTGGTTAAACAGATTGATTCATTAGACTCGACTGACCTGCGTTTTAAAATAAACCATATATAAGTTTGATCTACCAAAATTAATAAACTTTTTTTAAGAGTTCGTATCCAACTCATAAAGCATGTGGACTTAACGGATTGACCCATGAGCTCATATATTAAAAAAATAATTAAAATCTAACATTTTTTAAACTAACTAAACTCTATTTATATTATACTAAAAATTATATTATTATTTATAATAATCTAAACCACTAAACATTTTCAATACTAAAAGTTTAAAATGTCACAATTCACAACAAACAAGTCATAAAATTAACATAAACCAATAGTCTAAATGACAAATTTGTTATTTTAAATGGACTACAGACCAAGTCAGTTAGCTTGAAAAGCCCATGGGCTTTGCCGACTAGGCTCAAATTTTTCCTATAATTATGATTCTTTGAAAAACAAAGATCTAAAGCTCACAGGAGTTTGGGAGGTATGTGAACCTAGGTCCATTTATCCACCCCTAAGATTCGCTTACTCCAAGAGTAAGTTTAAAAGACTTACTCTTCATCCTAATAATTTATTTTCTTGAAATCTAATGGTTAAGATTAATTACTCATTATAATCATTAGATTTCAATAAAACAAAGGGTGAAGATGAAAAGTGTTTAAACTTACTCTTGGACTAAATGAATGCCTACATATATATATATATATATATATATATATGAGTTATTTTTCACATGAGACAATCATGTTTGAGCCTTGTATGACCATTATGGATAGTAAACTCTTCCTCCAAGTATTTTACACAACTACATATACAGGACTCAAACTAAAAAACTCTGGTTAAGCTAGAACAACCCTTATGACCCTTTCAATTGATCTCTTACATGCGTGGGGTCATTCCACTACAAATCCAAATAAAGCTACAATAAACAAAGAAGTGTTTTAGTTGTTGCAAGAAATATTGTGAAACCTTATGTATTACAATAGGCAAAGTATTACAATGCCTAGGTTAGCTATTTAAAAGGAGTATATATCGAGACTTGTGAACTAAATTAGTAAATATATATTGAAAATTGTGAACTACACTTAGTTAAGAGCCTAACAAGACAAGGGAAGTTACACACATGCATGAATTTAGACTTCATGGGCCTATTATAGTGCAAATATATTGATTTGTCCCTGTGTACGTGATTAAGATGTGTTGCAAAAATTATTTTAAATTCTCTCTCTAAGAAGTTTTACCTGTACCATGTGGTTTTATAGCAAGTAGGAAAAGTCTTGCGCATCAACAAATAACATGCAAATCCATCGATTTGCCTCATGTGTGAATGCAATCAATTGACTAAGGGTGAACACTGGTTGGGTTGAATTTAAACAAACCCAAGACCCGATCCAATAATAAAATATTGGTTTCGGTTATATTGGGTTTTCATATTTTTTTTTATTAAACTCAATCCTACCCCAACCCGCCTTCAAACGAGTTGGGTTGTGTTTAGTTAATTGAGTCACAATTTAAAAATTTTAAAAAAAATAGACTATACTATTGTTGTAACATAAAAATAAACAACAAATTATAATTACAAATTATATATCAAAACTAAAATAAATTTAAATTAACATACAACTAAAATTTCAAATAACAAAATAAAAGTAAACACAATTTGTTTAAGCTAGTCAAGCCATACAAATAAATACAAATCACATAATTTGTCCAAACTAACAAAAATATAACATTAAAAACAATACATAATAACAAAACATATAATTTTAAATAATAATAATAATATATAATAATTTAATATTATGGTCATGTTGAGTTGGGTTGAGTCTCAAGTTCAACTCACGGAACTCGTCACCTAACCCATAGTGGATTAGGTTTGATTGAGTTAGGTTATCTTTCACTCATGATAAGAAAAAACTCAACCCAATTTGTTTGTATTGGATTGTGACATATTGGGTCTTTGGGTCAACAACCCAATATGAACACTCCTACTATAGGTCAGTCAAGCCTTGTGAAAATTATTTAAAATTTTCTCCCTCATAAACTAACCAAGTTACCTAGAATATTTTATTTTAAGAGTGTCTAAAAACGTTTATAGTTGTTGGTATGTATAATTAAATGATGTAATTATATGTAACTGCAATAATTGATTTCATTTAATTATTTTTTAATTACTATTTAGTTATCCAAGGGCTACTTGCATATCAAGGTTGAATGTGTATAATGATATAGTGCCTTCTATTTCCAGAGTCACAGAGACAGAACTCCTTCGCTCTCTCTTTTTTTGTTCTATTGAATAAGAGATACCATTAATTGTGCTGGTCATTCTTGTTTATTAACTCAATTAATTTTAAGATTAGATAGTCATTTATTATTTATTCACACAATTAAACATTAAGATTTAAGTGTTCACTCAATTAATAATGTTTATATTATGAGATTCATGCATACATAATCAAGGTAGTGCATATAATTTGATAAATAATATTGTTTAGTTGAAAATCTTAATCAAATACTAAGCAAATTAAACTAAATATGGACAAAGTTTATATCGATATAAAGAGAGGAAGATATTATGAATATTAATTTATCTTATAACAAAATTAATACACTAATAATTAAGATTTACCTATTAAAAAAAATAAAGTTGAAAAGTAGGAACCAAGTGAAAGAAGTGTACATATTGGATAAACATACTCTCATTTTTCTTTGTAACTTATACAATCATTATTTTGTTTACTTACTGATTAGTTTACTCAGTTAAAGATTACGCTCAAAGGAATACTCTTTGATATATCCTTCCCATTTTGCAAATTTAGAGTAAGCATTAAACATACTATTTTTTAAAAATTTGTTAGATTTTGCATTAAAATGAAAATTGAACTTAGAAATCAAGTCAACACTCATCCAAACATGCATGCCATCTAATTATATATATGGTAAAACTGTTTCCTAATGTAATAATTAATTTAAAATTCTAATTGAATAATTTCTATTTAGTTAACATTGTAGAAATTTTGACACTCATAACTACTAAAATTAAACTCGAGATTTAAAAGAAATTGAACTTAAATGTTTGCGACATATCTTTAAGCATTATATAATATTGACAAAAGTCAACAGGTTGTAGCTCAATCGGTGGAAGAGGTTGTGAAAATGTCAAGCATTGTGTTCTTTTATGTACATTATTTTAGTATTTAAAAGAAAGGAAATATATAGTCGCTGTAGTATTTTGTTTTTGTTTTGTCGTTAGAAAAAAGCAATATTTTTAGACTAAATTGTATCTAGTGTAGGTGGCCGGAACAAATTAATTAAGATGAATACTTCTTAAATCTCAACACACAATATGATATAAAGCAATAACAAGCTTAATCGTGGGGAGTGGATAGAATAAGTGTTTTGCAATTCCACAAGAGATTATGGCTGTCTTTGCAGTTGAAAAGTTAGTTAAAAATTGAAAAATTAATTGTAAATATTTAATAAAACTAGCTAGAAGTTGATCTACTTGATAAATAAAAATATCATTAACCATTAGATCAACAAAGAGGTATTTAAAAAAATTATAACATATTTTAATAATATAAATTGATTATATATTTAAATTATAAATTATTATAATTATATAATTAAATTATAAATGTTTATAATTACATATTTAAATAATAAATTTATGTAATTATATATTTAAATTATAGTTTTCTGTAATTATATATTTAAATTATAAATTACTATAATTACAATAATAGAGGAGAGAAAAAGGAAGAAGGGATGGGTTGAATCATATGAGGAGAGACAATTAGTAAGAGACATTATATTAATTAATTAAGGGTAAAGCTGTAAAAGAAAATCTTTTAAAAAAATTACTTAGAATATATTTTTCAGAAAATAACTTATAACTTCTTGCTATCTAATCAAAGCTGAAATCAATAATTTCAGCTACCATTTTATCTAACTTGTCAACTAATTGCAATAATAAACTACAACTTTCAACTAACTAACAACAAACACATTTTATGACACATATTTTGGATTTTGGGTCTTTAGGTTACACCCATGTATATGTCTCTCTTTCGCATGGACAACACCACACTATGGCTTCAATCCCCTTTCTACAAACTATTTACTTTTAGAAAGGGTTTACTGTTTTTTTTAATTCCTAAATAAAATTGGTATTTTTAGTTTTAGTTACATTAGTGAGGTATTAAAATAAAATTTTATAAAAAAAAATGACTTTTCTAGATTCTTGAATTATATAACAAGCTAATGAACTGATAGACATTACTTAACATTGTTATTTAACCATAAGAACCGGAATAGTTGATAGAAAAAATACCTAAACAAATTTTTAGATAATAAAAAAATTAGAGAAAAAAGAGAGTAAACCTTTTCACAAAATACTATTTCCCTCTAAATAATTTTTAACTACGATTAAAAGTTAATATTTTTATAGATGAATTAATAAGTAGTAATTTTTTATTAAAATTTTTGTTCATATTTTTAAATTGTTTTAAGGATATTTTTTTTATAAGGCAAAAAATTTTATTGAGAAAAATAAAATGAGAAAGCATAAGGAATGCCTTCGTCATTACATATGGATCACAAAAACAGAGAGAAAATGAGAATGTTACATCAAGTCATACAAAAGCACAGATTCATAACCCATTTAGCAACATGAGAATGAGATGTAACTTTAGCTATGTGACACCACTCCCAAGACTGAAATTGGACACTCTGCATAATTTGATGAACATTAACCCTTTGATTTCTGAAGATGACCTCGTTTTATGTTTTCCAAATATGCTATATGCCAATGAACCAAATAAAAGATCAAGCTCTCCTTATCTTTTGAGAGCCATCAACAACCCAAGAACTGATAACATTGACTCTGAACCTCGTTTGAGGATACTGAAGAGATCCACCACAAGTTCCTTAACAACTATCAAACGTAATATGCCTTAGGACAAGTTAAGAAAGATGAACCCTCTGGTTTCCAACTCTTTACCACACAATTAGCATAACCCCTCATAAGGATTAATGATTTGATAGTGAACTAAATTTTTCCTAGTTGGCAATCGATCCATGTCCAGCTGCCAGACTAGTAATTGAATCTTTGTTGGGACTCCTTTTGCCCAAAGAAATTTGTAGAAGTGATTATAATGATGCTGATTATCTTCCTTAGTGCCTTGTAAGCGGTTGCAACTATATACTGACCTGAACTGTCTATATCCCACACCCATCTATCTTGACCATCCTGTCTCAACTGAGATCCTTCCAGCTTATGAGTTACCTCTTTCAGTAGGTTGCTTCCCTACACTAACAATTGACCTCTCCAAGCATACCGCCACCCGTTATCAGATCGTTGCATTACTTTCACTGATGCATCTTGATTTTGAGCTAAAACATATAACATGTGATGTTCAATACAAAATTTTTTGTCTCCTAACCACTACTCCTTCCAGAATATGGTGTCACTACCATTACCTAGCTCACGCCTTACATGACTCAACCACCACTCCCTCTTTTCCAACTCTAAGGATTGTAAATCCTTCCACCATCTCGAAACTTTGCTACCTTTTACCCCCCAGTATTCATCCTCTCACAAGTACTTGGCCTTTAACACTCGGGGGCCCACATACTATCAGAATCTACTTTAAGACGCCATTTCCACTGACTTAGTAGAGTTAAGTTAAACACCTGATATCTCTCACCCCTAGACTGCCCACCTCCTTGTCCCTACACACACTATTTCAAGACACCCAACTCATTTTCTTTTTATCCCCCTTACCACCCCATAAAAAATTTGAAAATAGATATTGAAGGAGGTAAGTTTATTAGCTAACCAATGAAGAGGATGGCATGGAAGGTTGAAGGGGACAAAAGACAAGAACCTCAACCAGTTAGAGGTGACCATGTGAGCAATACAAATTTGGTTATTAAGCTTGGCCCCATGGAAATATGAACTTTTTTATTGAAGTTTTAAGATAACTTGAAATCATGTTGGTTTTATTTGAAGGAACAAACATGTTTGGTCATACAGTTTTTAACCTTGTAAAACATGGTAGAGATACAAGATAGATTTTGGAGGAAAATATTAAAAGAATTCTCTTGGTGAAATAATATTTTCGAGAATTTGGTTTTTAGCCAAATCTAACGACATCATATAATAATGTAATTGATCCCACCTAATAATAAATTATCGTGATTGTAATTTTTATTGTAAAATAAAAATGTTTGATGTTTGTATTTTTTATAACCATGGTATTACTGTTGTGGATTAATTATACTAACATGATTTGCTCTGTGTCTAAAGTGACATGATAAACACTTGAATCCTAAACTATTTAAGATATACTAGTTACCACTTGTGTTAATCAATATTGGTATTTGATATTTGTATGGTGGTTGTTGCCTTTCATTTTTTATTGAAAAAGGATTACTAATTTGTAATTCAACAATTATCCTATATTATCAAATAAAACCTTATATATTGAATTGTGAATGATGATAGGCATTACTTTGTGAATAATGCTAACTTTGAAGTTGATTGCATTCCTCCTATATATGTAAAATCCAGCATTTTTGTTATTCATGTAGAGGTGGTTTCCCATCATCAATATTAAGAATAATAATATCAACACAAAACATACTCTTTAAACTAAATATAATTATTGTCAAGTTAATATCATAATAAATATTTACAACCTTAATTAAGGTTAATTATATACATATTGAGTACAAATACTAAACTGTGAAAGTAATTGGGAACATGAGGTTTAGTGAATACAGGGATGTTGATGGGTTCAAATCAATCTGACAAAACTAACAATCTGAACCAAACTAATTAATTTGATTCAGTTTTTTCTACTTAACTGGGTCTGGACCCAAACCAAACTGAGCAGAACTGATGATGTTCGATTCAGTTCATGGTTTTAGCACTTCAAAACCCTCATCCAAATCAAACCAAACCAAAAGAATATATATTAATTAAAAATAGAAATTTTCTTTTTAAAATATAGTTTATAATAAGAATAAATATTTAAAATTACTTTAATAATTAAAATTGAAAATTCTATTCTTTTTGGTTTTCTAATAAGAGGGGAAATGCTCCAAGAAAAAAATACTGAGTTGAAAATAATAAATATATAGTTAAAAATATTAAATAAATATCTAAAAAAATAATAAATATTTTTTTAAAAAAAATATTTTAGGAAAATAATAAATACCAAGTTGAAAGAAAATAATACAAATAAATACAAGCTTAAAAATAAATATTACCTTTTCCTTTTTAATATTAAAATTATTTTGACTAGCTTAAAGTTATTAAGAAAATGGATAGTATTAAAACATTATATGAAATAGTAACACGGTTTGAGTAGAAATTAGAAAAAATGGTGGGAAAGGGGAATATGAAGTGAAACCCCAACAATCTCAATTCACTCTCTCTTTCTCAAATCTCACTCTCAGTCACAGCTATGCTATGAACCCTGCGGAGGTTCTTCTTCCGTGGAATTGCGATATCAGTGGTGTCGCTGCTCTACGACGATGGCGAAATTGCCATGCCGCTCTACCACGAGGTT
This sequence comes from Psophocarpus tetragonolobus, assembly GCA_037954015.1. NCBI lineage: Eukaryota > Viridiplantae > Streptophyta > Magnoliopsida > Fabales > Fabaceae > Psophocarpus > Psophocarpus tetragonolobus. The sequence continues at coordinate 882,684 of JAYMYS010000033.1, read as the reverse complement.
CTTCCCTCTCTGACAGAAATGGTATAAAAGGAAGAATCATTCCTTCTTTTCATGTTTTTCCAATTTTCCCAAGTTCGTTGCTGCAAAAATACCCATTAAGGAATTTAATATTAAGATAAATCAAAATAATATAAAAATAGAAATGTTAACTTACAGCCATGTTCTTCTTTCGGTTGTTTCTTCAGTTTAAATATCTCATCACCTTCATGCATAAGTTATACTAACAAGCTTGGAACTCACATTGGTCTTCAACACATTCGAACGTGAACATGGTATAGCAACTCTTGTTCCTTTCGTTTATGTTTGCTTCGTTAACACATTCAACACAATCATACGTTGCTTATTTGTTTCTGTGCATGAGTAGGATAAGTGTGCTATTTGCAAGGGAGAAATCCCTCACCACCTTCACCATTTGATTGGAAACGAGATGATGCATTGTTCAAAGTGTGGTGAAAACACCGCACATAGGTATTCTTTTTTTCTTTTTTAACTTTTTTAGCCATTCATATATTGAACTAGTCATGTTTGTTTATTTTTTCAGAACATGTGTTTCTTTGGGCTCCAAGAGTACTACTTGGAGCTGCCCTGAATGTGAAAGGCTTGAAAATAAGGACAAGTTTTGGGAGAAACACAGGGACAAGGAGGTCATTGCAGAAGGAGCAAACACTGGATTTGTTAATCTTGAGGAAGCCAAGAGGTTGAAGACTCGAGATGAAGTTATCAAAGCCTTACAGGAAAAAAAAAAAGAAGATAAATCGCATTCTGATTAAATGGTATTTCATTCCTAGCCTTTATGCCGTAGATGCTTTAATGGTTCTAATGTTTAGTTTCCCTAATCTTTATATTTTTCTTAAGACGAAGATATATGATCAAGTTTAATTAAATGTACTGATACTTAAATTGTTATTTATGATAATTATTATAAAATTTAATGGACTTCTTCTGATGGGATAATAATATACACTCCCAATGTATTATTTATTCTTAATTATTACAAAATTTAATGGACTTTTTCTTAAGCCTCAAATTCCCTCACTCTTGAGTACTGATTAAAGGAATTATCAAAAGAAAATTAAAAAAGAAATTAAAGAAATCCGTATTAATAGTGTAAATCAGTTTTATATGTTAGTCATTTTTTCACTAATAAAACATTATAAGAATCGTTTAAACGTCCATTAATTGATCTAAATGTCTATCTAATTAAATCAGTTGTTTGAGAGTATGTTTGGTTTATAATAGTAGAATCAACTTCAACTTCGTACATGCATGTTAAAATTAAATTATATTTAAAGGTTAGTAAAAGTTAAATAAAACATAGTGAATTGATACCAATTGCTGCTTTATTTGGATGTTGTACAATATATTTGTTTTAGTGCAAACAAAAAAAAAATACCATTATACCATTAATTATATTAATAAAGGCTGATCCAAAAAAATAATTATCATATGAAAATATTAATGACCATTTTTTATTTGATTAAAACAAATATTTGAAGTTAAAATTTATCCTTAATAATAGACAAACTAATAGAATTTTCATGAGAAAAATTACTCTAAGAAATATATATTAATTTTCAAATAGAATAAAATTATTTTAAAAATAACTAAAAAGTCAAATCATAACTATTTAAATATGACAAAATCCACATTTGTGAACAAAGGGAAGGGAGAGGTTATGAGTTTGGATATTTCCACTAATAAAACAAAACACTAACAACATAACATTTCACTAAAAAAACACATTTATGTTTTTAAAATGTATTTCAAAATAAAAAATAAAGAAATTGGCAACCATCCAAATGGAGCTTATAACATAATTGTAGTATGAAATTTATTTTCCAATACATAAATTCAAAAACAAGAAAGTTATAGTTTTGAAAAAGCTTAATAGAATTGAGTAAAAACCTAAACATGCTCAATACATAAATATAGTCACACTGTAGCAATGTAGCCAAATAGAACAATTTTCTTTCTTGTTGTTATATATGATTTTTTGGCAAAGCAATTATTGGTGGACTTGGATAGTTACAATGAAAAATTAAAGAGTTACACTTTTAGTTTGTGTTTTCTCGGAATAATTTTCAACCATTTTTAAAAAAATTTTATTCTTAAAAAATATGAAAATTTGGAAAAATGTGTTAAAAGATACATTTGATTTTTCACATCTCAATTTTTGTCCTTGAATTTTAGATTAGATCTTCACTTGACATGTAAGCAATCAACTTTATAAGAGCATTATTATGCATGTTTGGATAAATTTTTCAATAAATATTTACAAGAAAATAAAATAAATAAAGTATATAGTTTTTTGTAAGTGTTAAAATTAGTATAGGTAAAACCTAAATTGAGAAAGTTTTTCTAATAACTTCTTCCACACTAATTTTATCATACTCCCTTCATATGGTTCGATGTAGATTTGACCTCCTTTGTAAGCATTCTTGGAGCTATGGCCATAGCCATTAACTCCTGGAAGAGGAGCTTACAAGCATAAGGAATGTAAACCTAAATCGACAAAGAAAAGTGAAATAATTCAACACAAGGAAATTAAAAGCTTAGACTTTGACTATTGTACCAGTAGAATAAATTAAATGAGCATTTACCTGAGCAATGTCAGTTTTGTTCTTGCACCCCTTGCACTCAAAAGAATTCTTCTTGAGATTTGCAATAGCTACCAATCCACAATGCTCACATACATGAACCCTGTATGCATCACTTTGATCAAATAACCTTTCCTTCAAGAAGTGAGCAGCTCCATGAGCTATCATGCAATCTCGTTCCATCTCTCCAAATCGCAGACCGCCATCTCGTGAGCGTCCCTCAGCAGGTTGCCTTGTGAGGATCTGCACAGGACCCCGTCCACGAGAATGGATCTTGTCATCTACCATATGCTTCAGTCTTTGGTAATATGTAGGGCCAAGGAATATCATTGCACTCAAACGTCTCCCTGTATGACCATTGTACATGCTTTCAAAACCACGCATTTGATATCCACATTTGTGTAGAGCTTTGCTGATATTGTCCACCTAGATTACAATAATAATAGAAACCTTAAACATAAATAATGTGCATACCCACAGGTTAATTTATGGAATCATTTTGACATAAGCCTTTTATTCAAAGATATGATTTACCCACATGATTAGGTTCATAGTTCACTGGTGAATTGCAAATTGCATGCTTCATTATATATATACTAGTTATCTTCACATCTCCTCACACACATGAATTTTTTATATGCATAAAAAATTGGATGGAAGAAGCTATTTATGTGAACATTTCCCATTTCAATCAAGTGTTTGTAGTTAAGGAAAGAAACTTAAATGGAAGAAATGGTCTTACAGTAACATCAGTAAAAGGAGTTGCATCTCCTTCTTTTCCCATGTGAGCTGCCACCTTTCCCATGATACACTCAATAAGCTGACCAATTGTCATTCGAGAAGGAATAGCATGCGGATTGACAATAATATCAGGGGTGATGCCTTCCATAGTCCAGGGCATGTCTTCTTGTGTATAAGTCATACCAATTGTCCCCTTCTGACCATGTCTGCTACTGAACTTGTCACCAATCTGTGGTATACGAACAGATCGCACTCTCACTTTAACAAATCTTAATCCATCAGCATTTGTTGTAAGCAAAACCTAAAAAATACACAAAACATTATTAACTAGTAATGAAACTAATGGTGCTAAGAATTGAGGATTCTGGAACACATTAATGCATTCTTATTTCATAGCATAGACCAAATTAAATATGCAACCCATCAAAGTAAAAGAATTTGATAAACTTGCTTGATCAACAATTCCAGTTTCACTGTGACGTAAGCTTATGCTGTGATCAAGCCTTGTGTAACGTGAAGCTTGTCCAGGTGCCTCATCCTGTGATATTGGGGTGGTTTTCCCAATAATAACATCCTCACCAGATACTCTCGTGCCCTGTTTCATAATAATAAATTATTAATTGATTCTTGCAAAACTTTATTGCAAACAGGCAACAAAAAAGCATAAACTCATATATGCTTACTGGTGGTGCGAGACCATCATCATCCAACTTATCATAAGAACCAACTCTCATTCCCTAGAAAATAAAACTCCGTAATAAACCACCAGAATGAAACCAATATTTTTTTCATGAATAAAAAAGTTGCAAACCAAGAGTAGTCCTCGCCACCAAAGCAAAAATTCTCACCTTGGTGTTAGCTTTATCTGGACAGCCAAAATCTTCTTTCACTATGGTTCCCATCTTCCTCTCTTCGTCTCTACAAAAGTTAAGAATGTAACATATGATAAAAACATGGCAATCAAAAGGCGAAAATATCTTATTATGGGTAGACATACCTGTATGAACGAAAAAATAGAGACCGAAAGAATCCACGGTCTATTGACGATTGGTTCATGATGACAGAATCTTCTTGATTATAACCAGAATAACAAGCAATGGCTACAATGGCATTCTAAGATATAAGGGAGTAAAGGTATTAGAATGTTGAAACAATAAACATAATGATAAATGATACGTTTTAAAGGTTGAATTTTTAAAATATTTTTGTCATTCTCAAATTAATTTGTTTTAAGGCTTAACTACAATTACTGTACTAAATTTTATAAACTTTAAATATTGTGTCCCTATATTTTGGAAATGTAACATTGTACCTCCAAATTAAAAAAAATATTAATTGATACCCATCATCAAATAGTAAATATTGACTATGAAGGGTTAAAAAAATTGACCACCACTTCTTACCTTACTCAAGGGCACAATATCACATTTTCAAGATATGGAGACACAATGTTATGTTTTCAAAATATAGGAACACAATCTTAAGAGAAATATCTTTTATGCACAATTCATTTACAAGTTAAAGTGCTTTCAAGATTCTTAAGTAATCAAAATTTTCCAAAAATATCTTTTATTAAATTTAGACAATGTATCTCCATATTTTGAAAATGTGACATTATACTACTACATTAAAAAATTTCTTGAAATGCTGTCCCTCCATCCGATGACACATATTGATCAACATTTAACCATTTACAGTCAATGTTAACATTTGATCAATGACACCAATTCAAGAATTTTTTTAATTCGGAGGCAAAATGTCATTTTTTCAAAATATAGGGACACAATGTCGAACCTTTATAACTATAAAATTTGGGATACCAATTATAGTTAAGTCTTTTTTTAAATATAGATGTACTACTTATTTATCAATAATAACTATTTTTTTATTAAAAAAACATTAAACATTAATTTATTCATTTTTTATCTAATTAATTTTTTTTAAATCATAAGTTTCAATAGTTAAAAAGAAACTAAAGTATAAATAAAGGAAGCGAGAATTTACAATTCCAGCTGGGAGTTGACGAAAATTAAGATACTCCATGGCTCTTGTAGTGACTAGTGGCTTTTGTGGATAATATAAAACGTAGGCCAAGGTATCCTAAGCAATGCAGCGAAAACATAAAGTAAAGTCTAGAGTTTAGTAAAATACACAAAAGAAAAACAAGCACATATTAATCACAAAAAGGAAAAAAAAAAACAATACCATTCGAAATTGGTAGTTGGTAACATATATTCCCATTGCTTGTTTTCCCATAGCAGATTGATAAGTATTACGTGGAGACTGATTACACAAACCAAAGGAAAGTGAGATTGGAAATGTATATTAGTAAGAATGAGTGCACATAAAACACCATATTTACCTGATTGTGATCAGGAAACGGTATGATGGAAGCACATACACCCAAAATCAGTGATGGGTGGATTTCACAATGAGTGTAAGTATCGGAATAGGCTTCTTCTGGATTGAGCCTAGCTTGTATAAGATCCTATAAAATTTATCCAATAATAATTTTTGTTGCTTTATAGCCTCTTCATATGAATTAAGGAAGCTATATATAAAGGAATTATAGTACTAACATTAATTGTCATGGAAATCATTGTGGTCTCTTCTTCTTCTGTGTCAATATATTCAATAAAGCCCTTGGACACTAGATCATGCCATCCACCCTCTTCCGGGGATTCCTGAAGAAATTGAATATCGAGTTAAGCAAATAGTTGTACTTAAAAAATGTCAGCTACTAAGATGTACTAAGTTACTGGAGGTTCACCCTCTGTTGTAAAGCATGAATATCCTTCTTCTTTATTAGAAGCCTTTGGTTATCCACAATGAATAAAGGACGAGTGCAACGACCATAATCTGTATATATACGTAATTCTTGAAGATGGATATCTCTAACAACCCCAACTTCAGTGTTAACATCAACCTGAGCCACATGAAGAGCCATAATCACCACACCACAATTAAAATATGGGAAAACATCTAAGCAATTTTAATCAATCAAATCCTAAAAGAAAGCACATAATGGCCATTCAGATGGCTCTACTATGAAGTTATCAAGAAACCAACTATTTGAAAATTAATCCTTACTATGGCCAGCTTTAAAAAAATATAATGAATACTCTTATAACATTATCTTTCAAACCAAAAAAATAAGGTATGAAACAAAATTAAAAGCGAAATGATAGGTACCCGACGTCTCAGTTTTCTCAATGTTCTCACCAACATATCAGGGTCACGATGGATGCCCATCCAACAACCATTTACAAAAATTTTTGTGGCTTGGGGAATAACTGCAGGAGAAATTTCCTATGTGGAAGAAGAATAAACAAATTTTAACAAAAAAAATATATATAAATAGAGAGACAAACTAACTTTACGCAGGAAAGACATTAACCTCAAAATTCTCTGTGCCCCATTCTTCTAGAAACTCTAGAATAGGATATGCTGCTGAACCAACTGTTATGTAAACCATCAATGCCAAATTTTTCACCAATCCACAAGCCTATATAATTACACTTATAAATATCAAAAGAAAGATGAGTTATTGTAACAAGTAGTAATATAGGAATATGCTTGGAATGTAAAATACACACTTGTCCTTCGGGAGTTTCTGCTGGACACATCATTCCCCATTGTGAATTATGCAACTGTCTTGGTTTGGCCAACTTCCCTAGAATAAAAAAAAATTACAACTTAGGAAAACAAGCTATATTGCAATATTGCATAATCTAGTAAACTTAAAGGAATAACTAAGAACACATTTCCATATTCCATTAATTAAATTAATTTATACAAGCAAATGAGCAATGTACAAGTGGGAAGGGGAAGATTGAAGGTTGGATCATGCTTTGCTAGCGAAAAGTTTACCTTCACGCCCTATTGGAGAATTCAGTCTTCGCAAGTGAGATAAAGTGGATGCATAAGTTAATCGATTCAGCACCTGAAGCAGAAGATAAAAAAGATAAGACTTATTTATTATACAGAAGGCATAAAAAATAATTCCATGAATCATATTGCAATTATTTATATTTGTACCTGTGAAACTCCAGCTCTAGTGCCTGCAGCATTTACTTGCCCCCAATTACCAGTAGCAAGTGAGTATTTAAGTCCATTTGTGATGGTTTTTGCATTGATAGCAAATTGCAAATTAAAATCTTTCCCATTATCAACACACTGCACCGTGTAGGAGTATTAATGTCCACATAATCTTATCAATTAGCTACAGTTGTTATGATATGATTATGTTGTTAAGAAAACTAAAGTTTTTATTACAAATGTTTTTGCTTTCGTAGATATACTTGTAGTCAGCACAAACCTTTTGTACATATCCCCTGACATCTCTTGTTAGCTTTTTGAATAGCTGTATTACAAGTTACAATAGCCATGAATTGACTAATCAGAAAGTTACTACAAAAAAAGATAAATGAAATTGGGTAGTAGCAAACCATTCTAAAAAGACCACCAAGTAAAGGACCAGCCAGATCCAGCCTCTTGTTTCCATAATGATCCCTATCATCCTCGGCTCTCCGCCCAAGTGCACACAATAGGAGTCGATGAATGATATATCTGTGGGTCAATAGTAGTATAATAAATACTCACAAATTCATCAAGATGAAACTAAGAATGTGAAAAAGAATAAACTTACCCAAAATAGAAAGCTTTCTTTGTCTCGCAATATTCATCGACGCCAACATGAGCGAGCATCTCCTTTTGAAGTATGTCCTTAGCATACCTACAAATTATGATGCAAGTGCAACCCTTACTTAGTAAAAAACACAAAGCATCCTCAAGTTTATAAAAATTCAACTCTACTCACTTAATTCTCTTTTCCTTGGTTACACCTACAGTTGTTCCTCTTTTCCCAATGTAGTCAAGTGCAACCTGCAGTTGCGATAAATTTATTAGAAAATAAAACAAAATTATCTAATGTTAAATACATGGTGTACAAAAAAAATGCATCAAATTATACCATATTTCAATAATAATAAAATTTAGAATAATCTAAAATTAAAAATAAACTATTCCACTGCAAAATCAGACAATGACATACAAATAGGGAGTTCAATAACAAAGAGAAAACACATTGCAATATAAAAAATGAAAGGTCTTAAAGTAGAACATGCAAAACGAAGAGCGCACTAAGCTGGGTTACACAAAATATGTAATTCAAGAAAAGAAAATTCATCTCCTGAGCAAAGGAATGGTAACTAAGAATCTATAATGATCTCACTAGAAAATATTGTAAATTCTATAGTATACAAGCAAGCATCACCATGGGTAGAAGCAAGTAATATATAAAGGTAGCATAATCCACCTGTTGATTTTGAATTACAAATGCTTCTTCCAGGGAAGGACGTAACAACTCCATCATCTGAGTATCGGAGAAGTCATAACAAATATGCTCTAGTATATCTTTGTCAGCAACAAACCCCAAAGCTCGAAAAATAATGATGATGGGAATTTCGGTTCGAATGTAAGGAAGAGTGGCACGTATATATTGTCCTGAAGAACCCTGAAAGGATAAAAAGGAATAAGGTAAGATATTGCATAAAAAGAGGTTGCCCAAAGAGTCTACATTGCACAAATATCATTACCCCTTTGGAACTAGTCCGAGAGAGCATGCGTACAAACATGGTATTGGGAGGTCTGTTTTGTGAGTCAGGCATGGAGCGAACTTCTGCCACATAGGCATACTTGTTGGGTTGTCTCTTCATGAAGACATAGACATGGTTGGTGCTCATCTTCTCCTGAGCAATAAGAACCTTCTCGCTCCCATTAACAATGAAATAACCACCTTGATCATAAGGACACTCTCCAAGCTCAGTCAAATCCTTCTCTGAATTCTGATACAAGGTGCAATACCTAGAACGAAGCATTATAGGAACCTTGCAAAAACACACAAAAAAGTAACCCTAAGTTGAAGTAGAATAAGGTTAGCATTGCACAGAATTACGAATTAGAAGTTAGGAGTAGGAGAAAGACCTTGCCAATAAATACATTGGTCAACTCCCGAGTCTCAGTGACCTCTTCACCACTGTGGGCCTTGCTGATGACAGTCTTAGATACATCAACACACAAAGGAGCTGAATAGGTAAGGTTCCTTAACCTGGCATCCTTGGGAAACAATGTTGTGGTTTCTCCATCAGACTCTGTCATCCTAGGCTTCCACAAGTAAACTTGACCAAAGCTGATTTTGTAAATAGTCTGCAAGAAAGTGGTATTATATTAATTGTTAACCAAGTAATTAAAAGTACTTTGAAAGGAATGGTTTTAAAATGGGTACATCAACAAAATGGGATTGTTGAGTGGGATTGTGCTGAGACTGAGGTCGAATTTCAATGTCGGTTGACTCATCCACAATTTCCTGCATGGTGTTTTGGATGAACTCATCGAAAGAATCAAGTTGTTGATGAACCAGACCTTTCTCTTCAAAATATGCCGAGATAACAACCCATGCATCTTCTTGTGTTATCTCCTCTTCCAAATCCATGCACTCTTTTCCTCTTTTTCTCAAAAACTTGCTTATCGTCTAAGAAATAGTTATACAAATCGATATCAAAATAAATCCTCTCATTTAAGGGATATATAGCATACAACCACATATACATTCATTAGATCTTTTTGTTAAAAATTATTTAAGAAATTAAAATAAATGTATTTTAAATTAAAAATAAAAAATAAAAAAATTAAAAGACTAAAATCAAATTTTTAGAAAAATAAGTTAAATAAAATAATTGATATAAAAAATCATATAATTAAATATTATTTAACAAAAGCTTAATTAATTTTTTTGTCCACTCCATGTTTCAATAGCAGGGATCCGCACTCCACACCCACGATCACACACAATTACTAACTATTCAGTAAACAAAAGAACCCTTATTTTATACAACATCATTCATCGGACCAAAGGGTTTCCAACCAAAGATGAAGTCATTTTTGTCTCTCATTGATACAGCTTCTATTAATTCAGTATGGCAATTAAATTTATTAATGCAACTCATAGTATAATAGATACATCGTACATACCTACAATTCCTTTGTAACAAGCCCTTTAAGCATTTAAATCAATAACATCTTTTTAACACTTATTATCAAGATTTTTTTTATTCCATCGAAATTCTCAAAAATGAGTATTACTCCTTGTTTTTCATCTTCTCATTATTATCATTACATTTTTATTACTATCATTAAAAAAAAGTATTCTTCCTTATTTTTCTTCTTCTCATTATCATCATTACATTTTTATCAGTATCAAGACTATTCATTATCAAGATTATTAATATCTTTATTTTTAACTATTATAAGCATGTTTCTTTGGTAGCTACCATTGCATAAATATCAAGGAAAAAGCAGAAAAAAAAAAAGAGGAGCCTGACTGACATCAAAATCAAAGAAGCCAGAAGCCAAGGATCAACGAACGACATAAATTGAAGGCACAAAATTTGGAAAAAAAGAAAAAAGAAAAACTCCGATAAAAGATTGTTGCAGATATATATACCTGACAGAGATTCCCTCCCGTGTACGATCACAGAGAAAAAGAGAGATTAATCTGAGAAAAATAAAATTAAAACCATTAACAAAAGCTTCAGCTTTCTATTTTAATAACAGAGAGAGAACTAAAATCTGACCCGAAGAGCAAACCACAAAATAAAGAATAATATTAGACGTTGCAACTAGTTAGGTAAACAGTTAGTTATTCTGAAATGTAAAAATGAGAGCGCAAAATGAGAAATGGTACTAATTAATCCACTGTTATTGGCTGCATGAAAAGCTTCATATTTCAATATATTTCTCAAAACCAGAAGCCAAGTTTATTTTCAAACAAGAATAAAATTTCCACATATCAGTTCCATTTATCTCACTTCTATCTTAGAACTGCTTAATATACAGTGACAGGAAAAAGAATTCCAAGGCTAATGGAACACTCTAAAACAAACATAAAGCAATGAAATGAAGTTCTCTTATATTTATATAAAAAAAAAAAAAAAAAGATGTCCAATAATAAAACAAACAGGAATATCCAGTCTACTACTAAAACTAAGAGTTTGTATTCATAAACCAGTCCTATTCAAGGCAAATTGCAAAAGCTAATAAACTAACGGAAAAAATAAAAAACATTATTTCAATTCAAAATTTGAATAAAATCAAACCCAAACCACACTGAACTTGCACACATACATACGACAAACACACACACGGAGTTAAATATGCACAACTAAAATAAAACATATCAAACAATCAACATTAATTATATTCACCTTTCTATCAGTTTCATGACAAATTGCAGTACTTTCATAGACAGAAACATAATTGGTTACTATTTCCATTCGTTTAATGTGGCTGTGCTTTCAGCATGTGGAGCTAAATGCCCAAACAATCTATTAATTTTCTTAAATATTTACGCATTTTTGCCTGTGCAAAAGCAGATAGATTCCACAACAAAATTGGCAGAATTACTGATTAACACATCTGCTTGTAAGTCTTTCCCCTTCTAGTATATTAGCACAAATAGTTTGAAATCAGAATTTTTATGGCCATTAAGTAATCCCTTTTTCCATAAGAATGGAAAGAAACTAATAACTAACTTGACAAAGTTACACAGGAGCAAAGGTATTGTTTCAAATTAATCAGAAAGCAAAAAAAAAATAAAATAAAATTGACTATATAACATCTCCTGTTCATACGGTTCATGAACAATTGCACAATAATTGATAATCAATTCATGTTCAGGCACAAGTTGAACAACCCCATAGTTTCCACATACAAAGTTTCATTAACATGAAAGGATATCAATATCCTACAAATATGTTCTAGGAATGTAGTGCACACCATTCAGATGTTTATCATTTAGAATAAAATGGTAAAATATTTCAGATAAAGAAAAGTATATCATTCTATCTACTAAAAAAAAAAGGCTTTAAGGATAATGTGATTCTGTCAAATCAACATTATACTAGTGAATGCAAACCTCATAAGAAGGATAATGTTAGATAAGATACTATGCCATGAAGATGTCCTGATAAATCTTTCAAACCATTATAGACACTGTTAAAACACTTAGGTAAATAGTTTGGGCAGTATCTATTCTTATTATCATTCTTGTTTTTTAATTTTGTTAGGACATATGATATACAAGACAGGGGTAATGTTCGTGATATGGTTTCTGAAGCATACATTACTTAGTATGACAACTTTTTGGTTTGTGTCCAACAAAACAAATTTAAATTTATTTTAAGAAGTGGGTTTAGGAAAAATCATGGATCAACAATGAGGGCAACAACACAGGTCAAGAGAGGAAGTGAGAGCTTAGGGATGATGGGTAACACAAGAGTAGGACCCCTTGTAGCCAAGCATTATGGCAATGACAATAATGACGGGGTATAGCTGCCGAATGGGTTCGAATCCAACCATTCGTCATGAATACACAAATCAATTGCATTTGATTTTTTAACCTATGATGTTTTAGTATTGACGATGAATTGGCCTTAAATCTTGGGTAATTTTCAAGTTTGAGGATTAGTCATGAATACACAAATCAATTGCATTTGATTTATTTATTATTTTCAGAGAAACATTTGGGGTGATCAACTACTTGCTTATCAAGATTAACATTTGCTATCAATAAATCACAACAAACTTTGATGAAATCTTAAAGACATGGGTACCAAGGCAAAAAACATTAGATGACTACAAAAGATTGTGTATCGGTTGAACACATTTTTCCAATTTAGAATTAACAAAGTCTTAGGAATTGTTTATTTGAAACAGTGTATGTGTTTGAAACAATAAACAAGAAGGTATTTTGCAATCATTTGAGAAAATACAATATAGAAGTAGAAAATTATATTCTGAAACCAAACAAGCCCTTAGTTGGCAGTACTAGTCTCAAGGTTACCAAAGAAAAAGGACAATTTCGTACTGCCAAAGGATAATTTCTTATATGATCATGCACATTACACTTGACACAAGTCCCCTCCAGTGGCCCACGAAACCCTGTTAGATTTCTTCGCTCGCTCGCTTCATATAAAATCCAAGATCAAAGTAAAAACACTCAGATTCAAATAGACGGTGAATTGGAACGAACACACAGAGAGACAGATTAATTTGAGAAAAATGAAATCAAAAGCATGAACCAACGAACGCTTCGGTTATTTTTCTTTTTCGATTACGCAACAGAGAGAGAAGAAAAACAGAGAAAGAGGAGAGAAAGAGAGATATTTGAAAAAGAAAACCCTACAAGACAGTGCCGTTTTTAGGGACCTTTTATAGAGTTTTTGACGGTGACGACAGAAACGGATACGACCAATGCGCCTTTTTACCTTCTTTTTTGTATTAATTAAGCGTGCTTTTGAAACTGATGTCTGTGATTAGAGAAGATAATCTTAAAAAAAAAAAAAAGATAAACCGCTTTATGTTTCTTTTTTTATATTAGTATTAATACTTTACAAATCTCTCTTGATTTATATATATATATATAATATAATCCTAAACAATAATAATAACGGCTTTATTTATTTATGCGCTAATAATAACACCTTTATTATATGCCTTTCTTGTTAACGTAAATTTCTCTTAATTTATTTATATAAAAGTAATGCTGTGTAATATAACTTCATATATTTTTTATTAATTTAGGACTTTCTTAATTTATTAAGCATATATTTATTTTTTAATTATTTATTTTACAAATTGTTGATGAAGCACGAGATATTTATTTAGTTGTAAAATCAATATATATATATATATATATTTCATTTTAAATATTTATAAAATTGTATATATAAAATTATTATTAAAATTTAAATTCCTTTTAATTTTAAAATAAGAAATAAAAACAATAATACAATTCAATTATTTTATAAATGTAACAATTCATTAATTGGACATATTTAAAGTTTATAACAATATTTTGAATATTTTAAGATATAAAAGTTGATTAAATATATTGAAATTGAATATTAATTAAAATAAATTAATTATTATTCTCTATCACTTGTATAAGTTGAGTTGTTGTATAGTATTATTTCTTTTCTTAGAAAATTTACTAACTATTAAGTTTTCTAACGTAGGTAATTTTTTTCTCTTAACATAATTGCAGTTCATCAACAAATCCTGGAAAAATCTATTAATTTTAATACATAATTAAAAGAGTAATATTTTTTTCCCATGTACTTCAATCAATTTTTCATTAAGAATTCTAATTATATTATATTACATGTCATGTTAAAATTAACACAATATATAATGATAAAATAATAATTTATTTTTTTACGTTCATATTCCAAAAAAAATATTATTCCATTTTAAGTTTATAAACAATAATTTGAATAATTTAAAGTATAGAAAATAGTTAAATTAAAATCAAACTAAAAAATATTAGTTGAAAAATCCTATTTTTAGAATTCTTCTCGAGTAAAATTGTCTATGATACAATGTTTACAGGATGAATAGATACAGTTGGTTTGGTTTAAAAAAAAATCAAATTAATTAAATTTAATTGTTTGATTTGATTCAGATTTCAGATTTTTTTCCTTAACCAAACTAAAAAATAAGGTAAAATATACTTCAGATCATAAAGAATAAGGTAAAACAAAAAGTATTATATATATATATATATATATATATATATATATATATATATATAAAGTTTAATTAAAAAAGTTTTTTCATCAATATTTAATATTTTATTTATGTGACTTTTAAAGTAATAACGAGTAAAAAGTTGTGGCTGAATTACAGTCTAAAAATCTTTAAGTATACTAATTAAACTCTATATATATATATATATAATCGAATTTTAAAATCTTGAATTCATGAATTCAAGGTTTTAACAGAGTCAGGTCAAACTAGACTTGAATAATATAGAAAATTTAAATCAATTTAATTTATTTAATTCGGATCACTGGGTTCGATAGATTTATTTGAAGCAATGAATACTCATACTAATTTAAAAATTGTTATATTAATTTCATCTATTTGTAAATGTTAACGATATCTAATTATTTAGTTGTAAAATCAAAATATATATATATATATATATATATATTTCATTTTAAAAATTTATAAAATTGTATATAAGAAATTATTATTAAAATTTCAATTTCTTTAATTTAAAAATATGAAACAAAAATAATAATACAATTCAATTATTTTGTAAATATAAAAAATTTATTAGTTGGACGATATTTAAAGTTTATAACAATATTTTAAGATATAAAAGTTGATTAAATTATATTGAAATTGAATATTAATTCACATAAATTAATAATTATTCTCTAGCACTTGTATAAGTTGAGTTGTATTTTTTTTTTCTTAGAAACTTTACTAACTATTAAGTTTTCTAACGTAGGTAATTTTCTTCTCTTAACATAATTGTAATGCATCAACAAATCCTAGAAAAATCTATTAATTTTAATACAGAATTAAAAGAGTAATATTTATATACTTCAATCAATTTTTCATTAAGAATTCTAAAATTATATTACATGTCATGTTAAAATTAACACAATATATAATGATAAAATAATAATTTATTTTTTCACGTTCATATTCCAAAAAAAATTATTCCATTTTAAGTTTATAAAAAATAATTTGAATAATTTAAAGTATAGAAAATAGTTAAATTAAAACCAAATCAAAAAAATATTAGTTAAAATATCCCATTTTTAGGATTCTTCTCGAGTAAAATTGTCTATGACACAATTTTTACAGAGTGCATGAATCCGGTTGGATTGGTTTAAAAAAAATTAAATTAATTAAATTTAATTGTTTGATTTGATTTAGATTTCAGATTTTTGTTACCTTAACTAAAATAAAAAATAAAGTAAAATACAAAATAAAATATACTTTAGACCATAAAGAATAAGGTAAACAAAAAATAATATATATATATATGAGAGTTTAAATAGAAAAGATTTTTCTACTGAAATTCAATCATGACTTTTTGTTTATATCTTTTAACGTAGTAATAAAGTTAACAAAACTTACCATGAATTAATGATTGTAATTGAATATAAAGGTAAAAATTTTTACTCAGTGTATACCAATTAAACTCTTTCTCTATATATAATTAGTTCTATTTAAAATCGAATTTTAAAATCTTGAATCCATGAAGCTGAACTGAACATTATTGATTTTAATCGGGTCGGGTCAAGGTAGACTTGAACAATATAGAAAATCCAAATCAATTTAATTTGTTTGGTCGGATCAAGGTAGACTTGAACAATATAGAAAATCCAAATCAATTTAATTTGTTTGATTCGAATCACCGGGTCGTTGGATTTATTTGAAACAATGAATCTTAATAATTTCAAAAATTGTTATATTGATTTGATCTATTTGTAAATGTTAACAATATCTATTTATTTAGTTGTAAAATCAATAAAAAAATAATTTAGTTGTAAAATCAACGATTATTATATTGATTACGCACGAGATATTTATTTAGCTGTAAAATCAATAAATATATATATATATATATATATATATATATCATTTTATATATTTATAAAATTGTATATAAGAAATTATTATTCAAATTTAAATGTCTTTTAATTTAAAAATATGAAATAAAAATAATAATACAATTCAATTATCTTATAAATATAAAAAATTTATTAATTGGATAATATTTAAAGTTTATAACAATATATTCAATATTTTAAGATATAAAAGTTGATTAAATTATATTGAAATTGAATATTGATTAACATAAATTAAATATTATTCTCTAGCACTTGTATAAGTTGAGTTGTTGTATAGTATTATTTTTTTCTTAGAAAATTTACTAACTAATAAGTTTTCTAATGTAGGTAATTTTTTTTCTCCATAACATAATTGTACTGCATCAACAAATCCTAGAAAAATCTATTAATTTTAATACAGAATTAAAAGAGTAATATTTTTTTTCCATACTCTTCAATCAATTTTTCATTAAGAATTCTACTTATATTATTATATTACATGTCATGTTAAAATTAACACAATATATAATGATAAAATAATAATTTATTTTTTTACGTTCATACTCCAAAAAAAAATTATTCCATTTTAAGTTTTAAACAATAATTTGAATAATTTAAATTATAGAAAATAGGTAAATTAAAGTCAAACTAAAAAAATCTAATTTTTAATATTCTTCTCGAATAAAATTATCTATGACACAACTTTTACGGGTGCATAGATCCGGTTGGTTTGTTTGAAAAATTAAAATTAATTAAATTTAATGTTTTGTCTGATTCAGATATAACCAAACTAAAAAATAAAGTAAAATATATAAACTTTTACGGGTGCATAGATCCGGTTGGTTTATTTAAAAAATTAAAATTAATTAAATTTAATTGTTTTGTCTGATTTAGATATAACAAAACTAAAAACTAAAGTATAATATAAAATAAAATATATGTTAGACCATAAAGAATAATATAAAAAACAAAATAATATGTATATATATATATATATATATATATATAATTAGTTCTGTTTAAAATCGGATTTAAAAAATTGAATTCATGATAAAATAATAATTTATTTTCTTACGTTCATATTCCATAAAAAATATTCCATTTTAAGTTTATAAACAATAATTTGAATAATTTAAACTATAGAAAATAGTTAAATTGAAATCAAACTAAAAAATATTAGTTAAAAAATCTCATTTTAAGGATTCTTCTTTAGTAAAATTGTCTATGACACAATTTTTATAGGGTGAATGGATCCTGTTGGTTGGGTTTAAAAAATTTAAATTAATTAAATTTAATTGTTGGATTTGATTCAGATTTAAAATTTTTTTTTCTTAACCAAACTAAAAAATAAGATAAAATACAAAATAAAATATACGTTAGACCATAACAAATAATGTAAAACACAAAATAATATATATATATATATATATATATAATTAGTTCTGTTTAAAATCGAATTTAAAGGTTTTGAATCTATGATTTCGGACTGAAGATGATTGGTTTTAAATGAGTCCCGTCGAGTTAGACTTGAACATTATAGAAAATCCGAACTAATTTAATTTGTTTGATTCGGATAAGTGAATTCATTGGGTTAATAATATCTATTTATTTAGTTGCAAATCAATAAATAATTTAGTTGTAAAATCAACAATTGTTATATTAATGACGCGGGATATTTATTTAGTTGTAAAATTAATATATATATATATATATATTTCATTTTAAATATTTATAAAATTGTATATAAGAAATTATTAAAATTTAAAAATAAAAATAATAATACAATTCAATTATTTTATAAATATATATAATTTCTTAATTGGACAATATTTAAAGTTTATAATAATATTTTCAATATTTTAAGATATAAAAGTTGATTAAATTATATTGAAATTTAATATTAACTAACTAATTATTATTTTCTAGCACTTGTATAAGTTGAGTTGTTGTATAGTATTATTTTTTTCTTAGAAAATTTACTAACTAATAAGTTTTCTAATGTAGGTAATTTTTTTCTCCTTAACATAATTGTACTGCATCAACGAATCCTAGAAAAATCTATTAATTTTAATACAGAATTAAAAGAGTAATATTTTTTTTCCATATTCTTCAATCAATTTTTCACTAAGAATTCTACTTATATTATTATATTACATATCATGTTAAAATTAACACAATATATAATGATAAAATAATAATTTATTTTTTTACGTTCATATTCCAAAGAACATTATTCCATTTTAAGTTTATAAACAATAATTTGAATAATTTAAATTATTAAAAATAGTTAAATTAAAATCAAACTAAAAAGTATTAGTCAAAAGATCTCAATTTTAAGATTTAGGTCGAATAAAATTGTCTATGACGCAATTTTTATGGGGTGCATGGATCCGGTTGGTTTGATTTTAAAAAAAATCAAATTAATTAAATTTAATTGTTTGATCTTGTTTAGATTTCAAAATTTGTTTCCTTAACGAAACTAAAAAATAAGGTAAAATATAAAATAAAATATACATCAGACTATAAGAAATAATGTAAAACCCAAAATAATATATATATATATATATATATATATTTGTTTAAAATTGAATTTAAAAATTTTGAATCCATTAATCCAAACTGAACATGATTGGTTTTAATCGAATCGGGTCGAGATAAACTTGAACAATATAGATATTTTGAACTGATTTAATTTGTTTGATTAAGATTACCGTGTTTGTTGGGTTGTTGATTTTGAACCAATGAACACTCGCAACAATTTCAATAGTTATTATATTTATTTCATCTATTGGCAAATGTTAACAATATCTATTTATTTAGTTGTAAAATTATTAATTAATTTAGTTATAAAATCAACAATTGTTATATTGATGACGCATGGGATATTTATTTAGTTGTAAAATCAATAAACATATATATATATATATATATATATATTTCATTTTAAATATTTATAAAATTGTATATATGAAATTATTATTAAAATTTAAATGCTTTTAATTTAAAAATATGAAATAAAAATAATAATAATACAATTCAATTAATTTATAGATATAAATAATTTATTAATTGGACAATATTTAAAGTTTATAACAATATTTTCAATATTTTAAGATATAAAAGTTGTTTAAATTATATTTAAATTAAATATTAATTAACATAAATTAATTATTATTCTCTAGCACTTGTATAAGTTGAGTTGTTGTATAATATTTTTTTTTCTTTGAAAATTTACTAACTATTAACTTTGCTAATGTAGGTAATGTTTTTCTCCTTAACATAATTTTAATACAGAATTAAAAGAGTAATATTTTTTTCCATATACTTCAATCAATTTTTCGTTAAGAATTCTAATTATATTGTATTACATGTCATGTTAAAATTAACACAATACATAATGATAAAATAATAAATTTTTTTTACATTCATATTCCAAAAAAATATTATTCCATTTTAAGTTGAGTTTAATGGGTATAGACTGTAACCTGTAAAGATTTCTACACTCACATTCAATCACAACTTTTATTTATGGTAAATTTGTTATTTTACGCATTACTATTTTAAAAGTCACATAAATAAAAAGTTACGATTGAATGTTAGTATAAAAATTTTACAATGATAATGTATATCAATTAAACTCTAACTATTTTCTATACTTTAAATTATTCAAATTATTTTTTATAAACTTAAAAAGTTAAATTAAAACCAAAATAAAAAATATTAGTTAAAAATCCCATTTTTAGGATTCTTGTCGAGTAAAATTGTCTATGACACAATTTTCACGAGGTGCATGGATCCGGTTAGTTTGGTTTAAAAAAATCAAATTAATTAAATTCAATTGTTTGATTTGGTTTAAATTTCAGAATTTTTTTCCTTAACCAAACTAAAAAATAAGGTAAAATACAAAATAAAATATACGTGAGGCCATAAAGAATAAGGTAACACACAAAATAATATATATATATATATATATATATATATATATATATAAATTAGTTCTTTTTAAAATTGGTTTAAATGAATCCATGAATCTGAATTAAATATGATTGGTTTTAATCGGGTTAAGCCAAGTTAGACTTGAACAACATAAAAAAATCCGAACTGGTTTAACTTGTTTTATTTGAATCACTGGATTCATTGAGTTTATTTGAAAGAATGAACACCCCTAACAATTTCAACAATTGTTATATTGATTTCATCTATTTGCAAATGTTAACAATATATAGCGATAATTTTCTCTGTCTTTATCATTGTTAGGAAAATAATTCAAATTATTTTAACTTTAAAGATATTGATTTCCACTAACAAAACTAACACATTATTAATTAATATTTGTCTATAAAAATAAAAAATAGAAAAATAAGGAAAAAGCCATTTAACTCAAATCTTAAAAGATGGGATAGAGAAAATGATGAAAGTATTATATATTTGTATGTGCTTCATTCAGTATGAAAAAAGAAAAAAAAAAAGTATATTGGCTATGATGAGCGAAAAGTGAAAAACCATATAAATAGATGATAATCTTCAATGATGATGTGAGAAGCCACCTATATTACTCCTCTGGGACTGTCTGAAAGATTTTGTTTTTGCATCTTTCTACATCTCCATATTGACTGCTCTACAACTTGTTTCACATTCACTAAGCTAAGAGTGATTCAGTAAGGATATGGGTATCATTTTGGTCACCATTGAGCTTGCAACTCAAATTGGCACAGCCCCAATCTCTAAGACCATAGGTCATGCAATGTCAGATAATCAAACTAACTCCACCACCTATGACCTATCCCTCTGTCTTACACAAATGCAAGTATATTCGGCTGATTGATCCAAGTAGGTTTGTTTTTTAAAAAAATTACCGGTATGGGTCTCTTTTGAAACATATTACCAGCGTGGGTCTGTTTTGGTGGTTGACTCGGTCAAACCGCAACTACGAATTGCGGTTTCATTGCCCCGTCAGCAACGTCATTACGTGGAAGCCAGCGTGGAAAAACGCCCCAGTAAAACCGCAAGTCGGAATTGCGGTTTGACTGGTCTTTGACCAGCACCGTCTTGTTATTCAATGGGTAAAAAGCAACAGAAAACGATGCACGTAAAACCGCAAGTCAGACTTGCGGTTTGACTGGGGTTTAACCGGCCCCCCCTTTACCCAGCGGTTGCGACGAACGGGTGCAGATATTGACGAACAGGCGCGGTTTTTTACGCACCTAAAACCGCAGATGCGATTTGCGGTTTGAATTAAATAATATTTTTTGTCGTAAAACCGCAAGTCAGACTTGCGGTTTTACGGGGGTTTAACCGGCCCCCCCTTTACCCAGCGGTTGCAAAAACGACGCGTGTATGTACTGACATTAAACCGCAGATGCGACTTGCGGTTTGATTTAAATAATATTTTTCCGTTAAACCGCAAGTGTGAACTGCGGTTTGAATTAAATAATATTTTTCCATTAAACCGCAAGTGCGAAATGCGGTTTACGTGCAGTTGCTATTTAATCCCTCGTCGCCCCACAGAACCGCACAGCCGTTCGACACAGAGAACCGCCGACGTAGTTGCACCCGACATAAAACAAAGGTTTACGTTACAGTCCAATTGTTCAAGTGAAAAACGCAATGTGTAAATTTTGTGTGTTTTTAAATATTTTTAAAAACAAATTGGTTTTATAACTCTATTTTTTATGTTTAAATTTACTTTATTATTTATTTGTAGGTACATTTATGAATATTATGTCTGCTCCAATTGTGACCTTCATTTATAGTGATGGAAGAATGTACGAAGGAGACGAAGGTGTTATTTTTGAAGGGAGTAGAAGAGCAATTAGAATTACGCGTCATATCAGTTTTACTTTGTTGAAAAACAAAATTAAGGAAAAGTTAAAAATGCCATTAAATGAATTTATATCATCTCTAACTTGTAGATTTTTATTTTCTGGAAAATATGTGCCACTACAAATTGTTGATGATGAAGATATTGAAATTATGTTTAATGCATTTGAACAACAAAATAATGTTGATATAATAGAATTGTATGTTCATAAATCATCAGCTGGTAGTAGTTTAGGCACTGCAGTAGACACTGGTATAATGAGTTCTGACATAGTTGAAGTAGATGATGATGATGTTGTTGGTGAATCATGTGGTGAGCAAACATCTGATGAAGAAAATGACGTTTCAATTGATGATAATTCATCTGATACTGATGACAATGAAACTCGTAACATGGAGTTATTGTCGGTAACAAATGTGGAACAAGGTATGTTTAAAAAAAATAATTATTTTCTTTACGGTTTACTACTTTAATTTGTTGAATAACAGACACATGAATAACAATACTGTTACAGTTGCAGGGCAACGTCCACCTTGGACTGATGCAGCTCATTATACACACATTAATTGGTTGCATCCTGATGAAGAAGATATTTTAGGCGAAGAGTTGCATGAGTCATGGAATATTGGAGATGCATTGTACAAAGGTCTACAGTTTGACACAAAAGAAGATCTAAAAAATGCGCTGATACAATATTCAATGCGAACACATCAAACGTATCATGTTGTGGAGTCAAAAAGTTCGAAATACATTATCAAATGTCCCAACCATAAAGATGGGTGTCCATTTTATATGAGGGCAATTTTGTCTCGGAAAACAGTCAATTGGACGGTTACTCAATGGGGTGGAGATCATCAATGTCTCAATCCGGCAGTGACACAAGACCACAAAAAATTAAACTCAACTTTCATTAGTAACTTGATATCAGGTTTGGTTAGTTGTCCATATGTAGCGTAATATTTAAATTAATTTATTATCATTTGTTGTTAACTTTTTTATTTTTTTAGGAATGGTTGGTTCAGATCCATCTTTAAGAATTAATTTGATTCAGGAGAGAATTTGTAGTCAATATGGATACAAGATATCATACAGGAAAGCATGGAAAGCAAAACAAAAAGCAATTGTGCGTGTTTATGGGGACTGGGATGAATCATTCGCGACTCTTCCAACATTTTTGAAATTCATTGAAAGTAAATCGCCAGGTTTTTTCTACCAATTATGTCATGATGATCTTGTTGTTGGCAACCGAGGTTACCGTCAATACCAACAGTTTGAAAGAGTGTTTTGGACATTTAAGCAGTGTGCTGATGCCTTTAACTACTGTAAGCCGTTGATACAGGTTGATGGAACACATTTGTATGGAAAGTATCGTGGAACATTGTTAATTGCAACCACACAAGATAGAAATAGCAATGTATTACCTTTAGCTTTTGCTGTGGTTGAAAGTGAAAACTCGTCGTCGTGGTCTTGGTTCCTATCCCACATACGACTGCATGTGACACAAAAACAAGAAATCTGTCTAATTTCTGATCGGCATGCTGAGATTAAGTCTGCTGTGCAAAATGAGGCATTAGGATGGCAACCACCATATGCTTATCATAAGTATTGCATACGCCATATTGCAAGTAATTTCAACACCCGATTTAAAAATATGGCACAGAAAAAATTGTTGATAAAATTAGGTACGACTTCTTTTTATCCACATGACATTTTTTTTGAACTGTATTTTTTATTATTATAAACGAGCCATTGTATTGTGTTGTTTTGCAGCTTACACTCCATGCATGCATATATTTGACAGAAACTTTGAAAAATTTTGTCAGCAAAGCACTGAAGTAGGTAGTTGGATAAATGACATATCGAAGCAAAAATGGAGTATGGCATACGATACAAAAGGTTACAGGTATGGACACATGACAACTAATTTGTCTGAGTGCGTTAACAAAGTGTTCAAGGATTGTAGGAATATTCCCATCAGTGCTTTGGTAAGGTCAACATATAGTAAATGTGTTGCATATTTTGTCGAAAGAGGATCCCATGGTAGGTCCCAATTGGAAGCTGGAAAGGTCTATTGCGATAAATTGATGCAAGCATTGCGTAAAAACCAACAAGACGCTTGTTCCCATATAGTCCGTCAGTACAATATCGAAACGACTAGATTCGAAGTCGAAGACGCCTTTAATCCACTGACTCAACGTGGAGGACAAAAATGGGTTGTTAACTTGAACGACAAATACTGCCAATGTGGGCGATTCCAAGCTTTCCATTACCCTTGTTCACATGTAATTGCTGTGTGTGGTGCAATTAGTTTAGACTATTATCAATTTGTTGATCAAGTATACACGAATGACTTCATCATGCGTGCATACTCTGGTCAATGGTTTCCTCTTGGGAATGACGACTTGATCCCTCAAAATGAAGAAAGTTGGACTCTTATCCCAAACCATTCTGCTGTTCGAGGAAAAGGACGTCCAAAGTCAACGAGGATAAGAAATGAAATGGATTTTACTGAGTCACAAACACAGAAAAAAAAAAATGTCGCCGATGTGGACAAGAGGGTCATAATCGAAGAAGTTGCCCTTTGCATGCTGATGTAGGATGCTCTCAACCAACTGATGGTGATATGTAATTACCTTAAATGTTATTTTGTTTTTCAACGTTGTTATATGTTATAATTTATTATTATCTATTTCGGACATTTGCAACGTTGTCATATTTTATAATTTGTTACCATTTATTTTCGTAAACATTACAACAATAACTTTAAAAAAGAATATAAAAAACTGAAGTCAAAATAAAAAAATAATTCATTGAGCATCATCATCATCGTTTACATTTTGGCATGAGTTTGGATCAAATTGTCCACCTAATCCTAGACTTGCGGCTGCATAGGGAGAATCCCAAGGTATATCGAATTGCGGTTCAGCGATAGCTGCTGTCGTTGCGGGTTGTTGGTGTGCTGGCATCTCCGGTGTGCGAAGTGATCCAAATATTTGTTGAAAAATATGGCTTTGGGGCATGCCACCACCGTACGATATACGACCTTGGTAAGATGATCCTACGTCTGTCTGAGACGGATAATAGTAAGTAGAAGGCATATTTCCAGTTAGTTGTGTCGGTGTATAATATATGCCTTCTTGACGTTCAGGCAAATTAGGAACAGGATAAACTTCTGCCTGAATGACGTCCCTCCGTCTACTTAGACCACGACTTTCACGATATGACTCTTTAACGTGAAAATCTGGAACATCCACCTCAGGCATACTTTCGGGTGCTGGCACTGCCGCTCGTGTGATTCGATCTTCATCTTCAAACAAGACCATTATTTTATCAACATATGGGACTAAATCGTCCACTGACCACTTGTTTCTTCCCTCTGGCGACACCATATACGATAATGTCTCTCCAACTTCACCCTACAATAAAAACAGAATGGAAAACATTAAAACCATAAAAATTTTATTCAAAAAAATATAAAACAAATTGGATAACTATGACAAATTTTACCAACAACGATGCTCTTGCATTTCTTGGGTCGATAAACATTTTCGTTTTGGCACGATACCAAACCATGTACTCAGAGTTGAATGTCAGTTCTCCAACCTGACTTCCAGTTTCTTCGACCCTAAATTGGTCTATGTTGTTCCATATTGCAATGGCTGGTTGCAACAACATAAGCCAATTTTCAGAACCTTTTCCTCGCATAGTCAACCCATGTAATTTTTTTGGCTGCAAAGGAGGACGGGGTATGGGTTGGCGCATGCCAAATTGCCGCATTACTCTATCTGGTTGATGCCATTCACAAATATTAAAACAAAGCAATGGCACAACAGATTTCCACGCATTAACCCCTTCTAAGCATATCGGGGGTAACTGTGCCACAACTTCGTTTGGATATGGCATCCAGATGACCTATATAAAATAACAACTAGTTAGTACATACACAAAATTAACAAACCATAACATACATTTTCTTACATCATTTTGCTTCATTGTATCCAGCAAACGACGATGATGTTTTAAATCATCGGTGGCTCCAATGTGTCGGTTTCCCCGTCGTAGCCACCTACAAAAATTATATGAATAATATTAAATATTATGTAACTAACTGCCAAATAATATTTTCAAATCTAACTAACATTATACTCAATAAAAAAATTACCTTGATCCAACGGGTTTGTTTGGTTTGTATGGGGGTAATGCAGTGGGTGCAACTTTTGGGAATCTTTCCCATGCCCATATCTGTATCAATAGGCATAAACCACCCATGGATTTTATTTTGTAGTTTGTTGCGACACATAGTTCTCTATACAAAAAACCAAGTACAGCAGCACCCCATGCATATGCACTGCACTCAGCAAAATCTCGCAACAATAACAAATACCTTAAAGATACTTTACTACTAGATTTATCTACAAACAGGGCACCACCAATGAGGCGTAAAATATATGCCCTAGTAAACCTCTGTAAATTTTCTTCATTATTTTCAAAATTTGCGATATCACCAAAATGATGAGTTAGCCAACTAACTCGAATAGAGCTACCATCAATTTCATCGTTATTTGGTGAAACGCCAAACAGTTCTTGACATAGTTCAACCCAATTAACATTGGTTGAAACTATGACAGGAATGCCAGTTACTCGTAAACCCAACAAAATTGCAACATCTTGAAGGGTGATAGTGCATTCTCCACATCTCATGTGGAAAGTATGAGTTTCCGGCCTCCACCGCTCAACAAATGCATTAATTAAACCTGCATTAATACGAAGAAAACTCATCTGTGCGACCGTGTAAAATCCCGTTTGTCGCAAATATCGTACAATTTGAGGAGGAATTGACTCTTCTCCATTATACGTGGGAACTGCACGTCTGATTAAGAGTTTTCTGTCGTCCTCTCCATTCCATATATGTTGAGAAACGTGTTGATTTTGCATGTACAACACGTCATTCTCCACAGGTCCAGAATGAACACAATCAACAGAAGGGCGAGAAGAAGATGACGCCATGACAATTGCTACAATTTAATACAAAACATTATGTTAATATAATACCGAAAATAATATATATTAAAATACAAAATTAATAAATAACAAACAAATATTATATACGAAAACTAACCTCAATATTTCTAAATAATTTTCACAAAACAAAAGCTTTCTTCGATTATCCCTATGTAGTTTCCAACTACGTCTGCGATTATATGCGGTGGAAAGGTGTGCGGTTTTGTGGGGTGGGGGGGGGAGATATATAGGGGCGAACTCCACATAAACCGCAACTCGCATCTGCGGTTTATGATTTTTTTATTAAAACCGCAAGTGCGAACTGCGGTTTGTGTGCGTCAAAAATCGCGCCCGTTCGTCTGCAACCGTTGGATAAAGGGGGGGCGGTTAAACCCCCGTAAAACCGCAAGTCTGACTTGCGGTTTTACGACGAAAAATATTATTTAATTCAAACCGCAAATCGCATCTGCGGTTTTATGTGCCTAAAAAACCGCGCCTGTTCCTCAATATCCGCACCCGTTCGTCGCAACCGCTGGGTAAAGGGGGGGCCGGTTAAACCCCAGTCAAACCGCAAGTCTGACTTGCGGTTTTACGTGCATCGTTTTCTGTTGCTTTTTACCCATTGGATAACAAGACGGTGCTGGTCAAAGACAAGTCAAACCGCAATTCCGACTTGCGGTTTTACTGGGGCGTTTTTCCACGCTGGCTTCCACGTAATGACGTTGCTGACGGGGCAATGAAACCGCAATTCGTAGTTGCGGTTTGACCGAGTCAACCACAAAAACAGACCCACGCTGGTAATATGTTTCAAAAGAGACCCATACCGGTAATTTTTTTAAAAAACAAACCCACTTGGGTCAATCAGCCAGTATATTCACACGCTAAAAGAGAAGAAAATTTGTGTCATTTGGTTGAAAGTTCAAGACAAAAAAGAGGTGGATATTTGATGGCTCAAGTATAAGACATTTGATGGCTCAAGAAACCTACCTTTCCTCATTAAATCTTTAGATTAATTTTCCAAGGAGCATTGTTACAAACACAAGTAGTTGAACTAGACAAGAATTAAGAGATGTTACCCACTGGACCTCTAGAGTTTCCTGCAAAAAGTACCTGATAGTGTCAACCTCTGACAGAAAACATCAAAGGCTACAATAAATCTTGCTTGGTAGTTTTCCTCCAATTCCTTTTCACATCTAATAATGAGATCCGCCTAAAAAACCAACTCAAACACACTTAAGAGATAAAAAATAAACTTATCCAAAACTAATGCACAGGTAAGGTTTATTTTTCTTTTAAGATGCCAACATTATTTTTAATCCACCTAAAAGTTGATATATATATATACATCTTTTATTAAAATGGTATCAAATGCGTTTATGGGACCCATTTCCCATAAACAATACAATCTATACAAAGAAACTAAACTTTAGGAGTTATAAAAGCCATGTAGTTTCTTAACAAATAATGTAAAGAAATATAACAACAATACCATGTAGTATATCACCAAAAATAATTTTTAGAAAGTCAACAATGGAAAGGATAAAGTATCAACAACCCAAGCAACTAATAGGTATATGCATTAAGTTTGGGGAAGTCAACGTAAGATGTGCTAAAAATGTTTCACCAAAAGGTGAAGGATGAGAAGCACATGGGAGATGTGAGGGAATGATAGTCAGATGACACATAGGAGAGAGAATTGTAGTGAAAAGGTATGCAACGGATCTCTTAGGGATTGGAGGAATGACACGGTGAGTCCCTCCATGTGAAGCTTAGGCTTGGGGTGAATTATTTTCTTTTAGAAGTTTGATGCATTATTTGTTTACCATTATCATATTAAATACATATATATAGAGGAGAATTCAGGTGAGAAGAAGGGTTACAGTGAGAAATGAGAAAACAAAATAATAATCATAGGAATTCAATAAATGATTCAGATTTAATTGTTAATTAAACAAGTTCATGTGGTTCTCTCACACAAAAATTTCTCTCACAAACTAAATATTTTGTGTGTTGCTTTTCTTTTTTTTTTTTTATAAATCATGCTACTTATAAGATTTTTATTTTACTCTTTTAGATAATAATTAACATTAATTTTTATATATAATTTATTTTATTTTAAATTTAGGGGAGGGATCATGACTCCTAGGTGGTGGTAGTATTGACGATGGTGACGATAGTGTCAACGACTTATGGTGGTGGCGGTGGCGATGATGGGGGTTGACAGTGGTGGTGGTGCCGCCCCAAATTGTCACTACCACCGTCATCATCACCACTCCTGTCATCGTTGCCATCAAAGTCAATACCATCACCATCACCATCACCACATGTCATCGACACTACCGCCACCATCATTAAT
The DNA here is from genome assembly GCA_037954015.1 of Psophocarpus tetragonolobus. Lineage (NCBI taxonomy): Eukaryota > Viridiplantae > Streptophyta > Magnoliopsida > Fabales > Fabaceae > Psophocarpus > Psophocarpus tetragonolobus. The sequence goes on along the minus strand of JAYMYS010000033.1, from coordinate 852,699 downwards.
ACTACCACCACCCACGGGCGGATGAACGGGGGACTGGCAGGAGCCATGGTCCTTCCCTCAAATTTAAAAATAAAATAAATTATATATAAAAATTAATGTTAATTATTATCTAAAAGTAAAATAAAAATCATATGAGTAACATGATAAAAAAATATAAATGTAGAGCAACACACAAATATTTAGTTTGTGAGAGAAGTTTCTGTGTAAGATAACCACGTAAGCTTGTTTAATTAACAATTAAATCTAAACTGTTTATTGAAATCGTATGATTATTATTATGTTTTCTTATTTCTCACCTTAACCCTTTTTCTCACGTGAAAAATCCTCTAATAGTAATATTAATACTCCTTATCTTCAAACGCAATTGTTATTACTTGACGGTTAAAGTAGTAAAAAAGAAGACAAGTGGGGGCCATACATAGCCAAAGTCAATTGATGAGAAGACCACGCATAATTGAATTACTTTCATCAAACAGAAAATAGAAAATATAAGACACCTTAAATTTGAAAATAGAAAATATAAGACACCTTAAATATGAAAAAAAAAATTTGAAATACCAAGAATCCAAATTGTTGATCATTGCTAAAGAAAATTCTATGGAAGATTGTTAATAAACACCAAAGACTGGGGAGAGACACATTGTGATTTTGCATCCTTTTCTCACTTAAAAAAACATAAAGGCGTGAAGGAAACAACATAAAAAAGAAACAGTTCAAACAGAAAAAATACTTTTACATATAAAAATAGACAAATTAAAAAGAATTATTCCTCAACCAAAAAAGTAAAATGAAGAACAAGTCTAATTCCACAATAAAATAATCTATGACCAACTAACTAAGCAGAGAGAGATAGGAAAAAAGACACCAATAGTGAGAGCACCAGAAGATGAAATAGCCACGGAACAGGTTGCAACTTTCATTTTCTTTCAATTCAGGCGTGCTATTTGCCTTTTTACAAGCTCAGTTTAGGAAAGCTCGCAAACCCTTCCTCTCCAAATTCAAGAAGTGATAAGCATCTACTCAAATGTTACATGACATAAATTTTAGGTCAATGGCACAAGCTTCAATCTTTGTTACTACTTACTAGGCCTCTAGTGTTAATTTGTTGACAAGAATGGTTTTTGAAAATCATTTAAAAAAAAAATCCTCTTTTTCAGTTTCTAAACTAAGAAACTAGAATATCTCTCATATGTTTTGATTTTTACTTTTAATTTTCTATTACTATTATTATTCATTCCTCTATCACAATTTTTTCTTCACCCCAACTCTCCAAAAATGAGTTCTTTTAAATTGTACATTCCCACTATTATTTTCCATTATCTGAATGAAACATTTCATCATGTGTATGTATATTCAACATATCTAGAATCTAGCAGGATAACAAATTGGTTTCTTAGACACCAAAAAGAAGGTGAAGGGTGAAGAAGTAAAAATTGGGACTTGATAGTATGAAAATTATCATTAAGGCTTTCAAGAAACAAATAACGTATGGGTTATCTTTATCACCTTGTCTCATAGAGTGCATTTTTTGAAGAAGGTCTGAAATGTTAACATAATTGTCCCTTGGGTAGCGATCTTGAAGGTCTCACAATGTGAGATGGTAGTACTTGAAGATCATGGGAGATGATGAAAGAGGGCTCATATATGAGTCTCACAATGTGATGGGTTCTTTGTTTGGTTTTTGTACTATGAACGACTTTTTGACTAATAGAGGGCAAATTTTTGAAAAATATTAAAATGAGGACATCAGTGCAAAAATACTATTATTATTAATTAATATATTATCATTAATGGATTTTATGATATATAATTATTATTAATCGATTTTATGGTATATTATCATTAATGGATTTTATCTTAGATTCTTCAAATACGCTAATTGGCTTTGGCGGTTAAATGATAATTTTTGCATTGACCACTTTATTTTGGTATTTTTTAAAAAATTTGACTCTCTATTGATAAAAAAGCTTACTGTGAACTCTTTTGCGGAGGAGTGATGTTGATATTGTTGTATAGAGAATGTTTTGTTTTGTACAAGGTTGGCTTGTTGTATAGAGAATGTTTTGTTTTGTACAAGGTTGGCTTGTTGAGCTATGCTTATTAGTAGATACCTGGTGAGAGGAAGAAAAAAGAAAAAAAATACATAAATATGATTTATGATATATAAAATGAAGAATAAAAACAAATAAAAGATATTAATAACAATATAAAGTAGAGAGTTGCATGTATATTTATTCTTACTACCTGTATTTGCTGTTAATGTGCAAATCATTCTCCTAAATATTCTTTTTTTTTTTCAAAATTCATATGTCTATATACTTACAGCTATTATAATTGGCCTACCCAGATGGCCAATTAGTTCGAGCTATAAAAATGATGGCATAAAAAAAAAAGCCTATTTGACCTGTCATTGATTTCTTTTAATAAGTATAAATTTAAATAAAATAAATAAATAGACCAATTTGATATAATCAAACAAAAAGAATGTCTATAAAGGTAATCTTGTGGAAATAGTTAATATATTTCTTTGGATTCAATAGAGGGTGTGTGTTTTCGGATTGGTATGTTAATCCTAGAATGTGCTTATTAAACATGAGATAGGTTGCTATGTTGTGTTATGCACCAATTGAATACGGAGGGGTGTGTAATCTGTTTGTATTCTGAGAAACTTTTTGTTTCTTTTTAAATATATATATTCTTTGTGTTTCAAAAAAAAAAACCAAAAACAATGTCGTCTACCAAAATTCAATTAAGTTCAATCTAACATGTTCTCAACATTTAAACCATTAGCCTAAATTGATGGCATAAAAGAATGTGGCCTACCAAAATTCAATTAGTTCAAGCTATAAAAATTATTACATAAAAAAAAAATACGCATGAACTACTTGAGTCTACAAAATCTTGATTTGGTTCAAATACTACCGAGCTTATTTGGTCAGTCATTGTTTTCTTTTAATAAGTATAAATTTAAGTAAAATAAATAAATAGACCAATTTGATATAATCACACAAAAAAGAACGTGGTCTACCAAAATTTAATCAAGTTCAAGCTAACATGTTTTCAACATTTAACCCATTAGCCTAGATTGACCAATTTTAGAAGTCTATATGTGATTTATGTTTGGATACACATATTTGAAAACTTGTTATTAAAGTTGATTTTGAGTGTACAATTACTAAAATGAACTTGAATTGTTTATAGCAATGAACTCGTTTTTGTTCTTAATAAATTTTAATTGTCTCTTCCATGTCCTACCCACCACTCCCCTTAGATGAGTTATGTTCCCCCTCTCCCCTATGCAGACACTCTCCTTCCTTATTTACGATATGCTCCTCCTCCTTCAAACCTATTTTTTTCAATTTCGTCTTTTTGCACCGTTGTTGTGGCTTTGAGAATAGAAGAAATTGAATTTGATTTCAACACATTACAACACAAGAGCATCATGGCACACATATAGTCAAACTTAGCAAAGTTTAAGACCAAAATTTCATATCAATATTGTACATCATAAGTGACATTTTGTCACCCATGAACACCATTATATAATGATATACACCCAAAGTTTGATTTAATTATCTACTTCAATAATTAAAAAAAAGTTACTTAAAAGTGATTTTAGGAAGTTATTCAATCAAATATAAATATAAAAAGGAAAGTTAAGTTTAATCTCATCTACGATACGAACGATATGTAAAAGTAAATAAAGGTAAAAAAATATTGTTAGTTGTGTTTCTCTTTTTTCTCACAACAATAACGTTGTCAAATTTGGACAAGTTTAGATATGCTTATAATTTTTAATTATATTGTATAGTCTATTGTTAATTACTTTATCTAAATGTCTTTCCTTTTATGTAGTTTAGTTCACCACTTACCTTAATAAAGTTTACTCCTTGTTGGGTTGAAAAGAGAGTGTAGAGTAAAAAGTTGCATGTGTAAGAAAATTTCTCTTATTCGTTAGTAAAGAAAGTAATAAGAAAAGTGTTATTAATTTTCACGAGTCTTGCATATTTAATTTTCCACTCAAAACAAACATGAAAAAGGAAAGAAATTGCAAAAAAAATTACCTTTCTAAAATTATCCTTCTTTATAAAAGAAAAACTATATATATGAGTAATTTTGTAATTATAACAACTTTAATTTATAATTTTCCACTCTTTTCATACCACTTTTTATACAACCAAACAACTTTAATTTTCACTTTATTTCATCTCTCTTTCTTTCCTTTTCTTTCCTCACAATCGAACAAAGTCTCAGTGCATTGTTGGATTCAAATAGAAAGGGTTGCATAGGTGTTTTAGTGAAAAGGAAAGAAAGAAAGAAAAAGTTTTTATAAATTTTCAGTTACCCATTGTCCACGGACTCATTGTCCATTGTTCGGATTTAGGCAATAATAGAGGAATATTTTTATAGGACTATGTTAACTTTGAGTCTATTGTTGACTCTTGTTGAAGACACATTTTGTGCTTTTGACAGGTTTTTAATAATTTTTTTAATTATAAAAAAACAAAGCCAATTTTTACAAGATTTAATAGGTGTTTAAAGAGTTAGGCTTAACTAGTTTAATTTTGTTCTCATAAGTACTTACTAGGAGGATTAAAGTATTCTATATATCCCCTAATTAATATAATTTATTTTGGTGATCATAATTTGACTCCATCTCATACTCCCTAAATGGGAAGACAAAATTAAAATAGACAATTTCTTTTAGCACCCCCTCATTTGCTATCCACACCCCTCAAGCTTTTCAATTTTTTGCATTGCCCTAAAACACCTCACTTTCTTTTTACCCCAAGTTTTTTAAAAAAGAATCATCTATCTTCATGGCTACACGTGTACCTTTACTTACTCTTTGAAAGAGCACATTGACTTCTTCATTTCACGTTCTCACTGTCTTCGAACATATATATTTTGCACCTTCATTTTAGGAACTTCCTTTGTCATGTCTCCTCATCTGCAAGACAAGAAAAAACATATAATTTTTTTTAAAAATTGCATAGATAATTCTGGATCAAATTCGGAATGCAAAAGTGGGCTTGATAATTTATTCTAGATAAGTTTATCTAGAATGTACATAATGTATTTTGGATCAACTAATCTAGAATACATTATATACATTATGGATTAGGTGATTCAGAATTGTAACCAATTTTATTCTAGATTTGTTCATCCAGAATTGTGAAAAATTTATATTCTGGATCAACTAATCCGAAACATTAGTTTTTCAATATTCCAGATTAGTTAATCCAGAATATATTATATACATTCTAAATAAGGTGATCCGGACTTTAGCAAATTTATATTCTGGATCGGTTCATCCGGAACTATGCACAATTTGTATTCTGGATCAGTTGATCCAGAACACAAAGAAGTTAATGTTCCACATCAGTTGATCTGAAACATTTCAAACCAATGCTGAATACCAAGAAAAGACACACAAAAAAAATTCCAGACCAATCATAATGAACAAGAAACACTTAGAAAGTCATACCTTAATGAAATTGTGTCTTTAAATAATGCATAAATCAAATAACAAAATCTTAAAGACTTACAAGAACATACAATGATTAGGATATATGATAGAACATAACATGGCAGTTGTTGTTTGACACACAAGAGAAGCAACTAAAGAAAAATCATGCACAGACATAACAACACATTAAAAAGAAGAAGATAAATTCCAGGATTTAAAATCAAAATAAGGTTTGGGTATATTGGGGTTTTGTAAAATATTGTAAACATGAGGATGTGAATAGTAAATGAGGGGGTGCTAGAAGAAATTGTCATTAAAATATTAGGGCAGCTTCTTTTAGCACCCCTCATTTCCTATTCACACACCCTTAATGTTTACAATTTTTTGCAAAATCCCAAAACACTATCACCTTCTTTTATCCTAAGTTTTTATATAGAGCATCATTCAACTTCATTGTTGCACACACACCACTACCTACCTCTTTGAAAGATTACATTGGCTTTTCCATTTTGCACTCCCACCCTTTTCAAACATATATATATATATATATATATATATATATATATATATATATATATATATATATTCCCCTTTATTTTTAGGAAATTCCTCTGTCATGTATGTTCAAAAAGGGTGAAAGTGCTCTTTCAAAGAGGTGGGAGAAGTGTGTGTGCAACCGTGAAGCTAGATGATTATCAAGAAAATTAGGATAAAAGAGGGTGAGAGGATTTTGAGGTTTTGCAAAAAATAGTAAACATTGATGGGGTGCAAATAGCAAATGAGGGGTATTAAAAGAAACTGTCAAATATTAGATACATTGAGATGAGGTCGTGTAATTAGAAAATATATTCAAATCCCATTGCAATTTTATTAATTCAAACAATGAAACATATTTTTTTATTGTAAAAAAAAGATATTATTAAATAAAAAATAAAATTACAAGATATGTCTTCTAATAATACAAATTGCAATAAAAAATAAAGGCTAAATTATAATTGGTGCCCCTTATTTTAATTCTTGTTAGCTTTTTATTCCCTTTTAAATTTTTGCTTCAGTTTTGTCCCCTAAATTTAAAAAATGTTAACAAATTGTACTTTTGTCAAAATGAGACTGTAGACTGGATTACGTAGGTTTTGAAATTAAGAGTTAATTAATCTAATGACATGAAAATTTTAATTAGAAAAATGTAAAAAGCAAAAAACCTTAGCATCGATTGAACCTTAGACCTCTTCCTAATACAAAATAGCTCATACTACTACTCCAAGTGTCAAATTTAATTTTGTTTAGCAATTCAAATCTAGTTAACCTTTAATTAATGTTTGTTTTAAAATTAATCAAAACATAAATGTAAATGTACAATAGTAGGATTAAAATTAAAAGTTAAAATTAAAAACTAAAAATTTAATTTATATATTTATTAATTATTTATTAATAAAAAAATCCTAGGAATTATAAATTATAAATTAAAAATAATTAAAAATATAAATTAAAATTATTAAAATATAAAATAAGAACTAAAATTAAAAATAAAATAGAAATTAAAATTAAGAATTAAAATTTAAATTAAATTTTTTTAATAATTTTAATTCTTAATTTAAATTTAACTTCTATTTACATTTTAATTTAATTTTTAATTCTTAATTTTAATTTATATTTATATTTTATTTTTAATTTTAGTTCTTAAGTTAATTTAAATTAAAAATTAAAATTTAATTTAACTTAAGAATTAAAATCGTGTATTTACTTTAACTTTTAATTTAAGTTTTAATTTAAATAAAACTAAGAACTAAAATTAAAAATAAAATAGAAATTAAAATTAAGAATTAAAATTTAAATAATTTTAGTTCTTAGTTTTATTTTTTAATAATTTTAATTTATTTTTTTAATTATTTTTAATTTATAATCCCTAGGAATTTATTATTAATAAATAATTAATAAATATATAAATTAAATTGTTAGTTTTTAATTTTAACTTTTAGTTTTAATCCTATTGTTGTATATTTACATTTATGTTTTAATTATTTTGAAACTTACACTAATTAAAAGTTAACTAGATTTGAATTACAATAGTAGTATGAGTTATGTATTACCATAAATAGGTTCCAAGTTCAAACAATGCTAGGATCTTTTTCTTTCTATATTTTTTTATTAGTTTTAATCCTACTGTATATTTACATTTATGTTTTAAGTAATTTTGAAACTAACATTAATTAAAGGTTAAGTAGATTTGAATTGCAAAATAAAACTAAACTTGATACTTGGAGTAGTGGTATGAGCTATTTTGTATTATGAAGAGGTCTAAGGTTTGATTCATGCTAGGGCTTTTTGCTTTTTACATTTTTCTAATTAAAATTGTCACGTCATCATATTAATTAACTCTTAATTAGCTTTAAAACTGAAGCAAAAATTTAAAAGGGGCAGAAAGCTAACAAGAACTAAAATAAGGGATACCAATTATAATTTAGCCAAAAATAAAAAACAACAAATACAAAAATCATGAGACATCAAATATAATATATTGAGTTCAAAATCCACGTGCGTTGTAAATTATGGTCAAGTGTATCCCATCTCTTAAATGTATGTAAAATATTTGCAAACAGATAGAGTAAAAATTTATTTATATCGGAGACGGATATGGTCATTTCTCCACAATTTTTTTATGAAAATGGGTGTGGATGCGAAAAAAATATATATATATACTTTGTGTACTACTATTACTATTGTTACAAAAAAAAAATTTGGTTATTACTTATAAAAAAAAAAAACTTCGGTTACTACTATTAAAAAAATAATACTTCAGTTACTACCTATAGTCTTGTTTATAGGAATAACAACTGCGTGGGGCGGGGCAAGTTTGCCCTACCCATTCCTGTCCCTAAAAAGTGGGGAGCAGGATCGGGGATAGGTATAAACAAAACGAGTATGAAATTTTAATTTCCGTCTGCATCTCCATTGGGTATTTTTGGGTTCGGATATATCTGCGGGTATCCCGTTATATTATTTTTTATAATTTATATATAAATTTATTTATAATTTATTAAATAAATCATATTTATTAATTATATTTAATTTATTAATCATTAAATAAATGATATGCTAAGTTATTAATTATATTTAAGTTTTAAAGGTCCACAAAGGTATGAATTTGTATACATACATGTGAGATTTTGTTTAACACATAATTATATATAAAACATAGAAGCGGGACGGGGGCGAAGGCGGGGATTAACAAACCCACACCCGTCCTTATCCCCGATTATCTTAGGCGAGAACCAATAACACGGGTTTTCCCCTTCAAAATCGGGATAGAGGTGGGGTGGTACCGACAGGACAGGTATGATTGTCATCCCTAGTTGATTGTACATGTTAATGTATATTATACATATGTAAATAATTAAATATTTTACTAACAAAGTAATATTTAATATGTTTAATTATTATGCAACTTATTTCTATTATTATGTAACTTATTTGCTTTTTTATTTATTAATAAATGTTAATTTACTATAGTTTGTTAATTACTATTTGATAGAAAATTTACTAGTTTATTTTAGGCGGTGGGCGACTTTTTTTTAACAATTTGATTAAGATTATATTTTATTGTTTTTTATGTTTTGTTTAGATGTTTTTATTTATGATTGCATAATTTAAAAGTGGATTTTGTATTTATTTGTGGGAATATTTTTATTAATTTATTAAATTTATATATAAATAAAAGGTAGGTAACATGTGCATGTACTTGTATATATGAATATGGATATCCAATAGATTGAAGAATGAAAGTTAAAATTGTTATCTGTATAAATATAAAGATGACTACTATCACTAGCGGCTACATGCTAAGGGCGATCTCTTCCAAAAACTTTTTTTTTTACTTAAATATATCAAATAATTTTTTTCTCCATAAAAAAAAAAAAACATTGCACCCCAAAAAGTAAGTTTATAAAATAAATGTATAATGTTATAACACGAGATTGTAATTTTTAAAAATTTAAATTTTGTTTTTGCAAAAGATAGTGTATTTTATAAAAGAAATTCTTCTGAAAACATATTATATACTACTTGCTCCCTCCATTTCTTTTTAATTTTAATTCTTTAAATATTTCTATTTCTATGTGTTTGTTGTTTTTCAAATTTCAATATAATAAGAGATATTGTTTAAATTTAAAAAATAATTCTGAAATAATTTTTTTAATAAAGTTAGTTATGTATTAAAATAAATATTTTTAGTAAATAAGTTTAAACAAACTACCTAATTAATATATAATTTCTCTTCTCCTACCAGATTAAAAATAGTTGCTGGTTATTTTATAAGACCAAATCAATAATATTTTTGTATTATTATTTTTGGATAAAACTATTTCAATTAGAAGAGTGACAAACAATAGAAAAGAGAAGAAATTCAAAGTATTAATAACAATGATAACTTTAAAAATTAAATAAATTTAATACATTTATTATTATCAACTAGCTAAACTACTTTTCTTAATCGTGATGAAATAGATAATTGATCTTATATTATAAGAGAGTAAATTATTCTATTCTCAACCATATCCTTCCTTGGTATTATCTTTAATTAATTTATTCATACATAAGGAAAAAAAGTTACAATAGAAAACTTTATAAAAAAATGTTTTTCATTTCCTAATTTTTATTGTAATAATTTTGTTTTCACTATTTTTTTATCCACCACTAGATAATCTAGTCCCTATCTTATTTATTTTCTTCTCTTTTTTTAATCCAACACAACAACACCAAATAAATATAGTACCTTATCAATACCTTACTCATTACTATCCACCACAAATCCATCTAATAATCATATATGTGAGGAGAGATTCACTTACTCTAAGAATAGGGAGCCGTTCTCTATTTTTACAATTTATTTTCTTGAAATTTAATGGTAAAAATTAGTTATTCATTATAACTAGTGTTGATAAACAAATCATTTCATTAGGCCCATCTCACAAAGTTTGCATTTTAAATGAACCAGATAAGTCTGGGCTACCAAAATAAATACTTTTTCTAAAAGTTTGTATCCAACCCACAAGGCCTATGGACTTAACGGACTAGTCCAGGAGCTCATATATTGAAAAAAAAAATAAAAAATCTAATATTTTTAAAACTAACTAAACTCTATTTATATTATGCTAAAAATTATATTATCATTTGCCAAGTCAGTTAGCCTACAAAGTCCACGAGCTTTGCGGACTAGAATAAAAATTTTCCTATAATTATGATTTTTTGAAAAACAAAGGTCTAAAACTTGCTCGAGTTTGGGAGGTCTGCAAACCTAGGTCCATTTATCCGCCGCTAATTAAAAGCATTAGATTTTAATAAAATGAATGGTGATGATCGAGAGTAATTTCCTTAAACTTACTGTTGAAGTAGTTGAATTCTCCCCCCTACCCTCTCTATTTATACATATATATATATATATATATATATATATATATACACATATATATATATATAAAGAGAGAGAGAGAAAAAAACACTTATACACTGCTAGTGCGTAAAGTTTTACACTGACAGTTAATCACAACCCTTTATCTATGGTAAGTTTGTTGACTTTACCAACTAATAATTTAAAAGTCATATAAATAAAAGGTTGTCGTTAACCGCCAATGTAAAACTATTTTATACTGACAGTATATAGGTGTTATATATATATATAGAGAAAGAGACGGGGGGAGGAGAGATCTACTTACTGCAAGAGTAAGTTTATTAAACTTACTCTTTATCCTAATAATTTATTTTCTTAAAATCTAATAATTAAGATTAACTACTCATTATAATCATTAGATTTCAATAATAAAATGCGAGAATGAAAAATCATTAAACTTACTCTTGGACTAAATGTATCATTCTCATATATATATATATTAATTAGAGTTATTTTTCACCTGAGACGATTATGTTCAAGCCTTGTATGACCATTATGAACAGTACACTCTTACTTCTTGTATTTAACACAACTGTGTATACGACACTCAAACTCAAAAACTTTGGTTAAGGTAGGAAACCCTTATGACCCTATTAGTTGATCTCTTGCACAGGCAAGGTGATTCCACAAAAAATTCAAATAAAGCTACAACAAATAGAGAAGTGTGTTAATTTTTGCAAAAATGAAATGTAAAACCTTATGTATTACAATAGGCAAAGTATTACAATGCCTAGGTTAGCTATTTCAAAGGAATATATATTGAAACTTGTGAACTAGAGTTAGTTAATATATATTGAAACTTCTTAACTACACTTAGTTAAAAGCCTAACAAGTGGGGGAAGTTACACACATGCATGAATTTAGACATCATAAACCTATTATGGTGCAAATATATTTTAAATTATTTTAAATTCTCGCTCTGAAATTAATGTGATTAAGATGTGTTGCAAAAATTATTTTAAATTCTCGCTCTGAAGTTTACATTTACCATGTGGTTTTAAAATGCTAGCAAGTGAGAAAAGTCTTGTCTATCAACAAATAACGTGCAAATCTATTGATTTGCCTTCTGTTTGCATGCAATCAATAAGTTAGGGGTGAATACGGATTGAGCTGGGTCGGGTTTAGGAAAATCAAGACTCAATTCAATAATAAAACATTGGTTTGGGTTGGATTTTCGTTTTTTTTTTCATTGAACACAACTCAACTCAACCCACCTTTGAACGAGTTAGGTTGGGTTGAGTTGAGTTAATTGGGTCACTGTTTTAAAAAATATTTTTTCAACTTTTTTTTAAAAAAGTAAATTTTAGAATATTATTTTGTTAGCTTTTTTAGGATTTTTTTTTAAAAAGTAAACTATACCATTGCTATAACATAAAAATAAACAATAAATTATAGTTACAAATTATATATCAAAACTAAAACAAATTAAAATTAACATACAACTAAATTTTCAAACAATAATAATTAAAGAAATATTTGTTCAAAATAAGAGTAAACACAATTTGTTTAAGTTAGTCAAGTCATACAAATGAATTCAAATTACATAATTGTCAAAACGGACAAAAATATAACATTAAAAGCAATACATAATAACAAAACACATAATTTTAAATAATAATAATTTAATATTATGGTCGTGTTGAGTTGAGTTGGTTATCATGTTTAACTTACAGAACTCGTCACCCAACAAGTAGTGGATTGAGTTAGGTTAGATTTCACCCAGTAATAAGAAAACCCAACTCAATCTGTTTGTGTTGGATTGTGATGGATTGGGTCTGAGTTGCCCAACCAATGAACATCCCTACAATAGGCTAGTTGAGCCTTGTGAAAATTATTTAAATTTTCTCTCTCATAAACTTACTTAGAATATGTGGTTTTAAGAGTGTCTAAAAACATTTATAGTTTTCGGTTTGTGTAATTAAATGTAATTATATGTAACTGCGATAATTAATTTCATTTAATTAGTTTTTAATTACTATTTAGTTATCCAACTGCTAATTACATATCGAGGTTGGATGGGTGCAATCATATAATGCCTCTAGTTTCTAGAGTCACACACAATGAACTCCTTCCCTCTCTTTTTTTTTCTTATTCTCTTGGATGAAATCGAACGAGAGATACCACTAATTGTACTGGTCATTCTTGTTTGTTAACTCAATTAATTTTAAAATTAGACAGTTAATTTATTATTTATTCACACAATTACCCATTAAGATCTAAGGGTTCACTCAATTAATTATGAATATATTCTGATATTCATACATACATAATCAAGGAACTACACATAATTTGATGAATAATATTGTTTAGCTGAAAATCTTAAATGGATACTAAGAAAATTAAACTAAAATATTGAAAAAGTTTATATATGGAGAAAAAAAGATGAAGACATTGTGAGTTTGAATTCATCCGTTAACAAAATCAACACACTAACAATTAACATCTACCTATTATAAAAAATGAAAGTTGGAAAGTAGGAACCAAGAGAAAGAAGTGTACATGTCAGGATAAATATACTACCACTATTATCATGTGTCAATGTCTAGACCATGATATTTAAAGCTTGATTGATTTGATTTTGTTTTTTAGTTTTTGAAAAGAGTTTTTAAAAATAGTTTTCAAAAATAGTTTTCTAGAAAAAGAGAAAAAAAACTTTTTTGGTAAGTTTTATTTGAAAACTATTTTGAAGACATGAAAATGAAAAACTTATTTATATTTATGAAAATGTATTGATGAAAAGTAACAACCAACATATTCTTAATGTATTTTGAGTTTTCAAAACAAAAAGAAAAAACTGAAAATAAAAACTACTTATAGTTGTTTCTATTTTATAGTTTTTAAAAACTAAAAAAACCATAGTTGTTTTGGAAAATTGTTTTTTTAAAAAAAATAAACGATTTTTTTAGTTTTTAAATATTAAAATACTGAAAAAATATTTTATAAAACTGTTGTCAAACATATACAAAGTATTTATGTTTTTAGGACAGAGATGGAAATCACATACATAAGAAAGGATAGACAAAGTGAACATATTTTTATATATTGTCTAGCATTGAACATGAATTTCCATAAAATGTTAAGATTATGACCACCTCTTACTCAAGTTTTCTTTTGCAATGACAAGTATATGGTAAAGAGAAATATGTAAAATAAACTATTGTTAAGGTGGTGATATATGAATGACCTACATAGTTCAAGTTGTAAGTTGTTGTTTGATTGTTTTGCACCTAAGTTTTAAAACAATGGAATAAAATTAAAGAAATTAAAAGATTGTACTGTTGCATGTGTAATAATATAATCACAATCTATTATCTAGGAATAACCATTCAACTTCTTAAATTGTTTTCAATTCTTGATATCTATTTAAAATAAGACTAATATATTTAGTAATCTTGACACCTATTTAAAATTAACAGTGTAATGTCACTATTTATTAACTAAAAATATTCATAAAAATAAAGAGATTTTTAAATTTTGATCTTACATAAATAACCATAATCTTCTTGTAAATATTGTGAGACAAAGTATAATTTATTTCTAACTTTATTTAAACATAAATAAATTAGTTGTTATAGTTACACTTCTTTAAAAATCCTGATTCAGAACAGTGGACTCCTTATGAACTTAAAATTATTTAAACATCAAGAGTAACTAGTTTATGTCCTCAACTTGTTCAGAGGGAATCCTCTGAATCCTTCATCATAGTTTTCCGATCAGGTTTATCTTCTATTAGTACCACGAACAGATATGAAGAAACACATGAAAGAAGTGAGATTTTTATAAACCATCAATGTTAATCTTAATAAACTTAAGAAACAATGGAGGCCTAAGTTTTGACCTATGACTCAATCTCACTTGACTCAATATATGGATTCAATCTTACTCATCTCAATGATTGAACTCAATCCCACTTGATTTCATGTATGGATCCATAATCAATCTGTAATGATTCACCCTAATCGTCAAGGTTTTGCTTGAGAAGTGATTGATAATCATATATCTTTCCCTAGTTTGGTACAATAATTTTTTCGAGAAAGCAAACCATTTGCCCATGATACAATTTTGGCTAATTGTCAATCACAACATTTTGGTCACATGCTAATTGGGTACTCTGCCCATCACAAAACATAAATGGACACTCTTTTAGCTCGAGAAGGATATACACTGTCAATCATGAGGATTTTAAGAAATTATGGAAGGTTTTAGGCCAATGAATGTCCTAGCCCAAGTGGCAACATGGTCAACCCTAAACATTTCATCTGTATGGTGATTGTCCTAGCCAAAGTGGCAATATGGTCAACCTTGAATATTCATCTTCTTGGCTTAAAATCATCTTAGGACTCAACCCGATCCTTGCCTTTCACCTCGCAATGTATCAAGTTGTGACTTCTCAAAACATGGGTATTCATGCACCTGCATAGGACCTTTACAAGGGAACCTAGGACTTTGATAAGTTCATCTCACAATGCAAGTAGTACTTATATTTCAATCATAATCTATAAAATTATTTATAAATCAACTTCAAAGAATTAGAAGTCATCATATATATACAAATTAATTTCTCATCTCAAAATGTCTATTTCATGGATAATAATAAAAATAATAATAATAATAATAATAATAATAATATAAGTATAAAATTGATTCATTTTTAATACTAAAAGACATTTAGAATATCAAGTCAGACTACAACCATAGAACATACGGTTTTTTTTATCCTCCTAATAGGAATTGAAGACAATATCAAAGGGTCTATAAAAAACTCACGCACCTTGCTCAACCAACTGAGCTAGACCCTTTTGACATATATACATAAAAATAATTTTGAATTTAAAAAATAAAAAGTTTCTTGAAAATGGTAATATAAAGTATTAATAGATTTGAATCTTATTCTATCGTATTTATATCAAGGAAAACTTGAAATAAATAATATTAAAGAACCAGAATGTTTTATATGAAAATAATATGATGAAATAATTTTATAGAAAATGATAAAATATGACTTATAAAGAAAATAAGTTAAATGATAGAGCAATTAATAAATAATAATAGATCATCATACTACAACATCTAGATAGTAACTTAAATAATAATAGTAAGAATCAAACTGTAATATCTAAAAATAATAAGCAAATAGCTAGAAGTACTATCTGGAAATAATAAATAAAGGAGTAGAAGTAATATATGAAAATAATAAATAAAGGATCAAACGTAATATTTGGAAATAATAAACAAAGGAAGAGAAGTAATATCTGGAAATAATAGATAAAAGTCCAAAAGTAATATCTAGAAATAATAAATAAAGGACCAGAAGTAATATTTAGAGATAATAAATAAAGGACCAAAGTTAATATATGAAAATAATAAATAAAGAACAAGGACTAATATTTGAAGAATATTAATAAAGGACCAAAAGTAATATATATAAATAATAAATAAAGGATCAGAAGTAATATATAAAAATAATAAATAAATGACCAGAAGTAATGTCTGGAGAATAATAGAAATAATATCAAGAGAAATAAAAGTTAGAATAGTTAGATGTTATTGAGCAATCAACTAAGCATTTGAAAAAGTATATTAATCGACAACCAAAACTTAGTTTTAGAAGTAACAACAACAACAAGAAGAAGAAGAAAAACAACAATAAGAGTAGTAAAAACATATAAATTTATTAAGATTAACACCACAAAGGTTTGTATATCACACTCTCTCTTTACTTGAGAGAAGTTTGAAGGTAAGTGGTGAAGAACCTTTGAAGCCTTCATCTAGGAGTTAATAAACCTTATTTTTTCTCTCATTTTTGCAAATGACTTCCCTTATTTATAGTGAAATCTAGACTTAATCACTTAGTGAAAGTATGGTTGCTAAGCAAATTTAGTTAAAAATAATAAATAAAAGACCAAAAATAATATGCTGAAAATATTAATAAAGAACTAGGAATAATATTTGGAGAACATTAATAGATTACCAAAAGTAATATGTGAAAAATACTAATAAAAGACTAAAAGTAATATTTGGAAAAAATTAATAAATGACTAAAAGTAATATGTGAAAAATATTAATAAAGGAGCACAAGTAATATTTGAATAACATTAATAAATAACCAAAAGTAACATGTGGAAAATATTAATAAAGGAGTATATGTAATATTTGGAGAACATTAATAAAGGACCAAAAGCAATATGTGGAAAATATTAATAAATGACTAGGAGTAATATTTGGAGAACATTAATAAATGACTAAAAGTAATATGTGAAAAACATTAATAAAGAACATATTTGGAGAATATTAATAAAATACCAAAAATAATATGTGAAAAATATTAATAAATGACTTGAATTAATATCTCTGGAGAATAAGTTTTGTAGTTTCTATTTTATAATTTAACAATATGTTATATTTTTATTTTACCAGATTATACTATAATTTTGAGATGAGTAGGAATTTCTAATACTTATTTCTAATTAATTTCAAATAATTTAGTGATAAAAAATAGAAATATTACAAACACAATTCAAAAAATTTACAGTAACTCACATATTCATATAAAAAAATATTAGAATAATAAAATGAATTTTAAAAGTTTATTGAAATCTTGACACCTATTTAAAATTAGGAAAACTTTAGTAATCTAAGCACTTACAAAATTACATAAATAACCTTGTTAGTTTTGAGATACATGTCAATTTTTTTATGTATCTTTTTTGTCTTGCTTTATTTTTTTCTTCAACTTTTTTTTTTGGCTTGTTATGGTTGGAATTTTTTCCTAAATAACTTCTTTTCCGCCTTTTATATCTTTTTTTTGTTTTATTTCATTAAATATTTTTAATTAATATTTATATTATAAGATTAAAATCACATAAATGTCTTTTTCATTTTTGTGTTTGCTTTATTTTTTTAAACAACTTCTTTTTGCTTTTTACGTTTTTTATTTGTTTTCCTTGTAACCTTTGTTTTTTATCAAATATTACCCATAACTTAACTCCTTTTAATTTTCTAGCACTAACCACTTTAAATTTAAAAAACTAGTCATGTCAATTGCTTTTAGCTGACACTCTTTTTTTATGCCTTTTATTTAAATTTTATTAACTAAAAAATATTATTATCAACTTTTAACCTCCAAAAAGTAAAAATATTCCTCTATATCTTTATCTTTCTATTTCGAAATCCAAATCAATAAAATATCTCAAATACATATAAATAACAGGGAAAGAAAAATCAAATCTCAAACTAAATGTAAATCTAGAAAATAAAATCAAATCCCAAAATCAAATAATAAATACAATAACAACAAATGTGTCTGAATTTCTTTTTAAGAATTAGGAATATTACTTGGGTTAGACAAAAATTCAATTCAATACATATAAATAGAGTTCAATTAAACCCAATTCACAACAAATTAGATGATAAATTTAGTAAGTTGAATCGAGACTAATTCTACTATCATATTAAATATTATATATTATTATTACTATTTAAAATCATGTGTTTTGTTATTATGTTTTTGTTATTTTAGACAAATTATATAGTTTGTATTTATTCATATGACGTGATTAGCTTAGACAAAATGTGTTTATTTTTATTTTGAACAATTTTTTTTGAGTTATTATTACTTAAAAATTTAGTTTGTATATTAATTTTAATTTGTTTTAATTTTGATATATAATTTATAACTATAATTTATTATTTATTTTTATATTATAGAAATATATAATTTTTTCTAAAATATCTAATAAAACAATATTATAAAATTTATTTTTTTAAAAAAATTAAAAAATAGTTTTTTTAAAACCATGAACCAATTAATCCCATCCAACCAAATCGTTTAAGACAGATTTAATTAGATTGAGGTAAATTAAAAAAAAAACAAAAACTCAATTCAACTGTGGTTAACCCATGCCAAGAACTTGGGAACTATGATGTCTTGACTCTTATATATGTATGTATGTTAAAAGTTAGCGGTACTCCTAAAAAATTAAAATTACACTTAAAAATGACCTCGGGAGGTTTTCAAAACATTGGAATTGGAAATCGGTAACTATCTATAGTCTTATAAGTGTTTTAGTTTTTAAAAATTAAAAAACTTGTTTGAATAATTTTTTTTATAACAGTTTTCGAAGAAAGTTAAGTAGGAACAGTTAAAAATAGTTTTGTTTTTTAATTTTTTGTTTTTATTTTGAAAACTCAAAATACAATTAGAATATGATATTTCTTATTTTTTATTAATAAAATTTTAACAGATATGGATAATTTTTTTTATTTTTATGTTTTTAAAATAGTTTTTAAATAAAATTTTTTAAACAATTTTTTTTTTATTTCTAAAAACAATTCTTAAAAACTCTTTTTAAAAAATAAAAAATAAAATTAAATCAATCAAACTCTATCTTACTTCAGCTCTGATTGCAGCATAGGTTTAACTCTTAGATCAGCGACTATTGATTTTTGAAAATTGATCCATCATCTGAGCTCGAAATGCCGATTCCGCTTCCAAAACTAGGAGCACCAAGAAGAAGGACCTCGTAAGCTTTTTTTTTTTTTTTTTTAATCCGTTTCCGAACCGAAAAAGAAAAACAAGAATGTGCATCTAAGGATGTACCTTGCTGTTTCTAGTGTCAATGATATTTATTTTGGACGGTTTTGTGAAACATATCGTGAAACATCAATCATATGGAACTGTGGAAAAGTGTTTAGTTTGCAGTGAAGATTTCTAGGTTTTAGTGAAGATTTCTAAACTGTCAATAAATTGGAACTGTGGAAAAATGTTCCTTTTGCCGTGGGTTGAAAATGATATGAATGCTGCTTTTGATGTAGCGTGGACCAGTTCTTGTCTCTTGAATATTAAATTATTAGAAGTTCGAGGTGTAATATGAATTATTCTGAGCTATAGTAATTTGCCAAAAAATGACGAGGTTCACCTAAAGCAGTCAAATATTTAATGTGTTAAGATTAACAGCTGGATCATGGTTAACAGCTGAAACAAAACTTGGATCGACGATGAGTAGAACGTTCAAGATTTGGTGTTTGTTTAAAAATAGTTTTATAAAACTATTTTTAATATTTTAGTTTTTAAAAATTAAAAAATAAAAATTATTTTTAGAAAACACAAGTTTTTTAGTTTTTAAAAACTAAAAAACTAAAAATAATTTTACTTTTTATGTTTTTATTTTTTGTTTTGAGAAATCAAAATATAATAAGAATACATTGTTTTTTGGTTTTTATTAATGAAATTATAATAAATATAAACAAGTTTTTTTAATTTTACATTTTTAAAATAATTTTTAAATTAAACTTGTCAAACAAGTCTTTTTTTCCTCTTAAAAACAGTTTTTGATAATTATTATTGAAAATGTTTTCAAAAACTTAAAAAAAAATAATCAAACTAATTAAGCTCTTATTAGTTATACTTTCCATTTCAATATAAATTTACTGGGGTGTTTTCTGTTTATGTGGGCTTATATTTCTGCTGTACTGTATCATGATGGTTAGAAGTGTTTTATTTCAGCGTATTAGTTTTTAAGCTCCATTTTTTTGTCGGTCTTTCTTAGATTATATAAGGGACAATTATGTATTTTGTTGTAAAATAAAATGTGTTGAATTGAATACGAGAAACGCAAGTTTTTGGGTGGGGTTTATATAATTTTCTGTTATCTGAGTGGTTTGACTTCATATGTTTATAAGTTGAATTGTCTAAATATGTTGGTTCGACCTATATGAATTAGTTGACCTTAATCCACCATAAAATGAATAAACCCTTCGGAAAATAGGTTAAACATATTCAACTTGTTTCTCTTTTCTTGTTCAATCTATTGGTTTGGTTCGATCCACCATGGTTGGTAGGTTATATGGCTCAGCCCACTAATCTAAAAAAAAAGAAGTTATTTTTAAGAAAGAGATCTTTTAAAAATTTTAAAATTAACTATTTTATTAAGTCTTTATTTAAAATTAAGAAAAAATATTTTATATTTGATTATGTAATATAATAGTTTAAAATTTAAAAATTGATTATATAAAGTACAAATTTACAATTAAAATAAAACATAATTAAAAGTGGATTCAATACGGGTTGGTTCGACTCACACGTGTTGAACTTGTATGGGTTGTGTCCTAAGTGAGTTGGGTCATGTTTTTTCTATTGTAACACATTTTTTTTTCTGGGTTTTTTATTTAACACTTATTGATTTTTCATTTCCCACGTACTGGGAAATATACGATTTTGTCCTTTGTTTTTTCTTCTCCGACGGTGCACTACTAGAGAAGAAAAAAAAAATATTACTCATAAATGTTATTAGAGTAACAGAAATTAAATGTTATTAGAATAACAGAAATTAAATGTTATTATTCTTAATTTAATTATAACAAAAAATTAAATTACTTATAAATATTTTTAGTCTCAAATTAATTATAAATAATAATTAGAGTAATTAACTTCAGTATAATAATAATAATAATAATAATAATAATAATAATAATTAGAGTAATTAGTGTCGTGTAATTATAGTAATTAACATTAATTAACTAGAGTAATTAGAATCAAAGTAGTTAGAGTAATTAACATCGTTAAATAATTAGACTCAAAGTAATTATTATAGTAAGGAGGGATGACAAAGAGTAGTTAGAGTAATTAGATTTAAAATAATTAGAGTAATTAACGTTATATAATTATATCTTGCAAAAAAATTTAAGAGAAGGTTTCATAATAAATTTTATATTTTATTTATTTTTGTATTTTATCATATAAAATTTTAATATAATGTTAAAAAATTATATTATAAATAAATTATATTATTAAAATATAAAATTTTATAAATATTATGAATAAATTTTCTAATTAAAATAATAGAATATAAAATTTATAAATATAAAAGTTTATTAGGAGAAGGTTTTCTGTAATAAACTTTTATATTTTATTTATTTTATATGTTAAAATATAAAATTTTAATGAAATTTTAATAAAATTTTAAAAAATTATGTTATAAATAAATTATATTATTAAAATATAAAAGATAACGTAAATAGTTAAATAAATTTTTTAATTAATTGTTTTTTTTATTGAAAGCTTATTTTATAGAATAAAACAAGTTATTTTATTTTGAAATGTGAGTGAGTAAGGTTAATTTATTTGAGTAAGTGTTATAAGAGATAAAATTAATTTATTATGGTAGGTGTTAGGATAGATAATTAGACTATCTCTCATAATACTTACTCTAATAAATTAACCTCACTCACATTTCAAAATAAAATAACTTATTATATGAAATAAACTTTCGAATAAAGAAAAAAATTAATAAAAAAATTGATTTAACTATTTACATTATCTTTATAAAATTTTATATTTTAATAATATAATTTATTTTAACACAATTTTTTAAAATTTTACTAAAATTTCATTAAAATTTTATATTTTAGCATATAAAATAAATAAAATATAAAAGTTTATTACAAAAAAGGTTCTCCTGATAAAATTTTATATTTTATTATTTTAATTAGAAAATTTATATATAATATTTATATTATATTTATAAAATTTTATATTTTAGTAATATAATTTATTTATAATATAATTTTTTAACATTTTATTAAAATTTTATATGATAAAATATAAAAATAAATAAATATAAAAGTTATTACGAAACCTTCTCTAATTACTTTCATATATGACTTTAATTACTATAATTACTTTGAGTCTAATTACTCTAATTGCTGAGTCTAATTACATGAGACGTTAGTTACTCTAACTATTTTTATTCTAATTATTATAATTAACATTAATTATTCTAATTGATACTAATTACTCTAATTATTATTATTATTATTACCATACTTATACTGACATTAATTACTCTAATTATTATTTTTTTGTTATAATTAATTTGAGACTACAAAGAGTAATTTAATTTTTTGTTATAATTAAATTAAGAATAATAACATTTAATTTCTATTACTCTAATAACATTTATGAGTAATAATTTTTTTTTTGTTTTTTTATCCGGCGGTGCACTGCCGGAGAAGAAAAAACAAAGGACAAAATCGTATTTTTCCCACTAGTAGGTGAGAAATGAAAAATGAGTAGGTGTTAAATAAAAAACCCTTAATTTATTATGGTAGGTGTTAGGATAGGTAATTAGGTTACAAGGTATTTTTGAGTTTTTAAAAAATTATTAAGGTTGGTAGGTGTTAAATGAAAAATAGGTAAGTGTAAAATAAAAATATCTTTTCTTTTGACTTGACCCGTATTGATAGTGGGCCAAGTTGGTCCACGGGATTTGACTCGTTTTGGCAACTCTATTTATAAATAAAATGTTACCTAGTTTTATCATAGTTCCTAGATAATTGACATGGTTGTGGGTGTTGTTGAATTCTTGATAAAACAAATGTTATTAACAAATTCTCTAATACACTATTTTTATCAGACATTTTATTATCAATCGAAATTAACTGAAAAATAAAAAAATTATTTTTTATCACACATTTTATTATCAATAGAAATTAATTGAAAAAATGCAAAATTAAAAAATAACATTAAATGTGATGTGAGACGCATAAAAACTTTGAGTATTTTTAATAAATTTCAACCCATGTTCAAAAGATTTTTTAATAAATTTCATCTAGTGTTCAAAAGAATTTGTTAGCGAATGATAGCAATTTTTGTGTTCATATTTTTTACACATTTTTTTTTTCTTTTTGGTTTTTGAGTGTTTCTAGGACATTAATTGGAACTTTATTGGTAGAGGTAAATCTTCAATGATTGCATAATTCAGTCTTTAGTTTGAAAAAGAGTCAAAATTAACCTTAAAATTATAGCTAAGCGTGTATTAGTTAAACTAAAATAATTCATTAGTTTTGTCCCTTGTGAAAATTTCAACTTAGTCGCGAGTCAAAATTATTCTAAAATAATGATCATTTTCGATTTTGAGATATAATTTTGATTTTTTTTACTAATTCAAAATGCCAAACTTATTTCATGGTTACTTGAAAATATTAGAATTCAATTAACGATGAAACGAAAAAGGCTTATAAAAATAGTGAAAACAATGTGAAAAGTAAGTTTCATGTAAATTGAAAAATAATATAATATTACAGTTTTCATCTTTTAAGTATTTTGTTAGATTTACATGTGATTTTTATCATGTTAATGACCTTTTTAATTTGAACATTAGTGGTGTTTTAGTTTTTATGTATTGAATCCAATGGGTCATATTTTAGATCTTGAAAAAACAATTCTGATTCATTGTTTTGAAGGAATAATTTTAATAATACAAATAACTAAAATGGTTTTCTTAGAAAATAAGAAATCAAATTGAATATAATTAAAAACATAAATGATTAAAAACATGATTTAGCCTAATTGTTGAATTTTAAAAATATTTTAAAGGTGACTAGTAGGTCTTTAGAAAAATGTTTTCAGTAAATTTGGCTTTGAATTTTAAAAATGTTATGCACATTAGTCATTTATCAATTGAGTAGTAGTTGAGATGATGCTATTCACTTTTAATTAATATTTATATTATGTATTATTAAAATAAATTATGACTGTTTTTAGCTAATACAATATGACAAATATTAATTAAAAATGAAAATTTTCTTGATACATCTTTCATGCCTTTTCCATCCTACTCCAACCCTACCAATCATTTCAATTCAAATCCATCGATCATTTTTCGCACCCTTTTTGAGGCCTTCCTATTCTTTTAGTCTTTGCAACTAACAAATATACATGTGAACCATTGGATTATGAGTGTGCTGAGGATTATTAGACTGTGTTTAGAATCCGATTTGGCTTGTCTCCTTCTCCTTGCAAATCTACTTGTCTTTTGTGCAGTTCAAAACGACACGGCTTCCATGTTGCCAAACCTAGCATATTAATGTTTTTTATTAATTAAGTGGTTCAAGATAAATTATCACTTGTGTCAATGAATATTATTAAATGTAGAATTGTAATGGTATTAGTTTATGAGTTTAATTGATATAGTGTAAATATCTTTATCTTAACATTCAATCGCAATCCTTCGTTCATGGTAGATTTATTGATTTTACTCATTACTACTTTAAAAGTCGTATAAATGAAAAGTAATGAATAATTGAATGTTAGTGTAAAAATCTTTTACACTGATAGTGTATACCAATTAAACTCTTAGTTTATTGTAGTGTTTTTATGTAAGAATTTAAATGTAGAATTTATTTTTACCAATGAATCAAAATGAAATGTAGATTTCTTCCTTTTTGTAAATGTGAGAATGAAATAAAAAATGCGTTGAACATAAATTTTAGAATTTTAATTTAATCTAATTAAAAAAATCTAACACTATTACAACTTATACAAATGATAATAAAAATCAATTTACAAAAATTTTGTACATGTAAGGATTTAAAAAAAAAAAAGATTAGATGTTAGATTAAACTATTACTTTATTATTTTTAAATTATTATACAATATAAAAATTTATCAACATATTATTTTACAAGAGTTATTAATATATATTTAGTATTATTTTATAAAATAATTAACTATATTTTTATAATTACTAAATTGATTAATTAAAATAAAAAATAATATTAAATTTTATGTCTCTATTTTGGTCTATTATAAAAAAAATGTTTTAAATAATTATAAATTAATTTAACAATTAGATATTGAGTGAATTTTAAATTGAGAGAAAAGGATAGAATTTAATTTTAACATGGAAAGCATGAAAAAAAGGGAAAGGATAAGTGAGAAAATAGAAGTAAATAAATTTAATTAAAAAAAAACGTAAAAGCATGGTAGTTTTGGCAATGTGGGAAGCGGTGTCGTTTTGAACCTTCCTTTCAATATCGAATTCGAGAGGAAAGAGGAAGGACCTCTACTTTAACCGTTTTCTTTTTAACTGTGTTTGATGTTCTCCTTAATGATTCTCTCTATTAAAATATGATTGATTTATCTATTAAAGAAAATGTGAGATGTATAATAATTAAATTCTTTATTTTTTATGAGCAAAAGAGTCCAAAGCACTTATATAATATATAATTCAATTAATATGCAAAATCAATCTTCATTTAAAACGATTTTGTCGACGTAAATCAAAATATCGTGCAACTGTTTTTTTTTATGAGTATAGGACATATTTTTTTAAATTATATAAAAATGGTAAGTTGTGCACTTCATTTTTTTATTTTCATGTTTATAATAAAACCAGTTTTGGTTAATTTTTTTTTTAAAATATGTTTTGAGGAAGTCGTGCATGGAAGCACAGTTTTAATTTTATTTTATTTTTTTGTATTTTCACCTGTGACTTTATGTACTTCTTTCTACGATAACAAATAGTTGTCCATAAGTTGAAGTTTCGTAAATGTTTATGCTTCTCGAATTCAAACTTGTTAAATTTATATTAATTATAATATAATATGTAGGTAATAAAAAACTACCATAGGGTAGTTTGATGGAAAACTTTAGTATGCTTGAAGAAATCTTACGGTTGCAGAGCTCAAGTAATTTATTTTTTTAATTTTAAAAAGAGCTTAAGTGGCGCAAGGAAGCACGACTTCATTCAAAACATTAAAAAGTTAAAACTTATAAAAATTGGTTTAAAAAACATAGCTTTGTTTTAAAGAGTAAAAAATATAAAAATATCGAAAACACGACTTCATATAAATCAATCATTTTTATAAAAAATTTAAAATTTACCATTTAAGTAATTATATTTTTTTTTGGAATTAATTATATGTATATTTCAATGGAGTAAATAATTGTTTTATTGTTACACAAAAATAATGTAATAGTATCCTTGAAATTGTTAGATATTTTTCCAATATGTGGCTTATAAATATAATTAGTTATGTGTTAAAGTTATCTAAAGAATAATATCTAAAAGGATATTTTAAGGATTAATTTTTTAGGATTAATGATATCTCACTTAGTACGTTCTTATTATAAGGTTATGACCCTTAAGTTATATTTACAATTTTCTTTTTTGATTAGAGAAGATGAACTCTTTATTCTAGCGAGAAATTGTATATATAACACTTGAAAAATCAAAACCTACAAGTTTATATATCAAGTTTATTAATGGATTCCAGTACGCTTCTACCATTGGTTTATCTTGTTTATTCTCTTGATGGTTTGACATAAAACTTCTCTAACAATGATGATTATCATAGTTCCATCATTAATTCTAACAAGTGTTATTAGAGTCACTTTTATGTTAAATAATTGAGAGATGGATTTTTTATTCATTATACTTTGGTCTACAATTACATAGTTTCATGTTGATTCTATTTAGAAGTTTCATGTTGAAATTGAAATATTCTTCCAAATATTAAAGAGTTAAAATTCGTTTATATATTTTGAAATAAATGAGTTATGTTTGCCTTCTCTAATTAGTTACAGATGAATTTCCTTATGTCAGTTTCCAAATATGAAACATTGTAATGTGTTAACTGTTTTTCAACAATAAAACATCACTAAATGGTGTGGCAGTTAACATGCCTCATTAATTTATGTTTTCACCATTGATTTATCTTGTTTATTTTCTTGGGGATTCATTTTAAGTTCTTCATTAAATTTCTAACAAAAAGGTTTTGGGTACAATCTTAATCCAATACAAACATCTATAAATATATTGAATGTCATTGTAGTATGCAAGCATTCAATTAATGTTTAATTACCTACCTTTGTCATAATTTTTTTATAAGTTAATAATTGCAATTATATATAATAACAAAAGGAAAGCACAAGACATGTCTTTCAAGTACAATATAGAAAGATAAAAACAAAAAGCAAAAATGTAGACAAGATAAAAAACACTGATCCTTCCATAAAACAATAAAAATCAAGCCCCCCTACTATAACACAATAAGCTGGGTTGATTGCCTACTCTGGAAAACTATGTGAAGTTAACTCCGCAACCCTATTTCATTCCTAAGAACTTAGCTAAATTGTATGTACTATTATAGACACTTCATTTTACTATTGAACACTAAGACATATTACGTCTTTCATAGATGTCACAAACTTATAAACCACACCAAAGATTAGACCTTCCAAACTTCCTTGTTACCACTTATCAAACCCATGAGTTGTAGTCCATCACGTCGATTCTTTATATGAAATGCCATATAGATCCCCTACAAGTGCCTAACACAACCCACATGTTAGCTGACACATTGAGCAAGAAAAAAATAAATGTGAGTCAGTTTCAATCACTGCATCACACTAACCACACCTGACATCCTCATTATGGATTATCCCTTGCTTAATCAAATTTTCCTTCATCAATAGTTTATCAGCATCCAATTGTGTGACTAATAACTAAAGCTTTAGAGGTACCCCTTGAACCCAAGCATGATTGAAGAAAGTATCCTTTTGTTGACATGGATCAATTGTCAGGATCCTGTATACAGAAGTGATTGAGTAAACTCTAGTTTCTTCTATTGACCAAATCTACCTACAACAACGATCTGAAAATAATCTAGGGCCTATCCATTGGGAGCTAATATTCCACAAATCAATTAAATTTAAAGATAAAAAACCTTTCTAACCTGCTATTTGCCTTTCCATCAGGCGAACTCCATGTAAACTTTTTTCCATAAACTGGAACGTCCATCACCTCCATCTGCCCCATGAACTAACAAAACTCTGTCATGTCTATCCTTGAGTGATATGATGATAAACCCACAACTTCTCAACTTCTCGTAACTGCATTAAAATCTCCCCTTAAACACCATAATATATTTGAGAGACCCATTTTAGTCATCATAAATCTTCCCATAACTTTCTATTCCCTTCCAGTGAACACGGTGCATAGACATTAACTATGCAACAATCAATATTCAGATTTTGATTTCTAAAACCAAGCCCTAAAAGGTCTTCTCCTTATATCTTCCACTTTACCTCCATCACACCCTTTTCTCCTAATTATAAGCACACCACCACTTAAGCCATTTAGGGTTTTAAGTGCTTCCCACACCCTCCTTGGTTTAGTCTCATCATCATCTAAGCTACACGGTACCCCTGATTCGGAAGCACTTGCATGACCAACACTCGCTTTACTGGGTATGAAGAGGAAGATTTCACTCTTGGGGATAAATTAAATAGTCATTTACCAAAGGGATTGTTACAAAGGAATTGTAGGTATGTATGATGTATCTATTAAATGAGGAGTTGCATTAATAAATTTAATTGCCAAGGTACTGAATTAATAGAAGTTGCATCAATTAGAGACAACAATGACTTTATAGTTGGAAACCCTTTGTACGATGAATGATGTTGTATAAAATAAGAGTTTTGTTGTTTATTGAATAGTTAGTAACTGTGTGTGGTCATGGGTGTGGAGTGTCGATTCGTGCTCTTGAAAACATTAGGTGAGACAAAAAACTTAATTAAACTTTTGCTAAATAATATTATTATATAATTTTTTATATGAATTATTTTATTTAACTTATTTTTCTTAAAAATATGATTTTAATCTCTCATATTTTAATTTAAAATATATTAATTTTAATTTTATAAATAATTTTTAACAAAAAGATCTAATGAATGTATACATGGTTGCATGCTAGGGTATATATATCCCTTAAATGAGAGGATTTGATTCGATATCAACTTGTATAATTATTTCTTAGCGATAAGCAAGTCTTTGAGAAAAAAAGGAAGAAAGTACATGGATTTGGAAGAGGAAATAACACAAGAAGATGCATGGGTCGTTATGTCAACATATTTCGAAAAGAAAGGCCGGCTTAATCAACAACTTGATTGTTTCGATGAGTTCATCCAAAACACCATGTAGGAAATCGTGGATGAGTCAATCGACATTGAATTCAACCTTAGTCCCAGCACAATCCTGCTCAACAATCCCATTTCTCTAATGTACCCATTTTAAAACTATTCCTTTCAAAATACTGTTAATCACTTGGTTAACAATTAATACAATACCACTTTCTCGCAAAACTATTTACAGAATCAACTTCAGTCAAATTTACTTGTGGAAGCCTAGGATGACAAAGTCTGATGGAGAAACCACAACATTGTTTCCCAAGGATGCCAGGTTAAGGAACCTTACCTATTCAGCTCCTTTGTGTTTGATGTCTCTAAGACTGCCATCAGCAAGGCCCACAATGGTGAAGAGGTCACTGAGACCCGAGAGTTGACCAACGTATTTATTGGCAAGGTCTCTCTCCTACTCCTAACTCCTAATTCATAATTCTTTGCAATGCTAACCTTATTCTACTTCAACTTAAGGTTACTTTTTTTTTTGTGTTTTTGCTAGGTTCCTATAATGCTTTGTTCTAGGTATTGCACCTTGTATCAGAATTTTGAGAAGGATTTGACTGAGCTTGGAGAGTGCCCTTATGATCAAGGTGGTTATTTCATTGTTAATGGGAGAGAGAAGCTTCTTATTGCTCAAGAAAAGATGAACACCAATCATGTGTACGTCTTCAAGAAGAGGCAACCCAACAAGAATGCCTATGTGGTAGAAGTTCGTTCCAGGCCTGACTCACAAAACAGACCCCTTAATACCATGTTTGTGTGCATGCTCTCTCGAACTAGTTCCATAGGGGTAATGATATTTGTACAATTTAGACTCTTTGGGCAACCTCTTTTTATGCAATATCTTACTTTATTCATTTTTATCCTTTCAGGGTTCTTCAGGACAATATATACGTGCCACTGTTCCTTACATTGGAACCGAAATTCCCATCATTATTATTTTTCGAGCTTTGGGGTTTGTTGCCTACAAAAAGATATACTAGAGCATATTTGTTATGACTTCTCAGATACTCAGATGATGGAGTTGTTACGTCCTTCCCTGGAAGAAGCATTTGTAATTCAAAATCAACATGTGGGTTATGCTACCTTTATATATTACTTGTGTCTACCCATGGTGATGCTTGTTTATCTACTATAAAATTTACAATATTTTCTAGTGAGATAATTGTAGAGTCTTAGTTACCATTCCTTTGCTTAGGAAATCAATTTTTTTTCTTGAATTACATATTTTGTGTAACCCAGCTTAGTGCACTCTTCTTTTTGCACGTTCTACTTTAAGTTCTTTAATTTTTTATATTGCAATGTGTTTTCTCTTTCTTATTGAACTCCTTATTTGTACGTCGTCGTCTGATTTTACAGTGGAATGGTTGTTTATTTTTAATTTTAGGTTATTCTAAATTTTATTATTAGTGAAATATGGTATCATTTCATGCTTTTTTTTATACACCATGTATTTAGCATTAGATATTTTTTTATTTTCTAATAAATTTATCTCAATTGTAGGTTGCACTTGACTACATTGGGAAAAGAGGAACAACTGTAGTGTAACCAAGGAAAAGAGAATTAAGTGAGTAGAGTTGGATTTTTATAAACTTGAGGATGATTTGTGTTTTACCCTTTACTAAGTAAAGGTTACACTTGCATCATAATTTGCAGGTATGCTAAGGACATACTTCAAAAGGAGAGGCTCGCTCATGTTGGCGTCGATGAATATTGCGAGAGCAAGAAAGCTTACTATTTTGGGTAAGTTTATTCTTTTTCACATTCTTATCTTCATTTTGATGACTCTATGAGTATTTATTATACTATCATTGACCCACATATATATTATTCATCGGCTTTTGTTAACTGCACTTGGGCGGAGAGCTGCGGATGATAGGGATCATTATGGAAACAAGAGACTGGATCTAGCTGGTCCTTTACTTGGTGGTCTTTTTAGAATGGTTTGCTATTACCCAATTTCATTTATCTTTTTTTGTAGTAACTTTCTGATTAGTCAATTCATGGCTATTGTAACTTGTAATGCAACTATTCAAAAAGCTAACAAGAGATGTCAAGGGATATGTACAGAAGGTTTGTGTTGACTATAAGTACATCTATTACTGTATTAATTTTGAATTGTTACGAAAGCAAAAACCTTTATAATAACAACTTTAGTTTTCTCAGCAACATAATCATATCATAAAAAATATAGCTAATTGATATGATTATATGGACGTTAATACTCCTACACGATGCGGTGTGTTGATAATGGGAAGGATTTTAATTTGCAATTTGCTATCAATGGAAAAACCATCACAAATCAACTTAAATACTCACTTGCTACTTGTAATTGGGGGCAAGTAAATGCTGCAGGCACTAGAGCTGGAGTTTCATAGGCACAATTATAAATAATTGCAATATGATTCATGTAATTATTTTTTTATGCCTTCTATATAATAAATAAGACTTATCTTTTTTATCTTCTACTTCAGGTGCTAAATCAATAAACTTATGCATCCACTTTATCTCACTTGCGAAGACTGAATTCTCCAATAGGGCGTGAAGCTAAACTTTTCGCTACCAAAGCATGATCCAACCTATAATCTTCCCTTCCCCACTTGTACATTGCTCATTTGCTTGTATAAATTAATTTAATTAATGGAATATGGCAATGTGTTCTCAGTTATTCCTTTAAGTTCACTAGATTATTTAGTAGTGTAATATAGCTTGTTTGTAATTTTTTTATTCCAGGGAAGTTGGCTAAACCAAGACAGCTACATAATTCACAATGAGGAATGATGTGTTGAGCAAAAACTCCCGAAGGACAAGTGTGTATTTTACATTCCGAGCATATTCCTATATTACTACTTGTTACAATAACTCATCTTTCTTTCTGATATTTATGAGTGTAATTATATAGGCTTGTGGACTGGTGAAAAATCTAGCATTGATGGTTTACATAACAGTTAATTGTTTTTTTTAATATTTGATGATGGGCATCAATAAATAATTTTTTTTTTAATTTGGAGGTACAATGTTACTTCCAAAATATAGGGACACAATGTTTAAAGTTTATAAAATTTGGGATACTAATTGTAGTTAAGCCTTAAAACAAATTAAAATTCCCTTGAAATTTGAGAATGGCAAAAATATTTTAAAAATTCAACCTTTAAAACGTATAATTTTATCATTATGTTTATTGTTTCAACATTCTAATACCTTTACTCCCTTGTGTCTTCGAATGCCATTGTAGCCATTGCCTGTTATTTTGTTATAATCAAGAAGATTCTGTCATCGTGAACCAATCGTCAATAGACCATGGATTCTTTCCGTCTATGTTTTTTCGTTCATATAGGTATATCTACCCATAATAAGATATTTTTGCTTTGATTTCCATGTTTTTATGATATGCTACATTCTTAACTTTTGTAGAGACGAAGAGAGGAAAATGGGAACCATAGTCAAATAAGATTTTGGCCGTCCAGATAAAGCTAACACCAAGCTGAGAATTTTGGCTTTGGTGGCAAAGGACTATTCTTGATAAGCTGGATGACGATGGTCCTGCACCACCAGTAATCATATCTAAGTTTATCCTTTTTTGTTGCTTGTCCCTAATAAATTTTTGCAAGAATCAATTAATAATTTATTATTATGAAACAGGGCACAAGAGTATTTGGTGAGGATGTTATTATTGGAAAGACCACCCTAATATCACAGGATGAGGCACCTGGACAAGCTTCATGTTACACAAGGCGTGGTCATAGCATAAGTTTACATCACAGTGAAACTGGAATTGCTGATCAAGCAAGTTTATCATATTCTTTTACTTTGATGGGTTACATGTTTAATTTGGCCTATGTTGTGAAATAAGAATGCGTTAATGTATTCCGAAATCCTCAACTTTTAGCACCACTTGTTTCATTACTGATTAATAATGTTTTGTGTATTTTCTAAGTTTTACTTACAACAAATGCTGATGGATTAAGATTTGTAAAAGTGAGAGTGTGTTCTGTTCGTATACCACAGATTGGTGACAAGTTCAGTAGCAGACATGGTCAGAAGGGAATAGTTGGTATGACTTATACACAAGAAGACATGCACTGGACTGTGGAAGGCATCACCCCTGATATTATTGTGAATCCACATGCTCGAATGACAATTGGTCAGCTTATTGAGTGTAGCATGGGGAAGGTGGCAGCCCATATGGGAAAAGAAGATGCAACTCCTTTTACAAATGTTACTGTAAGTCCATTTCTTCCATCCAATTTTCTTTCCTGTAACAACAAACACTTGATTGAAATGGGAAATGTTCACATAAATAGGCTTTTTCCATCTAATTTTTTATGCATCTCAAAAATTCATGTGTGTGATGAGATGTGAAGATAAATAGTATATATATAATGAAGCATGCAATTTACAATTCACCGGTGAACTACGAACCTAATCATGTGGGTAAATCATATCTTTGAATAAAAGGCTTATGTCAAAATGATTCCACAAATTAACCTCTAGGTATGCACATTATTTATGTTTAAGGTTTATTCTTTTATTACTGTAATCTAGGTGGACAATATCAGCAAAGCTCTACAACAATCAAAGTCTAAGCTTTTAGTTTCCTTGTGTTGAATTATTTCACTTTTCTCTGTTTATTTAGTTTTACATTCCTTATGCTTGTAAGCTCTTCTTCCAAGAGTTAATGGATATGGCCATAGCTCCAAGAATGCTTACAAAGGAGGTCAAATCTACATCGGACCACATGAAGGGAGTATGATAAAATTATTGTGGAAGAAGTTAATAGAAAACTTTCTCAAATTAGGTTTTATCTAAACTAATTTTAACACTTACAAAAAACTATATACTTTATTTATTTCATTTTGTTCTAAATATTTATTGAAAAATTTATCCAAACATGCATAATAATGCTCTTATGAAGTTGATTGCTTACTTGTCAAGTGAAGATCTAATCTAAAATTCAAAGAAAAAAATTGAGACGTGAAAAATGGAATGTATCTTTAACACATTTTTCCAAATTTTCATATTTTTTTAAGAATAAAAATTTTTAAAAGATGGTTGAAAATTATTCAAAGAAAACGCAAACTAAAAGTGCAACTTTTTAATTTTTCATTGTAACTATCCAAGTCCACCAACAATTGCTTCGCCAAAAAATCATATATAACAACAGGAAAGAAAATTGTTTTATTCGGCTACATTGCTACCGTGTGACTATATTTATGTATTGAGCATGTTTAGGTTTTTACTCAATTCTATTAAGCTTTTTCAAAACTATAACTTTCTTGTTTTTGAATTTATGTATTGGAAAATAAATTTCATACTACAATTATGTTATAAGCTCCATTTGGATGGTTGCCAATTTCTTTATTTTTTATTTTGAAATACATTTTAAAAACATAAATGTGTTTTTTTAGTGAAATGTTATGTTGTTAGTGTTTTGTTTTGTTAGTGGAAATATCCAAACTCATAACCTCTCCCTTCCCTTTGTTCACAAATGTGGATTTTGTCATATTTAAATAGTTATGATTTGACTTTTTAGTTATTTTTAAAATAATTTTATTCTATTTGAAAATTAATATATATTTCTTAGAGTAATTTTTCTCATGAAAATTCTATTAGTTTGTCTATTATTAAGGATAAATTTTAACTTCAAATATTTGTTTTAATCAAATAAAAAATGGTCATTAATATTTTCATATGATAATTATTTTTTTGGATCAGCCTTTATTAATATAATTAATGGTATAATGGTACTTTTTTTTTGTTTGCACTAAAACAAATATATTATTTTCTTTTTTTGTGTTGATCTTCAATTTGTTCTAAAATCCAATCAATTAAACGTTTTTTCCTCTGTTTGCCAATACTTAAAAAACAGATTGTACAACATCCAAATAAAGCAGCAATTGGTATCAATTCACTATGTTTTATTTAATTTTTACTAACCTTTAAATATAATTTAATTTTAACATGCATGTACGAAGTTGAAGTTGATTCTAATATTATAAACCAAACATACTCTCAAACAAGTAATTTAATTAGATAGACATTTAGATCAATTAATGAACGTTTAAACGATTCTTATAATGTTTTATTAGTGAAAAAATGACTAACATATAAAACTGATTTACACTATTAATACGGATTTCTTTAATTTCTTTTTTAATTTTCTTTTGATAATTCCTTTAATCAGTACTCAAGAGTGAGGGAATTTGAGGCTTAAGAAAAAGTCCATTAAATTTTGTAATAATTAAGAATAAATAATACATTGGGAGTGTATATTATTATCCCATCAGAAGAAGTCCATTAAATTTTATAATAATTATCATAAATAACAATTTAAGTATCAGTACATTTAATTAAACTTGATCATATATCTTCGTCTTAAGAAAAATATAAAGATTAGGGAAACTAAACATTAGAACCATTAAAGCATCTACGGCATAAAGGCTAGGAATGAAATACCATTTAATCAGAATGCGATTTATCTTCTTTTTTTTTTTCCTGTAAGGCTTTGATAACTTCATCTCGAGTCTTCAACCTCTTGGCTTCCTCAAGATTAACAAATCCAGTGTTTGCTCCTTCTGCAATGACCTCCTTGTCCCTGTGTTTCTCCCAAAACTTGTCCTTATTTTCAAGCCTTTCACATTCAGGGCAGCTCCAAGTAGTACTCTTGGAGCCCAAAGAAACACATGTTCTGAAAAAATAAACAAACATGACTAGTTCAATATATGAATGGCTAAAAAAGTTAAAAAAGAAAAAAAGAATACCTATGTGCGGTGTTTTCACCACACTTTGAACAATGCATCATCTCGTTTCCAATCAAATGGTGAAGGTGGTGAGGGATTTCTCCCTTGCAAATAGCACACTTATCCTACTCATGCACAGAAACAAATAAGCAACGTATGATTGTGTTGAATGTGTTAACGAAGCAAACATAAACGAAAGGAACAAGAGTTGCTATACCATGTTCACGTTCGAATGTGTTGAAGACCAATGTGAGTTCCAAGCTTGTTAGTATAACTTATGCATGAAGGTGATGAGATATTTAAACTGAAGAAACAACCGAAAGAAGAACATGGCTGTAAGTTAACATTTCTATTTTTATATTATTTTGATTTATCTTAATATTAAATTCCTTAATGGGTATTTTTGCAGCAACGAACTTGGGAAAATTGGAAAAACATGAAAAGAAGGAATGATTCTTCCTTTTATACCATTTCTGTCAGAGAGGGAAGAACCTCGTGGTAGAGCGGCATGGCAATTTCGCCATCGTCGTAGAGCAGCGACACCACTGATATCGCAATTCCACGGAAGAAGAACCTCCGCAGGGTTCATAGCATAGCTGTGACTGAGAGTGAGATTTGAGAAAGAGAGAGTGAATTGAGATTGTTGGGGTTTCACTTCATATTCCCCTTTCCCACCATTTTTTCTAATTTCTACTCAAACCGTGTTACTATTTCATATAATGTTTTAATACTATCCATTTTCTTAATAACTTTAAGCTAGTCAAAATAATTTTAATATTAAAAAGGAAAAGGTAATATTTATTTTTAAGCTTGTATTTATTTGTATTATTTTCTTTCAACTTGGTATTTATTATTTTCCTAAAATATTTTTTTTAAAAAAATATTTATTATTTTTTTAGATATTTATTTAATATTTTTAACTATATATTTATTATTTTCAACTCAGTATTTTTTTCTTGGAGCATTTCCCCTCTTATTAGAAAACCAAAAAGAATAGAATTTTCAATTTTAATTATTAAAGTAATTTTAAATATTTATTCTTATTATAAACTATATTTTAAAAAGAAAATTTCTATTTTTAATTAATATATATTCTTTTGGTTTGGTTTGATTTGGATGAGGGTTTTGAAGTGCTAAAACCATGAACTGAATCGAACATCGTCAGTTCTGCTAAGTTTGGTTTGGGTCCAGACCCAGTTAAGTGAAAAAAACTAAATCAAATTAATTGGTTTGGTTCAGATTGTTAGTTTTGTCAGATTGATTTGAACCCATCAACATCTCTGTATTCACTAAACCTCATGTTCCCAATTACTTTCACAGTTTAGTATTTGTACTCAATATGTATATAATTAACCTTAGTTAAGGTTGTAAATATTTATTATGATATTAACTTGACAATAATTATATTTAGTTTAAAGAGTATGTTTTGTGTTGCTATTATTATTCTTAATATTGATGATGGAAACCACCTCTACATGAATAACAAAAATGTTGGATTTTACATATATAGGAGGAATGCAATCAACTTCAAAGTTAGCATTATTCACAAAGTAATGCCTATCATCTTCCATAATTCAATATATAAGGTTTTATTTGATAATATAGGACAATTGTTGAATTACAAATTAGTAATCCTTTTTGCAATAAAAAATGAAAGGCAACAATCACCATACAAACATCAAATACCAATATTGATTAACACAAGTGGTAACTAGTATATCTTAAATAGTTTAGGATTCAAGTCTTTATCATGTCACTTTAGACATGGAGCAAATCATGTTAGTATCAACCACAACAATAATACCATGGTTATAAAAAATACAAACATCAAACATTTTTATTTTACAATAAAAATTACAATCATGATAATTTATTATTAGGTAGGATCAATTACATTATTACATGATGTCATTAGATTTGGCTAAAAACCAAATTCTCGAAAATATTATTTCACCAAGAGAATTCTTTTAATATTTTCCTCCAAAATCTATCTTGGTATCTCTACCATGTTTTACAAGGTTAAAAACGGTATGACCAAACATGTTTGTTCCTTCAAATAAAACCAACATGATTTCAAGTTATCTTAAAACTTCAATAAAAAAGTTCATATTTCCATGGGGCCAAGCTTAATAACCAAATTCGTATTGCTCACATAGCCACCTCTAACTGGTTGAGGTTCTTGTCTTTTGTCCTTTTCAACCTTCCATGCCATCTTCTTCATTGGTTAGCTAATAAATTTACCTCCTTCAATATCTATTTTCAAATTTTTTATGGAGTGGTAAGGAGGATAAAAAGAAAATGAGTTGGGTGTCTTGAAATAGTGTGTAGGGATAAGGAGGTGGGCGATCTAGGGGTGAGAGATATCAGATGTTTAATTTAGCTCTACTAGGTCGGTGGAAATGGCGTCTTAAAGTAGATTCTAATAGTATGTGGTCCCCCAAGTGTTAAAGGCCAAGTACTTATGAGAGGATGAATATTGGGAGGTAAAAAGGTAACAAAGTTTCGAGATGGTGGAAGGATTTACAATCCTTAGAGTTGGAAAAGAGGGAGTGGTGGTTGAGTCATGTAAGGCGTGAGCTAGGTAATGGTAGTGACACCCTATTCCGGAAGGAGCAGTGGTTAGAAGACCAAAAATTTTATATTGAACATCACATGTTATATGCTTTAGCTCAAAATCAAGATGCATCAGTGAAAGTAATGCAACGATCTGATAACGGGTGGCGGTATGCTTGGAGACGTCAATTGTTGTAGGAAAGCAACCTACTGAAAGAGGTAACTCATAAGCTGGAAGGATCTCAGCTGAGACAAGGTAGTCAAGATAGATGGGTGTGGGATATAGACAGCTCGGGTCAGTATGTAGTTGCAACCGCTTATAAGGCACTAAAGGAAGATAATCAACATCATTATAATCACTTGTACAAATTTCTTTGGACAACAGGAGTCCCAACAAATATTCAATTACTGGTCTGACAGCTAGATATGGATTGATTGCCAACTAGGAAAAATTTAGTTCACTGTCAAATCATTAATCCTTATGAGGGGTTATGCTAATTGTGTGGTAAAGAGTTGGAAACCAGGGGGTTCATCTTTCTTAACTTGTCCTAAGGCATATCAGGTTTGACAGTTGTTAAGGAACTGGTGAGGGATCTCTTCAGTATCCTCAAACGAGGTTCAGAGTCAATGTTATCAGTTCTTGGGTTGTTGACGGCTCTCAAAAGCTAAGGAGAACTTGATCTTTTATTTGGTTCGTTGGCATATAGCATATTTGAAAAACATAAAACGAGGTCATCTTCAGAAATCAAAGGGTTGATGTTCATCAAATTGTGCAGAGCGTCCAATTTCAGTC
This sequence comes from Psophocarpus tetragonolobus, assembly GCA_037954015.1. Taxonomy (NCBI): domain Eukaryota; kingdom Viridiplantae; phylum Streptophyta; class Magnoliopsida; order Fabales; family Fabaceae; genus Psophocarpus; species Psophocarpus tetragonolobus. The sequence goes on along the minus strand of JAYMYS010000033.1, from coordinate 812,952 downwards.
TTCGGAGTGGTGTCACGTAGCTAAAGTTACATCTTATTCCCATGTTGCTAAATGGGTTATGAATTTGTTCTTTTGTATGAATTGATGTAATATTCTCATTTTCTCTTTGTTTTTGTGTTCCGTATGTAATGACGAAGGCATTCCTTATGCTTTGTCATTTTATTTTTCTCAATAAAATTTTTTGCCTTATAAAAAAAATATCCTTAAAACAATTTTAAAATATGAACAAAAATTTTAATAAAAAATGACTACTTGTTAATTCATCTATAAAAATATTAACTTTTAATCGTAGTTAAAAATTATTTAGAGGGAAATATTATTTTGTGAAAATGTTTACTCTTTTTTTTCTCTAATTTTTTTATTATCTAAAAATTTGTTTAGGTATTTTTTCTATCAACTATTCCAGTTCTTACGGTTAAATAACAATGCTATCAGTTCATTAGCTTGTTATATAATTCAAGAATCTAGAAAATTCATTTTTTTTATAAATTTTATTTTAATACCTCACTAATGTAACTAAAACTAAAAATACCAATTTTATTTAGGAATTAAAAAAAAAAACAGTAACCCCTTTCTAAAAGTAAATAGTTTGTAGAAAGGGGATTGAAGCCATAGTGTGGTGTTGTCCGTGCAAAAGAGAGACATGCACATGGGTGTAACCTAAAGACCCAAAATCCAAAATATGTGTCATAGAATGTGTTTGTTGTTAGTTAGTTAAAAGTTGTAGTTTATTATTGCAATTAGCTGAAAAGTTAGATGAAATGGTAGCTGAAATAATTGATTTCAGTTTCGATTAGATAGCAAGAAGCTATAAGTTTTTTTAGGAGCTACTAGTTCTTCCGTAAAAAAAAAGTAATTTTTTCAAAAGATTTTCTTTTACAACTTTACCCTTAATTAATTAATGTAATGTCTCTCACTAATTGTCTCTCCTCACATGATTCAACCCATCCCTTCTTCCTTTTCCTCTCCTCCATTATTGTAATTATAGTAATTTATAATTTAGATATATAATTACAGAAAAATATAATTTAAATATATAATTACATAAATTTATTATTTAAATATGTAATTATAAACATTTATAATTTAATTATATAATTATAATATATAATTTAATTATATAATTATAATATATAATTTAAATATATAATCAATTTATATTATTAAAATATGTTATAATTTTTTTAAATACCTCTTTGTTGATCTAATGATTAATGATATTTTTATTTATCAAGTAGATCAACTTCTAGCTAGTTTTATTAAATATTTACAATTAGTTTTTCAGTTTTCAACTAACTTTTCAACTGCAAATACAACCATAATCTCTTGTGGACTTGCAAAACACTTATTTTATCCACTCACCACGATTAAGCTTGTTATTGCTTTATATCATATTGTGTGTTGAGATTTAAGAAGTATTCATCTTAATTAATTTGTTCCGGCCACCTATACTAGACACAATTTAGTCTAAAAATATTGCTTTTTTCTAACGACAAAACAAAAACAAAATACTACAGCGACTATATATTTCCTTTCTTTTAAATACTAAAATAAATGTACATAAAAAGAACACAATGCTTGACATTTTTACTTTTGCTTTTGTCAATATTATTTTTTGTATCTTCTGATAGGAGTTGGAGTGTTAGGTTTATAATAAATCACACACTAAGTTCTACAGATTGAGCTACAACCTGTTGACTTTTGTCAATATTATATAATGCTTAAAGATATGTGGCAAACATTTAAGTTCAATTTCTTTTAAATCTCGAGTTTAAATTTAGTAGTTACGAGTGTCAATTTCTACAGTGTTAACTAAATAGAAATTATTCAATTAGATTTTAAATTAATTATTACATTAGGAAACAGTTTTACCATATATATAATTAGATGGCATGCATGTTTGGATGAGTGTTGACTTGATTTCTAAGTTCAATTTTCATTTTAATGCAAAATCTAACAAATTTTTAAAAAATAATATGTTTAATGCTTACTCTAAATTTGCAAAATGGGAAGGATATATCAAAGAATATTCCTTTGAGCGTAATCTTTAACTGAGTAAACTAATCAGTAAGTAAACAAAATAATGATTGTAAAAGCTACAAAGAAAAATGAGAGTATGTTTATCCCAACATGTGCACTTCTTTCACTTGTTTCCTACTTTCCAAGTTTAATTTTTTTTAATAGGTTAATGTTAATCATTGGTGTGTTAATATTGTTATAGGATGAATTAATACTCATAATCTCTCCTTCTCTTTTTCTCTAAACTTTGTCATTATTTAGTTTAATTTACTTAGTATCTTATTAAGATTTTCAACTAAACAATATTATTTATCAAATTACGTGCACTTTCTTGATTATGTATGTGTGAATCTCATAATATATTCATAATTAATTGAGTGAACACTTAGATCTTAATGTTTAATTGTGTGAATAAATAATAAATGATTATCTAATCTTAAAATTAATTGAATTAACAAACAAGAATACCAACACAATTAATGGTATCTCTTATTCGATTTCATCCAATAGAACCAGAAAAGAGGGAGCGAAGGCCTAACTCAATATGTCACAATCCAACACAAACAAATTGGGTTGAGTTTTTCTTATTATTGAGTGAAAGATGACCTAACTCAATCAAACCTAATTCATTACGAGTTAGGTGACGAGCTCCGTAAGTTGAACTTGATACTCAACCTAACTTAACACGACAATAATATTAAATTATTATATATTATTATCATTTAAAATTATGTGTTTTGTTATTATGTATTGTTTTTAATGTTATATTTTTGTTAGTTTTGACAAATTATGTAATTTGTATTTATTTGTATGGCTTGACTAGCTTAAACAAATTGTGTTTACTTTTATTTTAGACAAATGTTTCTTTAGTTATTATTGTTTGAAATTTTAGTTGTATGTTAATTTTAATTTATTTTAGTTTTGATATATAATTTTTTGTTTAATTTTATGTTACAACAATAGTATAGTCTATTTTTTTAAAATGTTTTTTAAATTGTGACTCAATTAACTAAACTCAACCCAGCTCGTTCAAAGGCGGGTTGGGTAAGGTTGAGTTTAATAAAAAAAATGAAAACCCAATACAACCCAAACCAATATTTTATTATTGGATTGGGTCTTGCGTTTGTCTAAATCCAACCCAACCAGTATTCACCCCAGCCAATTGATTGCATTCACACATAAGGCAAATCGATGGATTTGCATGTTATTTGTTGATGCACAAGACTTTTCCCACTTGCTAGCCTTTTAAAACCACATGGTGCATGTAAAACTTCTTAGAGAGAGAATTTAAAATAATTTTTGCAACACATCTTAATCGCATACACAGGGACAAATCAATATATTTGCACTATAATAGGCCCATGAAGTCTAAATTCATGCATGTATGTAACTTTCCTTGTCTTGTTAGGCTCTTAACTAAGTGTAGTTCACAATTTTCAATATATATTTACTAATCTAGTTCACAAGTCTCAATATATACTCCTTTTAAATAGCTAACCTAGGCATTGTAATACTTTGCCTATTGTAATACGTAAGGTTTCACAATATTTCTTGCAACAACTAAAACACTTCTCTGTTTATTGTAGCTTTATTTGGATTTGTAGTGGAATGACCCCACGCATGTAAGAGATCAATTGATAGGGTCATAAGGGTTGTTATAGCTTAACTAGATTTTTTTAATTTGAGTCCTGTATATGGTCGAACAAGGCTCGAACATGATTGTCTCATGTGAAAAATAACTCATATATATATATATATATATATATATATATATATATATATATATATATATATATATATATAGGGATCCATTTAGTCCAAGAGTAAGTTTAAACACTTTTCATCTTCACCCTTTGTTTTATTGAAATCTAATGATTATAATGAGTAATTAATTTTAACCATTAGATTTCAAGAAAATAAATTATTAGGATGAAGAGTAAGTCTCTTAAACTTACTCTTTGAGTAAGCGAATCTCTACTCTCTCTATATATAGAGGGGGGGAATCAACTACTCCAAAAGTAAGTTTAAGGGAGTTACTTTCGATCATCACCATTCATTTTATTAAAATATAATGTTTTTAATTAGGGGTGGATAAATGGATTTCGGTTCATAGACTTCCCAAACTCCTACGACTTTTAGACCTTTGTTTTTCAAAGAATCATAATTATAGGAAAAATTTGAGCCTAGTCGGCAAAGCCCGTGGGCTTTTCAAGCTAACTGACTTGGCCTGTAGTCTATTTAAAATAGCAAATTTTTCATTTAGACTATTAGTTATGTTAATGTTATGACTTGTTTGTTGTGAATTGTGATATTTTAAACTTTTAGTATTGAAAATGTTTAGTGTTTTAGATTATTATAAATAATAATATAATTTTTAGTATAATATAAATAGAGTTTAGTTAGCTTAAAAAATGTTAGATTTTAATTTTTTTTTTAATATATGAACTCATGGATCAATCCATTAAGTCCACAGGCTTTATGAGTTGGATACAGACTCTTAAAAAACGTCTATTTATTTTGGTAGACCAAACTTATATGGTTTGTTTAAAATGCAGGTTTTGCGAGCCGAGTCTAATGAATCAATCTATTTGTCCACAATTATTTGTAACGAATAACTAATTTTTATCATTAAATTCAAGAAAATAAATAGTGAGAATGGAGAAGAACTCCATATTCTTAGAGTATGTGAATCTCTCCTCATATATATAATGATCAGAGGGATTTGTGGTGGATAGTAAGGAGTAAGGTATTAATAGAGTACTATATTTATCTGGTGTTGCTATGTTGGATTAAAAAAATGTAAATGAAGAAGATAGAGGACTAGATTATCTAGTGGTGGATAAACAAATAGTAAAGAAAAAAGTTAGGAATGAAAAACTTTTTTTATAAATTTTTCCATTTTATCTTTTTTTTTTCCTTCACAATAAATGTGTGAATAAATTAATTAACGATTAAATAGAAAAAAAGGATATGGTTGAGAATAGAATAATTTTCTCCTCTTATAATCATCAAGTTTCAAAAAAGTAGTTTAGCTAGTAGATAATAATAAATGTCTTAAATTTATTTATTTTTTAAAGTTATCATTGTTATTAATACTTTGAATTTCTTCTCTTTTCTATTGTTTTCCATTACAACTTCTCCTTTAATTGAGATACTTGTGTCTAAAAATAATAATACAAAAATATTATTGATTTGGTCTTATAAAATAACCAACTACTATTTTTAATTTTGATCTTATAAATAGGAGAAGAGAAATTATATATTAATTGGGTAATTTGTTTAAACTTATTTACTAAAAATAATTATTTTAATACATAACTAACTTTATTAAAAAATTATTTCATAATTATTTTTTAAACTTAAACAGTATCTCCTATTACATTGAAATTTGAAAACAAAAAATACATAGAAATAGAAATATTTAAAGACTTAAAATTAAAAAAGAAATGGAGGGAGCAATTAGTATATATATATATATATATATATATATGTTTTCAGAAGAATTTCTTTTATAAAATACACTATCCATGGCAAAAATTAAATTAAATTTTTAAAAATTACAATCTCATGTTATAACATTATACATTTATTTTATAAAATTAATTTTTGGGGTATTTTTTTAATGGAGAAAAAAGTATTTGATATTTTTTCATGGAGAAAAAGTATTTGATATATTTAAGTAAAAAAAAAAGTTTTAGAAGAAATTTCCCTTAGTATGTATCCACCAATGATAGTACTGATTTTTATATTTATATAGATAACAATTTTAATTTTCATTTTTCAATCTATTGGATATCCATATTAATATATACAAGTACATGCACATATTACCTACATTTTATTTATATATAGATTTAATAAATTAATAAAGATATTCCCACAAATAAATACAAAATTCACTTTTAAATTATGCAATCATAAATTAAAAACATCTAAAAAAACATAAAAAAAAAACAATAAAATACAATCTTAAATAAATTGTTAAAAAAATGTTGTCCACCACCTAAAATAAACTAGAACATTTTCTATCAAACATGTTAGGTTTTATAAAAAAAAAAATAGTAATTAACAAACTATAGTAAATTAACAAAAAATAACATTTATTAATAAATAAAAAAGTAAATAATAAGATAATAATAGAAATAAGTTGCATAATAATGAAACATATTAAATATTACTTTGTTAGTAAATATTTAATTATTTATATATACATAATATAGTAATATACAAATAACCTGTACAAGACTATGGGTAGTAACCGTAGTATTTGTTTTTTTAACAATAGTAACCGTAGTATACAATTTTCATCCACACCCATGTTCATTAAAACAATTGTGTAGAAATTACTGGATCCATCTCCAATATAAACAAATGTGTAGAACATCTTTGATAGGAGGCGCAATTCCCGTGAGTTGCTTGGTGTATAAAAAATTATGTTTGGTAGTTCTCATTAAATCATATCAGCATTAAGCAATTTTAATTAATTTTCACTTCAATAAGAAAAGTTTCAAGCAATTCCAAGAAACTCACAATTTTATAGTTTTTTAATTTTGGATTTAATTAAAATTATGGTGTCTTAAAATTATAAATTTATTTTTTAATTTTATTACTTATTAAAATATTAATTAATATAAATAAACTAAAATTATTTTTGTTAATTTTAAAAAAAATAATATTCATAATATTTAATAATATTTTAATTTAAAAACAATGACAATTACATAACATATTTAATGAAAATTTAATAATATTTAATGATATTTTATTAAAGCAACTCAAAATTATTTTAATCAACTTTGAGTGGCACATAGGCATGCTCCAAAAGTGAGTTCCTTAAAGAATTGTTTGCTTGGGCTAAGTAACTTTGGTAGCAACATTATCTTACTTTATATATTTGCAAATATTTTACATACATTTAAGAATTGGGATACACTTTACCGTAAAAATATGTTTCATTGTTTGAATTAATAAAATTGCAATGGGATTTGAATGTATTTTCTAATTACATGTACTTCATCTCAATGTATTTAATATTTTAATGACAATTTCTTTTAGTGCCCCTCATTTACTATTCACACTCCCTCAGGTTTAAATATTTTAGAAAATCCTAACATGCCTTCATCCTTATTTGATTTTTAAATTCTGAAATTTATCTTCTTTTTTTTAATGTGTTGCTATGTTTGTATATGATCTTATTTTAGTTGCTTCTCTTGTGTGTCAAACATCAACTGTCATATTTTTCTTTATCGTATATCCCTAATCATTATACGTTCTTGTAAGTCTTTAAGGTCTTATTAATTGATTTATGTTTTATTTAGAAAGGAAAAATGTAATTTCGATCAAGTATGATTTTCTTAGTGTTTCTTGTTGATTATGTTTGATTTGCAATATTATTGGTGTGTCATTTCTTGGTATTCAATATTAGTTTGAAATGTTTTGGATCAATTAATCCAGAACATTAACTTTTTTATGTTCTAGATTAGTTGATATGGAATACAAATTGTGCACAGTTCTGGATGAACCGATTTGGAATACAAATTTGTTACAATTCCAGATCCCCTAATCTAGAATGTACATAATGTATTCTGGATCAATTAATCTGGAACATGGAAAAATTAATATTTTGGATCAGTTGATCCGGAATACAAATTTTGCACAGTTCCAAATGAACAAATTCGGAATACAAATTTGTTACAATTCTAGATCACTTGATCTGAAATGCACATAATGTATTCCGGATCAACTGATCTAAAATACATTATGTACATTCTAGATCAACTTGTCTGGAATAAATTGGCAAGTCCACGCATTCTAGATTTGATATGGAATGATTTATGTGAATTTAAAAAAACTATATCTTTTTTCTTTCTTGTAGACGAGGAGACATGACTAGGGAAGTTCCTAAAATGAAGGTGAAAAAATATATATGTTCAAAGAGGGTAAAAATGTGAAATGGAGAAGAACATGTTCTTTCAATGAGTGGGTAGAGGTGCACGTGTAGCGGTGAAACTAGTGATTCTTTGTAAAAAAACTTAGGGTAGAAAAAGGTAAAAGTGTTTTAGGGCTATGCAAAAAATTATAAAGGCTAAAGGGGCGTGAATAGCAAATGAAGAGATGTTCAAAAAAATTGTCTATTTTAATTTTGTTGTTCCCATTGAGGGAGCATGATATGGATTTAAATTATGATCAGCAAAGAAAAAATTATATTAATTAAGGAGTATATAAGTTACTTTAATCGTTCTAATACGTGATTAAAAAAACAAAATTAAACAAGTTGAGTCTAATTCTTTAAAAAACCTATTACATCTCGTAAAAACTGGCTTTGTTTTTTTTTTATATAGTTAAAGAAATTATTAAAAACCAGTTAAAAGCACAAAATGTGCCTTTAGGAGACAACAGATCCAAAGTTAACATAGTCCTACAAAATCTTCCTTTATTATTGTATAAATCCAAACTGAACCATGAGTTAGTGAAAATTTATAAAAACCTTTTCTTTCTTTCCTTTTCACTAAATTTCCTACACAAGCAACACTTTTTAGTGCAATCCAACAATGTACTTAGACTTTGTTTGATTGTGAGGAAAGAAAGAGAGATGAAATAAAATGAAAATTAAAGTTGTTCGATTGTGTGTAGGTATGACAACGGGACGAGATGGTGACATGTATGACATTCCTATCCTCATCCCGACTTCTGAAACTAATTCACACTCTGTCCCCATATCCGGTGGGTATGAGATTTATGTCGTCATCCCCATCGGGTATCGGGTATACTCGTACCCGTTTCATACCCACAAAAGAAATTATAATAATATTTTAGTAGAAAATAATTTATTTGAATAAAATGATATTAATTCAAAAGTTATCTAATAAATACAAAGTTTGTAATTTATTAATTAAATATCAAACATTTCTCTCTTTTTTTTAAGATGAATGAATATTTTAGTCATTAAAAATAAGAGTGGAGTGAGACAGGTACAAGGACGGGTACGGGTATGGGGTGGGTATGTATATCCTCATCCCCGACTTAACAAATTTAGTATTCTCTATACCCGTACCTGTACCCAGTCAAATCAGGGATTTCCCGTCAAACTTCAGGTGGGTTAGGGGATTACCCATGAGTACGGATTTATTTGTCATCCCTAGTTATGTGGAAAGTGATGCAAAAAAAGAGTGAAAAATTATAAATTAAAGTTGTACGTTATAATTATAAAATTACTCATACATTTACATTTTTTCTTTATAAAGAAGGATAAGTTTAGAAGAGTCATTTTTTTTTTTGCAGTTTCCTTCCTTTTTCATGATGTGACAAATTAATGTCATGAGTGGAAAGTTAAACATGTAAGATCTGACAAATTAATGACACTTTTGTTATCACTTTCTTTACTAACAAGCAAGAGAAAGTACAATTTTCTTCTCATCTTCTTGCACATGCAACATTAGGGTAAGTGGTGAACTAAACTACATAAAAGGTAGGACACTTAAATAATATAATTAACCATATAATTAAAAATTATAAGTTTGTCCATATTTGCCAGTTGTGAAAAGAAAGAGAAACACAACTTAGACGCGTTTTTTATCTTTATATTTGATTGAATAACTTCATAAAATCACTCTTAACTAACTTTTTAATTATTGAAGTAGATAATTGATTGAAACTTTGGTGTGTGATATCTATCATTATATAACGATGTTCATGGGTGACAAAATGTCACTTTTAACTTACAATATTGATATGAAATTTGAACTTAAATTAACTTTGCTGAGTTTGACTATACGTGTGTCATGATGCTCTTTTGTTGTAATAAATTAGTTACTTATTTGACTAACATTTTCTTAAACATTTGAATCACTCTCCCTAAAGAACACACCTACTTAGATTAATACCGAGTGAAATACCAAGAGATTAAAAGAAATACGCTCTATTTTATAGTTCAAGAAAGTAGAGTTTCTCCTGCGTGAAATTAAAAAGTAAAATCACTTTAATAGAATTTGATTCTAGAACAATTTCTAAAGAGATAAGTCATGACTAGTACATAGTAGTTGTGCATATAGTTATTATCTTTAGAATTATTCCTGTCAGCATCTTATGGAAGAAGTCTTAAAATAAGGTTAAGGCTTAAAATCTTCCTTATTACCGTAACTTATTGTCTATAAAAATAATTCACAAATAAACAATAACGAAGAGTAAGTTTCTCCGAGAATAAACGGCATGATTTTATTATGAATGTAATAAAATGGGAAAAAAGTACAATGAAATAATACATGCTAATAAAATATTTGATATATAACGTGTGTTTGAATATGTATCTTTAATATTTGTGTGTGCGTTTTCTTCTAGTCAAATGTGAAAAATGGGTTGACCATGATGTTTGGGTTTCACATTGAAATTGATTAATCGATTTGTGTTTGAACTTTGAAGTTCTTGAGAGTTGCTTTTACGTTTGATTGAAACCATTTGGAAATATAACCATCATATTTTTCATGTTTGTCCTTCTCACACTAATATATCTTCTATTTGGTTTGGGAGAAAAATGAGGGAGCATTTTACTATGGTGGATGTACCAAACAATGAAGTGAAATTGCTATGTCAAGACTCGATTCACTTGGTAGCCTTGTCGAGCATGTGTACTTTGAAATCAAATTCAATTTCTTCTATTCTCAAAGCCACAACAATGGTGCAGAAAGACGAAATTGAAAAAATTAGGTTTGAAAGAGGGGGAGCATATGGTAAATAAGGAAGTAGAGTGTGTGCATATGGGAGAGGGAACATAACTCACCTAAGGGAGTGGTGGGTAGGGCATGGAAGAGACCATTTAAAAGTTATTAAGAATAAAAAATGAGTTTATTGCTGAAAATATTATTAAGATCTGTATTTTATTACAAAATGTATATATACAAACAATTCAAGTTATTTTAGTAATTATATACTCAAAATCAATTTTAATAGCAAGTTTTTAAATATGTGTATCCAAACATACTTCTAAAATTGGTCAATCTAGGCTAATAGTTAAATGTTGAAAACATGTTAGCTTGAACTTTCTTGAATTTTGGTAGACCACATTCTTTTTGTCTAAGTATATCAAATTTGTCTATTTATTTATTTTACTTAAATTTATTATATGTTTTTTTTATGCCATCATTTTTATAGCTTTAACTAATTGGCCATTTGGATAGGCCAATTATAATAGCTCTAAGTACATAGACATATTTTTTATTAAAAAATAAGAATACTTAGGAGAATTATTTGTACATTGATAACAAATACAAGTAGTATGATATACATACAATTCTAGTTTATATATATTATCAATACCTCTTATTTGTTTAATCTTTCATCTTATCATATGATAAATGATATTATACTTTTTTTCTTCTTTTTTCTTCTCTAAGTGTTTAATAACAAGTATTGTCAGCACTCCAACCTTGTACAAAGCAAAAACATTCTCTACACAATAATATCAACATCATTTCTCTCCAAAATAGTTCATAGAAGACTTTTTGTTAAATAGATGGTAAAAAAAATGGAGTGATTAACGCAAAAAAAAAAAAAAAATATTGAAATAGTGTAATTTGACCATTCAACAATCAAACATACAATTTCGGTTGATGTATTTCAAAGAGTCATGACCTGAAATTGACCTAATTGGTTTATTTTGAAAATCTAACATAAAATCCATTAATATACTATAAAATCCATTAATAATAATAACAATAATAATAGTTATCTATCATAAAATCCATTAATGATTATATACTTATTAATTAATAGTAATAATAATTTTTGCGCTAATCGTTGAATGTTCAAATTACACAATCTCGGTAATTACAATTATCATTAAATGGTCAAACTACACCATTTTTGTCATTCTTGCACTCATCAACCTATTTTGATTTTTTTTTTTTTTTAAAAATTTGACGACCATCTATGGTTGGTCAAAAAGGGATTTGGCTTCTCTACGGTGCGGAAGCCCTTCTGCACACCTTCGACGCGAGTAAACGACATCGCATCGATCTTCCTTGTTGCCATACTGACTTCTATTTCTTTTTTCTTTTAATTAAATTTTTTAAAATTATTTTCTCACTCATTATTTCTAATTTTTTTCACCAAAATCAAATTTAATTTTCTCTCATATTAAAATAAATGAATATATAATTATTAAATTAATTTATAATTACTTAAAATATTTTTTTAGAATATACCAAAATAGTGACATAAAACTTTAATAATTATTTTATATTTTAATTATCCATTTAGTAATTATAAAATATATTTAAATATTTTATAAACTAATACTAAATTATATTAATGATTATTATAAAATAATATATTTCTTTATACTATATAATAATTTAAAAATAATAAAGTGATAGTTCAATACTTACATCTATTATTTTTTTAAATTCTTACATTACAAAACTGTTTATAAATGGGTCTTTATTATCAATATTTAAGTTGTAATAGTGTCAGATTTTTTAATTTAAGTTAAATTAAAATTTATGTTCAGTCCATTTTATTTAATTCACGGAGCATAAATTAAGAAAAACATGACACAAATATGAAGATTAAATAAAAAAACTCACTAAGCATAAATTTTAAAATTTTAATTAACCTAAATTAAAAAATTTAACATTATTACAACTTGAAAAAATAATAATAAAAATCAATTTACAAACAATTTTGTACATGTAAGAATTTAAAAAAAAAAGAGTTAAATGTGAGGATTGAACTATCACTTTATTATTTTTAAATTATTATATAATATAAAGATTTATTAATATATTATTTTATAAGAATCATTAATATGATTTAGTATTATTTTATAAAATTTTTAACTATATTTTTACAATTACTAAATTGATAATTAAAATATAAAAAAATTATTAAATTTTTATGTACTACTTTGGTATATTTCTAAAAAAAAAGTAATTGTAAATTAATTTAATAATTAAATATTCATATGATTTTAATCCGCGAGAAGATAATTTGATTTTTATTTTGATTTTGGTGAAAAAATGATTTAAAAAAATTGAATTAAAAGAAAAGAAAAAAATAGAAGCCAATAGGACAACATTGAAAATATGATACTTGCGCAGAAGGTGCGCAGGGTTTCCGCACTGTAGAGTCAAAAAGCCGTTTATATTACAAAAACCAAACAAAGAACCCTTCCCATTTTGAGACCTCATCATATATGTGCCCTCTTTCATCATCTCACATTGTTAGACCTTCAAGATCGCTACTCAAGAAGCAATCACATTTCAAACCTTCTTCAAGAAATGCACTCCATGAGATAAGGTTATAAAGATAACCCCCTTAATGATCATTTTTATACTGTCACAAGTCCCAAATTTCACTTCTTCTCCCTTCACCTTCTTTAAACTTTGTTATCCTGCTATATTCTAGACATGTTCAATATACATATACATCAAATGTTTCATTCATATAATGGAAAATAATAGTGGAAATGTACAATTTAAAAGAACTCATTTTTGAGAGTTGGCGTGAGGAAAATTGTGATAGAGGAACAAATAATAAGAGGAACAGAAAACCACAATCAGACTTATTCTTTATTTTACTTTTCTTGTCGAAGAATAATGTTTTTTAATTTGTCTGTTTTTATACGTAAAAGTCTTTTTTTTTTGTTTGAATTATTTGCTTTTTATGTGGTCTCCTTCACGCCTTTATGTTCTTTTTTTAGTGGGAAGGATGCAAAACCAGGATCTCTCTTCGACCTTCTCTCTTTATCTAAAACTTTTATCACTGGGTTAATCTTCATGTCTTATGTGGCAAACCCACTCACTTTACTATTGTGAACCCTTTATAGATGTCTTTGGTATAAATCAACAATTTTCCATAGAAATTTCTTTAGCAATGATCAACAATTTGGATTCTTTGTATTTCAATTTTCATATCTAATATGTCTTGCCTTTCGTATGTTCTATTTGATGAAAGCAACTCAATTATGTGTGGTCTTCTAATAGCAATTGCATTTGAAGATTTATCCAGTATTAATGTTACAATTAAGAAATATATATATATATATATATATATATATATATATATATATATATATATATATATATATATATATATATATTTGAGTATGATAATAGTAAAAAATAATGGATCATCTTCTAAAGAAAATAATGCACCCCAAGCTTAAGCTTCACTTGGAGACACGCACTCTATCATTAATTAGAATAAACATTTATCTCTTTCCTTGCTTACCTTCTTACCTCAATTTTCTCTCTTATATGTTTCTATCTGACTATCATTCCCTCACATCTCCCATGTGCTTCTCATCCTTCCCCTTTTGGTGAAACATTTTTAGCATCTCTTACTTTGACTTCCCTAAACTTAATGCATATACCTACTAGTTACTTGGGTTATTGATATTTTATCCTTTTGATTGTTGGGTTTCTAACAATTATTTTTGGTGTTATACTATATGGTATTGCTGTTATATTTCGTTACATTATTTGTTAAGAAACTACCTAGCTTTTATAACCCCTAAAGTTTAGTTTCGCTGGATAGATGAGAAATGGGTCCCATCAACGCATTTGATACCATTTTAATAAAACATGATATATATACAAATCAACTTTTAGGTGGATTAAAAATAATGATGGCATCTTAAAAGAAAAATAAACCTTATCTGTGCATTAGTTTTGGATAAGTTTATTTTTTTATCTCCTAAGTGTGTTTGAGTTGGTTTTTTAGGCAGATCTCATTGTTGGATGTGAAAAGGAATTGGAGGAGAACTACCAAGCAAGATTTATTGTAGCCTTTGATGTTTTCTATTAGAGCTTAGCACCATCAAGTACTTTTTGCAGGAAACTCTGGAGGTCCAATAGGTAACATCTCTTAGTTCTTGTCTAGTTCAACTACTTGTGTTTGTAACAATGCTCCTTGGAAAATTAATCTAGAGATTTAATGAGGCAAGGTAGGTTTCTTGAGCCATCAAATGTCTTATACTTGAGCCATCAAATGTCTTATACTTGAGCCATCAAATATCCACCTCTTTTGTGTCTTGAACTTTCAACCAAATGACACAAATTTTCTTCTCTTTTAGCGTGTGAATATACTTGCATTTGTGTAAGACAGAGGGATAGGTCATAGGTGGTGGAGTTTTCTCTTTTAGTTTGATTATCTGACATTGCATGGCCTATGGTCTTAGAGATTGGGGCTGTGCCAATTTGAGTTGCAAGCTCAATGGTGACCAAAATGATACCCATATCCTTACTGAAGCACTCTTAGCTTAGTGAATATGAAACAAGTTGTAGAGCAGTCAATATGGAGATATTGGAAGATGCAAAAAAACAAAATCATTGAATAATATTTTTTCTATTAAAATCATTCAAATACTTCAATAATATTTAAAATTTAAATTACATTTTATTTTTTTAAAAATAATTTAATAATTTTACATTTGAATATCACAAAATTTAAAAATTTATTGTTATATACCTAAAATTTTGGAAGGAAAACATTTGTTTATAGCTTCAAAGATAACAAATATTATTCAACTTAAAATTAAATCATTGAAATACTTCAATAATATTTTACATCTAAATTACATGTTATTTTTAAATCATTGCAATAATTAATAATATTTTGAATTTTAAATTTAACTATCATGAGATTTAAATTTAAAAATTTATCCTTATATTTATTATTTAAATTATTTTTATGTTCAAATAATATGAAATAAGATTCATTATTATCTCTAAAATTTTGGATGGAAAATTTTTGTTTATATTGCTTTAAAGATAACATATATTATTCAAATTTAAATTATATCTTTTTTCTGTTAAATCATTGGAAAACTTGAATAATATTTTTAATTTAAAAAATTTAATTAGCATATTCTTTTGGTATAAAAAAATTTTACACTGACATTCAATCATAATCTTTCATTTATACTAATTACTACTTTAAAAATTATATAAATAAAGAGTTGTGATTAAATATTAGAGTAAAACTCTTTTATACTATTAAATTCATTCGGTATTTAAATTATTATCCTTTTCAAATAATATGAATAAGATTATAATACCTAAAATTTTGAAAGAAAATCATTTATTTAAATCTCTTTAAAGATAACATTATTATTAAAATTTAAATGACATCTTTATCCTATTAAAATCACTTAATAATTTATATTAATCAAATCTAAATTACATCTCTTTAAAGGTAACATAATATTTTAAATTTAAATTACATTTTACTTTTAAATTATTGAAATAATTTGATAGTATTTTAAATTTTAAATTTGACTATAATAAAATTTAAATTTAAAAATTTATCATTATATTTATTATTTAAATTATTATGTAACATGTTCAAATATTTAAATAAAAAATTATCTCATAAAATAAATTAATAAATAATGATTATCTAGATATATAATAATTTAGATACTTAGTAAATAATAATATTAGGTTATTATTTGGTTTGAATAAAAAAATTATTAAAATAAAGATTCATTAAAATTTAAAACAAACGAAAGAATTAATTTGAATATTAAAAAGAAAAAATGACAGAATCTATATTCAAATTAAAAAAGCGTTTAATTAGTATACATTACCAATGTAAAAATTTATATAGTGTTGTTTAATCACAACTCTTCATCTATGATAAGTTTTTTGTTTAATTTTACCAATTAATATTTAAAAACATATATACGAAGAAGTATGATTAAATGTAAATGTAAAATTTTTTTACGCTGTCAAGGTATACTAATTATACTCATTAAGAAAATTAGAAGTTTATTATTATTAGATGATTATTATAGTTTAAATAAAATATTTGTTATATTTAAATTGATGATCTTTAATAATGATATGAATATTTATCATATTTCATCTCAATGTATATATTAATACTATATTTATATAAAATATATTTGTTATGAAGATATAATATAGAATTTAAATAAGATGATCTTGCATTTTATTTAGTTTTATAAATTTTATTTAAGATAATAAAAGAAAAATAAAGATAAAATAATATATTAAATTTTGTTTGAAAAAACAAATAACATGAGGGAATCAATTTAAAAGATTAAATTGTTAAAAATTCTAAATGAAAAATAAGTTGATTTAAGATATATTACTTTCAAATTAATAAATAAGACAATATAACGAAATATTTTATCCCACTTTAAATTTGAATAATAAAACTAATATTTTTTATAAGAAGAAGAGAAAGGGAAATCAAACCAAGTTATTTTATATGGGTTCACTGGTTATAAGAATTATAGATGGTCAATATCTATAATAAGAGACTAATTTGCTCCCTAAAGATTGAGTGAGTTGAGAAAGAGAAAGAAAATAGGAGAGAAGAATAAACTAAGGTTGCAGAATTTTGCTTCAAGAAGTAAGTAAAACATCTTTTTGACCCTCGATACTATGATTCTTTTAGAATTGTTCTTCCTTATTTTCTTGATATGTGATTAAACGTATCCTAAGTTCTATGAATTAATTACTTCAATCGTATTTATGTGTAAGAGTGTGTATATATATATATTCCCAATTGAATGGTTTTATTTTTCTAGTAATTTCTTTAAAATCTTATATACACTCTTAAAGTCTACATAGAAGAATTCAAGATATTAATTTGAGGTAAGGGGAGTGAAGTTAGCTTATACATAGACATATATAAGGAAGGAAAATTAGGATTAAGTTTTATGTGTTTTATATGCATTTGACTTTTTATTTGTTTCTATGAATTCTATTGATGATTAAACAATGGAAAACTTTAATTATATGATCAATTGATGTGATCAACTGTTCCATTGAAAGGATTGATGGAAAAATTGATAATTATTAATGCACTTATAGGATGCGATTATAATTAAGTATTAGAGATAGAAAAGTGAAATGTTTGAGCCTTTGAAGTTGGAGTTATATTTTAGGAACCTTATATAAATAGAATACTTGTAACTTTAATTTTGAATTAGAGATGTGGTTTTTTTGGAAGGACTTTTGTAAATCTTTTTACCCAATAAGAAGACTTTTATTTAATTATGTTACGTATATTTATATATTTGGAGTAGAAGGGTGTGAGAGGGTTTATAGTGTTTATAATATAATCTTGACAATGTATTTTCTTTTTATATAGGTTAATAGTGTTTATGTTATATATATATATATATATATATATATATATATATATATATATATATTTTAAAATTAATAATGATCAAGGTGTGATTATAATCAATATCAGAGAGAGAAGTAGAATGTTTGTGCATTTGAAGTTGAAGTTATATTTTAGGAACCTTATATAAATAGAATACTTGTGAAGTTTAATTTTGAATCAAAGATATGGTTTTGTAGAAAGAACTTTTGTGAACCTTTTTACCCAGTTAGAGGACTTTTATTTAATTATATTATATATATTTATTTATTTGGGGTAGAAGAAGTGTCACAGGATTTATAGTGTTGTATAATATGATCTCGATAATTGATTTTCTTTTCATATAATGCTCACAACTTTATACCTTTGACCATATTTCAACTCAATGTGGTGATAAATTATTTTTTTTTCCTCACTTGTTTAGTAATAATCAATTTATAGTGTCTATTTGTCTGATTTATATTTATTGAATTTGTGATGGCTAACATATATATATATATATATATATATATATATATATATATATATATATATATATATATATATATATATATATATATCATAAATGAGGACATTTGATTTTGTACCAATTTATATAATTTGTATAATGATCAAAATCGATGATTATCAATGCAAGTATAATGTGTAATTAAGTATTAGAGATATAGAACTATAATGTTTGAGAGTTTGCATTTGGACTTATATTTTAAGAACCTTATATAAGTAGAATACTTGTTAACTTTAATTTTGAATCAGAAATGTGATTTTGTTGGAAGAACTTTTATAAACTTTTTCTACCCAATAAGAGGATTTTTATTTAATTATTTTATTATTTTATATGGATTTATTTATTTGAGATGGAACGATATCACAAGATTCATAGTGTTGTATAATATAATCTCGATAATTTATTATCTTTTCATATAATTCTCACAATTTTAATCGTAATTTAACCTGATTTGATAGATTTATGTAAATTTGTTGTTTTTATTGCTTTGATCATGTTTCAACTCAATGTGAAAATAAATTATTTTCTCTTTCTTGATTTGTTTAATAATAGCCAATTCATGTATGTGTCTTGATTTTATCCCTTTGACCATGTTTCAAATTAATGTGGAAATAAATTTGTTGTTTTTATTGCTTTGACCATGTTTCAACTCAATGTGAAAATAAATTATTTTCTCTTTCTTGAGTTGTTTAATAATAGCCAATTCATGTATGTGTCTTGATTTTATCCCTTTGACCATGTTTCAAATTAATGTAGAAATAAATTTTCTTTATTTCATGGTTTGTTTACTAATAATCAATTTGTTGTGTTAAAAAAGTATGTGGCATGATTTTTGTTTGTTGTATTTGTGATGACTATATATAGAGAGAGTATATCGGAAATGCATTTGATACTTTACTCATGAATGTTATTATATAATCCGGACAATTTATTTTATGTTAATATAATATTCATAACTTTAATCGTAAGTTAATCTAATTTAATGAATCTATGTAATTAGCAAATTTTATCCTTTTGATTATGTTTCAACTCAATGTGAAATAAAATATTTTTTATTTGATGACTTGTTTAGTAATAATCAATTCATTGTGTCAAGAAAGGATGTCTTAATTTATATTTATTGAATTTGTGATGGCTAATACACCCACACACACATACATACATGTGTGTGTGTATATATATATATATTCCTTGAATAAGAAGATTTGATTTGATACCGATTTGTGTAGTTATCAAAATTGATGATTATCAATGTAATTGTAGGTTGTAAAAATAATTAAGTTATAGAGATAGAGAAGTATAATGTTTTAAGATTTGAAGTTGGACTTATATTTTAAGAATCTTATATAAGTACAATATTTGTTAACTTTAATTTTGAATCAAAGATAAATTTTGTTGGAAGGACTTTTGTTAACCTTTTTATTCAGTTAAAGTATTTTTATTTAATCGTGTTATATTTATTTATTTGGAATAGAAAGATATCACATAGTTCTAAGTGTTGTATTATATAATCTTGATAATCTATTTTCTATTCATATTATGCTCAAGACTTTTAATCATAAGTTTATTTGATGAATTTATGTAAATTAGCTATTTTTATCCCTGTGAAAATGTTTAAACTCAATTTGGAAATAAATTATTTTCGTCTTCATAACCAAGTTTAGTAATAAACAATTTGTGGTGTCATAGAAAATATGTGTCTTGATTTGTATTTATTGTATTTGTGATGCCTAACATTTATTTATTTATTTATTTATATATATATATATATATATCCCTTGAATGAGAGGATTTGATTCGATATCGATTTGTATAATTATTTCTTAGACGATAAGTAAATCTTTGAGAAAAAGAGTGCATGGATTTGGAAGAAGAGATAACACAGGAAGATGCATGGGCCGTTATCTCAGCATATTTTGAAGAGAAAGGCTTGGTTCATCAACAACTTGATTCTTTCGATGAGTTCATCCAAAACACCATGCAAGAAATCGTGGATGAGTCAACCGACATTGAAATTCGACCTCAGTCTCAGCACAATCCTGCTCATCAATCCCATTTTGTTGATGTACCCATTTTAAAACCATTCCTTTCAAAATACTTTTAATTACTTGGTTAACAATTAATATAATATCACTTTCTCGCAGACTATTTACAAAATCAACTTCGGCCAAGTTTACTTGTGGAAGCCTAGGATGACAGAGTCTGATGGAGAAACCACAACATTGTTTCCCAAGGATGCCAGGTTAAGGAACCTTACCTATTCAGCTCCTTTGTGTGTTGATGTCTCTAAGACTGTCATCAGCAAGGCCCATAGTGGTGAAGAGGTCACTGAGACTCGAGAGTTGACCAATGTTTTTATTGGCAAGGTCTTTCTCCTACTCCTAACTCGTAATTCTTAATTTTGGACAATGCTAACCCTATTTCAACTTACGGTTACTTTTTTTTTTTTGTGTTTTTGCTAGGTTCCTATAATGCTTCATTCTAGGTATTGCACCTTGTATCAAAATTCAGAGAAGGATTTGACTGAGCTTGGAGAGTGCCCTTATGATCAAGGTGGTTATTTCATTGTTAATGGGAGCGAGAAGGTTCTTATTGCTCAGGAGAAGATGAGCACCAACCATGTCTACGTCTTCAAGAAGAGGCAACCCAACAAGTATGCCTATGTGGCAGAAGTTCGCTCCATGCCTAACTCACAAAACAGACCCCCTAGTACCATGTTTGTGCGCATGCTCTCTTGGAATAGTTCCAAAGGGGTAATGATATTTGTACAATGTAGACTTTTTGGGCAACCTCTTTTTATGCAATACCTTACTTTATACATTTTTATCCTTTCAGGGTTCTTCAGGACAATATATACGCGCCACTCTTCCTTACATTCGAACCGAAATTCCCATCATTATTATTTTTCGAGCTTTGGGGTTTGTTGCCGACAAAGATATACTAGAGCATATTTGTTATGACTTCTCAGATACTCAGATGATGGAGTTGTTACGTCCTTCCCTAGAAGAAGCATTTGTAATTCAAAATCAACAGGTGGGTTATGCTACCTTTATATATTAGTTTCTTCTACCCATGGTGATGCTTGCTTATCTGCTATAAAATTTACAATATTTTCTAGTGAGATCATTATAGAGTATTAGTTACCATTCCTTTGCTCAGGAGATCAATTTTTTTCTTGAATTACATATTTTGTGTAAGTCAGCTTAGTGTACTCTTCATTCTGCATGTACTACTTTAAGTTCTTTCGTTTTTTATATTGCAATGTGTTTTCTCTTTCTTATTGAACTCCTTATTTTGTATGTCGTCGTCTGATTTTATAGTGGAATGGCTGTTTATTTTTAATTTTAGATTATTCTAAATTTTTTTATTATTGAAATATGGTATCATTTGATGCACTTTTTTATACACCATGTATTCAACATTAGATAATTTTGTTTTATTTTCTAATAAATTTATCTCAACTACAGGTTGCACTTGACTACATTGGAAAAAGAGGAACAACTGTAGGTGTAACCAAGGAAAAGAGAATTAAGTGAGTAGAGTTGGATTTTTATAAACCTAAGGATGATTTGTGTTTTACCTTTTACTAAGTAAGGGTTACATTTGCATCATAATTTGCAGGTATGCTAAGGACATACTTCAAAAAGAAATGTTCCCTCATGTTGGCATTAATGAATATTGTGAGACCAAGAAAGCTTACTATTTTGGGTAAGTTTATTCTTTTTTACATTCTTATTTTCATTTTGATGACTCTGTGAGTATTTATTATACCGCCATTGACCCACAGATATATCATTCATCGGCTCCTGCTGTGTGCACTTGGTCGGAGAGCCGAGGATGATAGGGATCATTATGGAAACAAGAGGCTGGATCTGGCTGGTCCTTTACTTGGTGGTCTTTTTAGAATGGTTTGCTATTACCCAATTTCATTTTTATCTTTTTATGTAGTAACTTTATAATTAGTCAATTCATGGCTATTGTAACTTGTAATGCAGCTATTCAAAAAGCTAACACGAGATGTCAGGGCATATGTACAGAAGGTTTGTTCTACTACAAATACATCTATTACTATATTCATTTTGAATTACTACGAAAGCAAAAACCTTTGTAATAACAACTTTAGTTTCCTCAACAACATAATCATATCATAACAAATATAGCTAATTGATAAGGTTAAATGGACGTTAATACTCCTACATGGTGCAGTGTGTTGATAATGGGAAGGATTTTAATTTGCAATTTGCTATCAATGCAAAAACGATCACAAATGGACTTAAATACTCACTTGCTACTGGTAATTGGGGACAAGTAAATGCTGCAGGGACTAGAGCTGGAGTTTCACAGGTACAAATATTAATAATTTTAATATGATTCATGTAACTATTTTTTTATGCTTTTATATAATAAATAAGACTTATCTTTTTTATCTTCTACTTTAGGTGTTGAATCGATTAACTTATGCATCCACTTTATCTCATTTGCGAAGACTAAATTCTCCAATAGGGCGTGAAGGTAAACTTTTCACTACCAAAGCATGATCCAACCTTTAATTAAATTAAATGGAATATGACAATGTGTTCTCAGTTATTCCTTTAAGGTCACTAGATTATGCAGTATTGCAATATTACTTATTTGTCTAAGTTGTAATTTTTTTTTATTCCAGGGAAGTTAGCCAAACCAAGACAACTGCATAATTCACAATGGGGAATGATGTGTCCAGCAGAAACTCCCGAAGGACAAGTGTGTATTTTGCATTCCAAGCATATTCCTATATTACTACTTGCTATAATAACTCATCTTTCTTTCTGATATTTACGAGTGTAATTATATAGGCTTGTGGATTGGTGAAAAATCTGGCATTGATGGTTTACATAACAGTTGGTTCAGCAGCATATCCTATTTTGGAGTTTCTGGAAGAATGGGGCACAGAGAATCTTGAGGTTAATGTATTTCCTGCATAAAGTTAATTTGTCTCTCCCTATGTATATATGATTTTTTTGTTGAAATTTGTTTATTCTTCTTCCACATAGGAAATTTCTCCTGCAGTGATTCCCCAAGCCACAAAAATTTTTGTAAATGGTTGTTGGATGGGCATCCATCGTGACCCTGATATGTTGGTGAGAACATTGAGAAAATTGAGACGTCGGGTAACTATCATTTCACTTTTGATTTTGTTTCATACCTAATTTTTTTTGGTTGAAAGATAACATTATAAGAGTGTTCATTATAGTAAGGATCAGTTTTCCAATAGTTAATTTCCTAATAACCTCATAGTAGAGCCATCTGAATGACCATTATGTACTTTCTTTTGGGATTTGATGATTAAAATTGCTTAGATGCTTTCCCATGTTTAAATTGTGGTGTGGTGATTATGGCTCTTCATGTGGTTCAGGTTGATGTTAACACTGAAGTTGGGGTTGTCAGAGATATCCATCTTCAAGAATTACGTATATATACAGATTATGGTCGTTGCACTCGTCCTTTATTCATCGTGGATAACCAAAGGCTTCTCATAAAGAAGAAGGATATTCATGCTTTACAACAGAGGGTGAGCCTCTAACAACTTAGTGCATCTTAGGAGTTGATATTTTTTAAGTACTCACTCTTATTTGCTTAACTCGATATTCAATTGGTTCAGGAATTTCCTGAAGAGGGTGGATGGCATGATCTAGTGTCCAAGGGCTTTATTGAATATATTGACACAGAAGAAGAAGAGACCACCATGATTTCCATGACAATTAATGTTAGTACTATAATTCCTTTATATATATCTTCCTTAATGCAAATTAAGAGGCTACAAAGCAACAAAAAATTATTATTGAATAAATGTTACAGGATCTTATACAAGCTAGGCTCAATCCAGAAGAAGCCTATTCTGATACTTACACTCATTGTGAAATCCACCCATCACTGATTTTAGGTGTATGTGCTTCCATCATACCATTTCCTGATCACAATCAGGTAAATATGGTGTTTTTATGTGCATTCATTCTTATTAATATACATTGTCAATCTCACTTTCCTTTGGTTGTGCAATCAGTCTCCACGTAATACTTATCAGTCTGCTATGGGAAAGCAAGCAATGGGAATATATGTTACCAACTACCAGTTTCGAATGGTATTGTTTCTTTTTTCTTTTTTGTGATTAACATGTGTCTGTTTTTCTTTGGTGTATTTTACTGGTCACTAAACTTTACTTTATGTTTTTTGCTTCATTGCTTAGGATACCTTGGCCTATGTTTTATATTATCCACAAAAGCCATTGGTCACTACAAGAGCCATGGAGTATCTTAATTTTCGTCAACTCCCAGCTGGAATTGTAAATTCTCGCTTCCTTTATTTATACTTTAGTTTCTTTTTAACTATTGAAACTTATGATTTAAAAAAAATTAATTAGATGAACAATGGATAAATTAATGTTTAGATTTTTTTCAATAAATTAATGTTTAGAGTATATTATTGATAAATAGGTAGTACATTTATATATTTAAAACAAGACTTAACTATAATTGGTGTCCCGATTTTATGAAGTTTAAACATTATGCTCCTATATTTTGAAAACATGACATTGTGTCTCTGAATTAAAAAAAAAATCTTGAATTGGTGTCACTCATCAAATGTTAAACATTAACCATGAAAGGTTCAAAATTGATTAATATGTGTCATCTAATTGAGGGACATTAATTCAATAATTTTTTTAATATAGGAGTATAATGTCACATTTTCAAAATATGGATATACAATGTCTAAATTTAATAAACTTTGGGGGCATCAATTTTAGTTAAGTCTATATTTGTATCATGTTAAGTACTTTAACAAAACAATATAACAAAAAGGAAATGAGACATTATCGATACAATAAGCTATAATAAAAGATATTTTGGAAAATTTTTATTAGTTAAGAATCTTGAAAGTACTTTAGTTTGTCAATTAAGTGTGCATAACAAATATTTCTCTTAAGATTGTGTCCCTATATTTTGAAAACATGACATTGTGACTTCATATCTTGAAAATGTGATATTATGCCCATCTATGAGATGAGAAGTTGTGGTCAATTTTTTAGCCCTTCACAATCAACGTTTAATATTTGATAAGGGATATCAATTAATAAATTTATTTTTAATTTGGTGGCACAATGTCATATTTTCAAAATATAGGGACACAATGTTTAAAGTTTATAAAATTTGGGATACATTGTAGAAACAAATTAATATTGCCTTGAAATTTGAGAATGACAAAAATATTTTAAAAATTCAACCTTTAAAACGTATCATTTTATCATTTTGTTAATAGTTACAATATTCTAATACCTTTACTCCTTTGTGTCTTAGAATGCCATTGTAGCCATTGCCTGTTATTCTGGTTATAATCAAGAAGATTCTGTGATCATGAACCAATCGTCAATAGACCGTGGATTCTTTCGGTCTTTGTTTTTTCGTTCATATAGGTATGCCTACCCATTTCACCTTTTGATTGGCATGTTTTATGATATGCATATGCTACATTCTTAACTTTTGTAGAGATGAAGAGAGGAAGATGGGAACCATAGTCAAAGAAGATTTTTGTCGTCCAGATAGAGCTAACACCAAGGTGAGAATATTGGCTTTGGTGGCGAAGGATTATTCTTGGGTTGCAACTTTTATTCATGAAAAAATATTGGTTTCATTCTGGTGGTTTATTACTGAGTAAAAGTATTGGTTTCATTCTGGTGGTTTATTACTGAGTTTCATTTTTCAGGGAATGAGAGTTGGTTCTTATGATAAGCTGGATGATGATGGTCTTGCACCACCAGTAAGCATATATAAGTTTATGCTTTTTTGTTGCCTGTCCCTAATAATTTTTTACAAG
This sequence comes from Psophocarpus tetragonolobus, assembly GCA_037954015.1. NCBI lineage: Eukaryota > Viridiplantae > Streptophyta > Magnoliopsida > Fabales > Fabaceae > Psophocarpus > Psophocarpus tetragonolobus. Next base: position 786,440 of record JAYMYS010000033.1, on the reverse strand, counting down.
AAAATAATAATTTATTATTATGAAACAGGGCACGAGAGTATCAAGTGAAGATGTCATTATCGGAAAGACCACCCCAATATCACAGGAAGAGGCACCTGGACAAGCTTCACGTTACACAAGGCGTGATCATAGTATAAGTTTACGTCACAGTGAAACTGGAATTGTTGATCAAGTAAGTTTATCATATTCTTTTACTTTGATGGGTTACATATTGAATTTGGCCTATGTTGTGACATAAGAATGCATTAATGTATTGTAAAATCCTCAATTCTTAGCACCATTTGTTTCATTATTGATTAATAATGTTTTGTGTATTTTTTAGGTTTTACTTACAACAAATGCTGATGGATTAAGATTTGTGAAAGTGAGAGTGCGATCTGTTCGTATACCACAGATTGGTGACAAGTTCAGTAGCAGACATGGTCAGAAGGGGACAATTGGTATGACTTATACACAAGAAGACATGCCCTGGACTATGGAAGGCATCACCCCTGATATTATTGTCAATCCGCATGCTATTCCTTCTCGAATGACAATTGGTCAGCTTATTGAGTGTATCATGGGAAAGGTGGCAGCTCACATGGGAAAAGAAGGAGATGCAACTCCTTTTACTGATGTTACTGTAAGACCATTTCTTCCATTTAATTTTCTTTCCTTAACTACAAACACTTGATTGAAATGGGAAATGTTCACATAAATAGCTTCTTCCATCCAATTTTTTATGCATATAATGAAGCATGCAATTTGAATTGACCAATGACTATGAACCTAATCATGTGGGTAAATCATATCTTTGAATAAAAGGCTTATGTCAAAATGATTCCATAAATTAACCTGTGGGTATGCACATTATTTATGTTTAAGGTTTCTATTATTATTGTAATCTAGGTGGACAATATCAGCAAAGCTCTACACAAATGTGGATATCAAATGCGTGGTTTTGAAAGCATGTACAATGGTCATACAGGGAGACGTTTGAGTGCAATGATATTCCTTGGCCCTACATATTACCAAAGACTGAAGCATATGGTAGATGACAAGATCCATTCTCGTGGACGGGGTCCTGTGCAGATCCTCACAAGGCAACCTGCTGAGGGACGTTCACGAGATGGTGGTCTCCGATTTGGAGAGATGGAACGGGATTGCATGATAGCTCATGGAGCTGCTCACTTCTTAAAGGAAAGATTATTTGATCAAAGTGATGCATACAGGGTTCATGTATGTGAGCATTGTGGATTGGTAGCTATTGCAAATCTCAAGAAAAATTCTTTTGAGTGCAAGGGGTGCAAGAACAAAACTGACATTGCTCAGGTAAATGCTCATTTAATTTATTCTACTGGTACAATAGTCAAAGTCTAAGCTTTTAATTTCCTTGTGTTGAATTATTTCACTTTTCTTTGTCGATTTAGGTTTACATTCCTTATGCTTGTAAGCTCCTCTTCCAGGAGTTAATGGCTATGGCCATAGCTCCAAGAATGCTTACAAAGGAGGTCAAATCTACATCGAACCATATGAAGGGAGTATGATAAAATTAGTGTGGAAGAAGTTATTAGAAAAACTTTCTCAAATTAGGTTTTATCTAAAATAATTTTAACACTTACAAAAAACTATATACTTTAGTTATTTTATTTTCTTGTAAATATTTATTCAAAAAATTATTCAAACATGCATAATAATGCTCTTATGAAGTTGATTGTGCTTATTTCTCAGGTGAAGATCTAATCTAAAATTCAAAAACAAAAATTGAGATGTGAAAAATTGAATGTATCTTAACACGTTTTTTCAAATTTTCATATTTTTTAAAAAATAAAAAATTTAAAAAAATGGTTGAAATTATTCCAAGAAAACACAAAAACTATAAGTGCAACTCTTTAATTTTTCATTGTAACTATCCAATTCCACCGACATTTGCTTCGTCAAAAAACCATATATAACAATAAGAAAGAAAATTGTTCTATTCAGCTACATTGCTACTGTGCGACTATATTGAGCATGTTTAGGTTTTTACTCAATTCTATTAAGTTTTTTCAAAACTATAACTTTGTTGTTTCTGAATTAGAAAATAAATTTTTTACTACAATCCAAACATCTTAATAATGGCTATGTTATAAGCCCTATTTGTATGGTTGTCAATTTCTTTATTTTTTATTTTGAAATATATTTTGAAAATATAAATGTGTTTTTTTTAGTGAAATGTTATGTTGTTAGTATTTTAGTTTTTTTAATGAAAATATCCAAACTCATGACCTCTCCCTTTCCTTTGTTTACAAATGTGGATTTTACCACTAAACCAATTTCATAACTCTAAAAACATAAACTTGTTCAATTTAAATAGTTAGGATTTGAATTTTTAGTTATTTTTAAAATAATTTTGTTCTATTCGAAAATTAATACATGTTTCTGAAAATAATTTTTCTTATTTATCTCATGAAACTTCTATTAGTTTGTTTATTATTAGTTTGTTTATTATTAGTTTGTTTATAAATTTTAACTTTAAATATATATGTTTTAATCAAATAAAAATTGTGATTAATATTTTCATATGATAATTATTTTTTGGGATCTATTGAAGTTGGCACCCTTTACTAATATAATTAATGGTATTTTTTTAATTTGTACTAAAACAAATATAATATTTTCTTCTTTTTTTTGTGTTGATCTTCAATTTGTTCTAAAATCCAATCAATTAAACATTTTGCCTCTGTTTGCCTACATTTAAAAAACAAATTGTACAACATCCAAATAAAGCAAGTTATCAATTCATTATGTTTTATTTAATCTTTACTAACCTTTAAATATAATTTAATTTTAACATGCATGTACGAAGTTGAAGTTGATTCTACAATTATAAACCAGACTTATTCTCAAACAAGCAATTTAATTATACAGACATTTATATCAATTAATGCACATTTAATCGATTCTTGTAAGGTTTTATTAGTGAAAAAATGACTAACATAAAACTGCTTTACACTATTGATACGGAATTTTTTTTTAATTTTGTTTTGATAATTCCTTTAATGAGTACTCAAGAATGAGAGAATTTGAGGAAAACCACTTGCTTAACCAAAGCAGCTTTTAAGATAAAGTTTATGTATTGATTTCACTGAATTTGGATCCGATAGCTACTCCCAATTACGAAAAGTTTCCGCAATGATAGAAACATGAAAGATAAATAACAATTTTCTAGATAATGTTTTGTACGCGTTTTCATTTTTAAATAAAAAATTTTATTTTTAAGTTTTATATATTAAAAAATATTTTGTTTTCACTTAATATTTTCTATTTTTAAAAAATAATATTATTAGATTAATTATTTTAATAAAATTTTTATAAAATATTTATATAGAAAAATTAAAATATATTTATATATAGTTTTTGTTATAATTATAATATTTATATATAATTTTTTAAAACACTGAAAATAATTTTTTTCTATTTTCTGTTTTTAATTACTTTTTAAAAATGTTTCTATGTTTTACAAATTGTAACTAAACATATTTTTATTATTGTTTTTTATTTTTTTGAAAATAAAAACAAAAAACACTAAAATTTAAGTAGCTCTAACCTATTTTTAAGTAACTAACTTTGTGACACCCTCCTTAATATTTGTTTTTCTTCTAATCTAAATTTGTTTTTCTTTTTCCTTTATTTTTTTTCTCTTTTCAATTTTTTTCTTGCTAATATTTGATGTTTCAACGCAAATTCACCAACCTAACTATTTTGAATTTTAAATGCATATCTCCTCACAACATTAAAAAATTAAACCACCAAGCACCCCACCATGAATTTTCAATTGTAAAGCAAAATTGAGGCAAGTTCTAAAATTTCTCTCAACAATTCATCCCAATATGTATGAAGATTGATACTTTAAATTATTCTCACCAACAAAATTAGAAAATTTGTACAAAACCCAGTTGTTATATCTCAAGAAATGAGCTCTATTATGCTTATCTGCAATGGTCTAACCTAGGAGTTTTATTTATTTTGTGATAAAGGTTGAAGGTGAAGAGATAATAAGAAGAATAGGAGGATGAATATGGGGTAACCATCCCAGTATCCCACTATGAATCTTCAACTGCAAAGTAAAATTAAAGTAATCCCAAATTTTTGAAATTGATGCTTTATATGGTGCTTGTGCAATTGATAACTTGAAAGAGCAAATGGTGAAAACCTCTCATTCATCCAAATTTAATTTCATCTCTTTTATATATATAAAAAACAGAAGCAGGGCCTTTGTTAGTTGTTAGAATTATCTAACTGTTTCATAATAATTTCCAATTCTAATTCAAGACTGTTTAAGCATTGATCAATTTTACAATATTTAATCATGAAAAAGACAATATGATGTTTCACTTTCCAATTTTATCAATTTACAATATCATACCAGTTAGTGTTACACCAACTTATTAACATACAATGTAAGTACTAATGATATCAATTTTTTGTTAATAATGGCTCAGACTGATATGCACTTTGGTTTCAATAATGTATGTTGTAATTTTAATTAGCATGTTTTCAAAGTACCATTACTTGAGTTATCTATTGTTTCAAGTATCTCAAAATTGTAGACTCTGGTGTTTATCTAATTGAAATTTGTTTTAGATAACTGTTATGCTGATTTCATTGTGCAGGAAACCTTGAATTGAAAATGATTTCTCACGTAATTGCTCTTATTTATAAGTTTTGAATTGTTTTCTCATTTACCTTTTGAAAAATGTGTCTAAGTATTGAGAATGTTTTATGCTTAACTTTGTGTTTTTCTCATTAAACATTAATAACATACTTAATAGAATTATTAATTATTAGAAAGAATTGAAAATCGAATGCTAAATATATAAAAAACTTGACATAAGTTTTGTTTTAAGTAAAATTTCGAAGTAGTTATTATTCATCAATTTTAGTTAGATAATAATAGTTAAAACATTTCTAAGATTTACCCATCAAACCGTGAACACTTGGTGCACACAAAGTTGTGACAAGAAGTCAAATTTTTTAATATCCTTCAGCTTAGAGTCTCTATTCTTCTACATGATGGTTGCTTGAATATTCTGTTCTTGTTTGAACTCAGTAAAACTATTCTGATTTTTAATCACCTTGAAAAAGAGAAGTATGCTTTGTATAAGCAATCCAAATGAGGGTTGTTAGTGCCTGCAACATTTGGGAGTGTTGGAATTTGGTACCACCATGTGTCATCATGTTTATCACCGTTGCCTTGATTTCTAATTTCTAACCACCAACTTTAAAATTCAACTAATGAAATTACAGTAAAATTTTGGTAGCAGCTTTTAATCGAGTGTATTAGAAAAACATATATTACCAATATTTTTAATTAACATAAATCACCATCCTAAGGATGAAAGGGCTTTGATCAACAAGCTAGATTAGCAGAAACTCCTTGCTCACTAAACTAAATCCCCATTCTTTATAAGTGGCACAAAATATTTCCTTATATCCATATTTCTCTATGTGTGGTGGAATTTTGAAGTCAAAATAGATCAATTAGTGTTTTCCTTCAATTTAAAAGACAGAGACAAAAAATCATAAAACTAAACAAATAAAAATGATGAAGACAAGAAGACATTTGCATGTTTACGGAGTCACACTTTAGGTACTACACAACTAATGGTGAAAATATACATATTTTATAAAAAAAAACACCATAGGTGTACAAAATGTTGTTTAAATACATACAAATTCACCGGTCAAAAATTACTAACTAAAGAGTATTAAATTTACATAACAATAACAATTGAACCATACATTGATGTATAGTAATAATATTTGAAAAAACCACCAATCATTCTGCATCAACGAGAATATATTACTCCCGCTTCATCCGCACGTAAAGACCTCAAACTAAATGTAGGAGGACAAGAAAAAAGCTGAACATCAGAGTTAAGAGACAATGATAATCCATGTTTGGCAAACCCATCTGTTGCTGAGTTAGTTTCTCTGAAAACATGATTGTAGCAAATAGCATCTGCCCTATTAGCAATATCAAGGATGGAAGAGACAAGTTTAGGATAAGGGTGACAGGTATAGAGTCCATCATTAATGAGTTGAACAGTTGAGTAGGAATCACTTTCAACAACCAATCTTTTGAAACCCTTGGATATAGTTACTTGAATGCCAATCTTAATGGCCAATAATTCAGCTTCTACCACTGTCTCACAGTTATTCAACAGATGGGAGAAGCCAATGACAAATTTACCCTCCCAATCTCTAACAACTCCACCAGCAGAAGCTTTATTTCTATGACAAGTTGAAAAGGCTTCATCACAATTGATCTTGACAAAATCATGTGGAGGTGCTGTCCACCAAACAAATCTCATGGTGTTTGGATTGTTCCCTTGAAGTTTAGTCGAAATACCATCACTCCAAGAATGTAAATGCAAAGAATCTTCTCCGTACATGTAGTTTCCATTTGCCCAATGTATGCATATTCTTGATGATGATCTCTTAGGTGCTTTGGAAACACACATAGTTGGTTGACGTCATATCCATCATAAATTGATCTTGATCTAACAAAACCAAAAACTAAGTAATAAGAACCATATAAACATCTTAACAAAAAAAGACAAAGTTGTGTTTTTTTTAACACCTTCCTATAAGCACTTTAGAAATTTCTTATAATCAAACTTAATGCAATAACTCTTAATTTTCAAGAAAACTAGTTTATAATACTACCATAAAAGTGAAAAAAAATAAGTATTTTACTCATCTTCTGAATAAGTTTGTCTCATCCATTTCCTTTTTTTTTATTCTACTATCTCTCAGTGTTTTACCTTTACTCTCCTTTTTCTTTATTTTTGCCTCTCATATCTTATTTATATGAGTTAATAACAACTTATTTTTGTATTTTAATTATATTGCAGTAAATCTTGTTTACCTTCTCTATTTCTGTATTATATGTGACAAAATCTAATTCATTACCTTTTTATCTAGTTTAATTATATTACATATTAATATATTTTGTATCAAACAAAATATATTATTTAATGTCAAATCTTGTATGAAATCAATTTTCAAACGTAAAATCAAACACAAATTTTATTTTTTACTCTCAGTCATCTCTTAATTATATGAGTTAATAATAATTTATTTCTAGTAATTATTTTAATTATATTATAGTAAATTTTATCTAATTTATATTTTATGTAACAAAATCTAATAGATTAATTTTTAATTATCTTACATATAAATATATCTTGTATATATAAAAGATAATACAAACATATTATCTTAATTTATTTATTTTAAAAATAAAAACTATTTTTTTTGAAAAAAAAAATTAAATATATTATCTTATTTAAACGGAACTTCCTAATTATTTGAATGTGACATAAAATTATCAATTTTTATTTTATCTTATATTTTATAAAGAAATATAAATATAAAAATTATGTATATAAAAAAATAATTTAAATATTTCTTTAAATTTTATAAATATAATATATATATAATATATATATATTTATATATATATATATATATTTATATATATATATATATATTTATATATATATTTATATATATATATATATATGTCTCTCATACTAATACACCGTAATTTTGTAAAGATTTAGTATATTTAATGATTATTTTAAAAATCTAATATTTACTGTATTTTTAGATTCAATTATTCCTAACCAAAGTTCAATTAATAAGTGATAAACAAGAAACTGTAACAAAAATGATCAAACTAAATATTTAATTCTTTTTTTGTGTATTTTTACATATAAAACATATATTCAACCGTTTGAGAAATTCAAAAACATCTTAAAAAAATAAAGTTGTTTCTTTTAACATGTTTTGGAGATGGTGGAGTTACTTCTCGCTCTCATTTATACATATATATATATATAGTTTTATAGTTTGGTTAAAAAAAATCTCATAGTTAAATTAAATGAATATATCACTTTCGCTCCTAAAAAACCACTTCAAGATTTATAATTTTTTCCTATTATTCTCATTCAAATTACAAGGAATTTAAAAAAAAAAATAATATGTTATAATATCCACCTATGCCAATGATGGTGAACAACCTATTAACACCAATACAACAGCAAAAACCAGCAACAGAATTCCAACCAAAACTGCATGGGAATTACTTGGTCACATGTAGTGTGTGTTTAGTTCACCGTTAAAATTTAAGACCATTGAAAATGTTTTTAAAATTAGTCCAACCACTAAATTAATCAAGATATTGACCTAATGTTTATTGGTTTAACCGTTTAATCATGAACCGGTGCTAAACTACTATTAATAATATATAAAATTATATTAAAATCATTCATCAATAATCTTGAACCAATTGTGACTAGGAATATATTTGATGCAGTAACACACCTTTAATTAATAAAAAGTATATGTTAATTTACTATATTCATATGGAAAGTAATTAATAGCATGTCAGCTGCTATATTCCAATTCTAATAACTAATTTAACAACTTTATATCATCAAAATTAACGTAATAATTCGTAATTTAAAAAAAAAATTGTTCGTAATATATTACCAACAAAAGAAAATATTTTACTCACCTTTTGGAAACCTCTTTAAATCTCTTATCCACAACATGTTTATACTTTCTCGTTTTTTACTGAACTAGTCTCACCCTTTGTTTTTTTTCTTTTCTCTGTGATGTCTCTCTCTGTTATTAACGTTACTGAATCTTTGTTTCTCAGTCTCTCTCCTCTATTTAATAACAACTTCTTTATAGTAATTTAATCTTTTGATTACATTAGAATAAATTTTATCTTATCTAGGTTTATGTAACAAAATCTAAAAAAATATTTTTATCTTATTTTTTTAATTATCTTAAGTTAACTATATTTGATATATATATATATATATATATAAAAGATAACACAAATATATTTATTATCTTTGACTTATTTATGTTAAAACTAGTATTTTATAAAAATAAAAGTTCAAAATATATTATCCTTTCTAAACTGGCACTTCCTAATTATTTGAAAAAACATAAAATTATCAACTTTTATAAACAACATATAAATATACAAAATTATGTATATCAAACAATAATTTAAATATTTTTTAATTTTTTATAGGCAAATATTTGTTTTAATTTATAAAGATAATATATATATATATAAAACTTTCATACAAATAAAATATACGGTAATCGTGTAAAGATTAAGTATATTTAATAACTATTTCAAAAATATAATATTTACTTGATTTCTAGATTTAACTATCTGAATTGTTTTTTTCTAATCTAAGTTCAATTAATTAAGTGATTTATAAAACAAGAAACAATAAAAAAAAAATCATGAAACTGACTTTGTTTTAATTCTTTTTTATGTGTTCTTGGGTATTAAACCCATATTGAACCTCGAGAGAAATCTCATAAATATCTTAAAAAAAAATAAAACAAAGTGTTTTTTTAGAATATAAAAAAATGCAAAGATGAAAGAGTTTCAATAGAACTCAAAATAATGTCGTACATGTGTATTTGTTTGTTTATTAAGAATATTTATCATGAAATGTATCCATATATTAATCATGTTTAAGGAAGATTGATTTGTGATAAGGTAGAAATGGTGTAAATGTGCATATATTAATAGGGAGAAATTATATTTGTCAAAGTAAGAACAATCATAAAATGTTTAGAAGATAAAATAGTCATAAAATGTGGACACCAAAAAGTCATATTTTCATTATGTAATATATAGTATATAATATAATATCATATATTATAAATCATAGATATAGTTGGACAATTATGTATGTTAGATATCAATATTTTAAAGTAATTTTTTGCTTAAAGTTATAAAATTTGTTTAGTGGTAAAGTTTATGTTTGGGAAGTGAGAGGTTGTGGGTTCAAGTTTCTCTTATGATAAAATATTCTTTTTCAATTTTAAAATAAATATAATGATAGAATAAATATTTTGAAAAGTATACATCTAAAAAGAATAAGTATATATGTGTCACAACCCAAGGCACAGCTAGAATTTATCAAATTATTGTTTTTCTTAGACAAAAGTGAACACTAAAAAGAATTCTTTTCAGTCTAACCAAATTAATGACCTGTAAAGGGAAGTTGATATTTATGTCTCCTTTCTTTAATGATATACCTCTTTGTAATATTTTTAAATATTTTTTTATAAATAAATATTAATGATTATTGTATTAATTTTATTAGTGAAATTAGTGGAAGAATCCATAATATCTCTTTTTTATCCCTACATCAACTTTATAATTTTTTTTAAAAATATCCTTATTTAAAAAATTAATTTGAGAAATGTGTTAAAATTGGTTAACATATTGAATGAGGTTTATCATTTTTTTTTAAATAATATTTTCACGCTAATCGGTATCACGAATACGAAATGACATGTGACTTGGTCAAGTACAATGAAAATATGGAAATTTCAACTTCTACCTAGTTTCAGTTCAAAGTCATTGGTAATTTGTCACTTTACTTTGCTTTTTTTTTGTTGAATTTTTTCGCTTTAGTTAATTACAATAATATACTAATGGGCAAGAATGTTAGAAAATAAATCATATTCTGAAATTATTGAGATAAAATATTGTTATAATTATCCATATTAAAATAGTTGATTTACAGATATAATCTTGCATTATTATAGGAACAGAATAGCATAACTGTATGGATAAAATATCGTAATTATGGATATTTCCTCTTGTATATATTTCTGATATTTTCATTCAATCAAACATAAGACAGAATTCCTTTTATTTATCTTCTTTACATGGTATCAGAGCAGAGACGATCCTCTACTAAATCATTGATTTCCTTTCCTTGTTTTCATGGCTAATAATGGAAATGGTTCTTATTCTCTCCATCATTCTGACCATCCTAAAATGGTCCTTGTTTCCAAATCTCTAGATGGAGACAACTATTCGACTTGGCGTAGAGCCATGGTCATCTCTTTGAATGCAAAATCCAAATTGGGTTTTGTTGATGGAACTCTCAAGACACCTTCTGTCGAGACTGAACCAGAAGAATATATAGCATGAAAAAAATGCAACAACATGGTGTTATCTTGGATCTTTAATTCTTTAACATGCCATATTGTAGACAATGTTATTTTCTATGAGACTGCTCATGAAGTTTGGGAAGATCTTCAAAATCGCTTTTCTCAAAGTCATGCACCACGGATTTTTCAGATTGAGAGAAACATTGCTTGCTTGACTCAAGATCAAATGACAGTCACAACCTATTACACGAAGTTAAAAAAATTATGGGATGAGTTAGGTTCCTATAGTAATGCAACCTGCACTTGTGGAACAGATAATAAAAGGAGCAAATTGATGCAGTTTCTTATGGGGTTGAATGACTCTTATATTGCTATTCGTGGCCAACTCCTTTTAATGAATCCATTGTCTGATGTTACACAAGCTTATTCTTCCATCATTCAAGAAGAAAAACAGCAACATTTGGGCACCACATGTGACACAATAGAAGCTTCAGTCATGGTTGTTCAGAAAAATGAATTAGCAGCCCTTGTTGCTCGACGCAAACAAGGTCCTTTTTCTCATCCTAATCAGAAGTCGTTGCATTTTTCTCATTGTGATAAAAATCATCATACAAAAGAAACATGCTAGAAGTTACATGGTTATCCTCCTGAACACCCAAAACATGGAGCAACTAAGAATGCTTATTCTAATCACAATGAGAGTAGTCAACCTTCAGCTAATAATATCACAGTGACTCCAATGATGCAACAGTTGCAGTCTGCAATGACTAGATTAACTGAATTACAACTTCAACAAATGCACAGATAATAAATCGTCTCAGTCAGCTAATTCTAAGGCCAACACCACCAATGTTTCTTCAGGTTTGTCACCACCCAAACTTATAATTGATAGTGGGGCCACCGATCACATTATTTCTTGACCAACCTTGCTTGTCAACAGTAAAGAAAACACTTCTTTACCACCAATTGTTATGCCGAATGGTGAACATGCCCCAATTATCTCTACTGGGACTTTACCTTTAAGTCCAATTGTTTAATTAAAAAATGTGCTTGGGTTGCCATCTTGCAAAGTAGATTTGATGTCAGTAAGTCGAGTTACAAGAGATTTAAATTGTTCAGTAATTTTCTTTCCTTCTAGGTATATTTTGCAGGATTTAATGACGAGGATGACAATTGGTTTGGGTAAACAACGAGGTGGACTCTATTACTTGGTTGCAATGACATCAAATAAGTCACAAACTCATATTCAATCGTTAGCAGCCCATGTCACCAAGTCATCTCCTTCTTCAAACAACTCTACTACCTTGTGGCATCGACAACTAGGACATCTATCTCCATCTAGATTAGATTTCATGGCTAAAAATTTGTTAAATTTCTCTTTAGAATCAAATAAAACTTGTGATGTTTGTGCTCTTGCAAAACAGACGTGACTTGCTTTTCCAACTAGTTCAATTTCTTCAATTAATCCGTTTGAATTACTTCATTGTGATATTTGGGGACCATATAAAATTCCTTCTCTTTCTGGTGCTAGGTACTTTTTGACTATTGTGGATGACTTTTCTCGCTTTACTTGAATTTTTTTCATGCATCATAAAAGTGAAACCCAACGTCTTCTTACCAATTTTTTCTCTTTTGTCAAAACCCAATTTAATACCAATATAGCCAATATTTGGGTTGACAATGGAAGGGAATTTTTTTCTATGCGAGATTTTTTTACACAACAAGGTACCACTTACCAACATTCTTGCACTTACACACCACAACAAAATGGGGTTGTCGAGCACAAACATAGATATATTCTTGCGTCAACACGAGCTCTTCATTTTCAAGCTCATCTTCCCTTACAGTTTTGGGCAGAATGTGTCTCCACTGCTGTCCATATAATTAACAGGTTGCTCACACCTCTTCTTTCACGTCAGACACCTTTTGACCGTCTATATAGTAAAATTCCTTCTTATTCACATATTAGAGTTTTTGGATGTCTTGCTTATGCTACTAATGTTCATGTTTCTCATAAGTTTGCTCCCCGTGCCCAAAGATGTATTTTTCTCGGTTATCCTCTTGGCCAAAAAGCTTACAAGTTATCTGATCTTGACACTCACGAAGTCTTCACTAGTCGTGATATTGTTTTCCATGAGGATACTTTTCCGTATGAATCCATTAACACTTTCCCAACCACCATAGACACTGTCATACCTAATGCTATTTAAGATAATCCTCCTTCTGAACCTCCTTCATCCACTGAACCAGCACCTATAGAAAACATATTTGTGCCTCCCATAACTTCCCCACCCATGGCTCTCTTGCGTCGTTCTCAACGATCTCATGGTCATCTTGCAGCTTTGCAAGATTATATTTGCAATCAAGTAGTGTCTCTCGACCCATTGTCATCCTCATCATCTTTTCCAAATAAAGGTACACGATATCCTATCTCCAATTTTATCTCTTATGATCGATACACACCTTAACATCATTATTTTATTGCCACTATTACTAATGATATTGAACCTACATGTTATGATTAAGCTGTTTCTCACATTCATTGGCAAGAGGCAATGCAATCTGAGTTGGCTGCTTTGGAGGCTAATAATACTTGGTCTATCACAACTCTTCCTCCTGGTAAGCAGGCTATTGGTTGTCGTTGGGTGTATAAAATCAAGCGCAAATCTTATGGCTCCCTTGAATGATATAAGACGCGTCTAGTTGTCAAGGGATATACACAACTGGAAGGTATCGATTATCATGAAACCTTTTCACCTACTGCTAAAATGGTTACAGTAAGCTGTTTATTAGCTTTGGCTGCTGCTCAACATTGGTCTCTTCATCAACTTGATGCCCATAATGCTTTTCTTCATGGTGATCTTTCCGAAGAAATCTATATGTCCCTTCCTTCTGGTTTTCAGCGACAAGGGGAGAATCTTGTGTGTCGCCTCAACAAGTCCTTATATGGATTAAAACAAGCCTCTCATCAATGGTTTGCCAAGTTCTCTACAGCTATTCAAGCTGTTGGTTTTATTCAATCAAAAGTTGATTACTCACTGTTTACATGTACAAATGGCACGTCATTTACATCTTTGTTGATCTATGTCGATGATATTCTCATAACTGGTAATGACCTATTGCAATATCCAGTCTTAAACAATTCTTGCACAATCGTTTTTGGATAAAAGATTTGGGTGATCTTAAATTTTTTCTGGGTATTGAGGTCTCTCGTTCTAAGAAAGGTATTTTCTTATCACAAAGGAAATACACTTTGGAAATTGTCAAAGATGGTGGGTATCTTGAAGCTAAGTCCGTGGATTTTCCCATGGAACAAAATATAAAGCTTTCCGATGAAGGGGAATTATTAAAGGACCCATCAATATATAGGCGATTTGTTGGTCGCTTAATTTATTTGACAATTACCCGTCCAGATATCACCTATGCAGTGCACGTACTGAGCAGATTCATGCACGCTCCATGTAAGTCTCATATGAAAGTTGTAATGCGTGTGCTACGATATTTAAAGAATAACTCAGGTCAAGGTCTATTTTTCCCTTCACAAAACGATTTATCTTTGCGTGCTTTCTGTGATTTAGATTGAGGAGGTTGCCCAGTATCCCGAAGATCAACTACAGGTTATTGTGTTTTTTTTTTTATCTTCTCTCATCTCTTGGCGAACAAAGAGGCAGAAGACGGTTTCTCTATCCTCAGCAGAAGCTGAATATAGAGCACTAACTGGTACTTGTTGTGAGTTGACTTGGTTACGATCATTGCTGAAAGATTTACGGATATTGTATCCAAAGCCGGCATTGGTGTATTGTGACAATAAAGCAACCTTACATATTGCAGCTAACCCGGTATTTCATGAAAGAACTAGACACATAGAGATGGATTGTCACTTCATTCATGATAAGATTCAAGATGGTTCAGTCACAACTAAATATGTACTTTCAGCTGAACAACTTGCGGATGTGTTCACCAAACCACTGGGAAAAGAAATTCTTGATATTCACTCTCCAACTTGAGGGGGAGTGTTAGAAAATAAATCATATCTTGAGATTATTGAGAGAAAATATTGTTATAATTATCCATATTAAAATAGGTGATTTACAGGGATAGTCTTGCATTATTATAGGAACAGAATAGCATAATTGTAGAGATAAAATATCCTAATTATATATATTCCCTCTTGTATATATTTATGATATTTTCATTTAATCAAACATAAGATAGAATTCCTTTTATTTATCTTCTTTTACAAAGAAAATTAAATCCTTTACATGTACTTGGGTATATAATTTTTAAATATTTAAAATTATAAATGTACTTATGTAAATTATGTCTGTTTCTTCTCTATCTGTTGTTGTTTGAACACCTTTTTATAATTATAACGGAAGTTTAATAAGGAACAAAAGCAAAATTTTGAAAATGTTAAGGTTAAACTGAAAAATTAATTCAGAAGCTAAACTTGGAAAAATTTCAATTTGTAGAGACATTTTGATATATTATTTGTGTTTGGATATGATTGTTGACACAAATGTGTTTAAGGCAAAACCATTTAGACCATTCTCTTATGCACCTCATGCATTTAAATATGCATTTAAGTTTCTCAGCTATCAAATGAAGATCACCATAAAAAGTATAATGTTTAAATCATAATCATGAGATAAAAAATAATATAAATTAGTTAAATATTTTACTGTTAAAATATTAATATTTGCTAACAATAATATTACTTGAGAAAAGATTAATATTTAACGGTTAATATTCTATTAAATAATTATAAATTTTTTGTCTTGAGTTTAATAAAATAAATAAAAACTTTGCCTTCAACCTCAAATATCCTAAACACGCCCGTGTTGACAATGACAAGTGCTTACATAATTTTGGTATATTTTTACATTAACGCTTATAAAATGTTTTCTCATTTTATAAATTAAATAACTCAACATTAAGAATATGTTTAAAAATAAATAAATAATAGCTTAAATATGATCGAATTTAGTCTCATAAAGTTCACGTTTTTTTTTATTTTGATTTCCGTAAATTTTTTTTGTTCATTTTGTCTTTGAAAGTTTGCATTCTTTTATAGCATGTGTTCGGTTTTAGTCTCTATAGGTTTTTTTTATTCATTTTTAGTCCTAATTAGTTTTTTTATTGTATTTTAATCCTTTTAAGATTCCAATTTTTTCATGTAACTTTGCACTTTAAGAACTAAAATTATAAAAACGCTAAGTGGAAAAATAAAAAATTTACAAAAACCAAAATTAATAAATTAAAATAAAAAACTTGCAGTAGCCAAAATTTAAAAAAATATTAAATTAAGGTTGGCAAACAACAGTTAAAGACAATTGTTATTTTATATTTTTACTTTGTCATAGCCAATATTTTATTTTGGAAGTCACTGCTAACTAAGGATACATCATTCAGGTGATGTTGTCTGTAAATGGAGTTTACTTTTTCTGACAGAATATTCTTTTAACTCGGTAGTATATAAAAGTATTGTAACCAAAAAATATAAGAACAAGCTATAGGGGGCATAAAAATTGTACTAGGTGTCACGAATCATATATATATATATACAGAGAGAGAAGGTTAGGGAAATTATTTTTTTCCTTATTACTGTATTGACAAGTGTACTATTTTATAATTTTTTCTCTTTTAAGTTTTATTTTTTTTAATTTATTTTGATTTGTTATTTGCTTTTGTCTTTTAGTTGTACTTTTAAATTATTTTGGTTGTTATTTTTTTAGTTTATAATCATATTATTTAATTTTTAATTATTATAAATTTAAATTACTTTAATAAAAATATGTTAAATATTTTTTTCAAAAAATTATCTTATTAAATTAATCCTTTGTTTATTTTAATTTTAAATTTAATATATATCTTTTATTATTTTATTTCTTTAGGATTGTGTTTTTTTATTATTTTGTTCTTGTTATATTTATATATTTAATATATTAAAAATTAATTATTAAATGTTTTAATATATGATAAAATAATTTTAGTGTATGATAAAATATATTTATTAAATATATATTATATTATAAAACACCTTTAAATTACTTTAATTAAAATATGTTAACTTTTAATATTTTTCAAAAAATTTCCTATTAAATATATGAGTTTAATTGGTATACACTGTCACAGTCAATCATGACTTTTCATTTATGTGAATTCTAAAATAGTAATAAGTAAAATCAACAAATCTACCATGAATGAAGGGTTGTGATTGAATGTTAGTATAAAAATTTTTATACTGACAGTGTATACCAATTAAACATTAAATATATTTAATATAAAAATAAATTTACATTACTTTAACAAAAATATCTTGAATTAAATTTTATATAATAATTATATTTTACTTTTTTTACATCTATATTTCTATTTTTTTAATTTATCTTTCTTTTTTTCATCTTTTTTAATATTTTTTGTCTTTTCAATTTTGTTTTCTTTCTTAATTTTTTTTCTTTTTTATGTTCCTTATGTTATTTTTTTCTATTTTCATTTTTATGTTATTTTAATTATTTTCTTTCACTCTTTTATATTTATATTTCTGTATTTTTTATTTCTTTTTTATCTTGTTGTTATACTTTTTTATTTTCAATTTCTTTATCTTTCCTAATTTCTTTCTTCCTTTTTTTTATATGTTATTTTATTTATTATCTTTTTATTTCTTTAGGATTATGCTATCTTTATGTTCTTTCTTATTATTCTCATATTTACATATTTAATATATTAAAAATTAAATATTAAATATTTTATTATATGACAAAATAATTTTAACGTATGTTAAACAATATTTTTTAATTTCTTTCTTCTTTTCTTTCTTGATATCTTATTTTATTTTTTCATTTTGATTATTTATGTTATTTTATTTATTATTTTGTATCATTTTATTTCTTTAGGATTATTTTATTTTATGTTCTTTTTTATTATTTTTTATTTTTATATTTATTTATTTATATATTTAAAAGATTAAAAATTAATTATTAAATATATGATTTTATGAAAAAATAATTTTAGTGTATTTTAAAAAAAAATAATATATTACAAAATAATTTTAAATTACCTTAATAAAAAATGCTAACTTTTTATTTTTTAAAAATATTATATTAGTAAATATATTTAATATAAAAAAAATTTAAATTACTTTAACAAAAGTATCTTGAATTACATTTTTTAATTTATTTATAATATAAAAGATAGTATCATTAACAGAATCGGGAAATTATATTTTATTAATATTTATAGATTTTCTTTTGTGTGCAAATTTTATTTGATAAAAAAAAATTATGCATCATAAGTGAAATAAATATATGACGTTTAGAAACATTACTTTTAGTATCTCTCTCGTCTCACTATCATTTTCTTCATCCACACTCTCTCTCCTTTTTCTTCACCTCTTGGTTCCTATTCTCATATAAATATATTTAATATTTCTTGTTTAAATGTGAAATTTATTTTAAAATTTGAAATAAATATTGTTTTAAATAACACAAAAAATTTGAAATTTGAAATATATATTTTTTTAAATTTGAAATAAATATTTTTTAAATAACTAAAAAAATTGAAATTTGAAATAAATATTGTTTTAAATTTGAAATTTAAAATTTAAAATTTGAAATAAATATTGATTTAAATAACTAAAAAATTGAAATTTGAAATAAATATTGTTTTAAATTTGAAATAAATACTGTTTTAAACAACTAAAAAATGTGAAATTTGAATTATAAATATTAATAAATATTGTTTTAAATAACTAAAAAATTTAAATAAATATTGTTTTAAATAGTTAATAGTAAAAACCATGAATATTAACATTTTGAAAATCATAACAAGACTTGTTAATAAAAAATAATAGTAACAATGAAAACTCATTAATTACATGTAATAAATTTATTACTGCAACCACTAGTTTGACTTCATGAATTTATAACTCAACTTTTTTTTACTCTGGCAATGGTTTGCCGGAAAGAAAAAAAAATTGAAGATATATTAGTATTTTTTATCGAAGTAGGTGGGATTTCAAATCTTAGTAAGTGTGAATTAAAAAACCCTAAATGCATATGTTATGTATTCGGCCCAGATTATCTTGAACAAGTTATCGAGAATTTCTCTCTGCACCTCCATAACCTTATGAAATCTCTAAAATACTCTTAAGTAAAAAAAAAGTAAGAAATGTGTTTGCCCCATAATGTATATTAAATGTCCAACAAGAAATATATGATACTCCAGACCCTTAATGCAGAACCATAAAATCCCATTTGACCCTTAATGTATATTAAATGTCCAACAGGAAATATATGACACTCCGGACCCTTAATGTAAAACCATAATACCAAATACATACTCCAGATGTCAAATGTATATTGAATGTCTGGATGTAGTTTTTTTTACAAGTCCGAACAGGCTCATCCGGACTTGTAAAAAAAAATTCATTTTTTTTTTAGAGGCACAAGAGAGGTAATTAAATTTATACTTTTTTAGCCTAAAACATTTTTGTCATTTTAAAAAGTTATGGAGGTGAGAAACTATGAAGGTGCAGGGAGAAATTCTCCAAGTTATCACTTTAAAAGAAAGAATACACAGATTAGATATAATCAAATAATGAATTTCTTTTAACATCCTCTCATTTGTTATTCACACCCCGATATACTTTGACATTTTTTAACCTATTGGATCAACTGATCCAGAATATAAATTTTAGGCATTCCGAATCAACTGATCCAAAACACCTTAAAATTTATATTATCAGTTAATCAAGGGTATGTTAGGGGGGGTGGGGGTTTGGGTTATTTTAAACGTTGTGGAGGTACAAATAACAAATGAAGGATGCTAAAAGAAACTACCTCAAATAATTGAATACTTTTGTCCATTAGAAAAACAAGTCTATGTCATAAAAGTGTTCATGGATCTGAATCAATCTATAAATACAAATTGATCCAATTAAATCTTGAAACCAATCAAGACATAATCGAATCAAATCCTATCTAATCAAACAATTAACGGCTTTGATCATACATTTGAACTTTGAAAATTCATAAATTCATAAACCATTTCATTCAATTTAAAGTTTAATTTTTATTTTATAATATATATATATATATATATATATTTAAAAAAGTAAATAAAAAATTGGCAATACAATTAAATATTATTTCAAAATGAAAGAATTAAAGTTGAAAAAGAATACATTAAGTATTATAGTTATAAAAATTACTAAGTCATTAAATTTTATTGGTTTTAACTTTTAAAATTTATATTTTATTATTTATAAACTACTTTTCTATGTAATTCTATGTTATTTTGAATGTTTTAGTATTTTGTTTACAAATATTTATGTTTATTATTTTATTTCTTATTTTTATAAAAAACAAAATAATTCTAAAATATTTTCTTTATAACATGTGAATTTAATTCGATCCATTCTTAATCGAATTGAATCGGATTGAATTACTTGTTTTTTCTTTTTCTTTTTTTTTTCTTTGTAAATCTGATTTGATACTATCCAATTAAATTTATTCAGATCGGGTTATTCAAAAATCCGATCTAATCCCATCAATAAACACCCTACCATGCCATGGAGTTGCAAGATAGTCCTTCCAAGAAGCAGAGAATAAAAAAAGATATATGTTCACCCAAAAAGGAGTATTTCTACAGGAGCCTGATAAGCGAAGTCCTTCCAAGATCATTTTCTTTGTACAAAAGGAAAGACCCAAATTAGAGATACACATATACAGGACGAGTAGGAGTGGCTCAATCCAACTCTTCAGCATTCGCACCTCCAGTTAGTTTAAGGAAGGGAAAATGTTAACACTTAACAAACTTCAACTATGTTCACGCCAGAAATGGTA
Organism: Psophocarpus tetragonolobus; assembly: GCA_037954015.1. NCBI lineage: Eukaryota > Viridiplantae > Streptophyta > Magnoliopsida > Fabales > Fabaceae > Psophocarpus > Psophocarpus tetragonolobus. The sequence continues at coordinate 765,624 of JAYMYS010000033.1, read as the reverse complement.
AACATTACCAAGATCCGATCGCAAAAGTCTCAGATACCACTTCCAATTCTAAAATCTGAAAGAGTGGCAGATTCTTTAACCTCAACTGTTTATGGTGCTTCCTTCTTGTCAAGCCCGAAAAACGAACAATTCTGGAATGCATCCAGACTGCTGGCTATCAAGCGATTCAGGCCACTAAGACTATCACTAAAAATTAAATCTTCACTATGGTACTTTGTTGATGATGGTATATCCAATTCCAAAGGTCCCAAAGAATCAGGCTGCAACATGATTAAATCAAAAGACAGTGGGAAATAAAATCAGATGCATTTTATATATGTACTTCTATCAATAAATATCATAATACCAATAAATACATTCAGTTCAGTTTTTTAACTTCATAGATTTATTATTTTGTTTGATAGTTCAAAGTGGCAGTATTTAAAAACGACAGTAATGACTCCCTGACATAAGCTTAATGAACCCAAACAGGTGTAAAAGAGACATGGATTTTGGACCAGGGAAAAGCTAGAGTATAAAAAGAAACATACCCAGTACATATCTGCTAGCGCACTAAAATCCTTTCCTAAATGGTCCTGGACATCTGCATCAGACTCGGAACTGTCCATAGGCACAGGGCCTGTTTGAGCAAAATCATCCGCAAGCCTCTCTCTTTCAGGAGACAGCTGCAATACATACTATGAAAATTAAACTTTATTTTACTTCCCCAGCAATATCTAGTAATAACAATTAAGTTATACTACCTCATCCAATTTCTCAAAGCTTCTTTCAGGAACCTCTTTCTCTGACTCTACCGAAGCAACTAAAGATAAACAAGGACGACATTCACGAAGAAGAGGGTCTTTTCTAAATAAAAAGGCATCACAAGTTTCTTCAGCATCCCAGATGGAAGACATTTGGGATGTCAGAGATGATTGTCCCATCTTTTCTTGGTGTCTACATATGTGAGCAGCAATAGCAGCATCAAAAGAGTCACTACTAAAAGGAATTTGCTGAACATCTTGACAATTCTCAGCAGTGGGAAGATTGATGCAGTTATCTTCGAGATCCTGGGACACTCCTGAAAGTAGGTCCCCCACACTAATGTTGGTAAGACTGTCAGCCCACTCTCCAGCTGACAGTCCTGTTCCACTGCTTACTCTCAACTCATCCTGATTATAAATAACATTTTAAGTTATGGCTGCTGATAATGACACATTATGGAATGTAGCTAACCAAATAAAATCAGCATATACCAAATACCAATCAACTTTGAAGTGCATATTTGGAACATAACAATCAACAAACAGGGGAGATAGTCCCAAGATGGCAAGATCTCAAGAAATGAAAAAAAAAAATGAGAGGATGATAATTACCATATCTTCCAACAGTGTAGTCACAGCTCCATCCTTAACATCTTTTCCATGCCAAGATGTATTGGCCCTAGGATGAGATTCCTCCACTCTTGTATTCTGCCGAACACTGTTGTCTCTAGTATCAAGTGAATCAGTTGAAGCAGTTACAAGAGTATGGTTTCTGTTCATGGATGCTCTGCATTCTTCAGAGATCTCCATGGAATGAGCATTAGTTGATGGCATAGGAAATGGAACCGAATTCATAATCCGTTCCTTATTATTGTCCACACTAATTTTGGATTGTCTGCGCATGCAGCCGGAAACTACAGGCATTTGCATATTTAATAACCCAAGTTCAGTATTGGAGAGCCAACCATACCTTCATAAAGATAAACAAATATGATCATTAGTGTTAGTGTACAACATGTGTCAGACATAGCTGAGTAGGTGACTTATACATTTAGAAAAGTCAAATTAAAATTAATATTAAAAATAATGTCTCTTTTTTTAGGTTCATTATCATAGGATGAAGGAGAATAAACCAATGTTTTTAAATCGGCCAAGAAACTAGTTAAAGGTTCAATGTAGCTGAGCAGATATTAATAAAATAATGATAATTAATAAATAATAATGAAAATAAATAAATATATATAATATCATACTTCTAAACAAATTAAAATAGAATAGTTTTTATATTTAAAGTACACATGAAGTCTAAATTAAATATATCATATAATACTGGAGTCTAAATTTTAATAAAATAAAAATATAACATTTATTAACAATAAAAAGTGTACATTAAGAATAAAAAATAAAATGACAAATTAATATAAAATAGAATGATAAAAATTAAGATACAAAAAAATTGTAAATTAATAATGAGTAAATTATATATTTTATAAAAAAGGTAATTGATAAAATAATTTATACCTATTTGTAAACCTTACTAAATATGAATTTTTATAATATCTTTAAAATATTTCACATTAAAATTTAAATTAAAAGAAAAATAAAATTAAATTAAAAATTAAAAAATACTAGTTCAAGGTGGTTTTATGCACTGTTTCGTGACCGGTTTTGACTAGTTCTCACTAGTTTTGATATCGTCCGACTTTTTGGAGTAAGTGAACCAATTACCAAAATGGTTCCTGACTTCCTGGTACAACCCATCTGTCCAGTCCAAATTTTGAAAACTATGGAATAAACAACAATAAAAAACAAGAGTAGATAAAAAAGATACCTTAAACGGAATATGGGTGGATTTCCAATCATTGCATATATATCTGCTGCACTAAGAGTAGAACCCTGTGTCCATCTCTGATAATTAACCAAGTTTTCTCTTTGAACACCGTAAGGAAAAAGCAATAATTCTCCAACTGCTATGCTTGAATTACCCCATTTACGGTTTAGATGTTCTAAAATTGATGATATCTTCTTTCGAGTACTAAGTGTAAGCTCCAGGTGTGGATTATGTTTATCCTAGGAAGAAAAAAAAGGAAAACATTAAAATATATGATAGTTTCCAAATGCATATTTACATTGATACAGTAAGATGCTTGGTTGTTTTCTTTTATACTCACCATTTCCAATGCTCTTCGAGTAGGTTCATCAATCGGGAATAATTGGAGCTTTAATTTAATACTATTATTCACATTGTTATCAACAAATTGATTTTGTGGACATGTGGGTAAAGAGGGCAGACCACAATCAGAAGGTTCAGAATATTTTTCTCCTGGAATGAACATTAAAAAAACAGTGTGAAGTTATAGAAGATCCACGAAAGCCCTTGTGGAAGCCAGGATAGGGTAAAACTACAAGTGTGGTAGCTACCTAGATTCTCCTGCTCTTGTTCAATCTCTTTAACAGTTGCAGCTCGCTCCAAATGCTCGGCAGCATCTGCAACTAAAGAAACACCAGCAATTGCAGCCTTCTCCCATTTCCTATATGCAGCTGTTGAAATCATACCTGAGAGAACAATTTTTTTACTGTAAAGTAAAAAATTTACTTATGGAAATTTACTTTAAATATATAGGAAAAACTAATTCAAAGCAGACTGATAAAAGATATCTTGAAGGGAATTGAAACATAATCACCAGATCTCTTCCGTTGCCGTGTTGGTTTCATGGCATTTGAATCTCCCTTAGTGTTACTACGACTAACACCCATGTTTACATTGCGCTTTGTTGATGGTTTTGAAGGTCCCAATTTTAAAATATTTTGACTGTCAACAAGAACAAGTTTAACTGCACGGGCATCATTTCCCGACGCTCTACTTTGATTTGAGTCTGTAGTAGGTGCAGGAGGAAGACAATTACCCCCCTGTGAGGGTCGCTTCCTTACATTCTTCTTCCGGTCCTTCAATAATTGGTGCTCCTTTGTGACAAAAAACATAGGTCAGCTCAGGCACATGCAGAAGATATAAATAAATAAAAACATAAATTCTCAGACAATATAAATAGCCTTTACTAACCAAGGCTTCTAAAAATATTTTAAATCTCCGGGGCTTCAGGTGAAGCTTTGAGGCTTTGCAGCTATACTTTTCTAATAAAGACCACCTGTGTCAAAAGTGAGAAACTTTCAATGCAAAAAACTACCATAACAATGTAGTAGTACTATAGTAGTAATTTGGATCACAGACTAACATAATCAGTGAGGAAATTGTCAGTCAGCAATGGGATTTGAACTGTAGCCAGTTGCCCACATGATGGCAGGAGGGTGATGAGGAAGAAGATAATGAATACGTTACAAGGTTAGAGAGTGAAAGGGATGAAAACAACAGGAGAGAGAAAGAAGGAAGCAGGCATGAAGTGATTGAGGTGGACAGGATAAGGGGGGTTGGGAAGAATATAATTCCCCTTGTTATTTCTTTTTTTCTTCATTTCTCTAATATTTTAGTCTTAACTCTTAAGCAGAGGTATACTAACTGTATCAATGGAGCTTAGTCTCCTTTATTCCAAATTTCTATTGATAGCCACAACATTTAAGTTTTCTATCTAATGCAGTTGTTAACATTAATTAAATTATACGAATGCCACAACACATTATTGAATACATCATTGTATGATGGTGTAAAATTCTTTTCACTAATAGTGGATCAATATAAAATTCAAACCAGAAACCAATTAGTTATCTTTCAAGACAGATACTCTTTTAACATTCACACATTTACATAGCATAGGATCTCTATTGCAGACAGCCTGGTTAAAATCCCAATATACTTTTCAGTCATTGAAATAACAGGAGACACTTAAAAGTCATGAATGGACTAGGAAAAATGCTTGATAATGGATCCTGACAAATTCATTCCCAAAATAAAGTGTCATTTACTGAGTTGATAGGTCTAGTCTATTCTCAAATTAAAAAAAAAAAACAGGGGAGTTATGTATTTTAAACAGATTAGTCAATAATTTCACCCCTTAATATTTTCTTACTACCAAAGATGTTTACCCTTACGGTCTAGCCTAGATATCTGAAGCATCAAATTTGTATCCAGGGAAAGATTCTCCTCCCATTGTCAACCTTTATTTCCATAATTTTCCTTTACATGTATACAATAAATTTGACTAAATTCCAGTTCTTCACCAATGCTCTATCATAAGCCCTGGATTTATTTAACAGAACTAACATTTTAACTTGGTGGACAAAAAGCTAGTCTACATCTTAATCTTACACACAAGTGTGCACACACATGTATATAAACTCATTTAACAAACAACCACTCTGAGTAAATTGTTACCAGCGAAGCATTGCAGCATTAGTATCTTTGGAGTTTTTGGCATCCAAACACAATCCTGGACCAAGAAGTTTGTTCATCCGTCTCACGAGCCGGTAGTAATAATGCCTGACCTGCGAGTCAGCCCAACATGTAAAAAAGGGTGAGAAAACAAAAACTAGTCATGATATTATTGATAAAAAACTAAACATCATCATTTAGGGGAGGAAATGGGAAAAAGGAAACAGTTCAAATGCCTCGTTGAGTTGTAACGCATACCTGATCCTTGTTTTTACTTTGTACACGAGAAGTGATTTTCTCAAAATTCTACATTCAAGAATATTTCAATCAGCAATCATAATGATACCATAAGAAACGAAGACAGAAATATAACAATGCCAAACATAAATGTACCTTCCCAACTTGTCGTAACGCGGTGAAGAAACTTTCCTCTTCTTGTCGAGTCCATGCAGCCCACTGCCTGGTCGGTTTTTTTGTAGCTATATATGGCACCAAAAGCAATTAAACCTTTAACTTATCACCTCAAGAATGACACGCATCAAACCCAACTGATTGCTAAACAAAAAACTAAAAATAAATAGGAATTTAGTATGGAAACAGACCTGGCAGCTGTGGGTTAATAGCATTTACAACAGATGAGGAAACACCAGGATCCCCATTTTGAACTGAAAGAACAGTCTTTGGTTGAAGTTGATCATTTGAATCATGCGAGATTGGCGTCTCAACCTCCATTTTTCCTTAATTACATGCTCCTCCTCCTCCTCCTATTCAAATTCACCAAAGATTCAGTTTCATTGAGAATTAAAATTATTACAGCACCAAAAATCATGCCTCAGCTGCAACACAGGATCATAAGTCAAGAGGAGCAGGGATCGAAATTATTGAACACAGGCATATGTCACAACGCACAATGTAGGTTAAGGCACAGAAAAATTAAAAATTAATTCATACTCGAATTAGTTTTCCACACATACAGTATATTCACAAATATTTAAATGATGCATGGAAATTGTTTTATTCGAATTTCATTGAAACTAATGAACATGAATGGATGACGTAACGGAAAGGAGCATCATAAAATTGTAGTTCGGGGAACGGAAAAATTTACCTTGTGGAGCTATATCTTTCGGTTTGATGAGTTAAGGAAAAGGAATAACGGAGGAATTGCGAGATTCTAAGCGTGGAGATTAGCAAAACGAAGGGAAATTGAAAATCTGTGAACCCTAACGTTATGGCGAATGATGATAGAAGAAGCAAGATCGACGAAGCTGCATCTCTGTTCTTCTAAATCTAAACGCTTCGTTTCCAGTCGTTGCAATTTTAATTTTTTTAAAAAAAAAAGCAATATTCTTTTATTCCTTTTGTATTACACTTCTGTCCCTTAATAAGAATTTTAAAATATTTATGTTTTTTAATATGTAGTAACGAGTTTAACATGTATGCACAGTAAATATAAAAATTGTATACTGACATTCAATCATAATCATTTGTTGAACATAAATTTGTTGACTTTTATTAATTAGTACTTTAAAAGTTAAATACTAATATACCAATTAAATTCTTTTAATATTTACCTTAACAAAAATGTTAACAACATTGTTTGTGTAACAGTCTCTAATTCACTCAATTTTGATGTGTTTTATTTTTCATTTAACAACTTTTTCATCTAATTTAAAAGTGAGATGGAATAAATTTAATAATATTATAAAAAAATGTTAGTCTGAAATATTGTTACTAACTTTTCTTTTTATTATAGGAAAACTTGTTGAATTGGATGAAGATTGGAAATACATTACTCAATGCATTTGGTTGTTAACTTTAATAAAGTCAATCCAACTCAAGGGTGACAAAATATTAAAAACAATTTAATTCAATTGAATTTTTATGCTGTCTCCTTTCTTCTATTTATTGTTGTGCACAAAACATTTTGCTTTTGTAAAGGAAAAAAAAAAACTTGTAAATGAATAACTGAAATCTAGAAGATAGAAGATACCTATACTAACAAACAATGATTTTTATTAATATAATTTTTAAAATATTAATCGATAAAATTAATAAATTTAAAAGTTATAATTAAATAAGGTGTAAAACTTTTTATACATAAGTACTTTTCTCTTTCATATGAACATTTTAAAAATAATATTTTTATAGTAAATAAATATTTATCTTTAGATGGCCAACTAAATTCTTCATTAAATTGTTCAACACGTTCTATTCTTTTTTACATTGTGTACACTCTTTCCCACAATGACTACAAATTTGTAATTCTTGTATTTTGACACTCCTTTCAGACTTAAATGTTATTCAAACTTAAGCTTAGTTATTGCAACGGCCAAAAAACAAATCACACCATGTATCTTAACCCAAAAAACTTATCCAATTATAACTATGCTAAAAAGAGTCATCTTTTAGAGCATTTTTTTATCATTTTTATAAATTATGTTAAGCTAAAATTAAATACTTATTTTCTTCTAATGTTTTAAGATATAATATTTAACCATTATTGAACTTGTTTTGTTGTTTTAAAGATATGATTGGTAAATTTATAAATATATATATATATATATATATATATATATATATATATATATGAAGAGTTAAGGTCGTAAAGGGTGTGAAACATCAATTTGAAATATTTCAACCCTAAAAAATAGGATCTACATTATTAGATGCAAGACTACAAAAAATATGGTTGACTAGAATCATGGAAGACAAATAATGTTTTCTAATATCTAAGTGCAGCAAAATTAAAATTTATATACCATCATAACCATGATTAGAGTTCAGTCAAATGATAGTATACTTAGAAGCTACACATGACACGAAGAAGTAACGGAACATGCAAATTGAAAAAGCAATATAGCTCAAATATTTGCATTATTATGAAGCAATTACATAAAAAACAAGAAGAAGAAAAAAACAAACATGCAAGCATTCAAAAGCACAAACTTGCATAGGTTACCAAGTCTTAATAAATAAGAATGAAACAACGAAAATCAAAGAAGATTGTTGCACAAACACTTATAGCCACCAAAAGTAATCACAAGATACATCTTATAGTAATTAATTTTTAGAAGCAACGCTATGACAAATACCATGAGTTATCATAGGATACAAATAATTAAGACAACAACTAACATCAATTGTCACAAATTTGAATTAAAAATAAAACAGATGAAAGTACAATAATAAAACTGTGACAGCTATGTGTTAAATGAATGTGATATCGATTAGGGGTGAATATAGGTTGAGTTGAGTCAGGTTTAGGCAAATCTAAAACTCAATTAAATCATAAAATATTGAGTTTGGTTTTCACTTTTTTTCGTTAACAAATTCTTTTAGCACTCTCTCATTTCCTATCTGCACCCCTCAATGTTTACAATTTTTTGCAAAATTCCAAAACACCTTCTTCCTTTTTTATCCTAAGTTTTTTTACAAAAGCATCACCCAAATAACGGCTGCATTCGCATTTCTACCTACCTTTTTTAAAGAACACCCTCACCCTTTTCGAACATACATAGCAAAGGAAGTTTCTAAAAATAAAAGTGAAAAAATATATATGTCCAAAGAGGGTGAGCGTGCGAAATTGAGAAACCAATGTAATTTTCAAAGAGGTTAGTAGAGGTGTGCGTGCAGCCGTTATTTGGGTGATGCTTTGTAAAAAAACTTAGGATGAAGTAGGGTGAGGATGCTTTGGAGTTTTGCATAAAATTATAAACATTAAAAGGATGTGAATAAGAAATGAGGGATACTAAAAGAAATTGTCTTTTTCATTAAACTCAACCCAACTCAACTCGCCCTTAAACGGATTAGGTTTAGTTGGGTTAATTGGGTTATAGCTTTAAAAAATATTTTTTTTAAAAAAATTATAATATTATTTTGTTAGCTTTTTTTAATATTTTTTTAAAATAAACTATATTATTTTTATAACATAAAAATAAACAATAAATTATAGTTACAAATTATATATCAAAACTAAAACAAATTAAAATTAACATACAACTAAATTTTCAAACAATAATAATTAAAGAAATATTTGTCAAAATAAAAGTAAACACAATTTGTTTAAACTAGACAAGTCATATAGAAATTACATAATTTGTCCAAACTAACAAAAACATAATATAAAAAACAACACATAATAACAAAACACATAATTTCAAATATATATATATATAATAATAATTTAATATTATGATCGGGTTGGGTTGGCTCTTAAATTCAACTTACGAAACCCGTCACCCAACTCGTAGTAGATTGAGTTAGGTCAGATTTTATCTATTCATAAGAAAAACTCAACTCAATCTATTTGGGTTGAATTAATTTTTTGGATCATCCAACCCAATGAACACCCTTGATACGGATCAACTAGTATGTAAATGTGTAATTTTTTTTGTGATATGAATCAGTTGGTTTGTAGGTGTGTAATTTTTTAAGCCAACGGACCAGCTGGTCTGTAGGTGTCTAATTTTTTAAGCTTACATATCAGCTAGTCCATAGGTGTGTAATTTTTTTTTTATATAGAAGCTAGTTTGTAGAGTTGTAAATGTAAGAATATTTTAAAATTTTAAATACCATAATAAATGGTAAAAGAAATATGGTAAATTAAAAAACAATACCCATAAAAGAATATCTTCAATGCTCATAAAAGCTTAATAATTGCCTTATTTAAAAGGTCAATTACCTTGTTTGGATAAAATAAAACTCAAGGAACCGAGGAAGAGACAAAATAGAACATATGTTCTTTATTTTTTTATATTTTAAATAGATTTATATTATTTTATATTTTTTTATTTTAAAAGTTAAATGTTAGATTTCATTTAATATGTTGGCCTTATTTATTTTTAATTTATTAGTTACAAAATTTTTATGATTATATATAAGAGTGACTTGTTAGGTTTGTAACTATACAAGAATTTCTTACAAAGACAAATAATTAAAATTAAACTTAACTTCTCCTTAAAAAGTAACTTTTAAATTGACAAAATGTTACCTAAATATTGTGTAATGATTTTGTTTGTAACTAGTAAGGCTAGGAATGCAATAGGCTTTTAAGTACCGTGTTATAGTATTTATCCCTATACTCATAGTTTCACGTTAAAACAAAAGTTTAATTGGTATACATTTTCAATGTAAATATTTTTATACTTACATTCAATTACAATCTTTCATTTATGGTAAATTTGTTCTCATTAGTACTTTAAAAGTCACATAAATGAAAGTCATGATTGAATATGACTGTAAAAATCTTTTTCACTAATAGTGTATGTCAATTAAACTCTTAAAACAATGTACTCATTCTTGTATTTGCCTCATACTTATGTGGGTCGCAACTTTGATAATAAATCAACATAATTTACACATAAATAAATATAATATGAAAAATAAGTGAATATAACATTAAACATAAAATAAATTACAACATCATGATTTTTTTTTGTAATTACAAGTACATTTCCAATTTTTTTTTAATTAATTACTTTTGTGTTTTTCTGAAAGAGTGTTAATGTAAGACTGAGAGAAGTATCAATATAGTATTTTCAAACATATAAAGAGTGTTGTTTTAATATTTTTAAACTTAAAAAATAAATTTATTTATAATTAATAAAGATTAGGAAGTGTTATTGTAGTTTGCTTTTAAAATAACTTTTAAGTAATCATAAATTTTGTCCAAATTCAAATATTACAAAACATAACAATTCATAAATATTATGATGTAATTATTTAAATAAAAAGTAAATATTACATTATTCTTAAGTGATATTTTGATATATTTAATGTTGGTTTGTAAAAAAAAATTGTTTTTTCAAGGTCATTTTATGTACATGTATTTTAATTGTGTGCTATGATCAATAAGTTTAGTTTTGTAAAAATAATTATAATCATAAATTTTACATATTAGATTTTGATGATACAACCAACGACTTAAAATATTAATACAAGTAAGTACTTAAATATAAAATTATTAGAATTTAATTTATACAAATAATATTAAATATTATAACTTCATCAACAATTACTCTATAATAATTTAATCTCTTCATTAAATTGTATTTATATCTTATTAAATTTACATAAAATATATAATTTTTTTTATAATTATATTACTTATTGTAGATTATAAATAATCTAAATAATATTTTAATAATAGTTTTACTCAAAATTATAATTATATAATATTATATAACATATTTATATTAAAAGTTTAATTGGTATAACATATTTATATTAAGTGTAACAAATTTTTACACTGACATTCAATCATGATTTTTCATTTAGGTGACTTTTAAAGTAGTCATGAGTAAGATCAACAAATCTACCATGAATGAAGAGTTGTGATTGAATGTCAGTGTAAAAAAATTTTTACACTGACAGTGTATATCAGTTAAACTCTTATATTAATTTATATATATATATATATGTGTGGTATTGTAGCGGTTCACTAAATAAGGCACAATAATTAGTACTTTTTTTAGTAATAGTCCTGATAATAAAACAATTGCATTTACCGAATCATACTTCAAAAGGAAATCTAGATATACTTAAGTACAAATCTTGTTTTTTCAATGCAGATATCAGATGGCATAATACAAAATCACATTTTCCTATGTACAAAAACAGTTTAAAATAAATGAAAATTCCAACATAAAATTCTATTTTTGAAGAAAACTAACTAATAATCACTATCCTTTTCGTAGTGCAAATTACATTAATTTAATTGAAATTGTTAATTTACACTCATCAAAAGTTCCTCTTATCGTAAATTTAGTTGTTAATTTTGTCAGCAATCAAATTCGAAACTATGATGTCTTCTTCTGCTTTTCTCTTCTGGTAGTTTTAAACCACTGGGCACCTTATAACTCCTATTCATCAACAAATTCTCTAAGAGACCAATTCGTGTAAAACAGGAAGGAAAATATGGTAATTCTGTTAAAAACAAATGTGCCAGAGAGCATAGAGTGAATAACATCTTATTGCATGTCCCTAAAATCAAAGCACCAATATATGCCATTTTAGAAGCTTCACCAGTGTTTGCTTGCTACACAATGCTTTCATCTTCTTGTTTGCGTTTGTGTAGAATTCAGAAGTGGCAATCGCGACTTTTTTGCATTTCAATTCTAACCTGCCAAATGAAAGATCTGTCAACAAATACATCACCAGAAGGATTGAGAAGAAAATTACTTAAACATGCATTTAAAGTGCACACCTCTGATAGAAGGGTTTCATGAGTTGCTCAGTGCATAGATGTTCATGGGCTTTGCTTATCATTTCCTCCTATCTAAAGGCAGCCAGTACAATCAACTCGTGGCCTCATCAGTGTGAATTAAAAGAAAAGAAAGTGAGAGAACGAAAGTAAGAGAGATGTATCCTTGAAGGAAAGAAATAAAGCATTTTAAGTGTGTACTTTTTACAAAAAAAGCAATTATCTTTGTTTAAAGGAAGAGGAAAGACTCTGTTTTTGAGAGTAAAAAAGGTGAAAAAAGTTCAAAGGGAGTGGAGAATTACATTCCGATTAACTACTTGTGTATACATTTTCTCTTCTTTTTTTTTTTATCCTCCTCTGCTAGGAGATGAAGATAGTATTGTGAAATTTAAAATAACTCAAGCACCTGCTCAATCCCTTTACACATTTTCTCATATTTTATCCTTCAATAGATATACCAATGGTATGAGGTTGTAATATAACCAAGAGGGGCAAAATCGATAAAGAAAAAAATAGCATCTTTATACAGTTACAGAATCCCTTTTATATAGTTATGGATTAAATTTTCACAAAATATTCAATCAACTTAAAATATTTTAATTTAAATAAGATCTTCATATTCTATTCATCAATTTAAAAAACATTACAGTTTTCAATAATGTATTTTTAAAATATTATAAATTTATTATCAAAATAACTTACTATTATGTCTGAATTTTTATTATATGTATTTTCATTTTTATAATACTATTTTCTATTATTGTAGATTTCAGATTATTACTATAACTGAAAGCAGAGTTTTTTTGTTTTTTCACCAGACGATTACATTATGGTGGCAACAGCTGATTGTAACAAACAAAAAATTCACAATTTTAGCACCACACTACAAGGATATTTGTCAAAAGGGTGGACAAATGTTATGAGAGGCTGCTACTTAAAGGAAGTTAGTAATGCTCATAATCATACAAAACTGGTGTTTCTGCTCCATCTAGTCATCATGAAAGAAAGTTGGATGAGGAGGGCAAAGAATCACTCTTTGATAAAAACGTTATTCTTTCCCATTATTTATTCCTAGACTTTGAAGAAGCCCATTTAAAGTAACCGCAGTTTGCTTCAGGATTAGATGCAGGGCCCTGTAAGTGGAAAAACACGTTAATATTCACAACCTATAACATAGCTCATAGGGTGGTGATGCACAAATTATGAAATGACACCCAAGAAAGACAAGATGTCCAACAGAAGATGATCTAGTCCACCAGAAGCGGTGGCGATAACAGTATAGCCTATAATATAACTCATGCAGATGCTTGACAAACTCAAGGATAGCTTATTATAAGTCGATTCCTCTCTTAAAACACATGCTGCTTTATTATTTGGTGCAAGTTTGTTAATTCTTACTTCTTACAGGACTAAAACCTTATTTTGGTCCCCAAAAGAAAGACTATCAATTTTGTACCTAAAACTAAGTTGCTGCATAGTCAAGAGCTCATAAATCAAGTTTACCAACCCTTAACAAACTTATATAAATAATTCCCAAGTTTGATAACCTTACAAATAACTAGAAGATCAACATCGCACTAATTTTAACAAGTGACTAAATTCCTTTGAAGGATAGATGGATTGAGTCCTTACAAAAATCACAGTGTAGAGAAGAAGAATAGTTTTTAAGAGTTAGACATAATCCCCCAAATCACTCAATGGAAACAGGTTACCTCAGCACGTGCACAAACGTAGAATCTGCGGCCAAAATTAGGCCCTTGTTTCTTCACCACCCGTGCAATACAAGGTTCCTTGTGGCCCTTGCAACTAGGTATACTGTTCTGCATCAACTGTTGTATTCTTTGCCACTCCAGTGAAGCCACATTACTCTTTTCTTCCTTTGAGTAATTACCATCTGGTTCAGCTAAAGCCTGATCACGTGCATCAGTATCCAACTCGCGTAGCTTGGGACTGCTACTATGATCAAATGCTGTAGATGTTTCATGTAAATGAGGGCAGGGTTGAGAGGATTCTGCTTGACTATCTGAGGAATCAGTACACGAGTCATTGACACCATTGTCAAGATTTGTACTTTTCTGGAAAAATGACCGAAGTGAGAGCTGAGCCCATTGATTATTTCTAGCTTTTTTCTTGGATATGTTATATTGTCCGGTTATTGATTTTTCATTTTCACTTCTTGATTTAGAAACAGCCTCCAGAGAAGAACCTCCAGAAAGTTTGTGCGGTTTCAAAATGCTACCTTGACAATCCTGGCTAGGAGGAAAATGACATTCATTTAGACTTGTTGCAGATGAACCAGCTCTGTTAACTGGTTCTTCTCTCTCACAAGTACTATCCATTGCAATGTCTTGTGCCATCTTGCATGATTTCATTTGTTCAGAAACTTGTCTTTTCATTAACATTGAGACTGCAAGAAAAGGCTCAGAAAAAAGTAAACAATAACAATCAATAACATCATATGAATAGAGACTCTCATCCAAAGAAGAAATACTGTTTTGTACCTAGAGTTTGCTGTATGCCGTGAACCATTGGAACATATCTAGCAGATAAGGAAGGAGTACTATGCTGAGAGACCTCAGGAATTTCATCTAAAGACATAAAAACTGGAGCATGGTCAGATCCTTCCAGTTTAATGCTACGCCCTCCCTTCCACCTATGGGCACTGAGCAGATCATGAAATCAATTAAACTTATTTCCTTAACCTTGAGGAAGACAAGCATGCAACTATTGAACCATTTGACACAGTAGTGGTGAAGAACCACACTAGTGTAATGTAAAATTAAATGTGCATGCGTAATCCAAAACATAGGGCATGTTACAGTATCACTGAATATCCACGATTTACATAAAAAATAAAAATATCAATTTAGTTTCAAAGACAAAAAAGCAAGCATTCCACATACAATGATTGTATGTTACCTCTGTGTGCTTTCTGGTTTACACCGTTTGTACTGTGTCAGAATGTCACACTCCTTGACATGGCATCTTATAAAACCATGGCATTGCGGGTCATCTAATTCATCTAAGCATGAACCAGCAAACAGAATATGGTCAATTCTACTTCCAAAGTTAAATACTTCAGCACCTGTATTTTGTGACCAGCAGGTGTATGCTTCCCTTCTGCATACAATCTCAAAATATAAAAATATGAATTAACAAGCTTAATACTGATCATATTGAAGGTGTGACCACAAAATATTGGGAACACAATGTAAAACTAGGAGACAGGAAGAAGGGAAAATAAGTAGGATGATGCATATACTACTAGCCAGCAGTCACATGTACAGAGAAATGTGTTTGACATACAGACTAAAATTAAGATATAAAGCTGATAGTTAACATAAATTTTTTATAACCGAATTTGGAAAATTGAAAAGGTAACTTCAATTAGAAAGCAACATAATCCCATATAAAGGTAAAATATATTATACTTAAAAAATATAACAGATGGCAAGATAAGAAGATTTTGAAAAAGAACAGAATTAAAACGTTCTCCAATCTACATTTTCTGACAAGGCAATGTTCATTACGTATCAATATCAGGAATTAAATTTCCAATTAAACACTACACATCAACACATCTGATGTTTAACAAAATTGGTAGGTCGAAGATTCATCATACCTATCAGGATGTATTGCTCTAAATACATCAGAAAATCGGCCTCCATTTTCAATCAACATTGATTTGAACCATTTTCTAAACCTAAACATGAATTCAGGTTAAGAGTTGTGATAATCAGTATATTAGACTAAAGATTACAAATACTTTATAGAATGCAGGCAATAAGCTCACTCATTATTTTCAAAATCAGGTCCAGCATCACATCGATCAATTGCAAATGGGGCAATATTGAGATCACCAACAACAAATATTCTCCTTCCTTGATGCAGGAGAGACTCCCATCTTTTCTATTAAAGAGACTATCAACATCAATCAAACAGAAAAATGAAAACTTTCAGCTCTATACAACAAAACATAGGCACCAAAAATGAGCACTGAGCAAAAACTATGATATGTGCACTTTTCTAAAAAGGAGAGTTCCTTTTTTTGACAGGTTAATGTTCATTGAATCATACTAATTTACAGGTAACAGCATAACATAAAAGAAATAGTAATTATACAAATTTTGAAAACTAATTCCAGAGTGTCTTAAAACTCTAAACATAAGCGGATGGACAAGCAATATTCAGGTCAGATTTTCTTAGCAATCATACATTGGATTAACAACTTCAACATTAACAAGTTTGGAGAATCCCAAATTCTAGCTCCACAATAATCAGTTTGTCTTACAATTTACTATGTTACCCCAATAACACACAATTGAAGCAAAAAACTCTACCAAAATCCACATAAGAACAAAAGTCACCATTCGAAGCACGGAAAAAATACTACAAAGCAGTGACTTTCATATTTAGTCATGTCATTCACTGATTCCATTGACATATAAACATTTCAAATACCTGTAGTATCCTGTAAAATTTTTGCTTAAACAGAATCCTTTCCGTGTCATCACCTCCAGCTCGGGGCCCATACACATTGAAAAGAACTGAACAATTCAAACAAAAGTACACAACTATAAATTTCTTCTTTTTCAAGAAAGGAAAAGGAAACTAAGGAAGATGATTAGAATTGGATCACACTCCTTCACACAACACCTGAAAATGAAACTTCATATACAAAGGATACTCACTAAAATGAGTGTGATCTGTGATAATGCATCGGCCCTCACTATCAAGACTTAGAAGCTCATCTTTTGAAAAATCCTCAAGATCTTCCATCAAGAATGGTAATTTATCTTTGCTAATTTGAGAGTCTCCCAAAAGACCAGTAAACCCTTCCTCTGCTGCCAGAGGCAACGCCACTTCATTACTCGAAAATGCAGACTTTACACGACAAAATGTAATAACACCTGCACACTCAACACAATTCTTTGCCTAAGAAGCATGATTGAGACACTCTCCAACACACCATTTACTATTATTGACTAAAATTCATTAGAATTTAGGACTTGATTGGTTTGGTTTTATTTTTTAGTTTTTAAAAAGATTTTTGAAAAGTAGTTTCTAAGAATTGTTTTCTAGAAAAAAAGAAAAAAAAGAAAAAACTTGTTTAGTAAGTGTTGTTTGAAAATTATTTTTGAGATGTGAAAATGAAAAAGAATTGTTCACATTCACAAAAATCTCATTAACTGAAAGCAAAATACAACATATTATCTTTCTATTTTAAGTTTTCAATACAAAAATATAAAACTAAAAGTCAAACCTACTTCTAGACGTTCCTTTTATATTTTAACTAAAAAAACTGTTTTTGAAAAATATTCTAAGCAAACATTCCAGAATGAGTATTTTAGTTTTTAAATACTAAAATCCAAGTTCGAGTTCTTAATCAACGAGTCTCACTTATATTTTGTAATTTGTAATAACATCATGCATAAGGGAATATGTTAAAGAGTTTGTTGTTAAAAAAAAACAATTTTGAAGGTCTTATGATATCCAAAACACAAAGAATAATGAAACGAAGTAGATTGTGTAATAATGGGTTACCGGAATAGCCGGTTCGGCCCTTCTGGGAGGTGCGGGTGCAGGAAAAGAACGATTCGTATCCATCGGTCATGACCAAATCCGCTGTGACATCCTGCCTCCGCAGTTTGGTCTCCTGAAGGAAGAAAGCATTTGTGAATAGAATGAGGAAACGAATGAGAATCGAAAAAGGATGAATTAGGAAGCACCTGAAAACAAACGATGTCGGCGTCGAACGAATTTAGTAGATTCCGAAGAGAACCGAACTGCGCTATGCGCTGTCTCAGACCGTTCACGTTGTAACTCACTATCTTCATTCTCGCTCCTTATTGGCGTTCATTCCAAATCTTCACATCAAACTCAATCACATTTTACTATTCTTTTTTTTGGAGGGATATGTGAATATCTTTATTCAGAAAATGACTTGTAGACCGAGTTTAAAAGGTTCTACACTCCTATGTCCTATGTAACATTGATAATTATTCTCATTTATATTATAATAATTATAAGTTTTAATTTAATATCTTTTTGTAAATTTTTATATTTTGAAATATACTTTATTAATTTTATATTTTTTTTATGATAATATGATAAAAACATGTCACATTATCAATGAATATGAAAAAATGAAAAGGAGAGAGTTTCAATAAAACTCAAAATATTGTCGCACCTTTGTATTTATATGTTTATTAAAAATATTTATCATGAAATGTATACATATCTATATTATTATTTATTAATAAAGGAAATACCCATTTTTATGTCTATCTTTTAAAATACCTATTATACTCTTACACATATTTTAAAATTAAAAAAATAAAATAATTTGTCATAAGAGAGACTTGAACCCATAACCTCTTATTTCCCAAATATATATTTTTCCCTAGACCAACCTTATAACTTTAAGCAAAAAATTATTTTGAAATATTAATATCTATAATGTATAATCTATGATATTATATTATATACTATATTTATACTTCTATACTATTAATAATAGGCATACTCCCTTTTGACGTCCATTTTTTAAAATACCTATTCTATCCTTGCACTTATTTTAAAATTAAAAAATAAATCAATTTGGCATAAGAGGAACTCAAACCCACAACTACTCAAACCCAAAATTAGTGTTTTAAAGTATGTTAGATATTAATATTTTAAAGTAACTTTTTGCTTAAAGTTATAAGGTTGATCTATAGATAAAATATATGTTTTAAAAATAGGATGTTATGGGTTCAAGTCCCTCTTATAACAAATTAGTTCATTTTTTTAATTTTAAAACAGGTGTAAGGGTAGAATAGGTATTTTGAAAAGTAAACATCAAAAGGGAGTATTTCCTTTATTAATAGTATAGATAAAAAATTATATAAATAAAGATTGTGATTACAGAAATTGTGTAACACGAATCACTAGTATGTTTCGATAAGTTGAATAGAATGTGTAAATTATTGTAAATATTTCTTCAATTCTTACTAAGACAAAAAAAAATTATATTATAGGTACATAAAAATTAAACTCATTTTTTATTTATGAGTTTACATAGAAATTAAACCATTTTTATGAGTTTAATTAGTATACGCTCGCTTTTAGAATAACTAATTTTAGAATAACTAATTTTACAACCTTTGTTTAATATTATTATTACAGTATTTAAGTTAAAAGTAGACTTAATAATAATTTTAATTAATATGTACCATAAAAAATTTACTCAATTTTTAATGTTATTATTAAAGTATTTAAGTTAGAAGTAGACTTAATAATATTTTTTTAATTAGGCTATGTTTAGTGGTATGGAAACGGAAGCAAAAAAGTATGATATGATAGCAAAAAAGAAAAAAAAGAGAATTGAAATAGAGAAAAAAATTGGATGAATAAAAAAGTAATGTAAAATAAAAATAATTAAATTAAAGTGATTATAAAATTAATCATGTATTTATTAATTGATTTTTATGAACAAATGGGAGTTTTGAAAGAATTGATTTCCTTTGAGACGTTTCTTCTTTTTCATGTTTGTTTATATTAAAAAGTAAAAATAGGTCAAACTTATTAATTATTGATATATTTCCATGTTACTATTGAACTGGAAAATATTGTCTTTTTCCTTATTTTTTTGGCTAATTAACTTTTCACTTTCCATTTTTCTCTTCTTAAAAAGGGATTATGTTCGAGTATTTATATTTTCACCTTTGAACATTTTAATTCACCAATTTTCTATTTTGTAAGGAAAACGAAAGTTATATAAATTGAAATCTAGATTATGTTTAGCAAAATTAGTTAAAACTAGTAGTTGAAATTTTTTAAATTAACTTATAGAATTATAAGTCTTTGGTAAAATTATCCAAATAATTGAAAATGTAAAATTAAGAGAAGATAAAATATAATATATTTTTACCTTATACAGAAAAAATAGAAAACAAATCTAATAAAATATTCAATAACAAAAACATATAAAAAGTTAAGAAGCCAACATTAATAAAACACACCACTTAAAGTAGTGTTTTAAAAAGTAGTAATTATTAAAAAAATTATTTATCAAATAATTTTTTCAGCAAGTAAAAAAAAAATGAAAGTAAGCTGAAAAAGAAAATATTAGGAGTATTTATGGGTCGAAATTGATTGGTATTTAGGGTAAAATAAAATCCAAAGTCATAAATTTAATTGGATTAAAGTTTTAAAAAGTTTGGTAGTTGATCCCAAAATATGAATCGCAAAACGCAAATCACCTGTTTTTTTTACTCTGTAGGACACTTTGCCTAATATAAAATTTTGAAATCATATTGTAATTTGTACATATTTTATACAATGAAACACAAAAATTTTCTTAAATACGCCTCTTAAAACACAATTTGATCATTATTTGAAATTTATTGGATTAAGAAATAATCATTTCATAACAAATGAAATTCACATAAACTTTTTGTATTTAAGAAAAATTTCAACCAATCACACACATATACATAAATACAAAGATAAAAATAAAAATACAAATACATGTAGAAACAAAAATAAATACACACATAAATACATTTTCAAGTGAGTAAGATATTATCAAGTAAAAAAATATTGTGAGAGATCAAGTATGTAACATCCATTTTTTCAGAAAAATATTATATTAATAATAAAGCATAATTTATATTAATAGGATTAAATTAAATTATTAATTTATGTTTATAAAAATAAATTAAAAATTGATTTTACAAAATAAATAAAATATTTGTGAGTGTAAATAGTAAGATGGTCTCAATGTTAAGTTTGGCTCCAATATTAAAAAATTCAATCTAATAGTTAATTAGAGTAAATGAGAGAGGTTAGGGTATTTTAACCGAAATACTTCAACCATAGTTAATTGATTGACTAACAATATTATTTTAGTTTAGTATAACAGGAAAGTAAATATGCATTAGCTTAAAATTAATTTAAACATTAGTTCATTTAAATTGTGAAGTTTGCGTTGATAAAAAAAATGAAACAATCTTAATTGTTTCTCCTCCTGTCTTTCTTTGCTTTTTTGTTTAGACAAGTGTTTGAGAATATTAAGTTTTTCTAAATAATTAATAAAAATACATATTTATATTTAGAAGGTGTTTTAATTAATTGATAAAATAAATAGTTAATTTTAAAAATAACTAAATAAATTACACATTTATATTTATAATATTTATAATATTTATACTTGTGTTAAACGGTAGAGATTTTTTTACAAGAACCTAAGAAATATAACTAATATATTGTTATTTATCTAATAAAATATCAATCTATGGATATTATTTTCTTGATTTAAAATTTTGACATATATAAAAAGTTGTGAGAATATTAGTTCATACCCTAATTTAAAAAGTTTACGTGATCTGCCGTTACAAACTAAATCAGTAGTGATTAGGTTGGTTCAATTCAATTCACTTAAATCCAATAAAAAAATTTAAAAAAAAAATCATTTTTAAAAAATAAAAATAACTTTATCCCCAAAACTAACAAATAATATGGTAAATAAATCAATTAAAATAATACAAGTGTTTAACATAATTCAAATCAAACTAATTAACAATTTGTTAATTATATCTCAAAATAGTAAAGTGTTTCTTATAGAAAAATACCAAAATGTTTTAACATACATCAACTTAACAAATTCCACAAAATAATTACTTAAATGGTTAACTAAATAAAGTTGTATATATAAATACATCGAATAATTCGTTAATGTAGATACAAAATAATAAAACCGCTGACTTAACAAGTAGATAACAATAAAAATAATAAAAAATACAAATACATTTAATTGATTCGAATCTCGAAATCTCAAATTCATACCTAAACATTGGATGTTTGTTATTTAGTTCAATTTTGACTAAATTAGTTCGGTTTAAATCCTGAGGTTCAATGAGTCAATCCAAACGAATTAACACCTCTAATTTGTAATCTTCCTTGTTATTTGTTCCAACCGAACAAATTATATTTTTCCTATATTTCATCTCTTTTCATCCTTCCTTTTCTTTTCTTTTCTTTTCATTTATTTATTTATTTACTTTTCCTTGTATGTGACCGAACTACCAATAGTCGTAATGAAGTCACATATTTGGCCTAGTTGATTCAAGTATTGTGAGAACAGAATTTGATTCAAGTATTTCATTTCATGTTTATTTATAGTTTTGTTTTTATTTTTGACTAGATTTCATTTATTACACATCTCATTCATGGCACAACCAGGAAAACCCTGACACAAAAATGATACTGCTAAAACTGCAATACCTGAAGCCAATCCAAGCAGGGTGTACATAAACTCTACCAATCACCTCTTGATGTAGTGTCTTCGTGATATTGTGGACATAATCCTCGCACAGGGGATACCACAGTCAATAACTGGAATTTGAGTTTCATAGATTGTCAGCGCCGCGGATGGGTGAATAAAATCTGCATAATAGAAGGTAACCTTAAGAGGTTCACCACAATCACACAACAGATACTTCGAGGAACTCTACCACAAGCATCTCCAAAACTTATCTCAGCCTCTGAAGCGCCACCGCTCACCAATCTAGATTCTCTGCTGATAGACGGTAGAACTTGAAAGACTTGAAACCTTTTGAGAACCCATGCTTGCAGTTCTTAGAAGTTTACGAAACTCTGGTAGGCTGATTTTTCCATCTTTGTCGATATCAGCTTCCTCAAGCAAAGGATCAATGGAGCCTTTCATGCCTGTATGCTGAAAAAGCCAAAAAGGAATATTAGCGGCAGCAACTATGTATGTTAATTGTTTTTACCTTTTATTTTTACAAATATGCACACAGCTCAAATTTAGAAGCAGTGCTTCTAGCAAGACATGTGAGATCAACCATTTCTAATCTTCCCCCTAAAAATGTATATAAGTAAACTACAAGGGAACAATTTCTAATCTTCTAGAGCATTTTTCATAATAAAAATGCGTTGGGAGCTTGACTCAAGATGAGAGACCAACCATTCTAAGTTCGTCTGCAGTAATATAGCCATCTTTATCTATGTCAAATTTCTCAAAAGCAGCCTGTGAACGTTGCTGCCACTTGTCATAGTCTTCCTCCAATTGATGCACATGTAATGTAGCTGCTACAAACTCATGGAAATCCACTAGCCCATCAGTGTTGCTGTCTATCTGCAAACACCCAAGATTGAATTATACTATTTTTCGAGTCAGAGTATGACAAAGCAACAACAGTGGAAAATAATGACTTTGGGAGACCCCATAAACTGTCGTAAGTAAAGTAATAGTATCAATCACCAAAGAAACTCCATGCCTAACAAATTTTAGACATAGAATAAAGGCTGTGAAGCAGCAAATCAACTACATGTGTCACTTGTAAAAGATCAAACATTACTAACCGCCTGTAATATCTCCAGTACACGTGATTCTTTCAATTTCCACGGAAGATCTTTGGCAAGAGCCTGCACAAAATCTTCCCTTTAGACTAAAGTAGGGAATTGATATTTAAGGGAAAAAATTTCTCACCAATAGATGAGCGATGTATTTAGATTAAGTTACAAAGCCAGTCGATAAATTAAATGTTACCTGTCTCATCTCTTCCAGGCTAATAGAACCATTTTTGTCGACATCTATAGCATCAAATTGATCTTTTAGATCAGCTAACTCTTCTTCATTAAGTGTGCTAGCCAATGCCTGCAGGGTTAATTATTACATTAGATGTTTGATATGGTCATAAAACTTGTATTACTAACCTTATTTATAGTTTTATACTAAATATAATTCTAGCCAATTAAGAAAAAAATCATGATAAGATAAAGAAATATGCTAATTAATTCCAAGAGATTAAGAAGAAATAAGGAAAGTGCTTGTTTGGCAACAGTTTTATAAAACTGTTTTCAGTATTTTAATATTTAAAAACTAAAAAACTCGTTTGGGTAGTATTTTCTGAAAACAGTTCTGGTTTTTTAGTTTTTAAAAACTAAAAAACAGGAACAGGTAAAAGTAGTTTTGCTTTTTAGTTTTATGTTTTTGTTTTTGAAAATTCAAAATACAATCAGAATATGTTGTCTTATGTTTTTCATTAATGAAATATTAATAAATATGAACAAGTTTTTCCATTTTTATATCTTCAAAACAGCTTTCAAATAATACTTGCCAAACGAGTTTTTATTTTCTTTTCTTCCTGAAAACCGTTTTTGAAAACTATTCCTGAAAACTCTTTTCAAAAACTAAAAAACAAAACCAAACCAATCAAGCCCTAATTCTAAAGGATAATCTAAGATATTTCATATATTCCAACATAATCAAGTATTAAAAAAAAGATGGACATCAAACAAATTTCATGCCTTTGAACAAGAAAAAGATACAATTAATTTCTCTTACCCTCAAAGCAAATTGTTTGAATCGACTATATTTCACAAACTGTCGCATGTTGCTCAGGACAGATATATCTATAGGAATCTCCGATGCTTCTCCTCCTTCTCTAACCCATGGATGTGCTGGAATTATAAAATTTAATAAAACAGTTCAACATTATGGAAAGCCTTTCTTATGAAAACATTTTGCATAGTAGAGAAAAGAGTACAGTTAGACTAAACTAAGCAAATTCTGTGAGTAGATGATGTTACTTAAACAATGAAAACATGCTGAAGGGCCAGAGCATTCCATGTTATGCAAGAAAGTTAGGTATATTTGGTGGCACAAAAAACAATTCAAGATTTTCTCTGTAAAGTGATGTTTATATAGCATTTTCTCTGTAAAGAAAACACCATACATCATGCGTAACTTAAATTATTACAAATAATTGAGTAATTACTTGCCATTAAAAGACAAATTGATCTCAGCGATAAAAGGTTAAATGCAACATTTTAAAAGCAATCACATAATGAAAATTACAAAATGAGAGTAATTAGGTAAAATCAATATTCAATGCTATAACATCCACTTTTGGTATCAATAAAACTTCATATATTCTATGTTCTAACAATAAAAACTCAGCATTTAAAATGGGATGCATGTAGAATTCAATAAATTCAATGCCTAAATTTTCGATGCTACATATAACATAGCACAGCTAAATTTGATTCAGTGACAACAATCTAACATTATTAATTATTACTACCATCCCTATTATCATCATTATTCCTCTTACTATTTTTATTAACATACTAAACATTAAACAATCTTCTCATCTCAAGAAAACAACAGGATACATACATAGAGCTTGAGCAGCAGTTAATCTCGCCCGAGGATCCTTTACCAGTAATTTTTTCACAAAATCTTTTGCAGCAGTACTTATAGTTGGCCATGGTTTCCGGCGGAAATCAGGCTTCTTACGTAAGACCTGCACATATCATATCAGGTTATAAATTATAGAAAACAACAAAAAACTCTAAAACAAAATCTTTTATAGAAACACAATAAAAAGGACAATTAAAGCGAATTTCATAGATTTATCATGTCATTAAGAAACAAGAAGGGATAAAATAGAAAAATCAGAAATAATAATAATAATAATAATAATAATAATAATAATAATAATAATGTAATATACCTCCTTGAAGATACCATCTTCAGTCTTATCCCAAAATGGGCGTTTTCCACAAAGCAATATGTATGTAATAACACCAATACTCCATACATCTGATTGAGGGCCTGACTTGCGTTTTAACACTTCAGGTGCAACATAGTAAGCACTGCCAACAATATCACGAAACTTCTTTCCTGCAGGGTTTTTTTTTTTTTTCAAAGATATAGAAGAATTCTCAATAAATATTGCTAGAACAAGTCTATAAGGCGATAACTACCAAAGAATAGGAGATTAAGTCTGGAACAAAAAATGGAAGAAAAGAAAAAGAAAAAGAAACAAATTGACCATGAAAATGAAGACGAAACCTCACCAGGTTTTATGAAATCTGACAAACCAAAATCTGTGGCCTTTAACGGTGAATCTTCTTTGGTTGATTTGAAAAGAAAATTCTGCATGAATAGGTAAAAAAATAATATACTATAATTCTATCT
This sequence comes from Psophocarpus tetragonolobus, assembly GCA_037954015.1. Classification (NCBI taxonomy): domain Eukaryota; kingdom Viridiplantae; phylum Streptophyta; class Magnoliopsida; order Fabales; family Fabaceae; genus Psophocarpus; species Psophocarpus tetragonolobus. The sequence goes on along the minus strand of JAYMYS010000033.1, from coordinate 739,363 downwards.
ATAAAGCATCTAATTGTATAGATCTCATTTCAGACAAATTTGACAGATATGAAAATGTGCATGACCATACCTCTGGTTTCATGTCCCGGTGTACAAAACCATGTAAATGACACTCAGCTGCAACCTTGAGCATTTGTCTGACAACCACTGCTGCATCTTTCTCAGTATAACGGCTGTCCTTCCTGATTAAAGTAAATAAAGAGGAAATAAGTTCTGCTATATATAAACATAGGCTCACAAATCATTATTGACCCTGGTTCCACAATTTAAACATAGAAATTCTAAAGTGGTACATAACCAAAATGAGTTAAGTAGTAAACCTCTACTTATCAAGATAATGATGTGAATATGCTGCGGTGATACAACTAAAAATATGTAAGATATGATATGTGTAAGATACATATCAAGATTCAAGATATGTATACAAATCTATAAAACATGGTAAATGTATAATTATATTTCAAATTAAGAACATACTTTTTGAACATTATTAAAAAAAAAAAAATCATTATCATCATAAATTACTTTCTATTGTCTACAAATAGAAATAGTACTATCAATCTCATTCACTTCTTGAAATCATCTATAAGGAGGACAGTTTCTATTTTGGATTTATCAAGAGACAATGCTTCTATATGTCATACATGTTTCCATGTATGACGTAGTTATATTGAATTTTCATCACATTTTTTAAACACTTAGATACTTCACCGATGTGTGCAAGTGACGTATCCAAAAGTATCGATATTAGATGCATATCAGTCTATCACATACTAATATATGAAACAAATTAAAGCATTGGAGCTTCATCGCCTTTAGTCCTTTTGCACTATATCTATCCACTGGCAAAAGATTGAAGTGGCCAGGAATCAAAGTGCTGTGGTTTACTCCAAAAATAGCAACCATATCCAAAATCAAACAATACTCACTTGGCCAATATCCGATCTAGCAGTTCTCCACCCTCGCATAACCTAAGAAGGACGAAGATAAAAAGTAAGAAAACTACAACTTGATAATTGAGCTCCCAAAAAAGATAAATCAACTTACTCCATAACTATGTACACGTAAGAATCATCTTCAAAAGCATTATAGAAGTGAACCACATTCTCGTGGCCAGCAAGCGCTTTCAATATCTTAACCTCTCGTTTAACATCCTCAACGGCAATAGGCAGAACCATCTGCAACCAAATTCAAGACATCACCAAGAACGAAAATTAAACCCTAAAACTACAATCAACGATGAATCGAAAGCACTAAACACGAGTCAATTTATTACTAATTAAAGATTCAGGACTGAAACGACGATGACATGAACGAAAATACCTTACTCTTATCGAGCCTCTTAACGGCGACGCGATCGCCATTGGCTTTGTTGATTGCGACGTAGGTGTAACCGAATTGACCGTGGCCCAGCAATTTCCCGAGCGAGTAACGGTTAGCGAAATCCTTGTCGTAACCGAAATCGGTGCGCTTCCCGCACGCCACAGGGCGCGAGCTTGACTTGTGCCGCGGGGGCTTCGCCGTCGCCGTCGGCGTTACCGTGACCGTCCCCGGTTTCGTCTCGGCGGTTCCGTTGCGGTTTTTCTTGATGGTGATAGCGTTGCTGTTGACGCCGCAGACTTTGGCGGCGGACAAGCAGATTCCCATGGTCGGAGAGGAAAGATACGAGGAGTATCGGAAAAGTTAGAATGATAATAACAAGTAATTATGATTATGATTATGATTATGATTATGATGATAAGTAGTTGTAGTTGTTATTGGTTTGTGTTGGAACTGGGTAAAGGAAGATGGGAAGAAAAGGGCGAAGGAGAGGTCAAAACTCAAAAGAGACCTTTGAATGGCAGCAAGAACGGGACGGGGTCTGTTCCAGACCCCTTCCCCAATCAACCCGTTCAATGTGAATTTAATTAAATAAGCTTTAAATGCTATTTATGATGGATGATGTCTTTAGCGCTCTGTTTGATTTAGATGAGACAAAAATACACTCACTGTGATACATAATTTTGTTAAAGTTTAACTATATAATCAATCTGTCTGAATTTTATCAAATTTATACACTATCTTATATTTTAAAAATCTGACATTGTGTTTTTATATTAAATTTATTTTTTGAATTAATATTTTTTTATCAAATATTAAAAGTTGACGGAAAGGTTAAATATTGATTATTAGTGTCATGTCATAGAAAATATCAAATTACAATTTTTTTTATAATTTGAAGATATAATGTCACAGTTTAATATAAGAACATTATGTTTAAATTTTATAAAATTTAAGATATTAATTGTAGTTAAGTTTATATTTGTATTAAGTTTACTATTTTCATAAACCAATATAACAAAACAAAATGGAGCATTATAAGAAAAAAGAAATATCATAGACTATAATAAAAGATTTTTTGGAAAATTTTGATTGCTTATATAAGATATTTCTTTTAATAACATATTCATGTTTATAATCATATTTTAAATAATTATTTATTAAAAACAATTTATGTAACGAAGAAGGTTTTTAAAAATTAAGTTAAGTATTTTTTAAATATACGATTTCTTAGAGTTAAAATTCATTTTTCAATTTTGTTTCAAACTCAATAATCAAAAATAAAAAATAAAAATGTGAGTTTCTTGACTTTTTTAACCATTAAAATAAAATTGTTCTTGAATATCTTAAAATTGATATAATAATATGGGAACCATAAAAATAATTTAATATTAAATGGGTATAACTCAGTTGACTATGCACCCACATGAATATCTTAAAATTGATACGATATTATGGGAACTATGAATATCTTAAAATTAATATGATATTATGAGAACTATAAATATCTTAAAATGCTATTAGTATCTTAAACTTTATTATTAATTAAAACTTAATAAGTGTAACTCAGTTGACCAGACACATAATACACCCTTCGGGAGAGGAAAGAGTCTTAAGTGTGACTAAATATCAAATTACATTCTATTTTGGAGAGATAAGGTGTCTCAGTTAAAGAAAGAGATGTGAGAAAAGGTTGTCAGTTTGAACTTTACCGTAATAATTCTAAATGTATAAATATATATATATATATATATATATATATATGTATATATATACAATTGTATTATATATATGTACAATTATATTTAATATATATTTAGTAACTCAAATCAAATTTAAATATTATCTAATTATAAAATATTAGGTTATGTTAAGTTTTCAGAAAATAATTATACATAGTAATAATAATGATAATAAACAAATGCTACTAAACTTTTAGTACAGTAGTGTATTATTAAATGTAAATATTTAATAGAATATATGCTATAAGTAAATATATAGAGAGAGAACAAATTTATAATTTACATATTATTAAATAATATTTTAGATTGTCAAATTTTTCTATATACATGTAAATATATTAACGTAATAGTAAGAAGAAAAAAAAAACAGTAACGTGACGTGAAACAAAAGAAATAGAAATAGTAAAAAAAAAAAAAAAACACAACACACACATGAAACATAAGATAAGATTGAAAGAATAAAAAAAAACCTTATAAAAAACTAACTAATGTCTATCCATAATTAACAAGAAAGCTAAAGAGGAGTAACTATTAGTTTTAAAAAAATAATAATAAAAAATAAAAGACATTATTAGGTGATTACTATAAACAGAAGAGAAGTTATACGGTGATGCAGTAAGGGAAGGTAGAGAAAAAAAAAAAGTGTTAAACAGGAAAGGTGAAGAAACGAATAACAGAGAAAAACTTGTGAAGTTAACAGTAATAGTCAGTATGTATTGGGAGGGAAAAAAAGATTTAACTCTTGAAATATTTATCGTTTTTAAATATTATACTTGTTTATTTTATATTATTTTTAGTTATAACTATTTAGTGAGAGGTCTATAATCTCACTTTAATTATTATTTTATTTTATTTTTAATTATAATTATTGGTGAAATGTCCCTAATCTCATTTTATTTATTATTTTACGTTACTTTTAATTAAAATTATTTGATTTGATGTATGAAATCTTATTTGGTTTATTAAATTGGTTATTTTTAAAACTATTAGTTAACCATATTATTTTAAACGTAACTTTTTTTATAAATAAAAAAATATAATTAAATGCTTAATAATTTTTTTAAAAAAAACTTAAATAAAGATTTGAATTAATTTGTAATTGAAAGTTTGACCTTGGAGATTTAAATGAGTATATATTTAAGGTGAAATATCCTTGTATTATTTAAAAATCATGGTAAAAAAACTTATTTATCTTGGTCAGTCACTACAAAAAGTAAATCAAATTTCTCTCTCTCTCTATATATATATAAATTATTATAAACCAATATGATATATCTCTCTATATATATGTATATAAATATTTTATGTATATATAGAATTTTTTTTTAAAAAATTATCATTTAAATTAGTTTCATGACATTTTTACTCACTCCTTTATTTTCTTGTCTAAAAAAAATGAAAACGCAAAATTTAAAAGATGGACGCGACAAATGATATGAACCCTTTCTCTATGGTAAATATAGCAATATTTCCATGAACGGGATATATTACAAATGTGATTGAAAACTCAATCACGTCCAGAGGGATTGGAGTTTCCACTCTAATATTTGTGAATGATCATAGGGGACCCGTAGTGATTGAAGGACCTATAGTGGTTATATTTTATTTACCAGCGACTAACTATACAAATCCCTTGTTGAATATTTTTCCACCGGTCATGTAAATATTATAGAAAAAATATAAGTAAATGGGAGAACCGTACATAAATAAAATCTTTCCTATATATAAATATTTATATAATAGAAATATATAATATTGTAAATATGACTTATTAATATATATAAATATGGTTTTGTTTATGATTTTATTCTACCTTGTTAAATAAATAATTGAAGAAAAAAATTTATCATAAAATTGGGATATATAGAATATCGTTACGCTCATAATTAACAAAACCTAACAACACTAACATTTGACCCATAAAAAAAGAGAAAAAGACTTATGTAAAAAGTTTTACATCGATATTCAATCACAATATTTTTTAGGCTAAATTACCACCGGTACCCCTCTATTTAGGGGGTAGCTCACTTTGTGTCCCTCAATATTTTTTTGCGCACCTTTTGGCCTCCAACTTTTCCAAAAGTTTAATTTTTGCCCTTCTGTCAAATTTAGGGCATGGACTATTAAAAATGAACATTGACTTACGTAATTAAGTGACAATTTTTTTTTGCGGACCTTTTGACCTCCAACTTTTTCAAAAGTTTAATTTTTGCCCTTCCATCAAATTTAGGGCATGGACTGTTAAAAATGAACCTTGACTTACGTAATTAAGTGACGTGACATGGTTATATTGTAATTAAGAGTTAATTAAAGTTTAATTAATTATTTAGAAATGCTAATTTTAAAAATATAAAAAACATGTATGATGGAAAAGCTAGAACCAATCCACTAGACCAAAGGTCAAAACCTGTTTTATTCTATAACTCCAACGTATTTAAACTAATCAATAGCAATGTTAATTTTAAAAATATAGAAAAGTTGAGCAAGGCTGAAATTGAACTCAGGTCTAGAAGTTTAAATGCTAAAGCCATACCACTAGACCGAAATTTTAATTTCAACTTTTAATTCTTAATTTTAGTTTCAAAATCACAAATAAAATATATAACATAAAATGACCTACAATAGATTTAAAATTAAAATATACAAATAAAATATAAAATCTAATTAAAAATAAAATATATAAATTTAAGTTTAAATTAAAAGTTAAAAACTATAAACTAAAGTAACAACTAAAACTTAAATATAAAATTAAAAATTAAAAAAATAAACTTATTCAAATAGATTTAACATAAAATCAAGCTAAGTAGTTTTTAGAATTTAAAAAAGTTTCTTTATTTAAAAAATTTACAACATAAATGACCAAGAATAGTAAAACAAAACAAAGGAAAAGAGACAATAAAACCAAAGTTGGCTTACTATCTAGTGGTATCGTCTTAAAACTCTCACACGTCCTAGGTTCAAATCTTACTTTGTCCAATTTTAATATAAAATTAATGTTGTCACATGATTAGTTTAATTAAATTTGAATCTCACAAAAAAAATTGATATTGGCTTTTGGTCTAGTGGTATAGCTTTAGCAATTAAACTTCTAGACCTCGGTTCAATTCCAGCCTTACTCAGCTTTTCTATATTTTTAAAATTAACATTGCTATTGATTAGTTTAAATATATTGGAATTGCAAAATAAAGTAGGCTTTGACCTTTGGTCTAGTGGATTGGCTTTAGTTTTTCTTCTCTGACGACCTGGGTTCAATTCCTATTACAATATAACCATGTTCACGACAATACTAACATTTGACTTATGAAAAAAACTTTAGTATTAAAGATGTTTCGAGAAATTGAGGTAAGAACCCAAAGTCTATGATAATGAAAGAGGATTTAAGAGATAAATTTTTATTTTGTTTAATTTTTTTATTAAAAAGTATATTAATAAATAAAATATATTTTTTATGTGTTTTTATAAACTACTTATTTAAAAATTAATCATTTTCTATTTTTAAAAACTAAATCCTAGGTCAATTTATTTAAATTTTAAAAGTATTTTTAAATAAAAATATTTTGTTTCTATCCTATAAAAAAGGGTTTTTAAAAATTAATTTTTAACAAATAAATAATATTTGCTTAAAAAATTAAATAAAATTAGCTTTTTAAGCCAAAATAATTTATACAAAAATATTTTGAAAATATGACATTGCGCACTGTATTTTGAAAATGTTATATTGTATCCTTATATTTTGAAAATAAGACATTGTATATCCATATTTTAAAATGTGACATTGTACTTCCAAATTTAAAAAAATTCTTTATTAATGTCCCTATGTAAGATGATAAACGTATAACTTTTTATGGTTAGTATGTAACCTTTGATATAAGGATATCAATTCAATTTTTTTTTTAATATGGAAGCACAATGTCTATATTTTCAAAATATTTTAAATTTTATAAAATTTAACAACACCTATTTTATTCAAACCTTCTTTTAATACATTTTTTGTAATTTATAACATTTTTTATTGCATTAATATAGATAAATTCCAACCAATGTTATTTATTACATACAAATATTCACCATGAGATACACATAGTCAATGTAATCAATTACACAAACAAAAAGACGAAAGTTTCACTTCATAACATTGTCAAATGTTAATTATTATATTCAAATATCTCACATTTCAAAGAGCTCTTTCAATACTTAATAGGATGTTGATTCAGACTTAGTCGAATATCTTAGTCGAATATCTTAGTCAAATAAATATATATATATATATATATATTTATTGGAGATAAATAGTCAAATATGATCTAGATAACATAAAGAATTAAGTAAAAAATGATTGAGTTTCTAATATATATATATATATATATATATATATTTTTGTTAAAGTGGAAAAACCAAAAAAAAGGTACTAGAATAATGAAAGAGATCGGTAGAATTCTCATCATAGAAAGATCTTGAAGTTAAAAACTCCACAAGTGTTAAGTGGCATAGAAATCAATGATGAAAAGGCTAGAGTTTGACTCTATTGTCAAACTATTCATGATTCATGAATATGGAATAAGCTGATTTCATACACAAAAAATGACTTCCTTTAATAATGATCCAAATCCACATCAGGTTTTTATTTGTCCAAGTAGAATTAAAATTAATCTTTCTTCAAGCAGAGGAATTTTCCTCTTTTGTTTGTTATTTTCACTTCCAAGTTCAATAATCTTTAAAATCTCACAATTGAAAAATTAAATAAAGTCCTTATAATAGAAAGATGTTTCACTTGGTGCTAGTGTCTAGAGAATAAGAGCATTGCAAATATATATCAGGTATTAATTGTCTTTGAACTTCTTAAGTACTTTTCAAACTTTATACTTGCAAAAATATTTAACATCCAAACGAGTATTAATTGTCAAGTTTCAAGTGAATTAAAAATTATAATCAACTTTATCCTTTAAACTAAAAATGTAGTCCACTTTATACATATTTAAAAACTCGATTCTCTATTCTCCTAACAGAGCTATGCTCTATGCATATAAATGCAAAGATAACATTCTATTATAAATTCAGTAAAAAAAATTCTATTTAAAATATTGAAAACTAAATAGTTAGTTGAGAAAAGGATATGCATAAAGAATGTGAATGGAATACAAATCACAACATGTAAGTAATATGGTATAATATTCCTAGGATTTTGAATTTAATATTTAGAGTTATTTGGGGTTTAATGTTTTGGTAATTTAATATAGAGGTTGGTAACGAAGTTGGGTTTGGGTGGAAGAAATTTCAGCAGAGTAGCAATCAAGGATTAAAAAGAAATTACATTTTATTTTGTTCCTTCACATTGATCTCTAATGGAACCTTACCCACCCAAAAAACCTTTACTTTAACAAGTCTCACAGGAAGACATTGTAGTTGGTGTGTGGCATGCCGATGAAGGTCACCGTGTAGAAAAAAAAAAAAAGTCACTGCCTAAGAGGAAGACAATGATGTTAGTGTCTCTTTTGTTGGAAAAATGTTTTCAAGATGTTTCTATCAAAGGAGACCTCTACTATTGGAGAAAGGGGAGATAAGGGCTTCAAAAGAGAGGAGTAGGACTTCGGAAGAGGGAACAATGAAATAAGGGTTTGAAGGAGCATTTCATATTCTCTAGAACGATATGTGGGAACTAAAACGGGATAGAGAGAGTAAAAAACCTTTGACTTTTTAAAATGATTTGTAAGACCATTATTTGATAGTTGGTTTCCAAAACATGTAAAAAATTATAATTAAGCCACCACACTTTTAATTAAAACGTTTTTCAAAGAACCATTTTAAAAATATGTTTTAAAAAGTATTTTCCAGTAGTGGTTGCTCCACAGTAAACAAAGAGGTAAATGAGAAAATAACATAGACAAAATATTCATTTTGTGGTTAGACCTAATTTTCTTTACAAATCATATGAATTGAAGGGATATGATTTTTTCACTGTGGACTCATGCCTAGCACAAAATTTCATTTGGAATCAAATAGAGTGAAAATGAGATGTTAGCATATTTTTATAAGCGTGTTTTTATCTCATTGTATTGGCCTATTCTGTCACAAAACAAAGTGTGTTTTCATCTCATTTCTATGCTAAAGCAAATTCTTCACCTCCAACCCTAAACACTCTTAGATCCCTTTTAAAACATTTCAAGGTAGAAGTTACATAAATTGACACATCTCATTGCACTAATTGGGACATTTGTAGTGATTAAGGGAGATCGAAAACCAAATACTACTATTAATAATAACAATGGAAAGTCAACACCTATAATGAATGTTAATTTTTAAAGAATTTATTTTACTCTACCTATTTATTTAAGTATAACACATTTCCCAAACAAAGTAAGCAAAAACATGGAGAGATTACATTCTTTTTCTTTTGACAATCATGGGAAAGTTGATATGTGTGCTATCTTTAGCTTGTAGGGAGAAGTAAATAAGGTATGCATAGCTAGGAAGAAGGATTTGCATTGTAGAAGATATAGGTTTGTACAATTTGCGGGTGTGGGAGATAAGGAAATCTAGAGAGAAGGTTGGATAATTATTAGAAATGATTAATTTGGGTCTAACTCAACCTTACAAAATTGGCTTATAAGATTAGGTTTGTACCTCACTCATACTATTATTTGGCTATATCACTGGTTGATATGGGATCTCCAACACCCTTATCCTCTTCACAACGAGGACTGGACATCTCGAGCATGAAGTTATTTGCGAGTGATATGATATTGACTTAATAATGATTGGCATGATAGCTCTAAAAAATAATCTACTAGGATAAACTCTGATATCATATTAAAAGGAGAGAACTTTGTATTGAATATCTAAAGGATACAAAGTCACTAAGCCTTTAATTACAAAAGGGATATATACATGGAGGCTCATAACATAATGCAAATGTAACTAACTAACTAAGTTAGTTACACTAACCAAACAAACTAATAAAAGATAACAACCAAATAACTATAGTAAATAAAATAAGAAAATACAGAGTAAAACACTCATACACACTTATAATAGTATATACATTAGTGATATGAATTCATATTAGTCTGTCAAAGTATATTAGATGTGGGAAACAAGAAGAAAAAAAAATGAACAAGTTAGGGTTGTAGTACAACAAAGACCACAATACACATGTCACAATATAGCAACAAATCAAGGTCTTAGAAAAAAGAAGGGTTTCATATGCACAAGTGACTAAACAATATTGCATGCAGGTATAACAATACAAAGATCAAAGCAATCAAATGCCAACTAAGATGAAGTCTAGCAAGGGCATGATTTCAATGTACAAATCACAAACATGGAATGGCTTCAAATATGTTGGATAGGATGGTTACATGATCTAAAGACGATGACATCTTTACAGGAGGTTTTTTCTTAAAAGGGTTCAATATGGCTTGTTGTTATATATGGACAAGAATATAGTATTAATAAGATGATCATAAAGGATGGTATTAAAGGACTTATTACCAAAAAGTATGGAGTGACTCAATATAATCTTCAAATATATAAAACAATGATCATTGGATGGTGGTGTGAGTAATAGATAGTATGAGTCAAATGTTAGGAACTACCACTACAAATATGGAACAATGATTGTTTCAACAAGGTGACGACAATATTAGGTTCAATTATCCATATAGCAAATGAAACTAATAACACGGTGCAATTAGAATTTTCTACAATATTTTTTTTTTGGAACATCATGTACGCATATAATTTATTATCACAACAAAATTAGAACTAATGACAAATTTATGCAATCCATACAATAATTGAAGGAGCGAGAAACATGGGAAATGAAAATTATTGCAATAGAAATTATGCACTCCCTTGATCTCTTCAACCAAGGTTCCTTCCTCTAAGAAGATGAAGGATGGAAAAAGGTTAGGGATAGGGGGGAACTTGACGCCACTTCTTTAAGGAGAATATAAGTCAAGAAAAATGTTACTAGGAGGTTTGCCACAAGGGAGCGGACTCTTGATAAAAGCTTAAAGGAAGAGAATCCTCAAGAAAGAGATTTCTCAATGACACTTTACTATAGAAGAATGCTCTTAAAGAGTCTTATATCAATTCCAAATTCAAGTGTGATGGCTACAAGAGAGACTAGGTGTATATATAGCCCAATGAGAAAGTTAGGCACTCAAAACTAGGCAATGTGGGACTTTAGGCCTAATTAGGATTAGAGACACCTACTCTAAACCTAGGAAGGGTGCAAAATCTAATCCAAAGGTGTGGGAAGGAAGCCCAACATGCCTTGGACAAGAGGCATCTAACTAAGCTTACCTCCTCTTACTAATTAATAACACCTCTTCTTCCTAATTACAAAATAAATGGCCGAAATACATGGCCAAAAAGGAAATTAAGATCTAATTAATATTTACAAAGGGAAACCTATGGACTATGGCCTAATATGTCTATCTCCATCATGAGTTGAGGTCTTGATGAGTCTTTTCGAGCCAAGTCTTCCTCTATCCTCCTAGCCATAGCCCTAGTGAGAAGACCCTTGGTAGATAGGATTGCATCAAGAAATCATTATAGGAAGTTCAAAGAAGATAAAACATTTTATGCATCCATAGATGAAGACGATGTTAAGTCCATAATGTCCTAATGATTAGGGGAAAATGAACATAGGAAAGATGTGATTTTTTTGGCGATCAAAGGTTGGGGATTGGTAGAACAAGACAGAGAAAGAATGCATCATAGTTCAAATGGAAAAAAAATTCTTGTGATGCAAAGGTTGTAAGTAGGGGTACATGTTATCACGTAGACCTTACCTACTTACATAAATACAAGGTCAGAAAGTGACACAAAAAAAAAAAATTAGAGACAATTACGAAGATGACTTACCTAGCCTTGGAACTAGGCAAGGGAAGAGTCACACTTTGAGGGGATGAGCATTTATAGGGAAATGAGAAAGTGTGAAAGTAAAATAGTTGATGAAATGAGGAGGTTAGTCATGGATGAAAGGGAAAATGAGGCTACTAGTAGGGAAATTATGATGACAAATACAAGTAAACAAGTAGGAGAAAACATGTTATTAAGTGAAAACCAGAGATTTAGAATACTCCGACAAGTGAATAAGTTACCTAATGTTGGGATTATTGGACTAGGCCTATATGTTGATATTACATGTGGGATGTGGCCCATCTTAGATAATGGCCTAGGTAGTAGACAAAGGAAGAAATGAAATTGTGATGATAATACTAATGGGACAAGCAACAGTAGAGAACAGTTAATTAATGGGCAAAAAATAATAACTCCCAACTAATTACCACAGATGGGTCAGCCCATTCATAAAACCAAACAAACAACATGAAGCCAAATCTAGTACCAACTATGTTAGGGTACCAAATGAATGGGAAACTTATTGATGGAAATAAATTTAGCTTTTCTCATACTCATTCCCAAATGTGACAACCTAGTAGGACTTGGTGATTTCAAACCCATCTCACTCATTGGATGTCAATATAAGATTTTGACAAAAATCCTAGTAAGGCACTAAACATAATTATAGGTAAGGTCATTGATGAAAGATAAACAACCTTTGTGGAAGGAAAAAACATGCTTGATGAAGTGGTCATGGCTAGCAAAATTATGTATAAACCTAAAAAAGGATCAAGTTAGGATCTGTTTTTAAAGAAAATTTTGCAAAAACATACGATTCAATTCAATGGAAATTTTAGCATTACAAGATGAATAGAATAGGTTTGCTGAAAGTTGGATTTTGTGGATTAAAGCTTGCTTGGAATTAGTGACAATTTTTTGTGTTAGTTAACAATAACCTTATGAGGGAGTTCACCATGCAGGAAGAAATCAAGTAAGGAAACCCTATGAATCCTTTCCTGCTCCTTATTTTAACAGAAGGCTTGACTGATTTTACAATGAGGGGTTGTTTAAGGGAATCATAGTTGACTATGATGGTATGGAAATATCTTTATTAAAAGTTATCAATGATGTGTTATTTGTTAGAGAACCCATTATTCAAAATGTGTTAATCATAAAAGCTAGTTTAAGAAGTTATGAATTGGCTATGAGATTGATAATGAACTTTCATAAAAGCAAGTTGATAAGGTTGAACGTGGATGATAGGACATTATCAAACATGGTTGAGGTACTGAATTATAATAATATAGATATAGATATAGATATACCCTTCATATATTTAGGAATACCTATTGGTTCCAATCTAAGGAGGCATTTGACTTGGCTATGAGTTATAAGGAAAATGGAAAAAAGGTTGTCAAAGTGGCATAGAAAATATTTATCTTTCTATGCCTTATTCAATATGTGCTTTCATCAAGGCCCTTATATTTGTTGTGTTTTTTTAAAAAGCCTATGTTAACTTCTAACAACTAGAAAAATATGCAACATAATTTCTTATGGAGAGTAAAATAAAAGAGAAGGGAAATGGCATAGGTCTGTTGGGATACAATTTTCCAGCCAAAAGAAAATGGTAATTTAGGAATAAAACATATGAAAATCTTTAATAAAGCATTGGTAGGAAAATGCAACTGGTGGGTTATGATAAAACAAGCCTTTGGTTCAAAGTTCTTAAGTCCAAATATGGTGCAAACTTCTTTAACCATAATGTTAATGTTGAAGCTTCAAAATGGTGGGGGAATATTTGTTTAATAACAAAGGTGAAAAAAACTGAAAGTTGGTTAGATAAAATATTTATATGAAAATTGGGGGTGGTAAAACAACATTGTTTTGAGAAGATTATTGGATTGGAGATCAAAAGTTAAAGGATACTTATCCATAAATGTATGGTATTCTAATAAAAAAGGAATGTAGTATAGCCTAAATAGGGAATAGGTACAACAAGAATGGTGATGGAAGTTTTCATGGAGATGATCGTGGTTCACATATAAAGAAGAGTTGTTGCAAAACTTGATGAATAGTATTCAAGTACAAAAGCCAAGAAGTAATGGTATTGATAAGTAGGTGTAATGGGTAAGTAAAGTATTTCATATTGCATCATTCAAAATGTGAGATGAGAAGTTCCTAAAGAATATATGGAAACTAACTAAGCCTTTAATATTTCTTTCATTCATTTCGAAAGCATACTTGGACAAATTTCAAACAAAGGTAAATTTAAATATGAGAATCCAAATAGGAGGCAAGTGGTTCACATATGATGTTTTCATTAAATAATGAATCACAAGACAACTTCATTCACCTACTATTATATTGTAGTTTCTCTTATCATGTGTCATTACGGATACAAAGTTGGTTGGGACATTAGACTGTGCTTCCAACCAATTTGATCCAACACCATAGCAACACACTAGTATATGGAGCAAGTGACAAAAAGTATTATGGCATGGAAAGTGGTATGTGTAGCAACAATTTGGTCAATAAGGTTGCACAGAAATAAACACATTTTTAAGGGTAATGAATTAAGTGTGGAAAAGGTGGTTGAATTGATTGTGATGAGATCCTAGAAATGGATGAAATCCAAAATTGAATGGTTTTATGGATCAATGTATGAATGGACTATGCACCCTAATTTTGTTCTTGATGCTTTTAATTTACAGGGGAATAATAAAGAAGGAAGGATATTGATATAGTTATGAACATGTTAGTTTTTTTATTGTATATTTGTTAGCTACTTGTTATGGGATGTTTTTCTAGTGTCTATGTCACATGCCCAAACACGTCAAAATGAAAGAGTTCCAAAGACTATATAGCTTTAATAATGTATAGTTAAGATAACTTAAAGGAAATAGTATATATTACATATATTAATAAGATACATCTACTTTTTAGTAGTACCTCTCTTAAGAACTACACATCTAAGTGTACTTGACTTGGAGTAATTATTGGATGGGTGACCTTGTAGGGAATTTCTTAGAAAGTATGTGATGAGGATAAAGCACATTAAAACTCTTATGTTGGAATGTGGGGTTATTTGTTGATCTCAAAGGTGATTGTACATCTCAAAAGGGGCTACCCATGAAGGGTTCTAACCGATGGAAGGTTTTGACCAACAAAGAGTTGAGTTAAGTGCCAACATGTAAAGTATTATGAAGTGGAGCCATTAAGATGTTAGATTTGAGGGTTGTTTCAAATGGTGTCGTAGCAAGTTCTCTCTCCTAGGACTATGTGGTTTGAGGAAGAACCAGACGAAAGCTAGTGGGCTTATAATACCCCGAACACATAAGAATGAGAAGGATTCAGAGGCTACATAGGTTTGAGATTGTAAAGTTGAAGATGAATTAAAAGGGATAATATGTTCTATATATACAACAAGATGTATATACTTTTCGGTAGTACACCTCTTAAGAACTTCATAGTTAAGTGTTCTTTACTTAGAGCAATTATGAGATTGGTAACCATCTGGGAAGTTTCAAAAAAGTGTGTAAGTGATGATAAAACACATTGAAAAGTCTTGTCTTGGTATGTGAGATCACTTAGTGATACCAAAAGTGATTAAACATATCCAAAAAGGCCACTCATGATTAGTTCTAACCAATGGATGATTTTGACCAACAAGAAGTGAAGTGAAGTGCCAACATGTGAAGTATTATGGAGTGGAGTCACTAAGATGTCGTATCTAAGGGTTGTGTCAATCTATATATACACAACACACCATTCATTACACATGTGTATATGTTGGCAAGAAATTATCGAACATGTTATGTTATTTGGTGCAATAAAAATATGAAATAAATTAACAAAAAAATAGAAAGACAACTCAAAATGTATATAAAAATAAAATGGACCCTACCTTTTAAAAATATTTTTCTTCTTTTTTCTCAAAATGTATATTTATATATAAATATAATATTTTTTTCATTCCATACCTCTCAACTTTTGCTACCAAATTGATGGTTAGAGTGAGTTTGGTGATGAGAATATAAATATAATATTTTTTCATTTCATACCTCTCAACTTTTGCTACCAAATTGATGGCTAGAGTGAGTTTGGTGATGAGAAGAGAGAGGAAAGAAAAATAAAAAAAGTAAAAAAAAAATGATAATATTTTGTATAATATAGTTCAATTGATTAAAAATCTAAGACAACATAAAAAAGGATTATTGATTTGATAAAATTACAATTTTTTAAAAAAAAAATCAAAGTGTCTAAATTTTAAAATAAAATATTAAAATTACGAATTTAATAAAATAAGAACCACAATTTTATTTAAGCCTCTAAAATATTTATTGGTGCTACAAATAATAATCTTGGTCCAAAAAATTAGTTTGTGTTTCTGTTAGTAATGTTTTTTTCTTAATATTTTTTATTTACAAGATTTGAATCCAAAATTTTATTTAAAATATTCAAACTCAATCGCACTTAAATTTATAATAACGTTTCTGTGAGTGAATGGCAGAACAGAAAACTTAAAATTTAATTACTATTTTTATTGCTTATAATAGTAACTAATATTTATTTTTAGTTCTTATATTTTAGTTTTTGTAGTCGTACTTTTTATAATTTTTTTGTCCTTAAAATCTATTTATAAAACTCATTTTTATGTTAAAGGTTAGTTGTTAATCAAATTTAAAATCTATCTCTGTGTTTCTTTCACATATAAATTTTGTTATTAAATCAATCTTATAACTTTTATAAAACTCTTTTTTTTTAATTTTATCACAATATTTAACTAGGTTTTCAAGTATTTATAAAACTCGGGTTGGTTATTATACATTGACAAATTTCATTTTTATAGCATTTAATTCTACACTACACTTTTAGTTTGTCATTGTATATATGACTACTTCGGTCTCCTTTCCAATATTGATCACTGACAGGCATGAATGCAACATTTTAGTATTAGACATTGTTGAATATCGAGATCTTTTCTAAACAAAAACACTCATTAAAGATTAACTGCTAAGATTAATTAAAATAAATAAATGTTTATCAAAGAAAACCTAGATGATTTCTATATTTCCTTAATCCAACAAATAAAGATAATGTCCAAACAGATAAAGGTAACTTTCAACAGCCTTGTTGTGCCTTTTACCTACATTATCTTTGTATTTTCTTAATCCAACAAATAAAGGTAATGTTCAACAAATAAAGGTAACTTCCAATAGATAAAAGGCAATGCAGTAAAGACTTAAATATCCACTATAAATAGAATGTGATATCAAGATAAATGCACGATCTTTCTCTCTTTTTCTTATAAGCACTATTCACCATAAATTAATGACATGAGTAACGTCTTTGTTTTATAAGCATTATTCTTTTTTGCAGGTGTAGGCATCGATTTTTAAAAAAATAATAAAAATAAAAAATCCAGAAAAAAATGTCATTTCCTGTCAACATACACAACAATGTTCAAAATACACACCTCAATATAAGATAGCTCAAATAGAAATTTTCATGGAAAAAAAAAAGAAAAAAAAAAAACAGAAGATGAAAATGAAATGAGAGTGATCAACCTGAACCACTGCCATGTTTGAACTCTTTAAATCACTAAAGATGCTTTTGGCTCAGCTATATTACTAACACAATCCCAAAATATTTGAAAAAAAAAAAACAAATTTTCGTGAGTAAGAGAATTTCAAACTGACTCTATAAAAGGGGCACTTGAATCAGAAGAAGGAATTTTTTTTTGGGGGAAGAAATTTAAAAAAAAAGGAGATATTTTTTGAACAAGAAGAAATAAATTGAAAGATGAGGAGAAAAAGGGGAGGTAGAGAACAAAAAGAAGAGTTCAAAGGCTACAAGTATTAATCTACATTACTCTTTTCAAAATCCACAAAAAAAAATAATAGAAATAGCATAGAAAAATTACTTATACCTTTAACCACTATCGAAAGTGGGCTCCAGTAGTGTGGGCGTCATCGGAATCGACCGCCGAAGACCAGTGGTGCATTGCCGGAAGCCCTCTTCTTTCCTTTTCTCCCTCACGTTATCTTGTCCACCCCAATCTTCTGCAACCCTTTGTTTTAAAAAATGAAGGTGCTGGAGTTGCGTAAAGGGATGCTTCATGCATCCCCATGTATTAATATTTTTTTTAGAAAAAATGTATTTTACTAGCTTCACCCCACAAAACTATTATTCACACCCCTTTTAGGTCCAAGAATCAAATCACTATATACACCTCCATTTATTGCTATTTGTGCTCCAAACCCAATGAGAAACTGGTACTATCTGCACCTCCCAATTTTTACTATTCATGCACCCTTTATATCATGATCCATTTTATTGTTTTCACCTCCCTTTACTATTCGCACAACTTTATTTGCTAAATGCCCCTCCTTCATTTTAAAGTCCTAAAATGTATTATTTTTAGCCTTTTGTGAGTATAAATTGTCATTTTTTTTTATCATTTTATTTTATTTACTTTATTTTTTTCTAGTTAACCTATTGTTACAAATACTTGAAAAAGCAAATACTAAAATTTTGATTAAACTTAGTAAACAATAATCATGAATAATATTAATTTAAAAATAATAATTTAATAATATTATTTTACAAAATTTTTAAACTTAAATACCATAAAAATTTTAGTTGATATAATTATTATTGCTAAAGAAAAATTTAATAAGGATCACTTTAGATGCACTTCTACTTTTACCATTGCGAAAATTAAAAGAACCACTTTAGATGTACTTCTAATTTTGTTCCTTCTATAAAATTTTGGTTATTATTATGTTATTTAAAAGAAATAATAGTCACTTTAGATATACTTCTAATTGGACTCTTGTAAATTATAAAAAGGTTTATTACGATCACTTTGGATGCACTTCCAACTTTATTATCATGAAATCCTTTAATTATTTTTAGATAAATATAAAAAATAAAGTTTTAATTATGACTACTTCAAATGCACTTTTGATTTAGTCATTACGAAAGATATCATAATTTAGTAATTGTTACTTTGAATGCACTTCAAATTTGACGATTACGCTAATTAATCATCGTAACTACTTTGGATGTACTTCTAATTTGGTTACGATAATAATATTTTAAAATAAACCCAAAACTAAAAAATAATTACTAAAATTGAAAACCTAATACATAAATCATTTCAAGAACTACTATAATCTTATCTCCATTGCATGTAGAGATACGTGGGAGCAAGAACTTACTCTTGTCGAGCCCCGAAAAATTTCAATATAATAAGTCAATTAAAAATTAAAATATTAATAATATTTTTTATAAAAATAAATTTTCCAATAATAATTTTCTCATTAAAATGTAAAAACAAAAATAAAATAAAAATATTCGTTATATTTCAAGTATTTTAAAGGTGAAATAAATATTTTTAAAGTTATCTAGTTTTCACGTTTAATTAGAGGTAATTCTCCTTAACACGGATGTTGTAGGGTGTTAATACCTTCCATATACGCAAAAGACTCCCGAACTCAAAATTTGGTATCGTAGACCACCTTTCTCTAAAAGGTTTTTTCAAGGTTTTCCTAAATAAATATTGGTGGCAACTCCTCTGATTTTCAAAATTAATTTTCCACCTCCCGTCAAGACCCTATGTGTCGACAGATGGCGACTCCACTAGGGACTTTTGAGAGTCAAGCCTAAATAATTAAATTTGCAAAATTGATAGCTTTTATTTATGTTTATTTTTACCCCTTATTTATTTATTTATTTATTTTGTTTGGTTGTTTGCTCATATTTTTCTTATTTATGTGTGTATTATTCTAATTTTATAGGAACGTGACTCTTTTTGTGAATGCCCTCACTTTGGATGTACTTCCAATTTCTGAATGTATTCTAAAATGAGTATAGAGTTCTAGAAAACATTTGGAAGGGTATAAATAGCTATCAACCGATGAGACTCACTTGTTAAAAGCCATTAATTTCATAAGGTAGTTGAACTCCTCTAGGTATACCGGCTTAGGACACTTGGGGCATTTTTTTCTCAATCTCCTTTCTGTTTTAGCATGTAACTTCCTTATTCTTTTTTTAAAAGAAAAGAATGGTATGATAGTTTCCACATGCATAATCATTCACATACATTCTTCCATAAAACTGGTTTTGGAGAATCATAAAATCTTGTTGATCGAGAGTATCCTAAAAAAAGACATGGGATCAAATAGTGAGACAAAAGCAACAATGTTTGTAAAGGTTAAGATGCCTGATATGAAGTTCCTGGAACCCTTTGGTACTTTGGTGAGAGGGACTAAACAAGTAGCCTTTACAAGAAGATATGAGAATATATTGGATTTGTTGGAGATAAATGTGCAAACAAAAGTCATTTCTGCATTAGCCCAATTTTATAATCATCCCCTCAGATGTTTCATATTTCAAGATTTCCAGATGGCACCTATGTTAGAAGAATATGAATGGATTTTGGGGATTTTATTAGAAGATAGAAAGCCATACCAGTATCGAAGACATCTCCCTTTGATGATACAATAGTGAATCCACTAAGGGTGCAAGAGAAAGAACTGAGAGATTATTTGGTAGAAAGGATGAAGCGATTGTCGGAAGCAAATGATTGGGATAGTTTTACTGATGTATTGGCCCTCACCATTTATGGGCTTGTTCTTTTTCCATAGCTTGATGATTACATAGATCTCTCTTCCATTGATATATTCCTAGCTCACCGAGACAGAGGAGAAAATCCAACATCAGCAGTACTTGTAGACACGTTTTGTGCTTTAAATCTTTGTTATGAAAAAGGAAAGAAAAAGTTAGCATGTTGCTTACCGGGATTGTATATTTGGCTAATTGTCCATATATGTTCCCATAAGTACAAGGCCACATCTCCCATAGAGGACATCAAGTGGTGCACTCTTAAGGTAAAGACAAGTAAGGATTGGGCCCAGTTCTTGGTAAACCTCACTGAAGAATCAATACGTTGGTTCCCAAATTGCAACAAAATAAAAGAAGTTATTTATCAATGTGGGAGCTTCCCTAATGTAGCCCTTGTAGGGACTAAAGGGTGTATCAATCACAACCCTTCATTGATTGTAAGGCAATTGAGTTATCCAATACTAGGCCCATTGACGGAAGAGTCAATCACACCTTTCTTCTATGAGATGAACCAATTGAACCCAACGATACTTAGAAAAATTAACCATGGTTGGGAGCAAGTTATTAGGAAAGGGAAAGGGACAAGAGGAAAAAGCAGTGGTGCAAATGAAAGCTACCGTCATTGGTTAAAGGAAAAGGTTCAAGAAGTCAAACTACCTTTTTGCAAAATTAGCCCAATCATTGAAGAGATTCTGATACCACCACCAATTGACATAAGAGAATTAAAGAACTTCAAGAAGCTTGAAAAAATCTGAAGAAGAAGAAAGAAAGTTGAAGAAAGAACTGGAAGAGTCTCACCAAATGATGAAAACAATGCAAGAGAAGAATGTTAAAAAAATGCACTCATTAACCAAAGCTAACAAAAGAGCAAAGGAGGAAGATGAACTCAAACTCAAGACTCGAGACTGCTTAGGAGTTGCCAGCAAAGAGTTAGGATTTAGAAGATGCGAGAGAGACAAAGCATTGAAAAATAATCAACAACTAAAAGAGGAAATTAAAAAGGAAAAAGTTGCTGAAAACAGGCACAAAGGATGTTCAAAGACCTCCAACAACAACTGGAAAAGGTGGTGCAAGAATTTGAAAGTAGACTCCAAGATGAAAAGCAATGCAGGCTAGAAGTAGAACAAGCTGCAAAGATGAATCTGGCAGAATGGGAGAAGGAAGGACAAAAGACACTTGATTTGATGAGCCATGTTGAAGAACAAAAAATCCTCATTAAAGAGCTTGATGCAGAAATCATATTTTGGAAAAGGGAATTGGACAAGGAAGACATCGGGGTACTAAATGATGAGGTAGTTTTTTGGAAGGACCGTTACATGAAGCTCACATGGTTGGTAAAGCAGGCAATCTTAGAAATTTTGGGAAGGCTCAGAGAAGCTGAAGGGACGAAAAATCCTCTTTTAACTCCTAGGGTGATTATTTTTTTTCTTGAATATTGTAAGGAGTTAATGGAGAATTTGAAAAAGATGGTTGTAGTTGATGAAAAAGTGAAAATTTGGATGCAATGTACTTTTATTTGAATATTAATAAAAATGTGTCACTTTTGATCCTGTGAAATCACTTCTCTCTTATCTCTCAAATATTTGTGATCAAGCAAAGAAATTTATGATTCTCTAAAAAGTGGAAGAAAATAAAAAAATAAATAAATAATTATCATTTCATTCTCATGACATTCAATGCTCATGTCATATCATCTCAAAACAGAAAAATAATTTATCAAGCAAAGAAAGCAACCCTATGACACCCTTACAGGACGCGTGCCAAGACAAGAGTCATGGAAGGTGTTGTAGATGATTTGGAACAACAACATGAAGGACTCAAGGAAGAGGTGAAGCAGATGAAGGCACAAATGAATGACATCTTAGAAATGCTAAGATCAATTAAAGGTGTGAGTGGGAATCCTCTAAAAGAGCCTCAAACTACACCATCTCACCCATTTGGATTTAACCCACCTCCACAATTTAATGTTCAGGCAACCTTCCCTCCATATGGCCTTCCTCATGGTTACACACCACCTATGGTTACCAATGCTCTAAAGGTTAATCAGGCCAATGTTTCTCCAAATCCTCCATACGACCTTCCTTTAGGTTATACCCCAGCTACTACTAACAACCCTGAAAATAACTCTTTCACATCTGTTGTCACACCTCCAAGTCAAACACAAGCACTGGGATTGAACCACGAAAATAACAATTCCCATATTCTAATTCAACATCCCACTTATACACCCCCAAATAATACCATTCCTTTTGAAAACCTTCCAAAACCATCAAAGTGTCACACCTAGACTGACTGTTGTGATTTATTCCAAACAGCTTGAGGATATCCAATCCAATGATAAGTTACGCTTCTTAGAAGAACGCTTGAGGGGCCATTGAGGGGATTGATCACTACGCTTTTGGTGCTACTGACTTATGTTTGGTCCCAAATGTTGTAATTCCTCCTAAATTTAAAGTTCTTGAGTTTGACAAGTATAAGGGAGACACCTACTTAAAAGGTCACCTGACCATGTATTGTAAAAAAATGGCCTCATATGCCCATGATGACAAGTTACTAGTCCACTTCTTCCAAGAAAGCTTGATGGGAGCAGCCTCCGTTGGTACGTGAGTTTATAGTAAGGGAGAATACGTACTTGGAAGGATTTGGCTGAGACTTTCTTCAAACAATACAAGTACAATATGGACATGGCTCTAGACCGTACACAATTGCAAAATATGTTGAAGAAAGAAAGCAAAAGCTTTAAATAATATGCCCAATGATGGACAGGTGTGGCTGCTCAAATACAACCTCCATTATCCGAAAAGGAGATGGTCATTATGTTCATTGATACACAACCTTCATGTATAACCCACAAATAGCAGTAGTATCCTTACTATCATATCCACAACCTTACCCATCTAAAATGACCTACCAACCTCTACCACCACCGCAAACCATGCCTCCCCCAACACCTCAGATAAACTAGCTTATAGCTCTGCTTCCTAATACAAATAATAATCCAAAAAAAAGGAATAATAAAAAAAGAACATTCTCCCCACTACCCATGACCTACACAGAACTTTTGCCACATATAATTCATAACTCCTTGGTGACCTTTTCCATTTGAAACCTGTGCAACCATCATACCCAAAAGGCTATGACCAAAATACTAAGTGTGACTACCATGCGGGTACTATAGGGCATTCCACTAAAAAGTGTTGGGGATTAAAGCATAAGGTTCAGGATCTGGTAGAGGCAAAAATGTTATGTTTTATGGAAGAAGGACCTAACATTGGAAATAATCCACTCCCAGGCCACAGTAGTTTATATGTAAATGTAATTAAGGAGAAATGCAATCAACCATTCCTTAAGGAGGCACGATATGTAAAAACTTCCATAAAGGTCATCTTTGAGAAGTTGTGCAAATTTGGAATCACTGGGAAGAAGAAAGTTGTTGTGTTCTCTAAAAAAGCGAACACTCAATTGAAGATTGTCAAGAATTTAAGCAAACTTTGCATAAATTAATGGACTTAAGGGTTTGTTCAGATTTGTAGTTTACAACTAGACCAAGATGTTTCAATGGTGCAGTTAGAAGAAAAGAAAGTTGGCACCGCTCTGATGCCATTAGTGATTCACTTTACAAGAAATGTCAATCTATCCATTCCCCAGACTCCCGAACCCATCGTAGTGCACATTTCCACCTCCTTCCCTTACAAGGATCATAAAGCAGTCCCGTGGAAATATAATGTCGAAGCACGAGTAAGTGATAGTCATAGTGAAGAACAAAAGAACAATAGTTATGTTGAAAGAATTGTCATCACAAACATTATAGGAAGAGGAGGAATGACGCATAGTGGTAGGATCTACACTCCTAAAAATATTAAAAGAAATGAACCAAGAAGGAAAGAAAAAGAAATCGTTGAAACAAAGTTTCTAGAGGAAAATAAAATAGATGGGAATGAGATAATTAATGAAAACGAAAAGAAGAAGGAAATGTCAGATGATGAAGCTAATGAGTTTCTCAAGTTCATACAACAAAGTAAGTATGGGTTATTGATCAATTAAATTGAACCCTGGCTATGGTATCTCTCCTGACTTTGCTGATGAACTCAGAAAATTGTTGATGAAGATCTTAAATGAAGCCCATGTTGATCATGACATTACATTGGACAAGTTTGGAGGAATAATAGGGAATATCATTGCTAAAAATTACATCACCATTACAGATGATGAAATACCAATTGAAGGGAAGAGGCATAATAAAGCTTTGCACATCTTAGTCAAATGCATGGATCATGTCATGGCTAGGGTATTGATTGACAATGGATCCTCTTTAAATGTGATGCCAAAATTGACATTGGATTGATTACCTTATGATGGAACTCATATAAGGCCAAACTCCATGATTGTGAGAGCTTTTGATGGATCACGTAGGGAAGTAACAGGGGAAATTGAGATTCCAATTCAGATTGGCCCTTTCACTTTTGAAATCACCTTCCAAGTCATAGACATTAAGCCAACATACAGTTGTTTGTTGGGTAGGCCATGGATCCACTCAGTTGGAGTGGTCCTTTCTACCCTACATCAAAAGCTAAAATTCATAGTGAATGACAAGTTGGTAATTATCCCAGGTGAAGAAGATGTGCTAGTGAGTGGCCCTCCCCTTACTCATTACATTGAGGTAGCTGAAGAAGCCCTTGAGACTTCTTTCCAGTCCTTGGAAATAATTAGCACTGCCTATGTGGAGTATTTACCTAAAGGTTCACAACTTTCTGGAGCTACCTTAATGGCAACAAAGGTCATGTTGAGTAGGGGATATTAGATAGGTCATGGGTTAGGGAAAAAACAAGAAGGAATCATGAAGATATTAGAGTTGACTAAGAATAAGAATCGATATGGACTGGGGTTTAGGCCTACCAAAGTTGAGAAAAAAAAGATGGTGGAGGAAAAGAGAGAAAAGAGGTTATCTCGACTAGAGAACCGAGAGCCAAATATCGAAAGGATTCTCATTTGTAATCTCTACAAAAGCTTTCAAAGTGGAGGATTGATGCATGAAGATCAAATAGAAATGGCTAAAGAGGAACAAGATGATGACAAACATGCCAACTGGGTGTACCCACGTGACCTTCACGAGGAGCTTCAGAATTGGAAGATTGTCAAATTCCATGTGATTCTTAATTCAGAGTAATTGTAATGCACTTTTTTATTATGCCCATATCTTAGTGTCATTTTTTGTCTAGACGGGCTCGCATGTTAATGTTTTATTATATGATCTCAATGAAATGCATTTTGCAAACCTTTAACTGTCTCTTTTTGTTCCTTTGTGTCTCTTTCCATCTCTCTATCTCCTTTGTTTATTTCATTTTTTAAAACCTAAATTGTAGATATGAAAATCATCATTTTGAAAGTAATAATGATAATATCCCTTGCTATAATTTTTATCATCCTATCTACCAAGCCGATGAGGACAATGATGATTTGGAAATTCCCCCAGACATCAAATGGTTGGTAGAACAAGAGGATCAAATAATTCAACCCTAAGAAGAAGATATTGAAT
The DNA here is from genome assembly GCA_037954015.1 of Psophocarpus tetragonolobus. Classification (NCBI taxonomy): domain Eukaryota; kingdom Viridiplantae; phylum Streptophyta; class Magnoliopsida; order Fabales; family Fabaceae; genus Psophocarpus; species Psophocarpus tetragonolobus. The sequence continues at coordinate 713,290 of JAYMYS010000033.1, read as the reverse complement.
TAATCAATTTACGAAGTGAAAATGACAAAAAGAAAATTAAAGTGGGTACCGCTATAAATGGAAAAGAGCGAGATAGACTACTTAAACTTTTAGCAGACTATGTTGACATCTTTGCATGGATATATAAGAATACCTGGCTTAGATCTAAGAATAGTTGAGCATAAACTTCCCTTAAAGTCATAGTGCGTCCCTATCAAGAAAAAGTTAAGGCGAATGAAACCTAAGGTGTCTTTGAAGGTCAAGGAAGAAGTTAAGAAACAATTTGATGCGGGATTCCTTGCAGTTGCTAAATATCCTCAATGGGTGGCTAACATAGTACTAGTCCTGAAGGAAGACGGCAAAGTCAAAATGTGTGTTGATTATTGAGACTTAAATAAAGCCAGTCCAAAAAATGACTTTCCACTACCTCACATTGATGTCTTGGTTGATAACACTGCTCAATGTTCCTTTTTTTCCTTTTCCTTCATGGATGGGTTCTCTGGATATAATCATATCAGAATAATGCCGAAAGACTTTCAGAAGACCACATTCATCACACCATGGGGAACGTTTTGTTATAAAGTGATGTCATTTGGTTTGAAGAATGTCGGGGCAACATATTAGAGGCAATGGTGACCTTATTCCATGACATGATGCATAAGGAGATAGAGGTGTATATGGATGCATTAGCGCCAAGTCAATAATAGAAGAAGAGCATGTTGCTAACTTGCAAAAATTGTTTGAACATTTGAGAAAATATAAGCTTTGACTAAACCCAGCTAAATGCACTTTTGGTATGAAATTCGACAAATTGTTGGGATTTGTGTTAGTGAAAGAGGCATAGAAGTCGATCTTGACAAAGTGAAAGCAATCTTGGAGATGCCAGCACCAAGTACAGAAAAGGAAGTGTGTGGGTTCCTAGGAAGGTTAAACTACATTGTAAGGTTCATATCCCAACTGACCGCCACGTGTAGCCTGATCTTCAAGTTGCTATGTAAAAACCAAACAGTAGTATGAAATGAAGATTGTCAGCAAGCATTTGAAAAAATTAAGTAATACTTGTAAAAGCCCCCAAATTTAATACTGCCAGTGTCGGGGAGGCCACTCATTATGTATCTAACGATACTTGAGAAGTCCATGGGTTGTGTATTAGGGCAGCATGATAAATCTGGTAAAAGAGAGCATGATATTTATTACTTGAGCAAATAGTTCACAACCTTTGAAATGAGATATTCTTTGTTAGAACAAACATGTTGTGCCCTTGCATAGGCTGCTCGTAGGCTAAGGCAATATATGTTATGTCATACTACTTGGTTGGTCTCTAAAATGGATCCAATCAAGTACATATTTGAGAAGCCTACTTTTACTGGTCAAATTGCTCGGTGGCAAGTCTTGTTGTCAGAATACGAAATTCTTTATGTCACACAAAAAGCTATCAAAGGCAGTGCCCTAGTAGAACACTTGGCTCATCATTCCATTGAAGATTATCAGTCATGAACTTCGAATTTCCAAATGAAGATATAATGAATTTATTTGAAGAAATGTCTATAGATAGGGATAGATGAACATTATTGTTTGATGGTGCTTCAAATGCATTGGGAAATGGAATTGGAGTAGGATTAATCTCTCCTAAAAATCAATTTATCTTGTTCACGGCAAGATTGAGTTTTGATTGCACAAATAATGTGGTGAAATATGAAGCATGTGCAATGGGAATCTTAGCTGCCATCGACTTTGACGTTAAAATTTTGGATGTATATGGGGACTCAACCCTAGTTTTCCATCAAATCAAAAGGGAATGGGAGACTAGAGATAGTAAATTAATCCCTTATCCCTTTTACATTAAGGGATTGATGGAATAGTTCGATAAAATCACCTTTCGTCACATCCCTCATGAAGATAATCAATTGCTGATGCTTTAGCTACTTTGTCCTCGATTAGGAAGTAGATATGCCACTCATAAAATACAAAGTCGAGAGCAGCCAATTTATTGTCAAGCAATAAATGAAGAAGTGGATGAGAAGGCTTGGTTTCATGATATTAAGTGTTATGTGAAAGACAGAGAATATCCTTCAAGCGCTTCTGAAAACGACAAAAGAACATTAAGGAGATTAGCCATGAGATTTTTCCTAAATGGTGATGTGCTTCACAAGAGAAACCACAACATGGTGTTGCTTAGATGTGTTGATGATAGTGAAGTCAAGAAGAAAATGGAGGACGTTCATGAAGGTTCATTTGGAACGCATCGAATGGACATGCAATGGCAAAAAAGATTTTAAGAGCTGGTTATTATTGATCAACTATGGAAACTGATTGTTGCAGTCATGTGAGAAGATGTCATAAGTGTCAAACATATGCCAACAATATTCATGCACCTTCAACCCCTATGAACACTCTGGCTGCACCATGGCCGTTTTCAATGGGGAATTGATGTGATTGAACCTAAGGCTTCGAATGGGCATTGTTTCATCCTTGTTGCTATTGATTACTTCACCAAGTGGGTGGAGGCGGCATCTTACCCTAGTGTAACTAGAAATGTAGTGTTTAGATTCATCAAGAGAGACCCAATTTGTCGATATGGATTGCTGAGTCACATCATTATTGACAATGGGACCAATTTGAACAATAAAATGATGAAAGAGTTGTGTGACGATTTCAAGATTCAACATCATAAGTCTTTGCCATATCGTCCTAAGATGAACGGAGTGGTAGAGGCAACAAATAAGAATATAAAAAAGATTGTGCAAAAGATGGTGGTGACCTATAGGGATTGGCACGACATGCTCTCATTCGTATTGCATGCTTATCGTACCACTGTGCGCACTTCAACTAGGGCAACCTCATACTCTTTAGTGTACAGGATGGAGGTTGTGCTACCTATTGAAGTTGAAATCCCTTCACTAAGGGTGTTGGCAAAAACACAACTTGAGGAGGCCGAATGGATTCAAGATTGCTATGACCAGTTAAATCCCATTGAATAAAAAAGATTAATCGCCTTATGTCATGGTCAATTGTATCAGAAAAAGGTGAAAAGAGGCCATGATAAGAAGGTTCATCCTCGAGAATTTCAAGAAGCTGACCTGGTTCTAAATAAAATACTACCAACCCAAAAGGATCATAGAAGAAAATAGACCTCGAATTATAAAGGAACATATGTGGTAAAGAAGGCCTTTTCAGGAGGGGCTCTAATTTTGACAAATAGGGATGGTGCAGACTTACCTCTCCCTATAAACTCCGACACAGTAAAAAAATATTATGCTTAAAATAAGAAAAAAAAGAAAAAGAATAAAGTTCGCTAGGTCGAAAACCTAGAAAGGTGGTCTAGGCAAAATAAGAACAACCCGGTAGGTTGAAAATTCTGAAAAAAGCGACCTAGGCAAAAGATAGGGTCATGAAAAGACACAAACTCGCTAGACTGAAAATCTAAAAAGGAACTTTAGGCAAAAATTAGAGCAATTCATGAAGAAAAAACTGCGTCGAAGTATAAGCTACGACACTTTGGCACCTCGTGAACAAAGTCGAAGAATTTGAAAGGCCTAGGAAATTAAAAAGGGAGTCCAACCAAACAATCGGGTTCCTCAAGAAGCTGAATAGATAGAATGCTTAAAGTGTTAGACTTAGGGATTAGAACTGTTACTTTGAATATCTCAATTATCAGTTTCCCCATTCTCTTTGAAGTTAAAATTCATTTTTAACTTCCTTTTGTGTAAGACATTCTCTTGTATCCACCATTTTCCTTTTGAATCAATAAATATTTCTATCTTTGCCCACTATTCATTGTTGCATTTTGTCATTTCATAAATTAAGAATGAAGCATGTAATGATCTTAAATGCATTATAATTGCGACAAAGAACCTTAAAGATCAAAGGAAATACAACAATTTCTTAATAAAATTTCTCAAGGGTACCAACGAAGTATCCGTTAAGATCTTAACTTTTTAGCCATATCTAGTTGTGAAAGAAATCTCAGACGTCAAAGATAGAAAATAACATAAGGAAAAACAGGAGTGAATGTCGCTATGCTTAAAACCTTAAGGGGTCAAGGGTTGGAAATAACAACAAAAGAAAAATGAATGTGAAAAATAATCACCATCTTACCACTCTTCTCATTCCAGGTCCCTATGCCCACTCCATTTCATATTTTGGGTCCCCGTGCCCATTGAATTTTGCATTTTAGGTCCCCATGCCTATTACAATTTACATTTTGGATTCTTGTGCCTATTACATTCTATATTTTGGGTCTCCGTGCCCATTGCAATTTACATTTTGGGTCCCTGTGCCCACTCCATTTACATTTTGGGTCCATGTGCCCATTACATTCTACATTTCAGGTCCTCGTGCCCATTGCAATTTACATTTTAGGTCTCTTTGCCGATTACAGTTTACATTTTTGGTCCCCGTGCCCATTACAATTTACATGTTGGGTCCTCATGCCCATTACATTCTACATTTCGGGTCCCCACTGCCACTCAATTTACATTTTGGGTCCCCGAACCTACTCAGTTTACATTTCGAGTCTCCATGCCCACTCGGTTTTACGTTTTTGTATCCATTGCTCCTTGTATTTTGTTCCACACTCTTTTTACATATCCACATTAACTTGTTCATATTCTCTTGGCTTTTACATTCTCACATTTGGACGAAATCAAGGTCTATATCATTTTTTATATTTTCCTAAAATAATATGAAACTTAGGTTTTTCATATTATTTGTAAAATCTAAATAAAGAGGGGCAACTATAGGCACCAGTTTTTTAAAAAAATAATAAATAATAAATCTAAAAAATATCATTTCCATACACTGTCAACATACACAACAATGTTCAGAATATACCTGAATCACAGTCATGCCTGAGCTCTCTGAATCAATGTAGATGCTCTTTGACTCAACTATATCACTAACACAATCTCAAAAAATCTGGAAAAAAAAAGTTCAAATTTTTGTGAGTAAAAAGATTTCACGTTGACTCTATAAAAGGAGACACTTGAATCAGAAGAGAGGTTTTTTTTTTTTGGGAAGAAATTTTTAAAATAAATGAGATATTTTTTCGGAGGAGAAGAAATAGTTTGAAAGAGGAGGAGAAAGAGGCGAGGTAGAGAGCAAAAAGAAGAGTTTTAAAGGTTACAACAAGTATTAATCTACACTACTCATTTTAAAAACCAACAAGGAAAATAATAGGAATAGCATAGAAAAATTACTTACACCTTTAACCACCTGCAGAAGCGGATTCTGGTGGTGTGGGCGTTGTCGGAAGCGACCGCCGGAGACCAATCGTGCACTGCCGAAAGCCCTCCTTTTTCTTTTTCTCCCTCACGTTATCCCATCCTCCCCAATCTTCTACAACCCTTTTTTTTTTAAAAAAATGAATGTGTTGGAGTTGTGTAAAGGGGACACTACACACGTCCCGATGTATTAATTTTGTTTTTGAAAAAACCATACTTTACTAAGTTCACCCTTGCAAAATTGCTATTTGCACCCCATTTAGGTCCAAGAATCAAACCGTTATCTACATCTCTATTTATTGCTATTTGCACCCCAGACCCAACAAGAAATGGGTACTATCTGAACCTCCCTGTATTTACTATTCGCACCCCTGTTATATCATGGCCCATTTATTGTGTTCACCTCCATTTACTATTCACACCACTGTGTTTGCTAAACGCCCCTCCTTCATTTTAAATTATTTTTAGCCTTTTGTGAGTATAAACTGTCAATTTTTTTTTATTTTACCATTTTCTTTTATTTACCTTATTTTTTTTCCAGTTAACCTATTGTTACGAATACTTGAAAAAGCAAATACTAAAATTCGATTAAACTTAGTAAAAAATAATCATGATAATAACATTAATTTAAAAATAATAATTTAATAATAATAATTTACACAATTTTTAAACTTAGATATAATAAAACTTTTAGTTGATATAATTATTATTGCGAAAGAAAAATTTAATAAGGGTTACTTTAGATGCATTTCTAATTTTACCATTACGAAAATTAAAGAACCACTTTAGAAGCATTTCTAATTTGGTTCCTTCTATAAAATTTTGGTTATTATAATTATTATTATGTTATTTAAAAGAAATAATAGTCACTTTAGATACACTTCTAATTTGATTATTGTAAATTATAAAAAGGTTTATTACGATCACTTTCGATGCACTTTCAACTTGATTATCGTGAAATCCTTTAATTTTTTTAGATAAATATAAAATGTAAAACTTTAATTATGACTACTTCAAATGAACTTTTGATTTAGTCATCACGAAAACTAACATAATTTAGTAATTATCACTTCGAATGTACTTCAGATTTGATTGTTAGGCTAAATAATCATCGTAACCACTTTGGATGCACTTCTAATTTGGTTGTGATAATAATATTTTAAAATAAACCTAAAAATAAAAATTAATTACTAAAATTAAAAACCTAATACACAAATTACTTCAAGAACTACATATACTCTGATTCTCCGTTGTACATGAAGATATGTAGGAGTAAGAACTTACTCCTATCGAGCGCCGAAAAATAAAAATAAAATGATTCAATTAAAAATTAAAATATTAATAATATTTTTTATAAAAATAAATTTTCCAATAATAATTTTCTCATTAAAATGTTAAAAACAAAAATAAAATAAAAGTATTTGTTATATTTCAAGTATTTTAATGATGAAATAAATATTTTTAAAGTTATCTATTTTTGCACGTTTAATTAGAGGTAACCGTCCTTAAGACGAACATCGTAGGGTGTTAATACCTTCTCTACGCATAATAGACTCCCAAACAAAAAAATTGAAATCGTAGACCACCTCTCCCTAAAAGGTTTTTTTGATGTTTTCCGAAATAAATATTGGTGGCGACTCCTCTAATTTTCAAAATTAATTTTTCGCCATCCCGTCGAGACCCTACGTGTCGACAGCAGGTACTCCCTCTTGTAACTTCCTCAAATTTTTAAAATAAATATTATCCAATGTAATAAATAATATATAATAATTTAGTTACCTAATACATAATAATATTAAGTTATTATCTGATTTAAATAAAAAAATTATTAAAATAAAGATTCATTACAATTTAAAAGAAAAAAAAGGAATTAATTTGGATATTAAAAAATAAAAGATGATAGAATCTATATTCAAATTAAAATATTAGGAGTTTATTATTACAAGATGATTATTATAGTTTAGATAAAATATTTGTTATTTTTTAGTTGATGATCCTTAATGATGTGAAATGTGTATTTGATCTTATATTAATGTGAAGTTTATATAAGATAGTGCTATATTTTATTTAGTCATATATCATATTCAAGATAATAAAAGAAAAATAAAGATAAAATAATATACTAAATTTTCTTAGATAAAATAAAAGAAAATAATAATAATTAGGTGAGAATCAATAAAATAGCTAAAACATTAGTGATAAATTGATTTAAGATAACATTATCTTAAAAATAGAAATAAGATAAAAAAATAAAGATTTGATATCATCTTGAATTTAAAACGTAAAAAACTAATATTTTATAAAAAATAAAATATAGAGAGGGGAAAATCAACTTTAAGTTATTATATATAGGGTTGAGTAGTTCATTAAGAGAAATATAGATTAGTTGACTATTTAGGATTGAGAGAAAAAGGCGTAGAAAAGCTGAAGAAAATAAATTCAAGTTGTGGGATCTCGCTTCAAGAGGTGAGTACAACAACTTTTGAAACCTTCCATGATATGATTTTAAATATTGTTGTTGATGTGTTTTATGCTTGGAAATTATTTTTGTATTGTTTGAGATATCTCCATTTGGAATGAAGATGAAATTTAAGATACATCCATTTGGGATGGATGTATAAGATACTTCAATTTAATATGGGGATGAGGTTTTAAATACCTCCATCCGGGATGAAGAAGAGATTTTAGATACTTTCATAATGGCATGGGAAAGGCAATAGGATGTTATTGTATGAAATATAAGCTCTCATAAACCTTTTGATGAATCTATTACTATAACTTGTGGATTGTATATGTGCATCGAAAACTATTTTTTATCGTGTATTATTATTGCTTGAAATTATTTGGATTAAATCATAATTTATATATAAAGAAAAATATTTATTTTATTACTGGGGTACCATGATTGTTTTTTCAGATTTTGTGCCGGTTGAGAACAACACTATTTGCAAATCTCTTTTTAAATTTGTTTTATTCATTGAAATTATTATCTCATTAAAAATGTTGTTTTCAGAACCTTAGGGAAAAGTTTGGAGATCGAAGGAGACCTGAAGATCTAGTTTTTTATTAATAAATATTTCCTTATAGTATTAGTTTGTATCTATTTTAGAATAAATGTTTTGATAATTATTTTTGTTTTCTATTGGATTCTTTTATAAAGGCCCAAATTTGAGGATTCTATTTTTTTTTTTTTATGATTCAGACATTTATTTACCTTATTTTAATACAAAATTTATTATTTTTTAAAAAATTATTTACTATTTTTATTATAGGTTATTACTTTTTTTTTTAAAAGCTAAGCATATATTCATTAAAGAAACAAATTGTTTCTTAGGATACAAAGTAAATTATTTACTCCTCCATATCCTATTGGAGCATATCACAAACTATCCACCTATGTCATATTTAACAAGCATAATCTGGGATTGACATACCAATCTGAGAACCCGCACCCCCTATTAAAACCAAAGGAATATGATAGCCATTGCCACGATATTGCCTTTATAGACATAACTATGTCGACTGAGTTTCCTGGTAATTCATTGAAAACAATCTGGTTTCTAGTAGTCCAGATACTCCAAACCCCAGCCAGCCAGAACACATACCTACACTGCTTCTTTCGTTTACCAACCACCCATGTTGTCGTTGAAAGAAAAAGATGAGACACATCCCTCGGCATAGGTCCTTGAATTCCCAGCCAGCTCATAACGTTGTTCCACACATATTGAGCCTTGGCACACCCTAGGAACAGATGATTTGTATCTTCAATAGCATTGTGACAGAATACACATAGGGCCTCCTCCCCTGGTATGTGGATGCCTCTCTTCAATAGATTAGTCATGGTTGGTAGCCTATCTAACAGTAGTCTCCATGAGAAAGCAATTACCTTAGATGGTAGTCTATCTTTCCACATTCGTCACCAATCCCTGGGTTCCACCTCAATTAGTCTAGGCGTCGGCTGTTGCGGGAGCAAAACCGAATAAGCCTCAACAACTGAGAAGACTCCATCCGTGCTAGTCCTCCAGCTCCATCTATCCGAGGTGTAGTCCACAAGCGTCACTTGCTGCAGCCTGCTTTGCATAAGACAAAACTGCTCTTCTTCCCACACAAATAGCTGCCTCCTCCATTCCTAGATCCACCCTCCTGATACCTCCCTTTTGTCGTAAACAGTGGTGCCCTTATCTGCTGCTAACCCATATAACCTGGGAAACTGCAATCTAAGGGAATCTCCTATCCACGTCTGTTCCCAGAAGAGAGTATCCTTTCCGTCCCCGACCTTTTTGATGACATTGCCCCGAAACCAGTTTGGTATGGTCGCTTCCAGGCCATCAATGACCCATATATCCCTCCATCACTGAGATGCCTTAGATAAATTCTGCTGTCTTTGATTGAACATGTATGTGTGCCTATATTTACATTCCAGTAAAGTCGCCCATATTGCGTTTTGCGCTGTTAATATCCTCCACCTCCACTTTGCAAGCAAACTCAGATTAAAGTTCCACAGACACTTTACCCCCAAGCCCCCTTCTTCCTTCGGCCTACACACATTTTGCCAACTTACCCAGGCTATTTTGTTCTCCTGATCATTCCCTTCCTACAAAAAGGAGCGTTGTAGACCAGTAATGACTTTTAGGACTTTCTTGGGCACCTTGTAAAATGAGAAAAAATACAATGGAAGGCTAGACAGTACTGAATTGATCATAACTAACCTTCCTGTGAATGACATATGCTGGGCCCTCCACCCTGCCAACTTCCTTTGAAATTATTCTAAGATTGGTTTCCACGTTTCTACCTTTCTCGGGTTCACACCCACAGGAATCCCCTAGAATTTAAAAGGCGGTGTTGAAACGACACAGTTCAAAAGGTTGCTTACAGCACATATGAACGAGTATTCTACATTTAAACCAAAGAATTGGCTTTTGCTGTAATTGACTTTTAATTCGGATGTCAGCTCAAATCCACGGAGAATAACTTTCAAGTACCATACCGATGTCAAATCTGCTTCCCCCATCATGATAACATCATCTGCATATTGCAGTACTGAAAACTTTGCCCCGACACCAATATTGAGCTCTTTAAACACCCCTTTCCTTACAGCTGACCTGAACAAACCCGCTAAGGCTTCGGCTACCACTAGAAACAGAAAAGGAGAGAGTGGGTCTCCCTGCTTCAAACCTCTTCTCGGCCTAAACTCAGCCGTCGGACTTCCGTTAACTAGAATTGACACGTAGCTGTTCCTGATAATACAGTTTATCCACTTTCGCCATAAGCTCCCAAACCCCATCCTAGCTAACATATAATCCAGAAAATCCCAATTTACTGAGTCATATGCTTTCTGGAAATCCACCTTAAACAAGAAACAAGGTCTCCTTTTCCTCTTCGCCCAATCAATTATTTCATTTGCTACCAGTACCCCATCCAGGATTGATCTCCCTGCCAAAAATGCTGACTGACACTTAGAGATTAAATGCCCTATTAGTTTCTTCATTCGCAATGACAGCAATTTAGAGACAATCTTTTGAATGCTAGAGATTAAAGAGATTGATCTAAATTGAGCTAAACTGTCCGGTCTTGCCACCTTGGGGATCAGGGTCAGAAAGGCTGATGTCGCTCCTCTTGGTAATACCCCTGATTGATGGAATTCTTGAACTGCACTTATGACGTCATCCCCTATTATTTCCCAACATGATTTGTAAAAGTGAACGCCAAATCCATCAGGGCCCGGGCTCTTTCCTTCGTCACATGCCAAAACCGCCTCCTTTATTTCTTCAGCCGAAAAGGGTTTCTCTAAGGTTACTCTCTGCTGATCAGTCAACTGATTGAAGGTCACCTCATCCATCTTTGGTCTCGTTTGGTCTTCATCTTTAAAGCACATTTTGAAATGATGTAACACATGGTCCTGAATACTCTGAACTCCCTCCACCCATCCAGACTCTGATTTAACTGCCAATAAGGAATTTGTATAGCATATCTCCTTAAAGCATTTATGAAAGTATTTTGTATTGCTATCACCATGCAGAGCCCATCTTACCCGAGATTTCTGTAGCATGGACCGTTCCATTCTCCTTGCCTTTCCCCAATATTCTGACAAAATATCTTGTCTGTGATGACCACTGTCGATGACCCCCTGGCCTAACTGATGATCCACTTACTCCAACTGTAAAACCTTTTCAGCCAGGAAATTCTCATCTCGACTCCAGTATTTTTCTTTCCAGTCTTTAATCTTCAACTTCAGGCCTTTCAATTTACGTGCCAACTGATACATCCTTCATCCTTGGCCGTGCTCTGATGACCAGAATTCTTTCACTAGATCCATGAAACCTGGCTCCAACAACCAATGGTCAAAAAACTTAAACGGTTTAGGGCCCCAATTCTGTTTATTCACTTCTGTTATGATCCAGCTGTGATCTGAGAACTCTCTAGTGCCGACTCTTTGGGTTGTAACGCCCCATTCCTCCATCAGTTTTGGTGAGAACAAAAACCGATCCAACCTACTAGATGGCTCTCCATTCGGGGCTATCCACGTTGTCCCTTTTCTGATGACTGGAATATCCAACACTCCCATTGACTGGATAAAATATTTAAAATCAGACATCTCAAGTGTAGAGTGATAGCCTGATCTCCCTTTGAACTCAGTCGTATCCAGCACAGCATTAAAATCTCCTCCAAGTACCCACTTGACCTCCGGAAATCCTCGTTTAGTCATCATCAAATCGTCTCATACCTTCCTTTTACCCTGCACCGAACATGGAGCATATACGTTTACCACACAATTAACTTCAGTTGAACTGTTCCCTCTAAAGCCAATTCCAAGGAAGCCCTGCCCTTGAATAACCCAGACAACCTCCAAGATATGCTTCTTCCAGATTGTAAGGCATCCTCCACTGAGCCCTACTGACGGTAGTACTCTCCATTCGCACCCTGCCGACCCCCAAATCTCGTGAACCTCCTAATCGTGTACCATGCTACACTTTGTCTCCTGTAACAAACAAATATCAATGTCATTCTTTTTCAACATTCTCCTGATTCTTCTTCGTTTGGTCCGATCCCGGAACCCCCTCACATTTAAAGAGAAGATCTTCATCTAATTATTCCAGTCACTCCTCGTCTCCCTCTGTTCCTTCTCCTCAATATCTCTCTCCTCCATCTTCCGTAGTTCCTGTATGTAGTTAATATCTGATTGTTTGGCAGATATTCTGATTTCCTTCAGTGCCTTCCATATTTTTTCCGCTTCCTCCTCCTGGTAGCCATTTCGTTGGTCGTCTTCCTTCAGGTCATCCAGTTGCCCTCACGTCATTAATTCATTCCCATCGAAACTATTTCTCCTAAGTTGCTTCCATATGGATACCACTCTCTTTTGCCCATTCCCTTCTTCGGACACCCCTTCTCCATCCACTAATACCCATTTCTTGTAGTAATAAGGCATTGTAGAGATAGATTCATTTTTTCCGAAATCACTATTTTCCGAAATGACCCTGTTCGGTCCGTGCGCAATAGCATTTTCCGAGACTTTCCGTCGGTGCCCAATAGCAATTTCTGCAGCTGTAACCGTTTCGAAACTGTTTTCATTTTCCCAGCCGGCCCAAGTAATTCAAGGAGCGGTGTGAACATCAATTCGATCCGCTTCCTGGCCCGTGTGTTGGGCCTCCGCTCGCGGGCCCAGCTGGAGAAGCCGCGTCCGTCCAACGGTCGTCTGGCTAACATCCGTACATGGCTGCAGCGCGTGACAGCCGAGGCTGATGATTTTAGGCTTTTTTTAATATAAAAATAGGGTAATTTAAAAAAAAACCAAAAATAGGTAAATTTTAAAAGTTTACGAAATAGGTACGTAAATCGTATTTCAAGATATAACTTCAGTTTTTAATTTTTTTTTATTTTTAAAATAGTAACAATTAAAAAAATAGTCACAAATTGTTTTTTTTACCGTCACAAATTGTTTTAAGAAGTAATTTGTGACGGTTTTAAACCCCATAACGTTTTTAAAAAATAAAAATTGAAGTCGTGTTTGACAACATGATTTACTCATTCTCGTAATCTTTCAAAATCTATCCATTTTGAGATTTCTTAAAATATATATATATATATATATATATATATATATATATATAAATGGTATCAGAGCCAAACTAAAGAAATTTTCGCCGGAAAAATATATAAGTATGCTCTGTGGTTGCGACTAGTTCGATCTTCCACATCAGAAAGTTTTCTTGTTCAAAGTTTGTGAAATTCTGCATTCTTGATCATCATAATTAACTAAGTTTTCAAGATCTTCATCTTTAACTTATATCATTTTCTGTAAACTTTTCTAAGCAAGTTTAATAATCCAGAACACGATCTAGTAATTAGGATGAAGCGTTGGTCAGCCGGTAAGGGTGGTCCCGGTAGTCAGTCGTAGGAGACGCAGTAAATCCGTTGGTTTAGCCTGGTGGTCCCGGTTCGTTCCTAATTATCTCAGAACAATGTCTAGATTAATAAAAATGCTTTCAAAAGGTAAAGAAAAGATAGATGTTAAAAATGAAGAATCTGAAGAAACTAAGTTAAATATGATCCATCATGAATTAAGAATTCCTCAAATAGAACATGAATTAAATAAATGGAATATACCTAAATTAGATATTAAAACTATTTATAAAACTTCGTTTAAAGATATGTTTAAATCAGAATATATAATTAAAACAGTAGAAAAAGAAATAGACTTAAAATCCACTCAACAGGAAATTCCTTTAATATCAAATCAATTAAATGTTATTAAAAAATTCGAAATAAATAAAGATTTATTAAAAGAAGAATTTTTAAAACCTGAGAATAAAGATAAAAGAAATTGGTTCTTTGAAAATTTCTCTCAAACAGAATTAAGAGAATATCGAGAAAATTATTATAATCATTTAGAAGAAAAGGAAGAAAATATTCCCTTTTTTGATTGGTTCTCAGAAAATTGTTTTAATAATCTTCAAATAAATGTTTTAAAAACCGCTGAAAAAATATGGAAAACATCTAAAGGAGAAATTATTAGTATAATTCCCCCCTTAGAAGAAGTAAAATTTCCAAATATTCAAAATAATGAAGTAATAGCCTCCCCTTTTAAAATGATAAATGAAAAAAGAGATATTAATATTAAAGATATACAAAATTTACATACTCAGTTAAATTATACAAATCAACTTGTCCATATAATTGCTACCGAAGTAATAGATAAAGAATTACCCCCTAAAAAATTAGAAAGATCTTTAATAAAACCATTTAAATTTTCGGAAGAAGAATTAAAACATATAAAATTAGGAAAAGATTCCATGTTAGACGAAATAAATAAAAAATTAGATGCTTTAAAAATTAATAAAGTCAATACGATAATAATACCCAATGAAGAATTAGGAGACTTAAATAGGGAACAATTTGATGATAATTTATTTAAAATCCATAAATTAAGAAGAAATGCTAGGAGTAGCTCGTCCTTAGGTCCTACCCCTAGACCCACGACTAGGAATTATTATAATAGGCCAACTCTCCCTGATATTCAGTTTGAAGAATGGGAGCTGGAGTCACCATCCTCCTTTGATGGCTCTAGTATATATGAATGGAACATAGACGGCCTAACTGAAATGCAAATATTAAGAAAAACTAATGAAATGACCATGGCAGCCTCTGCCTATAGAACTAAACAAGATGCGGCTACTACGGTTAAGCTGCTAGTAACAGGGTTCACCGGTCAGTTAAAAGGTTGGTGGGATCATTATCTCTCAGAAGAAGAAAGGTTTAATATAATGAATAGTGTAAAACAAGAAGCCGATCAAATAATGCCTTTAATGGTAGAAACTTTAATTTTAGCCATTATTCATAATTTCGTAGGAGATCCTCAATTATTTGACCAAAGAATATCATTAATTCTTCATACAATTAGATGTAAAACCCTAGGTGATTTTAGGTGGTACCATGATAATTTTATCACCTTAGTCTTAACTAGGTCTGATTGTAGAGAAGCTTTCTGGAAAGAAAGGTTTTTGGCTGGGCTTCCTTCAACTTTTGCAGATAAGGTTAGAGAAAGTCTACCTAAATTATATCATGATATCCCCTTAAAAGACTTACCTTACGGAAGATTAAGTACAGCTACTAAATTAATAGGTTTAGAAATTTGTGATACCCTAAAATTACAAAACCAAATTAAAAGAAATCAAGAAATGGGAATTAAAGAATTAGGTAATTTTTGTAGTCAATACGGTTATGAAAAACCTATTCCTCCTTCAGAAAAAAGAAAAAGACAGTTAAGAAAACAAAAGACTTTTAAAAATCCTCAACCCATTCAGAAAAGTAAATTTAAAAAATTCCCTAAACCCGTCAATAAACCTAACAAATCTAATATAGTGTGCTATAAATGTGGAAGAATTGGTCATATGAAAAAAGATTGTAGAGTTAAAGAAAAAATAAAAGCTTTAAAAATGAGTGAAGAATTAAAAGAACAGATAGCTAATTTATTAATATTAGAAGATGAAACTTCAGAAGAAGAAGAAGAATCATTAATTGAAAATAATGAATTAACTGAAAATTCTGATAGCGAAAATGAAGAAAATATTCATATCTGTGAAAATATAGAAAATTGTAATTGTACTTTTAAACTTAATATGATTAAAGCAGAAACTAAGTTAGCTCTAGAAATGGTAGATAAAATGGCTAACGAAGAAGATAAATTAGAATATTTATTAAAATTAAAAAATATAATGATAGAACAAGAAACCAGTAAAGAATCTAAAGAAAGAGAAAAATTTACGGGATATAATTTTTCAGAAATATTAAAAATGGATTCTTTAAATAAACCAGTTACAATAAAAGATTTACAAAAGGAAATAAAAGAGTTAAAACAAGAAGTACAAGAATTAAAATTAAAATTAGAAAATTTAACCGAACAATTTAATAACAATACTGGTTCAACTTCTAATTCCAATAATGAAGAAACAGAATTAATTAATCAAATAAAAATTCTTCAACAAAAATGGCAAATTAAAATAGCTCTTTCCATAGGAAATTCATTTCATAAAAATTTTATTGCCTTAGTTGATTCAGGAGCAGATTTAAATTGTATAAGAGAAGGATTAATTCCTACCCAATATTATGAAAAATCATTACAAAAATTATACACTGCTAATAATTCTAAATTAAAAGTTTAGTATAAATTATCTAATGCTAGCATTTGTAATAAAGGAAAATGTTTTAAAAATAGTTTTATTTTAACTAAAGATATTACCGAAGAAATAATTTTGGGTACTCCTTTCTTAACTCAAATATACCCTTTTGAAGTATCTACACAGGGAATAAAACATAAAAATCATCTTTTTGAATTTATAAATCCCATTAAATCAAAAGAAGTCTTAACCCTAAAAGATTTGACTGAAGAAAATTTTATAAATAAAATTGAAAATAAAACGGAGCAAATTCATAAATTACAATTAGAAATAAAATATCAAAAAATTGAAAAACAAATAAATGATAATCTAATAAAAAAGACTTTTGAAAATTTTCAAAAAGAACTTGAAAAAGAAATTTGTGCTGAAATTCCCTCTGCTTTTTGGGATAGAAAATATTTTACCATTAAATTACCATATATAGAAGGATTTCATGAAAGTAAAATACCCACTAAAGCAAAATCAGTCTAGATGAATAAAGAAACTCTTAATTATTGTAGAAAAGAAATACAACAATTTTTGGATAAAAAACTAATTAGACCAAGTAAATCCCCCTGGAGTTGTTCCGCATTTTATGTTATGAATGCCTCTGAAATCGAACGAGGGGAACCAAGAATGGTAATTAATTACAAACCTCTTAATAATGTTTTAAAATGGATTAGATATCCACTTCCTAATAAACAAGAATTAATAGGAAGATTATATAAAGCAGTAATTTTTTCTAAATTTGATTTAAAATCTGGTTATTATCAAATTAAGGTAATGGAAGAAGATAAGTATAAAACTGCTTTTACAGTTCCTTTTGGGCATTATGAATGGAATGTAATGCCTATGGGACTTAAAAATGCTCCCTCAGAATTTCAAAATATTATGAATAATCTTTTTAATCCTTACTCTGAATTTGCTGTCGTATACCTAGATGACGTATTAATATTTTCTAATACAATAGAACAGCATTTAAAACATCTAAAAATATTTAAAGAAATAATAAAGAAAAATGGTCTAGTTATTTCTAAACAAAAAATAAAATTAGGTCAAACTAAAATAAGATTTCTAGGTCATGAAATATTTCAAGGAAAAATAACACCTATACATCGAAGCATTGAATTTGCAAATAAATTTCCGGATGAAATAACAAATAAAAACCAATTACAACGGTTTTTAGGATGTATTAATTATGTAGCAGATTTTATCCCTAATATAAGAATTATTTGTCAGCCCCTATTCCTTAGACTTAGAAAGAATCCTAAGCCTTGGACTGAACAACATACTAACATAATTAAAGAAATAAAAAGTCTTGTCAAAACATTACCCTGTTTAGGAATCCTTCATCCTAATGCTAAAATAATTGTAGAAATAGATGCGTCTGAAATAGGGTTTGGAGGAATCTTAAAACAAACCTTTTCAGAAAACAAAGAACAAATAGTCAGATACCACTCTGGAGCTTGGGCAGGCGCTCAAATTAATTACAGTGTCATTAAAAAAGAAATTTTAAGTATAGTACTATGCATTAATAAATTTCAAAGTGATTTAATAAACAAAGAATTTCTTTTAAGAATTGACTGTAAATCAGCAAAAGAAGTTTTAGAAAAAGATGTTAAAAACATTGTTTCTAAGCAAATTTTTGCTAGATGGCAAAGTATTCTGTCCTGCTTTGATTTTAAAATTGAATTTATAAAAGGCATCAATAATTCTATTCCAGACTTTCTAACTAGAGAATTTCTTCAGGGCACTCCTCCTCTACAATGCGACCCTCAGGAAAAACTGCCCTCACCGATCCCCCTTCTAAATCAAAACCCTTAAGTATTGCAGACTTGGCCCCTTCATATGCAATGAAATCCTCTCTAAATACCCCAGATAATACCCGCGTATTACCCTCATCATTAACAAAAAAGACCCCCTCAGAATTATCCTCCAAAGGAAATTTTCCTCCCCTAAAGACACCTAGCTCTTCTAAACCTCCTGAAAATATAAATGCTCAAAAAGATTACCACATTAAATCTCCTTGTATTCCTGTTCTCCCAATAGAGCCAGAATGGGAAGAAGAAGAGCCCTCTCTCATAATTGACCGAATTTGCCCTAAAGGATGGGCGTGGATCCCAAATAATTTTGAAAAAACTCTAAATTTTTATCAAATGATTTTATCGGATACTCATTCGGTTGAATTAATTCCCGAAAAGGATCCAAGAAATCCACTTATTACAAATTATTCAAAATTAAAAATTTTAAATGTTTTATGTCCAACTGATTGGAATCAAAACTGGTTGACTCCAAAAGGCTTTTCTCGACCTTTTAAGCCAACCTCTTTTAACTACTTTGACTATCAAGAAGCTTGGAGTAAAATTCTTTTAAATACCAACCCCAAGCATTCCTGGTATATAAGTTTTAAAAATGACTTACCAATGAGATTACCTTCTTGGTTTATTAAATGGGTAATCGATTTTGGTCCAGTAAAAAGTATTTTACCAGCCCGAATTGTGAAAATGTATGATATTTTTAAAGAAATATCTCCCTCAATACCCTCTAAATATAAATTGACCAGTTTCTTGTCAAAAATGGGAATTGGGTGGCTGATGCAACCACAGTACCAGATTCATCATCATATGGGAGACCCGTTTCCTAAACAAGTCTGTCTCACTGTGAAGGTATTCTGGTGGCAAAAATTTAATATCGACTACGTCGAAACTAAATTTAAACAATTCAAAAATTCTCCCTCTAAAGCTTCCATTACTCCTGCTTCTGCTTCATCTTCCCCCTTAAAGATTGAAGACTTAGTAGGACCCACCAAAGATAAAAGAGAATTAAAAAAGAAATTACTTGAAGCATTATCTTCTTTGGATTCTGACGAAGACCCCGAAGAAAATGAAGAATTACTGTCCGATGACTGTTATGCCATCCAGATGGCACAAGACCCTAATTTGGATTCGGACTAGCAGTTATTGATAGAGCGATGCCTACCCTGCATGAAGATTCGTAGCCTGGTGAACGCTCTTCGATAATTCTAACTACAGGTTCTGTGCAAGACAGCTGTCATCAAAGTACAAGGACCCACTTAAAATAATTCTGTGGGCCAAATTGTCAGAAGAATCTTTAATTTTTCAAAAGAGACGGTAAAGTTGCCGGCCTCTTTAGAAATTCGAGATAAAGACAAAAGAAGTGGAAGACAGCGTAGAGCATTATCCGGAATCGGAAGGCCAAGTGGCGTATTATCCGGAAGTGGAAGACCACGTGGCACCTTATCCGGAAGACTTTAATTATTATTATATTTAATTTGTAATTCAGTTTAATTTCGGACTTTGCATCCGGCTCTATAAATAGAATTGAAGAAGAAGGGGATAGACAGAGCTCGGCAGAGCCTTAAAATCTATCTCTCTCTCCTTCCATCCCTCTCATCTCCCCTTTGTAAATCCTCCATCTGAAATAAACTTCTTTCTTTGTACAACTCTGCTTTGAACTAGCTGTGCCTATATATATATATATATAGTAAGAAAAGAAAAACTGGTTTTAAAAAATCTATATACGTAAGTAAAGTCAGTGGTGGATCAATAAAGAGATATGGCAAGTCCAGTCAATAAAATGTTAAATGATTAGAAACAAAAAAAGAAGATGAATTTGTTGCTCGAGTGATAGACTTGGGTATGGAAGTTTGCGGTGCCAGCTGAGAAAACTTTCTTTCACAAAAATATAGCAACTTCCTGTAGTATTTTTCTATCTTTCTTTTTCACGAACAAAATTACAAATATATATATATATATATATATATATATATGTAATATTTACATTTCATTTTGTACTTATTTTTGTAACAACAGTACTATAATAATAAATTATATTTTAATAACAAATATAATAAAATTAGTCTGATGATAAACTAGAAAAATAAAAAAAAATGGTTTGAATTTTCCACTAACAAAAATTAATATTTAACCTGTAAAAAAAACAAATATAATATATAATTTCAAATTAAATTTTAACTATAAAAAATAAGTTTTCTATATTTACTATTAAAATAAGTTGTCTGTTTAACTATCTATTTTTTTATAAACTAAATACTAGTACCATTAATATTAATTTTTATTAATAAGAAGATAAAATCTATAAAATTTTTCTCATTTTTATTTCTTTAATTAATTAAGTAATCTTATATCTCTCGTATTTATCCATCTTTTTATCTATACTTTTCTATATATAATTATTGGTTCTTCAATAAATTTAGTCAAGTTCCACTGCTTATAATAAACAACTTTAAATAAAAATAACAAAAAGTAAAAGAAAAAACAAGGATTAAAATAGAATATTTCAAATTGTAAAAATTATAAGAAAAAAAAGTAATTAAGCAAACATTAAGTAACAATACTGCGTCACAAAATTAGGTGCAAATATACGAATTTATATTTTTTGAAATCACTTGCACATTAGCATAAACATGTGTAATTGTAGACAATGTAGACAATAAGGTAGTGCTAATTATTATTAGCTTTTAATATATATTTTACATATAATAGAATAAATATTACATAGGTTTCTAGTACCAATTATATATTACATAAGTTTACAGAATCACACGTTGAGTTTCCCAAGACAACGAGTAGCAAACAAACAACACATTAAAATCAAGAAAAAAAGATAAATATTGAGGACCCTTATTAAAAACACCAAGTTAGGGCACAATGATACAGTAACTTTGAAAGTAATTAAGCAACAATCTCCTTCTTCATAGGAGCTTGGTCTCTCAAGTTCCTTTTATTGCTTTTAGTTCTCTAGGTCCTCCAATTCCTTTTCCTTAGCCAGCTTCTTCATCCTAGACATCTCAAGGTCCTTGCTCATCTTCCTCCTATACATTTCAGCAAAAGTTATTGGTTCCTCTAGAACAGATTTTTCTCCCTCTCTAATCTTCAAAGGGTACACGATGGCATCTTGTGATGGGTTTTGAAATGTGGCTATTGACAAACGACTGTAGTCAGAGTTCACCACTGCTTGGTGATCAGCATTCCTGAACCTTCCATTACTCAGATACTGCATGCAGCCACAACCAAATTAAGTTTGTACAAATTATGAAAAACAAAGTAAACAGCTCAAAGTCTTTATTTCTTAATCATCAATATTCACTAACTGGTCTTTCTGAAAGCTTCTTCAACTTCCTTTACACCTCTATATAGTTGGCTCACATACTTATTTATTTTTACTTTGGAAAGTTTTAACTAAAAATATGTGAATGAAATGAATATAAAGTGAATGGAATACTGACATGACCATGGTCTCCAAGATTGACAACGAAAGCACCCTCGATAGGCTTAACTGTTATCCAGGATTTACCATCGTCCCTAGTGGCCTGAAGTCCACCGACATGGTCCTGAAGCAGCAACGTGATGGTGCCAGGATCAGTGTGGCGTTTGAGTCCAAGTGTGAGATCGGGTTGGGGGCATTTCGGGTAGTAATTTATCACAACTTTTTGGTCCATATCAACACACGCGTTGGTTAGAGCCTCCTTCTCTAACCCCATTGCCTCAGACAACACCTCCAACAGCTTGCATGCCAGACCCATAAGCTTCTCACTGTATTCCTCGGTCAGCACTTTCCACCCTTCTGGTGTCTCTGGCCACCTTGAATAGTCCCTTTCTCTTATTGGGTATGAAAAGAATGTCATAATCTCTCTCCAATCGTGCACTGTTTCACCCTGTCACACAATCTCACATCATTATTATGATGACTCATTTCACAGGAAAGAGAAATAAGATTCATACAAGATATTTCTTAGCAGCCAAACAACAAATGGGTTGGAGACATAATAGTTGTGTTATCAAATGTGTCACGCTCTGTTATAATCAGGGATTTGATTGGTATTTAAATTTTAAATCTCGAATGGTCATGCATTAATTTACTCACTTTCGTATGTATTTTTGCATTTGGTGAAGTGGCTCTCATAGGTTAGTTAATCACAAGAACGTGATTATTCTAGAAACCATGGACAATATGCAATAATGAAATGTCACCTTGACCCATATTGTTTCTTGAAGTTTTGTACTTTATTAAAAAAACTAGGAAACTTATGTAATAATAGAATGTCATATCAACCCGTATTATTTTGTGAACTTTTTGTGCTTTGTTAAAGTCAAATATTTTTTAATCCGATTATTAAAGTCAAATACAATTTATTAGATTTCACCAAAATGAAAAGAATTTAATTATGAGAATATAAAGTGAATGTTTGGATAAAAAATGGAAATTTTGAATTAAAATTGAGATTGAATGAGAATTTATTTTAAATAAGAAGTTTAAATATAAAATAAATTAATTTAATAGTTTTTTAACTTAGAAGATAACTTAAGAGAGAATAGGAAATAAAAAGTGATCGAGAAGAATCCTCTAAACATGATCGAATCCTCTAAAATATGTTTAAGGAAATGCTACATAATTTCATCAGTAAAAAAAAAAAAAAAAAAGAAGAAAAGAGTTAAGATAAAAGAAGTTAAGGGTAGTTTGTAAGATCGAATCTTTTCACACAAAAATAGCAAATAATATTTATCAGTAAAAAAATTTTCCATAAAATTTGTTACATAATAGTGAAACGACAATGAACTACATCATACACCTTCATTTTCATTTGTCTCAGAATGGGTAGTCACTCTTTTCCATATCATAAAACTAGGATATGATTGGAATATATATATATGGGTGTTTTGCAGTGGGATCCTGATCATACGCAGTTAATAAAATAATTCCAAATCCATTAGATAAATTTAATAAAATTTAAGTTTAAAGATTAATTTATTATCATATCATTAAGTTTCTCTAAAAATTGAAAGGGATCAAAATCCTCTTCCTTAAATACTATAGAAAAATAGACAAAAAAAAATTGACATGATATAATAAAAAAAAATAAAGTTATAAGAGATGAAAAAAAAAAAAAGAAAATGTAATTGTAAATCTCCAAACAATATAAATTAACAAGAATAGAAAGGGGAGATATAATAAATTATGTATCAAGAAAGAAAAATGTATGAAAATATATTTATAATAATTTTAGAAAAAAACATTTGTACACAAAATTGTAAAAAATAGTTAATCACAACCTTTCATATGTAATATAAGTTTTAACTTTATTAGTTAATACAAGTCATGGAAACAAAAGGCTATTATCAATTATTTGTGTAAAACTTTTTTATATTTGAAGTGAATAATTATTTAAAAATCTGAATGTTTGTATTTCCTTAAATATGATGTGTCATATTTATGGCTGAAAATCCTCTTCTCATTATGTTTCTTCTCTTGTGACATCAAACAAGAAGAATCCTGTCTTTGTGGCTCATAAAATGATATGACGACATAAATTTGAAAATGAAGATATCCATATTGCATCCAATATTTACATGTTTCTTTTTATTTTCATACTAAAAGATAATAAAATATATTTTTAAGAAATTATTTTCTAATTTCATTACAATTTCATCTTTTAATTTAAAAATATTAAAAAGTAAGCAAACATAATTTTGAATATACACAGAAATGTGGTTTCCGTGTGTTAAGGGTTAAATGATTAGGAATAACAACAAATTGGAGGGTGAAAACAATGTAGGAAACAGACATTTCGCAAAATACGTATTAAGAAGATGTATTAGGTGAGATGAAAGTAGGGATGAAAAATGAGTGGAAAATGAAGAAAAATGCAAGAAGTGAGGAAAGATGAACGAATTACTTGGAGATGGCTGGAGACAATGAAGCCACCTTTTTTGCCACCAGACATGTCGAAGCGAAGCTTCTCTTCGGGAGGAAGAGCGAAGAAGTCTCTGGCGAAACGGCACATCTCAGAGAGGAGTGTTAAGTCGACGCCATGATCAACGACCTGAAAGATTCCCCAATTCTCGCACGCCTCCACGATTTTGTTGCATATCTCTTCTCTGCGGCCATCCGTGCCGTCGATTCCGGCGAGGGAAATGACCGGAATGTCGTCGCTGAAATCATTGTAGGCAACCGTGGGACGCTCGTCCTCGTCGCGAACGAAGCTTGACTCCACGGTCTTTTCCTCCGCCAGGGTAGTTAGGGTTTTCACGGGTTGAGCTTGATCCATTTCACCATTAGGGTTTAATTTGCGTGTTTGAAGTTTGAAGGTTAGCGTTGTATATATACTATATAGCGTGCCTCTACGAGTGGGTAGCTCCTACTTGCTATTCTTTTACGTGGTTCCAATAGCCCTTCTCATTTCTCATTTCTCAAATTTCAACAATTGTCTCACTCCCGTTGCTTACCTAACATTCTGCTCCTCTCTTCTTTTATGCCTTCAAATACAAACTTATTATTATATAAATGTGTTTTATATTCACTTATCATCCTATTTATTGATTTCAAAAACGATGTTGAAGTTATTTTGAAAAGTATCTCCAAAGTAATATACAAATAGTTAAAGAAAAACATCATATTTAAATTTATTTTAATTATATTACATTTTAAAAGCTTAATACAATATTAAATGTTATTTTTTAATAACTTAACTACTATTGATGTTCCCAAATTTTTATAAATTTTATATATTGTCTTCATACAATGTCACAATTTCAAACTCTAAAACTTCATAAACCCCAATTGTATTTAAACAATATATAATATAGTTAGTATACAAAATTTGATGTTGCCATTACTTTCTTTTCTATGCATGTTTTCTAACTTAACTTGTAATTGGGTTTATTCTCCACAATTACTTGACATCTTCTTTACTTCTAAATATGTGTTTGGCAAAACTAGCTGAAAGCTGAAAAGATTCCTAAAAGCTGAAAAGTTAGTTGTAGGTGTTTAGTAAAACTAGCTGCTCACCTAGTTGAAAGTTGTGAAATGACAAATAAGTGCATTATTAATTATCATATCAACAATAAGGGATTTAAAATAATTATAATGCTTTAATAATATAAATTAATTACATATTTAAATTATAAATTATTATAATTATATATTTAAATTATAAATTTTTATAGTAACATATTTAAATTATAAATTTATGTAACTACATATTTAAATAATAAATTACTATAATTGATGTTTAAATTATATTTTTATAATTAAATATATAAATTTTAAATTACATATTTAAATTATAATTTTCTATAATTATATATTTATATTATAATTATATTAATGAAGGAGAGAAAAATGAAAAAGACAGAAGATGTATAATGTGATAAGAGAGAATTAGTGGAAGATAACGTATTAATTACTGGAGGATAAACATGTAAAAATAAAATTAGCTAGTAGTAGAAAATAGGATATTTTTTGGGAAAACTACTTGGAGTAGGATTTTTTAAAAAAACTAGTAGCTCCTAAAAAAACTCTTAGATCTTTACTATCCAAAGGGAGCTGAAAACATTTTAACTACCATTTCAACTATTTTTTAGCTTTCCCTTGGTGAAATGTCAAACCAAACACATTCTAAGTAGTCTATTCCACTTCTTATTTTTACCCTAAGTACATAAATTATTACAATATGTATAACCTTCACACAAGGTAAAAATAGGCCAATTTATTTAAATTAAAAATCTATTTTAAAAAATATTATTAAAATTATCTCTCTCATAATATAAATATTTTCTTCATTTTTTATGTTTGTATAAATTATTTTTCTTAAAAAAAATTTATTTTTTAATCAAATGTTATTTATTTAATGAATTTTAACTCTAAGAAATTGTATCTTAAAAAAATATTTATCTTAATTCTTAAAAATTCTCTTTCCCACATAAATGATCTCTAATAAACAATTTTTAATTTAAAGATATGATATCTTAACCTTAAGAAACATAGAGATGTTTTTAATAGAAATATTTTCTATGAACATGTGAATACTCCAAATTTTATAAATGTTAGACACAGTAGTCCTACATTCTAAAATCTTGATATAGTACCCCTTGATTAAAAAAATACCTAAACTAATGTCACTCCATTAGATAACATGTGGTGGTCAACTTTTAACTATTATGGTCAACATTTAATATTTTATGGATGGATATTAATTCAAGAACTTTTTTAATTTAGAGACACAAATACAATGTCATGATTTAAAATATATGAGGACACAATGTTTAAAATGTATAAAATTTGAGAACACCAACTATATTAAGCATTTTTAGTAATAGTGATAATAATATATTAGGGCCAAACTTGTGGAGGACTAGGGTGGGCTTGAAGTCCTTGTGGGATTCAAGGCCTAAAAGTGCATGATTGTGTTCTCAATCACATGATACAAAAGGCTTTTTTTGACACAAAAAATTTGACCAAAATGGTTCATCCCCACGTTATTTGCCTAAATAACATCTTCTACAATTTATATTGAGAAATTGGTTGTGAGGGTTCATTTCTCAAGACGTTTTATTTTTTATGTAAAAAGTCTATAAGAAATTAGTTGCCCCATAACCAATTTCTTATATGCATTTTTTGTTCAGATTTATTTTTACCGTTCATGTTGAGAAAATTATTGTGGGAAAATCAATTTTTCAATGTGTCTTATTTTTTTATGTAAAAAAACATAAGAAGTTGTTGTCCAATTTCTTATAGGGTGTTTTTTTTTTCAGATTTGTTTTTTTAAAATTTATTTTAATTAATCCTGAATATTTTTTTGTGAATGTATGATGTTCCAAAGTCTGATTTTAAACATATTTTAAGTTAATTTATATTCCATTTTGTTTTTTTATGTGTTTTATTTTGTGTTGTGCACCTTTTCTGTTATTTTAAATTTTTTTAAAATACTTTTTGATTTATTTTTCAGTTTAAAGTTTTTAAATTAAGATTTTTAAACTTAATATTTTAAATTATTTTTGAATTATTTTATTTAAAAAATTTAAGTTAAAAAATAAATACTAAAAAATAAATTACAAACTGTTTAAAAAAATTACAACAACAAAAAAGATACACAACCTAAAAATACATAAAATAAAATATAAATTCACTAAAAGGATTTTAAAAGTTTTAATTTCAAACATTGTGTATCCTTTTTCAAACATTTTATATTTTTAAGTTAAAATTTTAATTTTCTTTTATGTTGCTTTTTGTTACATTATTTATTATTTTTTGTGTACATTTATTAGTTATTTTTTTAAATTTTTTTATGTTTGTTTAAAAATTTTTTTTAATTTTATTTTTGGATTTATTCAATAGATAAGTATTATTTTTTATTGACAGACTAATTATTTTTTTTTAAAGTTTACATCAATTTCAATTATTATTTTAATACAATTAATGATTTGTTGGAGTTAAGTAAATTAAAATAATTTCCCAGTGAACGAGTACATCTAACATGTATAATTTTTTAACAATATACATAAACATAGGAACATGTTACAAAAATAGGAAAAACAATTATGCATGCACTACTATTAATGATGCATGTTTCCATTAATACCATACCTTGGATGCTGCCGATTTCTAAGGGGGATTTCAACGTCTTGGTTGTTGTAAGTTTGGTTCTGTTGATTGTTGTTATGAATAATTTGTTATGTATCCATGATAGGGTTTATGGAGAAACTCTGACTTGTTTGGACATGAAACGACGAAAATGAAGGAACGTTCATTGATTGCATGTAAGCATATGTTGATTATAGTGTTTGCATGTTGATACCAAATAGGTTGGTTACGAAGTCATCTCCTTCTTGTGTACTTGATGTGTGCATGTAATTGTACATGGTAGTGTGGACTGGATTTGACTGAGAATATCGTGGTTCAATTCATTTGGTACGACATAACATTGTTTAATTATTGGGGTGATTGACAAACGTGTTAAAGAGGGTTGTGCAGTTTGTTGGGCTAACACTTCTTGATTCGTTATTGATGGGCTACATACATTTGTAGTTCTTTGTGTAGATAAGATAATTCTTGAATTTGCAAAAAACCACTGTGAATACTCACTGTTATGCTTGGAAGGCCCTTGAAGAGGTTGGCCATAAATAACATATTTTCACCTAGCCTTCCAAATGTCAATCCATTGTGCATGTTCTTCAGCCCATTTGTGTCGATGTGTCCTCTCATGTTAGTTTGGTGGAGTTTGTCCAAATTGTGGGCAAAATTTGGAATTTGTTGTCATAGGTCAAACTGCAATTGGACACAATCTATTTGATGCCAAACCACAACTGCGAATGTTGTTAAAGCAGTGCAGGCAGTTCATATTCTTGAATCATTGTAAGTATGTTGTGGTAGAGCAGACACAAATCCCCTATAAGGCATCCAATCAAACTAATATGCGATGGGCAGACACAAATCTCCTATAAGGCATCCAATCAAATTGAAATATGATGGGATATTCTTGTTAGTTATTTAGAATTGTGTATAAAATGGTAGTATGAAAATTAAGTAACTATGCTTAACCTGATTGTTGTTCATTCCGTCAAATCTTATTTTGTAACCCAGCAAGTCACCACAGAATGTTCCTGTATATCTCAACCCTTTTCCACTCTGCATGCATCAAAAGTAAGTAAGGGGGGTTAACGTTTTCACAATAATATTACAATATATATAACAGTGCGTAGAGATGACAAATAAACTTGTACTTGTGGGTAAACCTCAAACTCGCTCTGAAGTTGACAGGGAATCTCCTATTTGATCGGGCACGAGTATGGGTAAACCTCAAACCTCAAACAGTGCGTAGAGATGACAAATAAACTTGTACTTGTGGGTAAACCTCAAACTCGCTATGAAGTTGACAGGGAATCTCCTATTTGATCGGGCACGAGTATGGTATGAGGAATACCCGATTTGTTAAGTTAGAGATAGGGACAGGGATGAGGATATAATACTCACCCCATACCCGTACCTATCCTTGTACCCGCCTCACCACGCTCTTATTTTAATAACTAAAATATTTATTTGTCTTAAAAAAAAGAAATGTTTGACATTTAATTAACAAATTACAAACGTTGTCTTTATCAGATAACTTTTGAATTAATATCATTATATTCAAACAAATTATTTTTTAATAAAATATTATTATAATTTTCTTTTACAGTATGAGATGGGTACAAGTATACCCAATACCCAACGAGGATGAAGACATAAATCTCATGCTCACTAGGAATGGGGACAGGGAAGCAGAGATGGAGATGAGAATGTCATACTCGTCCCTATCCTGCCCCGTTTTCATGCCTAACAGTGCGTGAATATTTTTTACTTGTACCTCATTGCAAAAGGATATTTAATTTTGTGGTTGACTTGTGGTTGAATGAACAAAATATGATACCAGGCCCTTGAAGATGTCAGTCCACTCAGTGTAGATGAACACGACGTCATACTTCAATAATACGATGAAGTACAAGAGGCAGACTCTATCACTGCCTCCTAAACTGGTACAACAAGAATTTCCTACCAAATTCCAAGTCATATACAATCTTTGGATTTGGAAACTAATTTCACTAGTCCTGAGTACAAACATGTATTGGACCAACTCGACATTCAGTATGATCTCGACACTGTTCATCTAGGCATCATCTTCGAAACAAAGGAAGACATCAAACATGTGTTAAATATGCATAATGGGAAGATAGGTATGTACTTCAAGACTGTGAAATCAACTTCTACATTACTTATGGACAAATGTGTGCACGATGAATGCCGATGGAGGTGTAGAACGTCGTTCATCCAAAACTCCTAGAAATGGGAGATTCATAAACTAGTTGATGGACATTCTTGTTTTTCTCTAATGATAACATAGGACCATGCCAATCTTAGTTATGTGGTTATTAGTAAAAGCATTCCCCACTGGTGGAAAATGATCCATCAATCTCAGTGCTAACCTTGATAGTTCATATCAAAAGTGCATTGGGATACACTGTCTCATATCACAAAACATGGATGGCAAAACAAAAGGCTATTGAAGACTTGCATATCAATTGGGAACAATCTTACCATAATTTACCATGGTTGTTAAGCTCCATGAAAGTTTTCATTAACGGATTTGTTGAGCAACAAATAAGGCCACTGTACAATAAACAAGGCCAAATGATTGTTGATTATGTGCAATTTTTCTGTCTTTTTTTGGACTATTAAACCATGTGTGGATGGATTCAAATATTGCAAGTCCATTGTTCAAGTTGACGGGACCTTCCTTTGTAGAAAATACAGAGAGACTTTGCTAGTGATAATGGCACAAGATGGCAACAACAACATCTTTCCAATAGCATTTGCCATTATTGAGGGTGAAAAAGGTTGTGCCTGGTATTTCTTTCTACAAAATTTGAAAAGACATGTTTGCCTTTAAAATGGGTTTTGCTTAATATCAGACAAATATAAATTAATCAAAAATATCTATTCAAGACATGGTGGTGGATGAACACCCCAAAATTTAATGCATGTGTTCTGCATTCGACACATAGCAAAAAACTTCATGAGGCATTTCAAGAATGTAGATATGAAGAAATTGGTGGTAAACATGGGTAAGTAATTAATTTATTAACAACACTATGTGTTTTTTTGACAACAATTTTATAAAACTATTTTTACTATTTTAATATTTAAAAACTAAAAAACTTGTTTGGTTACTGTTTTCTTAAAACAATTTTTGCAAATAATTCTGGTTATTTAGGTTTTAAAAACTAATAAATAGGAACATCTTTCCAAAAGCTAAAAAACAAAACCAAGCCAATCAAGCCCTATATCTTCTAAATATGTATAATCGATGAATTTTAATTGTTTATATATCATAGGATATGGCATGACAGAGCCTCCGTTTAACTACTACTTTAATAAATTGGTTAATGAACCAAAAAGTGAACATGCAGTACAATGACTTGCTGAAATTCCTAAAGAAAGATGGACTCTAGCATAGGACAATGGTCACTGATGGGGATGCATGACAATCAACCTAGTATTTTGAAAAACAAATGTGAAATCTCCCAATAAGTGCGATAATAATGTCGACATACCAACGATGTAACACGTTATTCATCCAACGAGGTAAAGAAATCGACGCAAAAATCAAAGGAGGACAACATTATACAGATATTAAATAGGGCTCTAAAAGACGCACAAACACAAGCAAATAGTCACCATGTATTCGAGTTTGATTGGTGTAGTACACATTTTCTCGTGCAAGAAACCATTAAACCAAGGGAAGGACGATGGGTGGAAAATTTCACTATTAGGTTAGAGGAACAATGGTGTCACTGTGGTAAATTTCAAAAGCTTCACATATGCACACCAAGATGGATATTGTAGAACATAGACAACTTAAGAGACATTCCTTGTGTAGGAACGTAGGTCATTCGAAAGGAAAATATCCTTTTCGTTCAAGGACTTTCCACTAGTAGTCTTGACTCTATGTATTCTTGTTTACATTATGTAACATGTATTGCAGGATTATGTACACTTAAACAAATTAATATTTTAGAATTTTAAAAATAATATTTCTGATATCTAAAAATTATGTACTTAAAAAATTATACAAAATAATTTGAAATATTAGCTTTAAAAATATTAATTTAAAAACTTTAAACTAAAAAATAAATTATAAAGCATTTAAAAAAAATTAAAATAACGGAAAAAATACACAACATAAAAATAAAACACAAAAAAATAAAAATGAAATATAAATTAACTTAAAAAATTTTTAAAATCATACTTTCGAAAAACATACATACATAAAAAACAAATTAATTTTTTTTTTAAATAAACACCCTATAAGAAATTGGTTGCTGACTTCTTGTATAAAAAAATAAAGCACATTCAGAAATTAGTTCCACCACAAACAATTCCTCAATATGAATAGTAAAAGAAAATATAAAAAAAAGGCTCTATAAGAAATTGGTTGCCCAACAATCAATTTCTTATAGGCTTTTTACATAAAAAATAAAACACATTGAGAAATTGTTACCCCACAACCAATTTCTCAACAAAAATAATAAAAGAGGTTATTTAGTTTAATAATGTGAGGTGAGTCATTTTGGTAAATTTGTTTTTTTTTTTTTATAAAAAAAACCCACAAATGAATGTGTAAGAGACACATATTAGTCTATTAGATCCTTATTGGTGGGGAAACAAAAAAATATGGGAATACAAGAAGAAGAAACAAGTGTGAGGATGCGATACAAAATATACAAAAAATTAATCCATTTATTTAAAAATTATGCTATTTATATCTAAATCACAAATGATAATTTATTATTAATCAGGACTGAATAACATAATTATTGCTCAAAATAGACAAATACTTAATGGATATAGTCAAAACTTATCAAATACCTTTTTTCTAGTAGTGTTTAGAATGAAAACTTGACCAATCAAGTCATTCAATTTCATGATATTATCTTATTAATCATGTTTATCAAAATTTATATAAATTGAACTTTTTAGATGTTATTTAGTAATGAATATTTACACATTTTTAAATATCACACATGTTAAAATTAAGTGTTGTGATGAACTACTAACAATTTTGAAATCATATATTTTATCTAATTAATAAAAATATGAAACTCAACGATTGGATTAATCAAAATTTTCATTATATATAAATTTATTAAAGTTGTAAGTTGACTAAGCTTGACACCTAGTGTCAAAGGTGTGTTTTCTTCAATGATGTTCTTAGTTAATGGGTATGGTACCATTTAATATATTTTTATATTTTAAATATTTTAAAAATGATATTTTTTAAATTAATTAATTAAAAAAATAAAAATGATAAAAATTTTATTTAAATAGTGTTTTAAATTATTAGAAGACACATACTCCTTAATTTCATATATTTGAATTAATTTATTATTTGCAATTTGTTTATATTTTGCTTCTCTTAATTTTATATAATTAAATTAATTATTTTTAATTTTTAATTAGTTGATATATTTATAATTTTATTTCAATATTTAACTTAAAGTCTACTTTTACTTTTGTCATGTTTTTACTTCCTTTTTAAATTTTTTACTCTTATTTATCCTTTGTCCTCACTAGTTCTCGAAGCTAAATCCCCCATACTTAGAAACATCATATTCCATGATGCTAGCAAGATCTTGTAGATAATTTTCTTAGGAGTCGAAGGGAGCTATGTTCCTTCCTGTCCCAATTTTTGCCATCTTTAGTAAATATAGATTTTCTATAGAAAAACTGTAATTTCTTTTGTAGTATATCTATTTTATTTATTTTTTGACTACCCTAAACTTTTTCTTTCCTTTTAACAATTTTTTTTTACAAAAATTTATAAACTTTTAAAAATAATTTTTTAGCAAGACCGCCATAAGCTAGATTAGTCTTTCTACAAGAAGAATATAACAAACAACTTGTTAAGAGTACATCCAAAATCCAATTCGGTTCTTAATTAGAATAACTTTTTTCACAAAAGCAACCACCATGGGAGGAAAAAGTTAGTTACTCATTGTGAAAGATTTTTTTTTCTTAAGAACTTGTTCTTTATATAAATAGTAAGTCTATTATGATATAATTAGAGTAAATTACATAATTTTTTTAATTTTATTTTTATTAGAATTTATACCTAACAACACTTACCCGACCCCTAAAGTTTTTATTTTGAGTGAAGTACCAAATGTTTAGGGCGCTATGAATTAGGTCCTTAAAAGATTTTTTTGTGCATCTCGGTCCCTTATTTTTTTAAATACTTGCATCGTAGTCCTTCCGTCCATGATGTCGTTAAGGGTTTGCACAGTCAGTTTTCGAATGCCATGCTGGCAGGTTCTTACACTTTAGTTGATCCTCCAAATCACCTCCACATAAACACGTAGCAATAATAGGGTGGAAAAACTCATGCAATTGGATCCTAGAAAGTTTGGGGGGCTTGCAACTATGTCCTTGAAAGATTTTTTTAGGCATCTGGGTTCTTGAAAGTTTAGGGTGCTTGCAATTGGGTCCTTGAAAGATTTTTTTTAAAAACGCATGCATCTAGGTTCTTCTGTCCATGATACCATTTAGTTAATGCATAGTCAGCTATTAAAAGTTTATGTGGCAGGTCTCTCTCACATTACGTGACAATCCATGTCATTCATATTACACACATAAGAAGAACAACATTTGTGGCGGCTTTTAACCGTTGAAAATAGTAAAATTAAAATTAAAATCAATAGAACCACTAAACCCCTTTTCCTGTTCTCCACCACAAGCAACCCAAACTCAAAAATCAATTTTCTTGATTTGCATTTGCTTTGTTATTTCATTAACTCATTAATAAACCTCATTAAAAATAATATGTCTATTCCCACTTAAATCTCACTTTGCAACATGGACCAAATAGTTGTCCTGTATGTTGGTTCCATTTCCAACTCTGATGTTGTTAACATCTCCTATTCACAAAGTGAAGTTCGAACATGATAAGCTGGTATATCTTTATCAACAACACAAAAATAGAAAACATTTCACATTTGATTTACATTAAAATGTTAGAGAAATGTAAGTTCCAATGAAATCTTATTAACAAAAACAAAAATAAGCATTGCAAACTACAAAGTATTCCACAAATGTATCTTATTAGCAACAAAAGTATAAAATCATAAAAAGAATGAGTCTTCAAGTTTCTTGAATCTAGAAACCAACATTGTAGATCACTCGCCCAAGGATTCCTATTTCCACCATTGCTTAGTGCTTAGTCTTTAAGTTCCAACGAGAATGGAATGGTACACTTTCATGTTTTGTGGAGAATGCAATGTCATACCTTCTCAGGGTCTATATATATATCAATTTGCCATGTTGCAACCCTTCACTCCTCCAGCCACCACAACCCTCCCCCATGTCCTTCGCCAAATCCCGCAACTTCTATTGTTGCAGCTTAGCCGACGACGCTTAACTCAACTTTCCCCTATTTTCCTTTCATACCATAGAAGACACGGTTAACACAACCCTTGGTATTCCAGATCTTGGCAATGAGGTTAGAGCAAAAGAGAAATTCGACGTTGAGGTTACCGACGATGGAGATTCGCTGCTCGTCGGCATGCGATGACAACACCAACACAAGGAGAGATGAGACTCGCATGACTACTTCCACCACCAATTTTTCTTCTTCCCTTGGGCGCTTGCGGTCATGACTCGAATTTTAGGGTTGATGTTTGGGATTGAGATTTTAGGGTTTCAAGATCAATTATTTAAGGCTAGATGCCCACAAAGATGGTGGTCGAGATAAGGGACATGGTTAGGTTGTTAATGAAATATGAGCAAAAAGAGAGTTGAGGTAGCCAAAATACAACCCAAAAAGGTACTATTAATGAAGTAATAAAGCAAATGCAAATCAAGACAATTGATTTTTGAGATTGAGTTGCTTGTGGTGGAGAATAGGAAAGGGGTTCAGTGGTTTTGTTGATTTTAATTTAATTATTTTCAACGGCTAAAAGCTGTCACAAATATTGTTCTTCTTACATGTGTAATATGAATGACGTGAATTCTCACATAATGTGAGAGAGACCTGCCACGTAAGCCCTTAATAACTGACTATGTATTAACTATAAATGCTTTCATGGATGGAAGGACTTGGATGCATGCGTTTTTAAACATGAGGGACCCAGATGCCTAAAAAAATCTTTCAAGGACCCAGTTGCAAGCGCCTAAAACTTTCAAGGATCCAGTTGCATGAGTTTTGCCACGTCATTATTGCCACATGTTCATGTGAAGATGATTTGGAGGGTCAACTAAAGTGTAGGACCTGTCAACATGCATTTGAAGGCTGATTATGCTAACCCTTGACCGCGTCATGGACAGAGGACTATGATGCAGGCATTTTCAAACAACAGGGACCCAGATACACAACAAAATTTTTCAAGGACTCAATTGATAGCGCCCCAAATATTCAAGGATCCGTTTCATGCTTCACTCATTTGATTTTCACTCAACCTATTTATAATTTATCCTTTCAATTGAGCGCGCGATTCAATAGTAGTAATAGTTAAGTTTATAATTAATATTATAAATAATTTAAAAAAAAATTATATAAAAATAAAAATTAAGATGTAAAAATTGCAAAGTACTTTAAATGACTAAATTATATGCTTTATATAAGATAAAAATTTACAATAGTTTATATTTATGAGAAATTATTTAATGTGTTATTTTTTTTAACTGAAAGATGGAAAGAGATATAAAAAACACAAACAAGGACAATCCAAATCCAAGGCAAAGGAAATTAACATAATAAGGTGGGAGTTCATTTCTATGCCTACCTATAAATGTGTCTAGAAATCAAAATGGGAGGAAAATTCCACCATGTTAAATCATATTATGTATAGCAAAATTGGTTAACTTGTCCACAGTAATAGAATTACCCTCTCTTACAATATGAGAGATTTTAAATAAGAAAGAAGTGGTTAACTTTATATTATTCTTCTATGTGTTATATAAAGCCAAGAAATGATTTTAGGGTTGGAGAATGCTTTGAACAATAAAAGAGAATTGGTTTCCAACTAAAGAGAGGTCCAATGTACTAGCATAAGAGTCAAAGGTCTGACATTCATGGATTCGAATTGATTCATAAATTCATAAATTCAAATTAATTTAATTATATTTGTGAAGATATAATTAAATTAAATCTGATTCATTAGATTAAATTCGATCATAAATGGATCGGATTATGAATTTAAACTTTGAAAATTTGTGAATTTATGAATAGATAAATTCAATTTAAAAGGTTAATATATATATATATATATATATATATATATATATATATATATATATATATATAAAGGTGTAAATAAAAAATTGGTAATATAATTTAAATTTTAAATATTATTATAGATTGAATATAAGTTGGAAAAAGAATGTATTGCATTGCAACGATGAAGATTATCAATTATTAAATTTTATTATTTTTAATTTTTAGGATTTACATTATATTATTTATATATTATTTTTATATGTAATTTTACTTTATGTTAAAGAAACAATGAATTTTTTAATATTTTATTTATAAATTTTTATGATTACTATTTTATTTCATATGTTTTATAGAAAGCAAAATAAATTTAAAAAATTGTCTTTGTAATCCGTGGATCAAAATATGATCCGATCATATTGGATCACTATTTTTCTTTTGCAAATCCGATCTGATCCAATCCGACTAAATTTGATTGTATCGAATTTTATTTTACCCAAAATTTGATCAAGTTCGATCCATGAACCCCCTGTTTTCTATGGCAAAGATGACAGTTATGACTTCAACAATAAAAACTTACAAGATCTATTAAATAAATAATAATTGTGGTATTATTGAATTAAAATTGAGTTTATTATACAAATAAAACTTTCTTTTCATAGTATTTTTTTTATTTCTTTCACTATTTTATCTGTTTCACCAAATAAATAAAAATGAATGAAATATCATTTTGATCCTACAAAGATTGAAACTGTGACAATTGAGTTCTTAAAAAAATTTTATAAGCATTCTATTCCTTGAAATTTCCTATTATTTGTGCATTAGTTCTTCTGACACAAATGATGTTTAGTAACTAGTAAGTGTATAGTTAAGTGTTGTGACAACCTTCCTCTTATAGCTAGCAGTTAAGTCATTTACATTAAACACATGAGAAGTAAACATATTTGTGGTAGTCCTTAGTTGCTAAAAATTATAAAAACCATAATTAAAATATTGTCAGCTTTGACTAAATGTCGTTGATGAGAGACTAACGTGCATACAATAGAAAAATTCGGGGATATGCAATCCTAAAAATATTTTAAAGAGCTAATTACAACTACTCCAATTTTCCTACGACCAAAATTATATTTCACTCAAAATAATAACATTAAATAATTCTATAACATTCCTTCTTTTCATAAAAAAAAACTTACCTAATTCCAACCATTCAAACAATACAAAATTTGAATAAAAATTATTTCAATTAATATCTCTTAACTTCTTCATTCTCTATTTCACTTTTATTCCATAAAAATCAAAATGTAAATAAAATGACAATTGGAAAGATTCTTTTATTTTCTATGACCCAAATTTATCTTTTATTCATCTATTAGGGAATCCTGTTTCACCATATTTATTTGCTTTCTGTCTAGGGTGCCTATTTCGTGTGATCCAAATTGTTGTATACCATCATATGTTAAGACCTATTCAAGTCTTTAGAGGTGAACCCAAATTAGCCTATCTAGCCTTTGTTGATGATTTTTTCCTTTTTGCAAAAGCTTCCCTTGACTAAGTGGATATGATTAGTTAGGTTCTTTATCTCTTTTATAGCAATTCTGGCCAAAAGGTGAGCCATAATAAAATGAGGGTACTTTTCTTTACAAATGTTCATAGGCATCATCAAGAAAAAATCTTCCACGTATTAGGATTTGGACGCACCTGCAACCTTGGTAAATACCTTGACATTCCCCTCCATCATGGTCATGTTTCCAAACACTCATTTCAGTATTTTTATCAATAAAATCCAATAGAGATTGAGCAATTGGAAGAGGGACACCTTGTCTTTCGCATGAAGACTTAATTTAGCCAAATCAGTGGTACTATCATTATCAAATTATGTTATGCGGACTAACTTCTTGTATGTGTTTGTTTGTCATATTATTGATAAGAAATGAAGGGATTTAATTTGGCGAGACTTTAGCACCACAAAGAAGGTTGTTCAGTGGTTCAGATAGCAAAATATTTGCAAACCAAAGATGGTGGGTGGTCTTGCCTTAAAAGGACTAGACAAGCCAATCTAGCTCTTCTCTTAAAATTAGGATGGAGGCTTCTCAGTAGAAAGGAGGATTTGTGGGTCTAACTCGTGCCATCCAAATATAAATGTGTGTCTGCAAAACCTATTATCAACCCAGCTTGTAATTGCACCAATTTCTAGAGAAGACTTATTGCATCATAGAGGACTATCGCCTAGAATATCATCCAGCAAGTCAATAATGGAAGGGAGATTGAATCTTGGTTATATAAATGGGTGCTTAGGTGTGTCCCACTAGGAGACTAGTGAACTGATAATTCTTGTATTCAAATAACTAATAAAGCTTCTTTTTTGTGGCTTTAGATGGTTTCTAGGATGTCTGAAAACTAGCAGTACTACTACCATCTGATATGGTAAATGAGATCTGTACCATTAAGACTCCTGGAGGGGACTAGGTTGTTGATTACCCATGGTGGGTGCGAGAAGTTGATGGCATTTTTTCCACACAAATGACTTATGAAAGTCTCATACACCTGACCAGTACACAATGTATTCCTATCTTTAAGGTGATTTGGAAGTGGAAGGTCTAGAACGCATTTGTGTGTTGCTTTGGAAGTTAGCTGGTGCAGCTCCCTACAAATGAGTTGTGATACAATCAACATATGACTGATAGCCCTAGTTGTCCACTCTGCAATGAGCAGAAGGAATCCATGATGCATACGCTACGAGACTGTGCCTACATTGTCAAAGTTTGGAGGAAAATTGGTGTAGCAAGCATTCCAAATTTTTTCACGCAACAAAATTTTCATGACTAGTTGTTATCAAATTTAAAGAAGACCAAAATCGTAGTGACCGGGGGTGGTGTTAAACTTTTGGTATTGTTTTGGATCGTGTTTGACAAAACAAAATGAGTATGTATTTAGAGCCATTGTGAATTTGATGATCAAGTGGTTTACTCTATTAAGGATCTTATCAAAGAGTTGAGGGACATTCATCATATACACTCGATTATGAAGGATCAGGCAGGCCAGTATATTGAGATAGGACACCAGATTATGTGAGTGGCCCCAAAACCAAGCGTTCTTAAGATAAACTACGATGCAGCTGTCCTTATTACCCAAAGGCTGGTGGAGGTTGACGTCTTAGTGCATGATCAAAAAGGAAATTTTGTTCTTGAATTCTTCCACAAGATACCTTTCTGTCCATGGACAAAGGCGAAATTATTGGGAATTCTTCACGCCCTGTAGGTGGCATATGACCAGGGTTCCATGCTTTGCATATTGAATATAATTCACTTAATAACATCAATTTATTGGATGAAGGATGCAAATTGACAACAAGTATTTACCATAGTGGAACATATTTATAGAAGCAATAGCAAAATTACACAATGTAACTTCACTTTCGCCCTCCAGAAAGCTAACTTGCTGGTGGATGACTTTCCTAAGCTAGGTTTAACTTCAAATCAAGACGCTTTCATCTTTACATATGTTTTAGACTCTTTGTCTGATGTTCACCACAAATACTTAAGTTGTATGTTGGTTATTGATTTTAGCAATTAATTTCAATTGGGCCCTACCTATGCCTTTCACAGAAAAAAATTGTAATACATTTTAAATTTTAAATATCATTTACAAATTAAAGATAATTTGGAAAAAAGAATACATTGTATTGCAATGATGAAAATTACAAGTTATTAAATTTTATTGTTTTTAGTTTTTTAGGATTTACATTTTATTATGTATAAACTACTTTTATATGTAATTTTACTTTATGTTGAAGAAACAATGAATATTTTAATATTTTGTTTATAAATTTTTATGTTTTCTATTTTATTTCCTATGTTTTATAGAAAACAAAATAGATCTAAAATTTTCTCTTTGTAATTTGTAGATCAAATCCAATCTGATCGGTTCTTAATTGGATCGTTATTTTTGCAAAATTTGGTTTGATAAAATCCGATTAAATTTGATTGAATCAGATTTTATTACTCAAAATCTTATTCAATCTAACCAATGAACACTCCTATTTTCTATGGCAAAAATGACAATCAAGACTTTAGCCACAAAAACTTCCAAGATTTCTTAAATAAATAATAATTATTGTATTATTGAATTAAAATTGAGTTTAATTATACAAATAAAATTGTCTTTTCATAGTATTTTTATTTATTTCATCATTTTATTAATTTCACCAAAAAAATAAAAATGAGTGAAATATAATTTTGGTCCTATAAAGATTGAACGAGTGACAATTGAGTTCTTACAAAATTTTTACAAACATTTAAGTCTTTGAATTTTCTTGTCATTTGCATATTAATCTTTTAGCTGCTAACGACATTTAGTAAGTGTATAGTTAAATATTGTGTTAGGGTTCCTCTCATAACTAGCAATTAAGCCATTTACATTAAACACATGAGAAGTTAAAATATTTATACCAATTTTTAGCCGCTAAAAATAATAAAAAAATATAATTAAAATCTTTTTAGCTTCAACTAAATTTCGACGATAACAGGGAAACTAACGTGCATAAAAAAGAAAAATTCAGGGAGATGCAATCCTAAAGAAATTTCAAAGACCTAATCACAACTGCTTCAATTTTTTTAGGACTAAAATTATATTTCACTTAAAATAGAGACATTAAATACCTAATCACAACTGCTTCAATTTTTTAGGACCAAAATTATATGTCACTCAAAATAGAAACATTAAATCATTTTATAACATTCCTTCTTTTCATAAAAAAAAAAAAAAAACTTACCAACCATCCAAACAGTAAAATTTCAATAAAAAATTATTTCAATTAATATCTCTTCACTTCTTCATTCTCTATTTCACTCATCAAAATCAAAATGTAAATAAAATGACAATAAAAAAGGTTCTTCAACAATTTAACATCCAGGCGAAGTAGATTAATCTCCAAAAGCAGCAAAAGAAATGGATTTTGCAGCAAATTAAGGACATTTTGGAATGTGATTGCGAGTAGTGAGATTGGCGTAGCAAGGACAAGTATCTATGTTTCCGTAAGTGCCTGAAGGGACACACTTGCACACCTCACAACAACTTCCACATGCCCTCTTACACAATCTTGGCCTTGATGACAATTTGCACCTTCCTTCACATGCCACTCCACAATCTACCCATATATGCACATGCAAAATATTTTATTTTTACTCTTCTACATTTAAAACACTCTATTTTAGTTTTTACACCTATCATTTTAAATCTCTTTTATTTCTTACCATAAGAACTAAACAATATCACGAAATTATAAGAAAATTATAAATTCTGTATTTGTTAAAAAACAAAATTTGGAGGAGACAAAAAAATAGATATGCTATAAAAAATTACAACTTTTTTTAAAAATCTATATTTAGTAAGAGAGAAAAACTTATGCAAGTGTAAAATATTTTACACTAACATTCAATCACAGTCTTTGATTTATGGTGATTTTATTGAATTTACCAATTAATACTATAAAAATCTATAAATAAAAAAGTAGTGATTAAATATACAGCATAAAAAACTCATCTACTAAAAGAGATAAAAAAAGCTTAGAAAAATCATAACTTCCCAACTCCAAAGTATATTCATTGGCGCATAATAATTAAACTCATTTACTAAAAAGATATGAAGAGTTTAGAAAAAGAATAACTTTCCGACTCCAAAGAATATCCATCCCTTACGAAATGAATGGTTAAATTAAATAAAAAAAAAACCTAATTCGACACCATAAGCTATAAAAAAATAATGGTGCAAAAGTAGGTTGTTTATTACCTATTGAGTGGGGAAGAGGGGTTGGTGCCAGCGATGGAGTTCCATAGACGCTCATCTGTTAGTAATTAAAAACCGTGCATGTGAGAAGGACAAAAACAAGTAGTTATTGTGTACGTGGGTGCAATAATAAAATGAATTATTAAAATTTTCTGTCTTTAATTAATGTATCAGGTATGTAGCAACCAATTAATATAATAAATGTTATATTATTTAAAAGATGACATGAACAGGAATTGAAACACAAAAAACAGTGCTAAAATGAAAGTTTTGTTGTTGCAATCATTAATTAGAAAGTAAGTTAATAAGGGAAAGTTTTACCGTGATATGAAGAAGGATAATTGAGAGAAAAAGAAGTGATGAGAAGGTGAAAATTGTAGAGAACACCATGGAATGGGAATGTAAGATGGAGCTATCACACTGAGCGAAATGAGAAGGAAGATTATAAGTATTTATAGGTAGAAATTAAGGGAGTGAGATATGTAATAGATTGTATAATAAGCAATGAATTAGATGCGAAACAATGATGGTGTGATGAAAAAACCTGGAAATTGCTTTTGCCAGGCTAGTCCACCACACTGAGCACAAAAAGATGAACCTCATCACGTTGGTGCTGCTTCTTGATGGATGATTTTTTTTTTTTTTATATTGGCAATATAATTTTTTTACTTTTTAAAGATGATTTTTTTTTTATATTAGCAATATCATTTTTATATATAAATAATAGTTATTAGGATGTTAATTTTGTTACTAAAGAATAATTCCAACTCATCACCTTTCTCTTTTCATCTCTTCACCTTCTCACCGATCCAACCTTATAAGTCAAGAGAATAATAATTTTATTAAAATAAATTATATGAATCCCATGAAATATAGTTGTCATATTCTAAAGAAAATCTCCTTATATTTTGGTTTCTACATGAACCCTGTGATCCTCTTAGGCATAAAAAAATGTTACAATGACCCCATCAGGATCACTCAACGTAATTTAGAAATTGAAACATAGATTTGTGCAATTTATTCTACTTTTTTATCTATTAACTTATTATATCATAATTAAATTTGTAGTTTATTTTTTTAATCATTAATTAATATTAGGTAGATAAATATTAACAATTTTCATTAAATAAATAAAATTTAGAAATCAAGTGTAAAATAGTTTCAAATAATAAACCATCATTTGATTGAAAAAGTCATTTTAATATAGTTACTATAAAAAGTTTAATTGATATAAATTTATAGTGTAAAAGATTTTTACACGCGTTCAATCATATCTCTTAATTCATAT
Source organism: Psophocarpus tetragonolobus (assembly GCA_037954015.1). Lineage (NCBI taxonomy): Eukaryota > Viridiplantae > Streptophyta > Magnoliopsida > Fabales > Fabaceae > Psophocarpus > Psophocarpus tetragonolobus. Next base: position 669,301 of record JAYMYS010000033.1, on the reverse strand, counting down.
AAGTTTTAAAGTATTAATTGGTAAAATTAACAAATTTATCATAAATTAAAGGATATAATTAGATGTTTACACTGTCGGTGTATACCAGTTAAGTTATACTATAAAAATATTAAACTCAACATATACGATAATTTGTATTTATATTTCGTAAAATTATTCTATACTGATTTTAAAATAACAATTCTTTTTAACCGTCATTATTAATTGTATATTAAATTATGACGTCTTTAATTGTTGTAGTTAACATTATTTTTATTATTAAATTTTAATTTAATAAATAAATTAATCTTCTAATACCAATAACATATGCCATCACACTATAATTATAATGAATTTATTGAAAACTACTTCATCCATCACATTGTTATTGTCATTTAACTCGAAAAATAATTAATTTTCATATTATAATTGTAATAAATTTATTGAAAACTACTTCACTCATCACATTATAATTGTCATTTAGAAAAAAAAACTCTTAAATTAATTTTCATTTTACGAAGACTTAATTCTACTTTTGATTCCACTAAGTATTACAATTGAGCTATTCTATCTCTTAACTCTAAAGTTTTAATTGCTCCAATTGACTTCTCCAATTACAGTAAATACCCTAATTTTTAGCCACTTATATTTCAATCGTGGCAACAGAATTTTCTAGATGAGTTTAAGTATTACAATAGTATTATAATGTAAAAGAATATTACATAAACATTTAATTACATCACATCACATTATTTTGTTTATATGACTTTTAAAGTATTAATTAGTAAAATTAATAAATTTATTATAAATTAAAATTATAATTAAATATAGAGTGTAAAGATCTTTACACTAATATTTAATCACACCTCTTAATTTAGGATAAATGTATTGATTTTACTCATTACTATTTTAAAAATCAGATAAACTTTTTCTAACTATAATAATGGTGAGATTTTTGTCCGTTACATATAACAATTGAGCTACTAAAGTTACACAATTATGAAGCTTGGAGTCTAATTAACATAATTAAAATTTAACAGTCTATAATTTCAATTTATAATATCTGATTAATCAAATTGATGCAACTGATATTTGGAGATTAAAATTGCATAATTACAATAATTTGATGAACTAAATGTATAATTAAATATTTTATAAATTGTGTTTTTATATCTTTTATCAATTTATTTGACATCATTAATATTTTGATTAGATGAAATATTAAAATCACAATTTATGCAAATTAAATTACACATTGCGGTGTCATGATACTCCCTGAACAAGTTATTAGAATGTAGTATTCCGGGTATAGCATCAATTAGTATTGCTACTTGATGTTAAGACAAAAACCAAAAAAAGAAAAAAATCAGAATTAAAATAAAAAAATTTCATGGACAAAAAACGTATTTTAGAAGAGCCAATTTTTTATTTTTTAAAAAAGAGATAATTTTACTTAAAATTGACAAAAAAATATTACTTCAATCAAGTTTAGTAATTTTCGATCATGATTTGGTTTTGTTAAAGAAAGAAAATTTTTATTTAACATCTACCAAAATTTTATAAAACATCTATTAATTATTAAAAAAAAAATATGTTAGTTCAAAGGAAAAAAAAAAGATAACCTATCATGAAGATAACCTCCTTCGAAGAAGAAAAAAAAAAATTCCCTTCTCTAAATAAACTTGTTTGGAGAAGGAAAACTTTTTTCTTCCTCCAATAACCTTGTCCGAAGAAGAAATTTTTTTCCTTTTAAAAAAGTTATTAGAGATGGAGGTGTCTGAATACCCTAAATAAAATATATTTTATTTATTTTATATTTTATAATATAAAATTTAAAAAAAGTATTATTAAAATATAGAATTATAAAAATATAATATAAATATTATAAATAAATTCCTATTAAAATAAATAAAATATAAAATTTATAAAATAAAAAAGTTTATTATACACCATATAGAAAATTTTACTAAATTTTTAAAAAAATATGCTATAAATAAATTATATTATTAAAATATAAAATTTTGAAACAGTATATAAATATTATAAATAAATTCTCCAATTAAAATAAAATTTTAAAATATAAAATTTATAAAATATAAAATTTATGAAATATAAAAGTTATTAAAGAAAACATTTGTCATAATAAATTTTTATATTTTATTTATTTTATATTTTATAATATAAAATTTATAAAAACTATGTTATTAAAATATAATATTCTAAAAATATAATATAAATATTATAAACAAAATAAAATTTTAAAATATAAAATTTATAAAATTTTCCTTTTTTGAATGAGCTATCCAGAGAAGAGAAGGAAAATTTTTTTTTCCTTCTCTAGACAGCTGAAGATGAATTTTTTTCCTTCTCTAAAAAGTTTGTTCTGAAGAACATGTTATTTATTTTAAGCGATGAGTGAGTGAAGTTAATTTATTGCGGTAGGTATTGGGAGGATGAGTGAAAATTAGAGGGGTAGCTGAGGGAGCGAGTAATGTAACATTCTCAATTTTTTTAAATAAAAAAGTATCCCATAAAATAAATTAATAAATAATGATTATCTAAATATATAATATTTAGTTACTCAATAAATAATAATATTAAATTATTATCTGATTTAAATAAAGAAACTATTAAAATAAAGATTTATTTGAATTTAAAAGAAAAGAAAGAATTGACACAAGTGTTAAATAAAAGAAAATATAGCAAACTTTATATTCAAACTAAAAGATTAGGAGTTTATTATTGTAAGATGATTATTATAACTTAGATAAAATATTTATTATATTTTAATTGTAATACTTAATAATGATATAAATATTTATCATATTCCATCTGAATAATAATAATAATAATAATAATAATAATAATAATAATAATAATAATAATAATAATAATAATAATAATAATAATAATAATGTAGAATTTAGATAAGATAGTCTTATATTTTATTTAGTCTTATATATCATATTTAAGATAATAAAAGAAAAATAAAAATAAAATAAAAGTTTAATTGATATACATTAACACTTAATGATGACTTTTCATTTATGCAACTCTTTTAAATTAATAACAAGTAAAATCAACAAATTTATCATGAATGAAAAGTTGTGATTGAATGTCAGTGTAAAAACATTTATACTGACAGTGTATACCAATTAAAATCATAAAATAATATATTAAATTTCTTTAAGTAAAATTAAAAGATTAAACTGTTAGGATATTTAAATGAAAAAATATGTTAAGATAATATTATTTTTAAAATAATAATAAGATAAGATAAGGAAATATTTTATTCGACTTTAAATTTTAATAAGAAAGTTAATCTTGGAATTATATAGTGGGAGAGTAAGAATTTTTAGAAAAATCCAAATTTTAAAAATTATATTTTTAGAATTCATGTAGTTATTTACTTTATTTTAATACAAATTTATTTTTTTTATAATTTCTTACTATTTTTATTATAGGTTATTACTAAGGACTTTACAAAGAAAAACGAAATTAAATTAAAGAGTATTTTCAAAATTTTCAGAAAATATCTAAGTAAAAAAATGTTAAATAAAAATTGGATAGTATAAAACGAAAATCTCTGAAAAAAGAGACATGTAAAACCCTAGGCTGGACCAGAACATAAAACAAGCATACCCGGATTTCAAAAACATCATACTAACGGCTAGTTCATTGTGGGTTGTGTTTGTTTTATTTTAGGTAAATAAGCAAATAATTACACGCGCCAACGGTCAAATTTTGATGCTATCACCTTCTTATAAACCCTTTAGTTTAGTCCTAATCCTGCATATTCTTCCATCATAATCTCTCTCTTTTCTTCAACTTTTCAGTTCCAATGGAGACTCCATCTTCCACAGCAAGAAGGGTCACAAGATCCCAAACCGCCTCCAACAACATTCCCCTTTCAAGTAAGTAGAATTGTTAGTAACTAACTTTCTCTTCAAACACCTTATCTTTGTTCAATCTTTAGAAATTGAATTTTTCATGTTTCACAGGAAAGAAGAAGGAGGAGTCAGAAATTAGCGTTTCAAAAGTGCGGCAAAGAAGCAGCACGGTGCAACAACAAGATCGGTGTGCCCTGGTTGACATATCGAACGATTCTCCGATCGTGGGGCTGGCGAACGGAAAAGATGTGGAAACGCCGTTGTCGGCGATGGCGAAGCAGAAGAGGGTGAAGCAAACGCCGGGTTCCGGAGAGGCGTTGCTGAGGGGTCAGGTGAAGACCCTTTTGCAGAGAGTTGAAGAAGAGGCTGTTATTTCCAAACTCTCTATGGAAATTCCACCTTTTCTTCAATTTGCTAATAATTCTCCAATGGGGCTTCTTGCACCCACTCCCGCAAACACGCCTCAAATTTCCAATCTTTCTGACCCCAATGGTGCTGCTTTGCCTCTGGTGTCGCCTCCTTCTTCTGTGGTTCAAGAACAATTGATTTCCAAGGTTAGTTTTGCTTCTAATCTGTCTTGTTTTTTGCCCTTTTGTTTTTAAAGAAATTAATGGTTTTTCAATGATGAATGTCATGTTATGTTTAGATGAAGGCAAGAAGATAGACAAGGAAGAATTTATTTGTTATGATGGGTGAATAGAGATTAAAAAAAGAGAATAAAAGATTGTTCTTTGTAGATTCTTTTTTTAATTTTCCTTTTATTTTCAAACAATCAGAAATAAACATACTGTTTTTTGTTATGATGGGTGAATAGAGATTAAAAAAAAGAATAAAAGGGTGTTCCTTGTAGATTTTTTTTTTTATAATTTTTCTTTTATTCTCAATCAATCAGAAGAAAACATACTGCTATTTGTATTATATTTATTTCCTGTAATTATGTTTATTAAGGACAAAAATTCAATTTCTTTCCTAATATTAAGGACAAAAATTTAATTTGTTTCCTTTCTCATTTTAATTTTAATATTTTTGTTTTCTTTCCTAATTTCTCTTCCAGCATACCAACTGGGGGCAAGAATATCAATAAATGACCTTTTATTCAAATTTCAAGTTTTGATTATTATTTATTAATTATATAGTTTTTATATTTAATATTTAATTTAATGGGATTGTTTGAAATGTAAGAGAGTATGATAATTTATATATTTAAAGTGGTATTTTTGTTTTCTAATTGCAGGTGGTGAATGAGATATTTGAAAAGAATAAGGAGAAGGTGGACTGTGAAAAGAGTGTGATAAGCAGGTCATTGCTGATGGATTTCTCTGACAACAAATGTGAGGTTTCAGAATGCTCTTCTGAGGTGATTTATGAGGAGGAGGTGTCACAAGGGAGCAATGGTGGTGTGTCCACAGAGGATGATGGTTCTTCTATATGGTCGATGCAGGTGAATGCAAGCACACATGATGAAGATGAAGATGAAGACGAGGACATTGCTGAAGAGGAGGAAGAGGAGGAGGATTATTATGAGGAAGATGAAGAAGAGTGCTGTGAGGATGAAAATGATGATGGAGACTTGTTACTTGATGAGCTGTGTGCTGAGTTGAACAAGATTAGTGTGAATGAGAACAAGGGTTGTGGGAAGCACACAAGGTTTGTGTACGACAGTGAGGATGAGATTGTGGAGAAAGTGGTGGAAAGCTGTGGTGAGATGGCCTCATCTGAGGTGCTGCGTTTGAAGGGGTTGCCTACACCAAAAGGAAAGCACCTTCGGTTTCCTGAGGAGGAACAAAATTCTGATTTGTGATTTTTCATTCATGTTTTGGTTTGGTTGTCCTTCTTGACACCACAGGGTTGGTTGGTAATTTGGTATGGTCATTGTTTGGTTCCTGGGGCTGTTCAGGAATTCATTAAGGTTTTTTGTTTAGATTGGAAGCTAATGCTGCTCCCAACAAAATTGTTATTTTTCATCATCAATAATAAACATTGTTATTTTTCATTGTCCATGCTCTATGATGCTTCCTACTACTAAGAAGTAGTTTGCAGCTTTCTTTAATTCTCTCCTTAACAACACACATATCTTTTTATTTAACTACATTCAGCAATGCGAGCTCCAAATATTCTTCTAATAAAAGAAGTGTGTAACATTTGCTAATAATAAAAAAAAGATTTTAACACCTTACATTTTTTATGAAGGAGATGTAAAATTTTGATGAGAAACAACGCATACAGATTTCCAAAATTCATAACTTGTTTAAATATGTTAACTATTTTTAGTTTTATTTTTTAATATTTAAATTCTTTATACAATTGATTTTTAATATTTAACAAGGTACTTTGAAAACTTCGTTTGTTTGTTTGTTTCTTTCTCTTCTCATATTCAAAACTACTACACTCAAATTATTTAACTGTTAAATCTAATCGTTCCCCAGTCAAATAAAATTTATGTTTCCTATAATATATATTTCTTTAATAATAAAGTGCATATTATAATTTAAAATTATCATCAAAATAATTATCGGCATGTATATATTTCCCAGTCAAATAGAGGAAAATAAATTTATTTTTCCTATTTATTAGCATCAATATGTTTTTTTAATCATAAAGTACATGATACAATTTAAATTATCATCAAAACAAATACACAAAGTTTATATTTTACATTAAGAGAGGGAATAATTTAACAGGATGCTCGCTTGAATCAAAATGAAAACCGAATTAATTAATTTTAATTGGGGTAGGTTGATTTGTAGAATTTTTTTTTTTACAAACTCGAACCGAACCAAATTGATGATGCTCGGGCTGGTTCAGTTCTGTTCCAATGAAAATCGATTAAAAATAATTAATTTTTTCATTAAATTATAAAAAAATAATTTTATACTTGAAACTAGTCAAATTTATTAGTCCACTAAATTTATAATTTTATAACAAAATATCAAGTGTTTCATATATACTAAATTATTCAAATTAAACTATTAAAATTATTAAAAATAATAAATATATAATATATATCTTTTGGATTGGTCAGGTTAGATTAGGGAAAACCGCAAACCGAACTGGACATAGACAGTTCTAGTCAAATCCATACTCCGATCAAACAAAAAAATTGAACCAAACTAATTGGTTCGGTTTGGTTTACCTGATTCGTCAGGTTGACCCAAACCGATGAACACACCTATAATTTAAATATTTCAATAATATTTTCATAATAACCCTTTTAATCACTAAATAAAGAAATCATTAAATTTTATATTTCTAAAGTATTAATTATTAAATATATATCTCATTTTTATATCTAATAAAGAAATTCTACGTCTTTTCCCTATTGACATGTGTTCATAATTGTGAGTAACTTAGTCCTACTGTTTTAATTTTGAAAAGGTTTCTTCTGTTTTTAAAATTTTGAAACTAATAGTAACTAAAAAATGAGTAAAAAGAATGGCTTGTCCCTTGTTTCAAAATTTTAAAAGTGTTTCACAGTTTTTCCTCATTTCAAAATTTAAAAACAATAACATTTATCTTTTTCTATATTTCAAAATATCATTCAAATTAAATACTTTAAAATTAATTTATAGAGTAAATTAAATTAACATTTACCTTTAAAAATTCTAAATATTAAAAATTAAAATTATTTTGAACTTAAAAGACAATAATTTTTAATTAATTATCATGATAACAATTAAACATTCTCAACTGTCTTTATGTCTTCCCTCAGACCAACATCAGTGGTGAGGGTTTTCTTTTGTTTTTTGGCAAAATCATAAATATTGAGGTCCAAAATCATAGCCCATTTGAATTCTGAAGTGAAGTCCAAACCCATTAGCTTTTGGGCAGCTCTGCAGTTAACAGGTGAAGGGCCCAGCCCAATAAGAAATGATCATAAAATGGAAGTGGATAAGCAAAATATAACCACACGTTCCATTCTAGGAAGCCATGGAAACACTTTCTATCTCTCCAAACCCATCTTTCCTCATCATTCTCACTAGAAGTTCACTACTATCCACGAGGCACAACCAAATCTCCCTGCCCCACCGTCACAGTTTCAACCCCATCACCTGCACCAGCAGTGGTGACAATAATAACAGTAGTAGCAGCAGCAACACAGCAAAAGATGATGCAAACTCATCAGTTAAAGCACCAACTGCAACACCAACTAATCCTGTAGAAATAAGCTTCAGGAGAAGGTCAAGAAGGCAAGCCAAACGACTGAGAGAGAATGAAAGCAACATGCAAGCCACGAAGGCAAGGGTTCAGACTCCCCCCAAGAAATGGGAGCAGATGACTTTGAATGAGAAAGCAGTAGAGCTTTATGTGGGAGAGAAGGGTGCTCTCTTTTGGCTCAACAAATTTGCATATGCTTCTATTTTCATCATGATTGGGGGTTGGATATTGTTCAGGTTTGTGGGTCCTGCACTCAACCTTTACCAGCTTGATGGTCCTCTACTCTCCCCTTCTGATGTCTTCAAGTGATCTTCAGCTTTAGCTTCTCAGCTCAGATGCTCTCCAATCTGTGTTACATCTCTTCCTCAACCAACATTCGGTTTGCCTTTTACCATGCGTGCTACTTGGGTATGGGTAACAGATATTATATGCGGTTATGTACAATTCCAGGAGCACCAAAACCAATCATTTTTGTTAAAGAGGGAGTTGTAATGTCACTGCATCTTCTTTTTTGTTAGTATAGAAGCATTTTTCGGTGTTTGGAGTATAGTTGAGTTTTATATTAGGACCTAACCAGTAACCAAATATGAGGCCACTGGCAGAGAACTTTATTTTCTAGTAACTAAACCATAAAATCAACTCTGTTTACTGGGATAAGATTATTGTTATTGCTGTATATCAACTGTTGAGGAACCTACCAAGTAATAGCTACAGATCAATACTTTTTTCAAGTAAATCGGCGTATTAATTGATGAAATTGTAAGTATAAATCAATATAATTATTGACATTTTTTAAACCTTAAAAGGTTATTTATTTTAGTTCTCTTTTTCTATAATTTTCCGTAACTAAAACTTGAAGTGAATGTCGTTTAATGAAATTGCAGATTAAATCAATTTAATAGTTTACTCCTTATTTTACCACTCATAAATATAGTGCTACAAAACAAGTAAAACATGACTACATGAGTGGTGACTAGTGAGAACCATAGTATAGCCCCAGTTACATGCACAAATGGCATTGAAACTCACCGAGACCAATAACTAAATTCGCGCACGTGAACAGAGGCATGAAAATGTACCTAAATCCACCTCTGAAGTCTGAAGTCGAAGGTTATATATATAACTTGAAGCAAGATAACTGAAATTTGAGGATAAAAAAGAATGGACAAATGGGCTTATATACGACCAGAATACTCACAACTCACCCCACAATCGTCTATTAAATAGAATATTTATAGTTATACACCTTTCAGAAACTAAAAAATGTCATACCACTAACGACAAACCACTTATGTCTTTCGCAAATATACTGAGCCTCTCAACAACATCAACGTGTTTTGCTGGTAAAATACACGCTAGAAAACAAAAAACAAAACTCAGCCAAACTAGAGCATGTCATAGCAATTTAGCTAATGAATTCAACATTACACAACATTAACCGGTTGCATGGGAGCCATTCTTTGAGTTTTACACCTGCAAATAAGAGCATATTCAGTGAAACATGCAATAGAAATGTGAACGTGTTTAATGGCTTCATAATGAATTAATAACGGACATAATTATGTCTTCGCTTTAAGGGATCAATCTGCTCCCTCTAAACACAGAAATTCAAATGAATGAGAGAATGACCTGTTACACTGTAGTCTGGAAGCATAATTATGATTATTGCAATTTGTGCACATCCAATCACCACTACGCCATTGCTTTGCTCTAAATGGGTAAAAGAGGCAAAAATGTGTTTAAATTGTGAGCCTAGGAAAGTATGATAGCATCTTTAAATTTATATACACACACAGGTGTGAAGCTTGAGGGAGAGGAATTAGTTACCCTTTTCCTAGGAGGGCAGGTGTAGAAACTTGAGGAGGAAGCAGCGCTGCCAGTGGCAAACTTGCAGCTGCACTAGAGTTCATGCTGGGATAAGAGGGGAAGACTCCAGGTTTTGGATCTGCACCTATCCCTACCACTTGATCTAAACTTGTATATGCTTGCTGTTGATCATTTGTCTGCAAAATAAGTAGACTGTAAGAGGATTTTAAAACTGTCAAAACAGAAACCACAGCAATGGATCAGAAACTAACTAAAAACAAAGTCCTTACAGTTCCTACATTCAATCTCTTGCTGTCCCAATCATAAACCAACTCCTCAGAAGCTAACCGTTTTGTCCCGAGCGCTTCACATAAAAAAAGTGGAAACAGCATGAAATTTAACATCAATTGCAGCAAAATGAAAATCAATCTTAATATTAAATAACAAAAATATTCTTAATTTCTTATAAGTGCAATGAGACCAAAGAGGATGATCTTTGGGACTACAGAGCACCATAAGAGGGTAAGTTCTAAGACTACAGCACTTGTACATGGTATGTATTGATAGAAGTCATAGCTTACTGCGCTTAGGCATTTTGCACCTACAAGACTAGAATACAAAGGAAGAAGCCATACCAGGTGGGAAAGCATTGCATTTTTTACACTGCAAATAATTTCAACACTGAATCAGAAAAATAATGAATACTGTAACTTTTGTATAATGTATAGCTCAGCATCATTGTCAAGTAGAATTCAAGACATACCTGAGAGCGGGATGAGTAATTGTGGAAACCACAGTTACAGATCCAGTCTCCATTACGCCATCCCTTGGGAACCGATAGGTTTTGATTGGTAGAAATTTCATGAGGATGTCCAGAGCCATAATTTGCACCTGGTAGCCATATGGAAATTGGCTGGACACTGTACTTATCTGCTCCAGGAACAGGCCAATTGGAGTTTATATGCAGTGACTGTGATGGTGCACCATTGCCAAGCAATCCAATATTCATCTTATGTTCTGGTCCTCCTGGGGCCCTGGAAAAATAATGCGAATATGGGGGGAAAGATGCTCCAGTCATTGCAATTGCTGGCATGGCCGCCACCTCCTTTGGTTGTCCGCATTTCTTGCACTTCTCTCTTGATGCATAATTGTTGTTAGTGCAACCTATTGATCCAATGCATACAAACCCAGCCCCACAAAGCAGCCAGAGGGAAAGGAAGCCAAGCATACGCACACCAACACGTCACGCACACCAACCCGTCCATCCCACACAAAATACACATACAAAAAGCACAAACATCTCAACCTAGGTGATAGTAGGTTCTTCATAGCAATTTGAAACAGAAGAATATAATCCAAAATCAAATGTCATGCTAATGTCAAGTCAAGCATGTTTTTAACATCAGTCAGATGGGAAAACATAAACATGTACGAAATAAGTAGAGCTCAATGCATGATGGCATACATCTGTCCTTGAGAATACCAATGTTTTAAAACAGAACACACAACAAAATTACAACAAGCAAAATTTCACTATGAATCAGCTAGAATAAGCTTCTTACAGGAATAAAAAATTAATCCAAGTTTTCCACAAGTTAAAATAAACTTATGCTCCTCAGTTTTTGGAGAAGTTAAGACAAGTGAGCTTCTACAAAAGTTTATGTGCATAAGTTGATTATAACTTACAGCAGAATTTTTACTCATTTCACCTTATTTTCTTCTTGTACAAGTATTTATCTAGGAGTTTATCCAAACTAACCCTATGTCTCCAGAAGCTACCCTGCAGCACATAGAGCATACTGGGTTCTCTCAGAACAATACCAACAACTAGTAAGCTTAAATAGATGTTTGATCCTGACAAAAAAAAAATTGTTACTGAAACAGATCCCTATTTAAATTTGATTTAGTGCAGGTTTGGATGCACACTGACAAAATTGATTTGAATGAAATTGATTTTGCATAATTGATTAAGATTAAAATTGATTTTGAGATGATGTAATTTATGTTTGGATGCTTTTATTATAAAATCAAGTTCAGTTGTGTAAAATTCTTATCCAATGCAAAAGCTACTCTAAATTGCTCCATCTCAGAATCAATTCTGGATTAAAATTGATTTTGATGATATAATTTATGTTTGGATGCTTTTAATATAAAATCAAGTTCAGTTGCGTAAAATTCTTATCCAATGCAAAAGCTACTCTAAATTGCTTCGCCCCCAGAATCACTTCTGGATTAAAATTGATTTTGAGATGATGTAATTTATGTTTGGATGCTTTTATTATAAAATCAAGTTCAGTTGTGTAAAATTCTTATCCAATGCAAAAGCTACTCTAAATTGCTCCATCTCAGAATCAATTCTGGATTAAAATTGATTTTGAGATGATATAATTTATGTTTGGATGCTTTTAATATAAAATCAAGTTCAGTTGCGTAAAATTCTTATCCAATGCAAAAGCTACTCTAAATTGCTTCGCCCCCAGAATCACTTCTGGATTAAAATTGATTTTGAGATGATGTAATTTATGTTTGGATGCTTTTATTATAAAATCAAGTTCAGTTGCGTAAAATTCTTATCTAATGCAAAAGCTACTCTAAATTGCTTCGCCCCAGACTCAATTCTGGATTTTTGTCCAACAATCAATTTTGAGTTCAGAATCAATTTTCAAACTTTCAAACGCGAAACCAAACACACACTTAATTTCATTCCTTGGGGAGTGACTAAAAGTGCAATGTCTTTTGTCACATAAATGTAAAAAACTAAAAACAATTCAAATAGAGGCCAGAAAACAAGTATCATAAATTTAGAATTCCCAATGAGTGGTCCATACAAGAGCCATAAAGAAAGAAGCACACTAGGCTAATAAGATACAGTAACAGAAGAGTAAACAAAAGGATAATAATTTGGTAATTCCATATAATTCGTACAAGTTAGAGCAACAGTGAATAAATTTAAAAAGAAAAGAATGGAAAAAAGAGGGATAAGTGGTGAATGGGGCTAACCGGTGCAGATCCAATCGCCAATACGAGGGAGCCACTTAGAATCAGCAGGGGTTTTGGTATCGACAAGGAGACGAGGTTGCTTGCATCGATTGCAGAATGATCTGAAAGCGTAGTTCCTGTTGTTGCAACTGCTGCACTCCCAATCCCCTTCTCTTCCTTCACCCTTTTCTCCTCCTTTTCCGTTCAACATACTTCTCAGTCAACCAACTCTCACTGTGTGTTGCGCACAACAGACAACAACAGAGGAGAGGGATTTTTTCTTCGTACCTAGTAACTATATATCACACACAATGAAAATACTATGCCCATGTACTTGTCAGAAACAAATACACACATTCTTAAATACTTTTGTAACTTTTACACACCAACTACAAAGCCCACTGTAATTTGGCCTTCCATCAATTACAAACCCAAACTAAGGTTTTGTCACAAATAAAAGCATCATGTTAACTACACCTTTTTTAATGGTAAATATACTTTATACGTGTATTTAATTTTCAATGTAAAAGAATAAAACATAAAATATAGATGATTTAAAGAAAAAAGTTACATGAAAAATGCTAATAATGCATTATATATTATTGGTTGAAATGTATCGAAATTAACAAATTATAAAACTGTTTTTAGTATTTTAATTTTTAAAAATTAAAAAATTTGCTTGGGTAGTGTTTTCTGAAAACAGTTTTAAAAAACAATTCAAGTTTTTTAGTTTTTAAAAACTAAAAAACTGAAACAGCTTAAAGTAGTTTTGCTTTTCAATTTTTTGTTTTTTGTTTTGAAAACTCAAAATACAACCAGGATATGTTGTTTTTTTGTTTTTCATAAATGAAATTCTAATAAATATGAACAAGTTTTTTTATTTTTATATCTTTAAAACAATTTTCAAATTTCACTTTGCCAAACAAGTTTTTTTTCTTTTTTTCCCGAAAATAGTTTTTCAAAACTATTTTTGAAAATTCTTTTTAAAAACTAAAAAACAAAACAAAACCAATCAATCTCTAAATAACTCTCTCTCTCTTTTGTAGTTTTTAATAACAATAAATATTGTGTTAGAATGAATGTGTTGACATTAGAGGTGGACAATAGGTCGGATTGGTTGGGCTCAGACCAATTTGGTTAAAACTAAACCAACCCACCCTTTTAATTTGTTCACTCGTTTTTTACCATTTGTTTTTTCAGGTTGTTGGTTGGATAAATTCACACGGTTTGCACGTTGATTTATCATTTTATTTTTGCAATAATTATAAAATTTTACAACAAAATTGGAATACAAAAATAAAAAAAAATGATGTCATAATCTTAAAAAATATTTTAAAGTGAAAAAGTATATATATATATATATATATATATATATATTTCAATTAAAAAAAATGAATGTTAAATAATTAATATTTCTACAATTGGTTAAAAAAGTTACAAAAATAATTTATAAGATACATATTTTTTTATGAATATAATTAGTATGAATTATATTAATTATTTAAGAAAATAAAAATTAAGAGAATTATTATTAATTTTAAAACTAAAAAATTACATATATATATATATATATATATATATATATATATATATATATATATATATATATATATATATATATATATATATATATATAATAAGCAGGTTGGATTGAGTATTGATGGTTATTGCCCTTGTAATCACATTGTAAATAATTTTAACCCATTAACCCACTCTAAATTGACCAAATATTAAATTTTTTTTGTCTAATTTATCAGATTGGGTCGGATCACAGTTTTGAGTCCACCCCTGTATGCTATAATTTGTGAAGTAAAATTTTTTTGTCATGATGATGAAAAACTAGAGAGACAAATTAAGGTTTGTATTTAAGGTGATATAGGAAGTGAAGGTGAGGCAAGGGACAAAACCCTCTGCTTGCAGTTGCATATGATGTCTCTGTTGGCTATGCCAAGCCACGCCACCCTAAACATTAAAACAAGCAGCAAACAAGAAAACACGAGACAACTGCGCAAAACTTTAGATAAAACATATAGCCGTCCCATGACATGCATTTTCTTTTCTTTTCTTTTTTTGAACAACACATTATCTTTTCTATAATTTACGGGTACTAATATTTTTTCTGTGTTTTATACCTAGGAAACTAAATATATGAGCGTGTATAAGAAGATAGTTATGCAATTAAAAACAAAGAAAAGAAAAGATGATAGTTAATTATGTCATATGTGTGAGTGGACACTAACATTACTTGATGGAAAAAAAACCTTTTAAAAAACACTGACTAAATATCTATCTTCATTTTAAGATAGATGCACTAAAATTATAGACTTTAAAAAGAAAAAGAAAGTTATATTTTCTATTTTAAAATAAAAATAATAAACATGTAAATTTTAAAAAACAATAAAATCAATTTATTTAAGATTAAGAAGTAGTTTTTTATTTTTTTAAGAACAACTCTTGTTTCCTTCTTAAAAAATTATTTTTTAAAATCAGTTTTTTCAGATTTAAACAAACTGATTTCATTATTAATGTATGATAGAAACATAATTTTTTATTTCTATGAAAAAGAAAATTCGTCGCCCCAGTTTTGGAAAAAAAAAATCAATTAATAAAGTAGGTAGATATTTTAAATTGAAATAATTAAGTAAAATAAAAATCTTATTATTTGAATTGATCAAAATAATAAATAAATATTATGCCTGAAAAGAGTTACATATTTGCAGCATGCCAAAGCTATATACAAAGAATCAGTAGAAGAACCTCAAATCCTTGTCTGGATCTTCTAAGTGGCACCATTCTCCGGCGGCACAATCACTCATTGCAGTTACGTCTTGGATTTTCACATTTTATTTAATAACAATAATATAGCACCACTTGTGTTTCTTCACTATCATTCTTACAACTTCAAAGAAGAATAATACCCTGTACTTGTCTCACTCTCAGCCTTCCAAAACAGTGGGTTAAATGACCATGAATTTAACTTACAAACCACAATAACTACCTTATCTTCAATTGAATGGAACACAAGATTAAAGAACCCAACAAAAAGCACTACGTTGGTGCTTTTTGTTGGTGGGTAACAGTGTCCATCTTCGCAGTCCTAGTTGTTGGTGCCGGTATTCTTTCTCTAATAACCAAGTTTCGGTTTGGTCACTCTGATTCAGAAGAATTCACTTCTAGCCCCACCAACGTTGTTCAGAAATATGCCTCAGCTCTTGAATTGGCTCTCCTATTTTTTGACGTCCAAAAATGTAATCCAATAGTGGCATAGTGCATATAATAGTATATCATGACTTTATTTATGACTAATATAATTTGCATGTACCTAAGTTGATTTAATGTGCTTGTACCTTGTAGCTGGTAAGTTGGAGAACAAGAGGGTTTGGTGGAGAGGGGATTCGGGGCTACGAGATGGGAGTGAAGTGAATTTGGATTTATCGAAAGGAATGTATGATGCTGGTGACAACATGAAATTTGGGTTCCCCATGGCTTTCACTGCTACTGTGTTGTCTTGGGCTATTCTTGAATATGGAGATCGCATTGATGCTGTGAAGCAGCTACACTATGCACTTGACTCGCTAAAGTGGATCACGGATTATCTTGTTAATGCACACCCTTTTCCAGAAGTGCTCTACATTCAGGTCAACTTTGTGTCATGCTACTGCTTTCACTTTGATTTTTCTCTTTTTATTTATAATTTTGACCAGTTTTATGGTTTGATTCTTTTAAGATTCTTATTATATTATAGTTCACCATGTGTCTCAATTATATAAATGAGTGGCTATGTGGAACCTTATGGAATATTAGGATCTAATTGTAAGATATGGAACTTGAGTCTCATTTTGGAAATATGAAATTTTAGTAACTTTATAATCATGGATAGCATTTTTTGTAACCTGGTTTTCCACTTTGATTTGCCAAGTTTATTATTTGACTTGAAAAGAAACAAATCAAATAAAGTCTTGATTTTGTTTTTGTTGCCATTTTTTCTCTGTTAAGCTGAACCAAACACGCTTTTGTTTTCTTGATTGAAGGTGGGGAATCCTGAGGTGGATCATAATTGCTGGGAAAGGCCTGAAGACATGAATGAAGAAAGGCCACTCACTCAAGTTAATTCATCATTTCCAGGAACAGAAGTTGCGGCAGAAACTGCAGCTGCATTGGCCTCAGCATCTCTTGTTTTTAAGGAGATCGATTCCACTTATTCTAGGATTCTCCTACAACATTCTCAACAGCTGTTTGTTTTTGCTGATACATATAGAGTTTCCTACAGTGTCAGCATCCCTCAAGTGAGAAAATACTATAACTCATCTGGTTATGGGGATGAACTCTTATGGGCAGGTACCTGGCTCTATCATGCAACTAAGGATCCCTCATATCTAAATTATGTGAGAGAGCAGAATGAGAAACCATTGGCCAGTTGGTTTAGTTGGGATGATAAACATGCTGCAACTCAGGTACCAATTATGATGCAGTGTTTTTTAGTTTATAGTAAATACTAAATAGTTCATGCACCTATCCAGTCAAAAGTCAGAAATAACATATATATTAATAAGTTTATTAACTTTTACAATTTATAAAATTTATATTAATCATGAATTCTAATTCATTACTAGTGTATTACACTAATGATGCATGAAAGTTAAAACTCATGTCTTTTTAACCTTTGTTTGGTAGTTTAACGAATTACACGTTGATTTATTTGAGAGATCTCTTCTTGCATTTTGTGATTTGGAAACAGGTTCTTTTGTCCAGAGTAAATTTCTTTGGGGCAAGTAAAATCCCAGATGCGAACCTTGATCTTCAAATGTACAGAGAAACTGCTGAAATCTTCATCTGCATGCTTCTACCTGATTCACCAACGGCCACCTCCAACAGAACTGAAAGTAGGATTGATTTCTTCCATTTAGCATTTGCATAATCTGTGTATATCTATTCTTTTTCGTTAATTCACTTAAAAGGGTAGCTAGCATTTTATGCTAATAATGCTAAATATGATAAAAGATGATGTCAAATATTAATGTCCCCTTTGGATGAAAAAACTAAAACTATGATTATATAACAGGTGGGTTGATATGGGTGGTACCATGGAGCTCTTTGCAACATTCTGTGGCTTCAGCATTCTTAACTGTTCTATATAGTGACTACATGCTGACATCTCAAACGGAAACACTATATTGTAGTGGGAAATTGTATAAACCAGTAGATCTTCGCAAATTTGCCATTTCTCAGGTATTCATGCAACTATGCAAGTCTTGTAAAATGAGATGAACATTTTCCATCCTTATAATCATCACTGTATTAAACTTCAAAATTTCTTAGTCAATCAGCACATGTATATTTGTACAGGATGCTTCATAATGCAGTCATATGATTCTGTATAACATTTCATATTTGAAAATTTTCAGGCAGATTATGTGTTGGGTGAAAATCCTGTTAAGATGAGTTATCTTGTAGGATATGGAAGTCATTTCCCCAAATATATACATCACAGAGGGTCTTCTATTCCAGTTAATGCTACAACTGGTTGCAAGGATGGATTCAAGTGGGTTGACTCACCTGACCCTAATCCTAATGTAGCATATGGAGCACTAGTTGGTGGTCCTTTCTTTAATGAGACATATAATGATTCCCGGAACAATTCAATGCAGGCTGAACCAACCACTTACAATAGTGCCCTCTTTGTTGCTCTCTTATCTAGTTTGGTTGCCAGTTCCTCTGTAGTATGGTCCTTCTAGAAGTTATATCGAATTTTGTTGTGGCACATGTAAATAATCCCCTAATGTATTACTTTCCTTAGTAGCAAAATTTTGGAATGACCCCTCCCAAAAGTTTTGCTTTATATGACAGCATCAACACCTACCTTCAAAATGAGGCGTTCCTCTACTTAGTTTGTTAAGAAAAGTCACAGATTGTGCTATGTAGAGAACTTCTGCATTCCATTTCTTAAAATGCTTGTAAATATACCCTTTTTCCTTTTACTTTTCTTTATCTTTTTTCAATAATGAAGCAACCGGACGAGCTTCTTGTAAAGCAAGCATGAGTAAACAAAAAATATTTTCGATAGTGAGATAATTAAAAGGCATTCATATTGTTTTCATTACTTATTGAAATTTATAACTTTACTTTCTAAAGTGAATTGATTGATCAATTCATAAATTTTAGTTGTCTCTCACAGAATCTATTTTTTTTTTTTTTACAACTATATTTTTGAGATTTTAACAAGTATACATTGTCAAATATAAAACAATTTTATATTAACAATTAATTATAATCATATTGTGTTTATATAACTTTTAAAATATAACTTATAATATAATTAAAAGGTTGTCATCAACTAGTGCAAAATTTTTTACTCTAACTTTTCTCTATATTTTATACTCACATTTACATTCTATACTAGCTCATTTATTTTTTGGTAACATAACTCACAAATGCTATTATACTCGATGGATGAATGAACAGTTTGGATTCTCTCTCGCAGTCTGTCTACAACACCTCTGCAGCAATTATATGTACCTTTGATTTTCATCAAACCGTTGATTGTATTTAAAGGCCGAGAGAGAGTTGTGCACGAGATTAGCATAAAAACTAATCTATCTATAATGCTCATTGAGAAAGTTTATTATAATTTAAAAAAATGCATAAGAAAATGTGTATGTAATTCATTTGTAGAAATTTTAAAAAATATAACTTATTTTATTACTTATTTAAAAAAAAATGCGTGTGTTGTTTCATCTTCTAAAAATAATCAAAAGTTGAAATTAATCTAAAATTTTATTAAAATCAAAAGTTATTCTGAATAGTTTATCTTGAAATCAATTATTTCTTTTAAAAGACCACTTTTATGATTGTAATTAAACATAATTTAGCTTTGAATTTTAAAAAAAATAATTAAAAAAATTAAGGAATAGTTTATTTATGTTAAATATATTTTTTATTTAATTTATACCAATAAGATAGTAAATTTGTGAGAATGCATGATGAAGGGAACAGATATACAGGAACAGAGAGATAAAGAGAAGGGAAAAAAATGATACACAGAGAAGAAAGGAGAATGAGTTAAATTCATCTAAATATGAAAAACCGATTACAAAGAAAAGAAAAACATCAATATATAAAGAAAAAGAAAAAAAGGCTAACCAAAGATAAAACTAAAAGACAACCAAAGTTAAAACTAAAAAGTAAAACTAAATAGAAAACTAACTATAGTTAATATTCTCCTCAAGCTTAGAGAGGATGTTAGACACTTTCCACACAAATGTGAAAATTAGAATAATAAAAATTATTTTCTTTTTTTCCATATTGTTGCCATGTCCACTAACAAAATCCAATTTTCAAATCACATGGTACAAACAAATTAAATTATTAAACACTAAAATAAATTAAAAAGAAACATATTTTACTTTTCAATCATCATCAAGTTTAACATATGAGGCTAAATAAGTAACACCTATTAAGACTGAGAAATTTTCGCAATATAAAAAAAAATTTAATCATCATTCATATTAGAAAAAGTACACATTAAAATAATATACATATAAAACAAATTTTGTCACCTTTTTCAACTTTTTCAAACTTATGAAATTCCTTAATTTAATTTGGAATAGAACTTTTAGCCAAACTTGCATACAAACAAGTGTTTCCACAATTTGTTGAGTAAGAGAACTACGATGTTGACTAATAACTCTTCCTCCGCTACTAAAGGTAGATTCAAAGCCCATGATAGATACAAGTATAGCAAGCATATTTCTTGCTATGTTTGCAAGAATTAGAAATCAATCCGGATTAAACTTCCATCAAGCAAAACATTCAATTCTCCTTAACTCTTCTCTAAAGTATCGTATGAATATTTATCTAATTCAAAATTATTGGACTCATTTTATTAAAAAATTTACTCATAATGATAAGGATCATTAACACCTTCCTCACTTGACTGAGTCTCTTATAAGTTAGTGTCAAACTCATTATTAATATTAAACTCAATTTTACGTTATCTTTCAACTTAAATGTCTCATCATCCGAAAACTTTGAGATACCAATCAATTCGTGAATTTTAATTTGTATCTTAGATGTAACACAATAACAATCATTAAGATGCCGGAAATACTTATCATCTTTTCATCTTTTGTCTTCATTCTTTCACAATTTTAGACTTGGATTTACTTTGGTAGTCATTTGTATGATTTTTTTTTCAATTCCAAATGCCATGCTGGTCAATAAGTTCATCCTAACATTTTACAGTAGTCTCATAAAACATACAATTTTAAGACTGACAAGATTGAATGCACAAATTCCAAGTATTCATAAAACAACAATATGAGTACACCAAAAAAGTTTTTCACAATGTTACAAAACTCCACCAAACTCAACATCAAAATTAGATATAAATTATTCAGCGGAACAAATGAGCATGAACAACAAAATACATAACTCTAATAAAGGAATAATCATGTTTTATGTTTAACTCACCCTACCATCTGTCAAGCACGAACAGTCATGAAACTATTTTAGCAAACAAACACTAACATTGAGTTGGGTGAGAATCAAGAGTTGAGAGTGTGGCATTTTCATTGTTACTGTAGATTGAATTTCAACAGATAAACTGTAAACAATTTCAATTCTCAAATTTTACATTAATTTTCTCAGGTTAAGATTCTCTTTATTTCTTTTTATTACTAAGCTTTTAACTACATAAATATTACATCCTATAAAATTTATATAATCTCTATTTAATTAACTTTTAAAAAATATAAGAAATAATAGAAAATAAACAAAAAGAAAATGGAGAGTATATATCCTCACTAAATTCTCTCGTAACAACTATTACGTGCATCACATACATCAAATTATCACAAATGTTTGAGATAGACAAAGACAAAGGATAGCAGGCCAGGCAGCAACAAAGCAAAAAGGTGAGACTATGAGAGTGTTTTTTAACTGAAAAAAAACAAAATAGTGAATCTATCTAACTGGTTTTCAAACCAGTTGAATTCAACTGTTCCGAATTTTAAACTGTTATTTAGTTAGTTTTTATTAAATTGGTTTAATTAAACCGGTTCGGGTCAGAAGTTTGAAACATGCTTTTTCTCACACCATACCAAACTACCAATTGATCCCGGGCTCGTGGTTAGATTTTTGGAATAAAAATTGTAATTAGTGGAATGATAATTAGCCAAACTCATAATAAAAGACTTAATATAGTGTTGGAGGTTACAATTCACATACCTGAACCAATTAAGCTAGATTTTTTGAAAAAAAGAAAAACTTTAAGATATAGAAGGTAAAAGGGAATTAAAAAAAAAAAAGTTACCCTTCAAACACAAAGTACTGCATCAAGTTTAACTTCAAAAAAGGAGGATGAGGGAAACAAAAAAAAAAAAAAAAAAAGAGAGGCAAAGGGGAAAGTGGGGACAATGATTCAATGAATGAATAAAGGGCCTGCTGCTTATCTGAGAAATGGGTTTTCATTGCCTTTCTTTTCTTTTTCTTGCAAAGAAAGAGAAAGATTGGCACACACACGCTTCGTGTGCCTCAACACCTTGAATCCTCTTCGTCTTCCTCTTCTCCCTTTTCATCTAACCAGGTTCTCTCTCTCTCTCTTTCTCTCTTTTATTATTCTCTTTTACTATATTCCTCTTTCTATTCTCTTTCTTCCTCTCTTACTTTTCTTTGTTTTCCAAAGCCTGCAATTCTTCTACACCTTCCTTTCGTTTTTTCTGGGTTTTAAGCTTATGCTTTTCCCATTCTTCCAGATCAGTTTTAATTTTTTTGGGGGAATCTCAGTTGATACTGTTTCCGCTCCTGATTTCATCTAGATGCAAATTAAATATCTTTAAGCATGATGGTTTTTTTATTATTTTATTAAAAAAGTAAATGGGAGAAAAGAGCAACTCTTGCAAAAAAACAAAGTCTTTTCGTGATGGCTATGCACTACAAGAATTAATTAGCGTACGAAATAATTAATTGTTTCTCTGGGTTGTTTTTCCAGATGCATTTTGTTTTTTAAGGTATAACTGGCCTACCCATTTGCTTTAATTTTTCGTTGCATAATGCATTGAATCTAGTTGCAATTTCGGACATCATTGTGCTTGCATAAACTCTTGGGCATGTATTATCGTAAAGTATGTAGTTGCCTTGCCTATTGTCCCTGCAGGATAATGCCTCAACATTGCTTCAATCGATTCTTTATTATGTTCTGTGACGTTTAGATGTTTCCAAATGCTAACTAGATTAGGTTTGATTTGAAGTCCTGCCTCCTCTTGTTATCTCTAGCAAGTCTCCGGCCAATTGAACTCTTGAGTTAATATTATATAATTTTTTAGGCATTTTATTTTTATACACTTAATTTTTTTATACATATATAATTGATATATGTCATATATAACACTCTATCTGTTATATGAATTATTAGCTTTTAGCTTTCTTCCATTTTCTGCAATGCCCCGGATAACACTATATAATTTCTTGGGTGTGTTTAATATTTATGATACATGAGTTTGAAAGGGGAAATCTTTGTAAAGTATAGCAGCTTGCCTTTACATTTTTTTTTTAATTAAATTCGTTTACTTCTATTCTCTTACTCATTCTTTCCCCTTTCTTCACCCCTCCTACATCAATATCGAGTTGTATCATCTCTCTTAAATTAAAATGGACTGAATATCTAATTATTAAATGAATTTATGATAAGGTTAAAAAATGTGGACGAATTGTCTTGTGGAGTGTGCTTTCATTTTAGTTTTACTTTTACTTCAATACTTGGCATCTGCTTTCTTGACTGCATCCTTTTAGAGTCGGTTCTGGAATTGGTTCTGACAATTGAAGCCCAATTTCAGATGTGTTATATCTTTGATGGAATTTTACCATACAATGGCTTGTTAAGAATTTTCATATTTTGATATATGAGGCTTGTAATTGTATCTTTATCTTAATGGACATTTATTATGATTATTATATTACAACTTGACTTTGTTACTATTTACTCATATATTCATATTCAACCCTGGACAGGCATGGCAGCAGATGAAGATATGTCAAGTTTGAAGTCTAAGCTGAGTCAATCTCATGAAACTTGGAAGCAGGAGATGGATAGAAGCCAATCTCAAGTGGATGTATTGCAGGCAAGGATAATGGAGGTAAAGGCTTGCATACAAGGCTCAGAGGAAGAGGCAAAAAAGGAGTTAGAGGTTCTATGGCGAAGAGTCAAAACTACTTCTACCTTGTTGACCTACTTAAAATCCAAAGCTAGAATCATGGCTGTTCCTCACCTAGCCCATACATCTTGTGGCATAAAAAAATTAGATGACCTAGGGCTTGTTGACAAAGAGGGGATTCCATTGTCAGGTTGGTCTAGGAATGTTGATCTTTCTTCATTTGATGATCCTAATGGAGAATCTTGGATAGGGATCAGCCATCAGCATGGTTCCTTAGATGAACATGATACAGTTTATATAGGTGAGATTCTCAAGTCTATTCAGATGATTACCGATGTGATGGAAGCCCTGGTCAAAAGGGTTTTATTGGCTGAATCAGAAACTACAATTGAGAAGGAAAAAGTGAGTTTAGGTCAGCAGGAAATTATGCGAAAGTCAGCTCAGTTAGAGAATATGTCCTTGAAATTAGAGGAGATGGAGCGTTTTGCTTTGGGTACAAATGGTATTTTGAATGACATGCGGCAAAGAGTTGCAGATTTGGTGGAAGAAACAACTAGACAGAGACAGCGTGCTGCTGAAAATGAAGAAGAGCTTTCTAGAGTGAAACTGGAATTTGAGTCTCTGAAGTCATATGTTAGTAGTCTAATCACAGTAAGAGAAACCTTACTTTCTTCAGAGAAGCAGTTCCAAACTATTGAGAAGTTGTTTGAACGGTATGTATATATACATACTATATGCAATTGCTCATGTTTAAATGTCTTTCTTTTGGCATGGACATGGAGATCATCCAAAGATCAAGAGTTACTTAATATCTCCTTATTGGAAGTGTTTGATTGTTTGGACTTTCGATATAGTTTTTTTATGCTTTTTTCCTGCTAACTCAACCTACTTCCCTTGTGGCTAGCTAAAAAATATGGATTTTTAATTTTTCTTTGGGTGAATACAGATTATTTTGGATAGTTTTTATATTATTGACATTAGCTGCTGTTACTGCTACATAAATTTTAATTGTTTCTAATCTCTTTAAATGCTGGTTTGATCGATGCTATTGGAAATGTCTCTTTGTTCATGCTATCTTCCCTCATTCTTTATAATTTAGATAATTATATTCTTCAAATGTTCTTGTATATTGGCTTTTTCTTGTGCATCGTTAGCTAGTTACTTGGTTAGGAGATTGGATTTTGTAGTTTGAGAGAATCAGAGTTCATTAGTTAGGACTTAGGAGTTGCCTATAAATAAGATGGTTTGAGAGGGAGTGGAGTTTGTCTTTGGTGGAAATCTTTGTCAGAGAACCAGATCTCAACATCATTTTTGTCTATAATTTGATCTAGTTCTTACCAGGGTGGGTAGCAGTGGGGGGTTGATACACAAAATACAAAATAACTTTTCAAAAACAATGGTATAACTGCTATTACTAAGCCAATTTAAGCAAAGTTTTAGGCCTAAAAGTATTGTGTGAGCCTATTCTGCATGCTTGTGTGAGCCTATTCTGCATGCTTGTGTAGTAACACAGGTATTAATATCCATTATCCACACGTGTTCCTGCTAATGAGGTTTAATTTTAATTTCAATTCTCCTGTTGTGGGTTTATCTTTTTCTTTTTAAAACTAAAAATGTATTTGTCTTACTGCTTGGCTTTTATATCTTGAGCAGGTTAGTGGGAAAGACTACCCAACTGGAGGGTGAGAAAATGCAGAAAGAGGCTGAAGTTCAGAAACTTATGGAAGAGAATGTGAGGTTGAGTGCTCTGCTTGACAAGAAAGAGGCTCAACTTCTAGCATTGAATGAACAATGTAAAATGATGGCCTTGAGCGCTTCAATCATGTAAATGCCATTGCCCTCTACAGATTGCTTCCTTAGCACTTCCTTGCTGACCACTGGAGGCTTCTAAGTGAAGCTTTTCTGTATTGAAGACCTTGTCACTGAGGTCTTGTAATCCAAAAGAAGCATCCATTGGGCCTCCATAAACATCGTTCATGCCTTTATCTTATTTTCTGATTGCCAGTTTAGTGCATCTTTCAAAATTAAACGTTGAAAATAATCTTTCTTAGAATGTAAACTTGGCGTGCTCTTTAATGAGAAAACAAGATGTGTCTCTTCTCTGTACATGTTGGAAACCGGAGACCAAATCATCAAACTCCACATCATATATATGGCCATCCCCAACAAAAGATTTCTCTTGTTCTATGCTGGGAAATTCTGAGATTCGTTTATCATTAAATGTGTTCAATTTTCAGCCATAGCGTTAAAAATATAGTTAAGAGAGATTGAGACATAGAAAACAATATACACACTAGTTCCTTCTTGATGTGACTTAAAGCTTATGACTAACTAAAAGGAAACTTTAAATTGCAAGAATTTTTACTTAGTGGTGATGACATAATCATTTTGGCTGTTGCTGAGAGAGATTGAGAGGTGTTGATTGATCTATCAAGATCAGAAGAAGACCACATAATGAAGAGATGTTTGTGCGACCTTAGAAGCTGCCGTTTTTGTCTTGTGTAGGATTTTGGACAAGAGTAACATGGGTTCACGTGTTTGTTCTTTGAAGGATGCAAAAACCTTATACGTAATGGCTATTGTTGCGTCTGTTTTTGACAATGAGGACCTGTCTTGAGTACCGTCTTTTGTTAGTGACAGCCCCCCTCTCTCTTGTTGCTGGATTTGTTTGCAAGGTTGCTTTTCTTGCTTGTTTGAACATGAAAAATGACATTTAATTATATGCTCCTTATTATGATCCAAGTTGAAGAGAATTTGCAATTCCAAGCATGTTCTTGCAGGTATCTTTGGTCGAGGTAAAAGAATTCATGGCTAGAGATATTACCAAATTTCAATTGGATTTCCCGGAAAAGTTGCTAGTACTACTGGATCTGTGCGAGTGAAAGGAACAAAAACTATTCCTTACATCTTACCAAATTTTTAAGATCATTTTCTCTATTTTTTGGTAATGTAGAAGATAAACAAAGGGAAAAAAAAACAAACAACTACTCCCTTAGGAACATAGTTTAGGATTCATCCGTCCTAATAAAAGAAGCTAAACTTGAAGGTATGACCTCTATCACAATTAGATTCAACCCACAACTAGGACCTAACTTAGACATAGAATCTGCACATTGGTTTCTTTCCCTAAAAGAATATTGTAGAAAAACATTTCAAGGTTGCTCCAAATATTCATTTTGGCCACCAGTATAGCATATTTATGAGAAGACACCATTTTCCCCTGGATTAGGCCAATAGCATGCAAAAAAATTAGAAGTACAAAGGATGTCTTTGTAATTGTAATTCTATGCCACTTCCAACCCATTCAACATCGCCAACAACTCAGCCTTCAAGTTATCTGAGATGTCTGCTTCTCCATACAAACCCAACAACCCCCAGCCCCTACTATCTCTCAACAAACCACCAAAGTCAGCTACTCCATGACATTTTCTGTATAAAAGCAATATTTAGGTCAATACTAACCATCAAAGATATTATTAGAAAATAATTAATGTATTTTTAATTTTTATAAGTAATATAATGTTTTGTGATAAAATAAAATATTCATAGAGACGTCTCATTTTGTTTGATAGTAGTTTATTTTAACAATTGAGATAATTAATTATTTTATTCAAAAGAATTGATGCAACCCCATATATATATATATATATATATATATATATATATATATATATATATATATATATATATATATATATATATATATATATTCTAGTCTTAGAATTTTCTTCTTCCACTTCCATATTTTCTCATGCACCTCATTTTGAAAGTGTGTCTTTTTTTCTCCAAATTGAGCTTTCCGGAAAATAATATGAAGATGCAAATAGAAATTTCCTCTAGTCTAAGTCCATAGTCAATATAACTAAGAACATTTCTTTTGTCACGTACATCTTTTCTTTTCTCACCTACTCTATAAAAAAATTCAAAATACCAAAAATACCATTTATTCACTTTACATTAAAAAAATTCTTTTACCTCAACAAAATTGTCCACTTCCTCTCTCCTTCGTGGTTTGAACCACATGGTCCATAGAAAATGTTTGAGGTTGATTTTTAAGATCTAGATCAACTAATTCGGAGAAGTTTGTTGTTTGAGCTCTCAAAAACAGGGTGTTTAAATGTTTGTAAAAAAATAACTTTTATTTATGTAAGTATTTTTGTAAAAAGGATAATTTTTTCTTTATTTCTATATCTCAAAAAAAAATATTTTTGTTACATAAATATTAAAAATAATAGAAATCAAGAGTAACAATCGGGATTTAGACAGATCAATATAAAAATATTGTGTGAAGCATTTTCTTTTGTTCTTTTAATTAGTCTATGAGTTTAATAGTTACACTATAAACAAATTTTACACTGAACTTTAATATTAGTGTAAAACTTTTTACACAAACAGTACATAAATTTTTTTTTTTAGTTTTTGCAAAAAAATGAAAATTATCCACATGTTAATCATATTTGGTTACTAATTTCTTTTTAGACTCAGATCTAGAAACAACCTTTTTATACAAAGAGAAGATTGCGCACAATTACCCTTTTATATATAGTGCTGTTTGGGTGGTTTTAAGTTTTTAGGTTTTAGTTTTGAAATATATTTTTAAAACAAAAAGTGTTTGGCAAAATTGATTATAATTTGATTTTTTATTTATTTTTAAAACAGTTTTCATCTATTTAAAAAAATAATAAAATTTAGTTTTCAGATTTTAGTTTATGTGTTTATCTCAATGTCGTCACTTGACATCATTTAACAACACTAATCACCACTTCTAACTAGCAATCATTAGTCACTAGGTCATCTTTTATTAGCAATCACAACCGTCATCTCCAACCAGTAATCACCACTCGCACCTCCAACCAATGGTCACAGAACCCTACCTCCAACTTTCATCTTTGACATTGACCACTACTCCGATTGTCGGTTATCGACCTTCACCTATTACTAGTGGCATCTCTGACCAACTGTCATCCACTGCCACCTCTAACTATTAGTCACTAGTCACACCTTTAACCAGTTGACTTCAATTTTGGATTATGTATTGTATTTTTTTTTACCGCCACTATAGTTATTATGTTTTAAGTGATTAAAGGAAGGTTAAATTGTGACTCAGTTAATTTTCCTAAAATAGTTACTTTTCTGAACTTTTATTCAACTTACGTTGGTGTTAAAAAATTCCATACATAAAACTCATGTTCTGCGTATAATTACTGTTATTAAATGTACATATAAGAGGACTATATATGCTTAAGTTCATAAGACCATTTTTGAATTAAATGTAATAAAAATAAATAGTTTATATTTATAAAATAATTATAATTAACTTAGGAATAAAACATTTTAAATATAATATTTTAAATTTTTTATTTATTACATACATAATTCAACTACAAAGATAAATAATTTCACAATTTCTACTTCTTGAAAAAAAATACATGTTTTGATGGAATATTTGAAGATATCACATTATTATTAAAATAGAAACACAAATTGGTATATATCTAATACCTATCTCATATCTACTTGAATCCATTTTAATGCTTATTTTGAAATTAATTCACATTTGAATTTGTATTGTAATTCACATTCTTAGATAACATTAATTATATTAGTCACACATTAACAAAAACGTGCTAACTAACTTGTGTGTATTCACACATAATAATAATAATAATAATAATAATAATAATAATAATAATAATAATAATAATAATAATAATAATAATAATAATAATAATAATAACACATTCTCTTAAATATATTCTTAATTATCGGTTGAAATAGATTTAAATCTACAAAATTAATAGAGAAATATTAAATAGCATGTGAGACCCTAAAATTTGCATTTTTCAATATATTTCAAGCAACTATATAGTATTTCAAATAATGTGCTAGTACATACAAGTGAAAAATTGCTTTTGTAAGAAATATATATTGAATGCTGACTTACTTTGCTAACTCAAGCAAAAAGGTTTTGTGAGAAACAAATACTCAAAATTAATTTTAATATATATATGTGTATTTCAATAACAAAAATCAATTTTACAATTGTATTAAATATAATTTGTGATTTACTTTCGGTACATATAATATAAAAATTTAATCTTCAAAAATTACATTTCAAAAAATAAATCAAGTAATAATGCTTTATGCATGTCTAACTAACACTTTCACGAACCAAATAGGTGATTTACTCGTATTATTAATTTATTATTAGAAAATTCAAGAAATTGAAACACATTAATACAACCATGTGGTAATAAATTAAAATATTATATTTTATAATACAGGAGAGCAGAATATATTTGAACAAAATAATATTGAAGTATAGTATATAATTAAGTAAAAATTATTCACGGGCCTTCATCGAGAAGATGTACGATAAGATTGATAGAGTGCATCCACAATACTTGAATAAGCAATTATTCTTATTTAATGTGGAGAGGGAGAAAGAGGGGACCCCAGGCACAGGGTGCATGTCAACTTTAATGATCCTCAAGAATATAAGTATTCTCATTGTCCTGATTGCCTCAAAATAGTAGTTGCTAATGCAACCAAAGGGACAATGCAATTGAATGTTCCCACTATTAGGTAATAGTCATGTCTTCTGTGCTGTAAATTTTATAGGAATGCTAATAATATACTTCAATACACTTTTTTTTAAAAAAAAAAAAACTGAACAATACACTTTTATGTGATTTTTTATTCATATTTAATAAGTTTTGCTTTCAATTTTATAAATTTTAGTTAGTAATAATGTATTAAAAACAACGAATTTCTCATGTTTTAGGTTCCAAGTTCAAATTAAGTAAGCCTAGCTTTTGTTAATTTGGATAAATTTAATCGTAAATGTTTGTAAGAAAATAAGATGATAAATGAATCAATATCTTGTATAGATTAAATGGGTTAATTTTATAAATTAGCTTGTGTATTGGTAGTTGATTTTCATACAATTTGATTTTAATTTTGGACATAACTAACTTACAGTTAATTTTCTGTTTAGTTAGTTGTAGTTAGATATTTTTGAAGTCTTTCTATTCTTTTATAAAAGCCCTAGGTGTAAAAATTGTAATTGATAAAGAATTAAATTAGAGTCATTTTACAGAGAAAATGAATATTATAAAAGGGTTGTGACAAGAATAAAAGATGTTCATTCTTGTTGTTGCGAAATATTTATTTGTCTTATTTTTTTGCCTTATTCTAGTGAGTGATACATGATTGTGTGAGTGTATGTGTTTTTAACCTTGTATGAACAAAATTAGTTTAAACTTGTGGGGAAAGTTTAAATCATTTTATCTTCTTAATTTGTTTCTTTTAACAAGAAGAAGAATATATATCCAAATAAAACTTAAAACGAATTTTGACTTGTGGGTTTCTGATAAACCTCCTTTTATTATTATGTATTTGGAATTGAAGATTTAGTGGTTGTTTAATGGCAAATGGAATCATAAGTGCATGATATATAAAAGATGAAAGATCTAATTTAAATTTCCGGATCTAACCCATGTGTAGTGTAAGTATCAACAAATTTTTGTTTAGTCAATGATGATATAAGGCGCATCTATCTATATATTGCTTGCATTCTGCAGTTTATGCCATTGGATTTATGGTGATTGCAATCTTTAACCCAGTTCCCATGGTGTATATTGTACAAGTGGGATTTCATTGTACTTCTTGCATGGGACACTTTAACTTTTGAATAGGAGATTTGCTTATTCTTGTCGTTAGATGTAATGAAACCCTTTCCATAGATTTTGGCTGAGGTAACACCAAACTACAGTGTTAGTAAGTTACTACAAACTAATGTGGTTTAAGGATAGATGACAAAAGGGGGAGATAGATTGTTTGAGTGAACTTTTTTATAAGTGTTTTTAAAAGAAGAAAATAAAAAAAAAAGTTTTTTTATAAATTAAAATTAATCTATTATAAACTAGTATATAAAAAGCTCTTTCATATAAGCTAAAATTAGTCTCATATAAAATGGACTTTTTACAAATTAGTTGAGAACTTCACATCCTACAAAAAAAAAAATCTTTATATTTTCTTTATACAATATTGCACTATTTGATAAAAAATAAGAAAATCCAAATCTCTAGTCATTAATTAGTGCTATCTACCGTACTACTAGATATACCATTATCTAAATACGAGTGTATTAGTGACTATATTTTGTTGAAAGAAAAAGATAATTCATTTAGTTAAAAAAAAAAGAATGCCAACAAAAAGTAAAGGTGTATTAGATTTCTACTTTTAAAAATTAATTAGTTTTTAAAAAAATCATGAAAAATAATTTTTAAACACAAGATCTTATCTTTCTCATCATTATAGAGTTTAGATAATTCTATATTATAGAAGATTAGTTTTTTTTTAAAAAAAAAAGAAGGCAAATTTGATTTAATAATGATGTAACATTACCATTTTACAAGAAATAACATAATAGTATATACACTATATACACATGTGGTAGAAAGTAGAAGATGAGTTGATTCGGTTCTTCACAAAATTTCATAATATTTCCCTTTTCTTGAAATATATAAAACCAATTTGCATTAATCTTTTTTAGGTGACACCCAAGTTGAATTAATCATTAAAGTAAAAATGGATAAAATTTATTTTACAAAATGGAGAATTGAAGTAAAGATTCTACAAAATCCAACACTGAAGTGAGAAATACTTCATAAAGTTTAAAAAGAGAAAGGTTGAAAATAAAATAATATTTTGAGTTGAGATTTGCAAGCAAGATAATCAGACGTAGGAGTGATGAGTGATATGAACCAAGTGGGAAAGAATTTAGTCTAAGAAGGAAAGTGGCCCACGTTGCTCATTTGGGAAGCAACAAGCTAACGAAAAGTCCAGTGGTTTTGGACTTGAAACTTGCGTTTCTTATCAGCTCAACCAAACAACTTGGATTTTATTATTTTAATTAGGTCTGCCCTACTTATATCTCTGCACTGTTTTATACCAACATATGCAGCCATTTCAAATTTTCAGCACATGAATATTTATTCAGACTAAAGTTTGGCACTACTTTAAATATCTGTTATTAACCACTCACATTCACATAGTATGTTGGGTAGAGATCTTACTTTTTAAACATGTGATTAGGAGTTTAATATCTAAATCTCAAGTATATGAAACACTTGTTAAGAGAAGTCAATTCCTATAATGTCAGTATTTTCAGATATTACTATTTGATTTCTGGCTGAGAAATATATATCTGGGAAGGAAAACAAAAAGTTACTAATTTTTATTATAAGTATATCTTATTTTACAGAAATGTTTTGAGATTAGCTGGGATGGGTTGTGGTAAGATTGAATACAACTCTTTCTAAGGATTTACTTAATTAAAAGAATAATGCTAAATGATTATCTTTAACTAATATATGATTGTCTATTTTAGGTATATTTAGTTTACCATATAATTATGTAATCTAGCATAATATGATGAGACAGGATGAAGTGAGTTGTATAAAGTGGATATGAGTTATCCATCACAACAATACCTAAATTTCATTCTATCCTCATTTCGTGAAAATAATTATGAATTGCTTATCAATAATTAAATAATTGAATTTGTTGCATTCCACCAAAATTTTTTTGGAAAAAAAATCTCAATCTTTTATTTTCATGCTAGCAACTCTGTTAGACATGTACGAACAATTTGGGTGTGGTCTGCTACATGTCCCCACATCCACGTGACCCTGTTTCTCATACTCAATTTTCTCTTCTCCACACTAACCAATGTCCAATGATAAAAGCCTCTCAACACTTGCCCCATAAATCACACATTTCTGCACTTTCATCACCCTCAAGAGACCCTCCCCCACTTATAAAAAGTTTCAAAGTTTGTTATCAAAAAATCCACAATGGCCATAAAAAAATCCAATAAGCTACCCCAAGCAGATGTTATCAAGCAAATTGTTAGAAGGTGCTCAAGTTTTGGAAAGAAACAAAGCTACAACGAAGAGGGTCTTCCAGAAGATGTGCCAAAAGGCCACTTTGCAGTGTATGTTGGTGAAAACAGGACAAGATATATTGTCCCAATTTCATGGTTGGCTCATCCTCAATTTCAAAGTCTTCTCCAAAGAGCTGAAGAGGAGTTTGGCTTCAATCATGACATGGGTCTTACAATCCCATGTGATGAAGTTGTTTTTGAGTTTCTCACCTCAATGATTAGATGAGAACTAAGGAACTAGTAACATTTTTACTTTTGATCACTCATGAGTCATGAGGCTTGTGATAAATCCATTACTAAAACCTCCTTGTCAAGTGCCAATTCTAAGGAACTAGTAACATTTTTTACTTTTAGTATTGTAATTGTATATAGCTCATGCCAAAGAAATTTTCCTTGGCCATGCCATTTGTTTTCTTCATAACTTAACGAGTGAAGATTTAAATGAAGCAATGGTATATTCACCGCCGTATTACCCCGTTCAAATTTTACAACATTCCCTCTGATAAATGGAAATTCAGAGGAAAGAGTTTAATTCAGACATTCAAATGTGTCAAGCGTAAAACAAGTTTTTTTTTTTTCAAACTTGGACGGCTATGACAATGATCACTATGAATGTGACAGTGGATATTAATCCGCGTATGATCCGTGTACATGACCATTTTATACTATTAGGATATGGATATACTATTATAGTTGCGTATTAATATTGATTTTTTTTTCAGAATTCATATGTATTTTTCACACAAGACAATTCTGATCAAGATGACCAAGATTATATGAGTAGTAATAAAAAAATTGAGTATTGTCTTGATAAAAGTTTAGTCAAATAATAGTATTTTTTAAAATCCCAAAATAACAAGTATTTTAAAATAAATCTATGAAATGTATAATGTATTACACTAATAATTGTCTGAGAGGTGTATAGTTAATCTAACAAAGTCTGATTCATTTTGCTAGATTATTCCTTCTCTTTCTCACTGACATCAACGCTCAGAGTCCTTGCAAGTTCAGGGTCACAGTCAACCTTCACAAACATCACCTTCCAGTGTTACAATTATTTCCAGCACAACCAGTGAAAGAAGCAAGAACTACTAATTAAGCCTAAGATTTTTATTTAGTAATTTAATTACTATATATAAGTTTGTTTATTTTTATAATATAAAATTTAACTCAATTTACATTACTATGACATGCAAAAGGTTAGTTTTCAATGAAGAATTGGTGGCGTGGAAGGAAAATTATTGTTATCTTACATGTTCCAATTTCTGAGATCCTAGATAAGATTTTGGAGATACACTAGATAGCATTATTTATTTTATTCTTGTTTCATAGTTGCTTCTTGATCGACTTACTATGAATTGTTCGACTTTGCACCTTTCAGGTTTGACACTTGAGGAGCTATAAACTGATCCCTCATGATCAAATGCAGCTTTCAAGCTTAATTGCTTCAACACCTGTGGACCTTCCTATTAAGATGGCTGAGCCTTTACTTCTTCACTTCAACATAGTGGTTTCAACAAACCACGACATACACAATAAATAGAGGAGAACTTACTGCTCAATCAACATGTTCTCTGTCGTCAACAGCTTCATTTTCTCTCATCAACCAAAATGTTCTTTGTATGGATAAAAGGAACAAATGGATATCATGCATAGTCATACATTTTGTATTTGGACAATATGGTACACCATCATGATATTGCAACTTTTTATTAGCATCATCAGTTGCAATACAAAACAGCAGGAGTACGTATTTCTAATTTGTAGTTATTGGCTTAGTTCATTGACACCACTGTGTCAATGATGCATAATTGACCATTAGGTCACATTCTCATTTCTCATTGAAAAGAATATAAATAATAATAATAAGGCAAATTGCATAAAGAGTGGAAAAGATGGCTCTGAGTCACGCACCAAACATTAATTTCTTGCTATATCTCAGTTAACAAGTGTGACCAATGAACTGAAATAGTAAAAGTTTAAAATTATCAGCCAGAGCATGATTAAGGAAGTTAGAGAGTCTTAATCCAAAAATAAACATTCTCAATAATAATGTTTCATTTACTCTTCCACCCCACATATAGGACAAAGTTGTCCATACGATCAGTACTGACATAATTTCCATCTTATTATCTGAGAAATTAATATAGAGCATATGACATTTGACCTATATTAGTACCAACTCAACAGTCCTTACAAATTCCATATAATTGATAATATCACAGTTAAATTATAGGCTTCTGATAACAAACACATGCTTAATTTTGTCCATTTGATGTACATGTAAATGGGACCCCATTATCTATCAAATGAGCCATCTGGGGTCTGGACAATTAAACCCCCCAATCCTTTAGTCCTTCCTTGCCTAACAAATAACACGATGTGAAATCATAGCCCCATAAATAGACCATTTTTTTTCCTTAATTTTAATTTTGATATTTTAAGGCTGCTATGGACGTGTGGATTTTGTGGCAGGAGTCCCAAAGAGTCCGTCCAGAGTCGGACTGTGGTCCTATACATGCATGGCATTGTTGTCTGTTGAGAACTTTCATTTTCCTCACTAATTAATCACCCAAGTTTAGGTTATGGTCATAAAAGTTCTTTTTTTTACACAAATTATCCATAAAATCAGTTAAAAATTTGAAAATTATAACTAGCTAAGTTGAAAGCTAA
This sequence comes from Psophocarpus tetragonolobus, assembly GCA_037954015.1. NCBI lineage: Eukaryota > Viridiplantae > Streptophyta > Magnoliopsida > Fabales > Fabaceae > Psophocarpus > Psophocarpus tetragonolobus. The sequence continues at coordinate 632,720 of JAYMYS010000033.1, read as the reverse complement.
AACTTATTCTGTTAAGTAGATCAGGAAATTAAAAGTATTTATTATATGATAGAAAGGAAAATATTGTCTGCTTTAGACAAAAATCTTTATGATTTTGCTTTTGATATCACTCAGAAGACATCTAATTATTTAAGGAAGAAATTTCATTATATATGAATTCATGTTCTTCTTTTTGTTAGAACGATGTAAACTTTATTTACATCTCAAAAAATATTTATATATTTAATTCTATTTATAATTAAAATATATTTTTTTATTTGAATAAATTATTCTAATACTCTTAATATATTTTTTATTGAAAATACATGTCAGAATTGTTTGAAAAACATTATATCGATATTTATTATACATTGTACAATTTGAAAAAAAAAAGTTTTACTATAATTTATTCGATTTATTTTATCTTTTATTAGTTTTAAACTCTTGTACATTTTATTTAAAGATAAATTATTTTAAATTTATTTTTATTTTCAATTTTATATTTTTTATATTGAATATATATTCCAACATGATCTTATAGGATATATTATTGAAATCAAATTTAAAATATAAATACATGAACTTAAGTAGAACTAAAATGGTACATAGAAATTAGTTATTCATTGATTCGGGTCAATTTGATGAATCTGGTAAACCGAACTAAATCAATTAGTTTGGTTTGGTTTTTTTAGTTAGTTGGGTCTAAACCTGATCCAAACCAACCAAAATCAATCATGTCTAGTTCGGTTTGTGGTTATCATATTTCAAAACTCAAACTCAACCCGAAGCAACCCAAAAGTGTATATATTATATTATTATTATATATTTATTTTATATTTTTAAGTTAGTAAATTAGTAACCTATTTTTGTTTAAGGTTTCACGTTTCAAAACCCTGACCCGACCCTATTTTATATTATATATTTTTAAGTTAGTAATTTAGTAAATTTATTTTATACTTTAAATTTATATAATTTGTTATTTGTATTATGTTGTGTTGTTTTAACAGTTTAGTTTAACTAATTTAATATATATGAAACACTTGATATTTTATTATAAAATTAGTAGACTAATGGATTTGACTAGTTTCAGGTATAAAATCATTTTTTTACGATTTAATAAAAATATTTTTAATTTTTTGAACGGTTTTTCTTTAAACGAACCAAATCAATTCGATTATTATTAGTTCGGTTTGGTTCAGATCAAAGGAAAAAAATTTAGAAAACTGAACCAATCCAACCCAATTAAAATTAATTGATTTGATTTTCATTTTTCCCTAAACAGTAAACATTCCTGGTAGAAGTAGAAAATAAAAAATAATAAAACTTCACTTTACGTAAAAAGATAAAAAGTAAACTTAGTAAATATTTTAAAGATAAAATAAAATAAAAAAAGTTAGAAGTTATAGAACTTAAAATGATATTTGAAGTAGCCTACTAAAAAAATTGGAAATCATTAAAAATAATTTTATTTATCAAATATTAATAATATAGCTAAGTTTTTCTTTTTTTTCATTGGAAGCTAAAAATGTTTGTCAAATAATATACACTTAAATTTAGAGGTCTGCATATATTATGTACAATGAATTAGGAAATTTATTAGTTTGTAATTATTTTAGAAAGAAAAGAAGTTGATGACAAAAATAATTATTTAGTTATAATAATTGCATGAAAGAAACAAAGACCACACATTCAAATGAGAACAAGTTACAACACTTTCCAGGAAGGATCGTATTGACTAGTTAACAAGAACTTTAAGTTCACATGCTAAAGTTACATATCCAATAATGAATTATTGAAGTTAATCACGGATTTCTTGGATTTTGCCATATCTTGCATTACCTTTTACAATATACTTGTTGACTGGTGGAATATTCCGTATTTTATGCAACTTCTACGTCTGAATTCTATCAAAGAGATCGATTATTTGTGCGTGGGAATATGCAATAGGGGCATTGATTAAGCTTATAAAAGAAGATGAAATACATCTAAAATATGTGATAGTGATACCCAGAGTTAGATAGGGATGGAAAAAAATCTATGTGCATGTTAGGGTTGTATATATCCATGTTTGACCACTTCAAACTAGATTTCAGACATTTACCATGATGTTTGCTTGATGAAGCAAAATCAATTTTCATTTCCAAAAACTCTAAGGGGAAGCAAGCGAAGTTACTTTCACATTAAATTAATTGAAATACCAATTCTATTTGAAGTGAAATACCAAGCGAAGTTACTATTCCATTTCAATGTGAATAAACTAAGCTATCTAGAGACATTATTATTTAAAGTGTTGGGATTGTACATTCAGTCTCTAAATAGCCTTTATAGTTGTTGTAGCTATTGGACAATAAAAGGTGTGTTAAAAACATATTAGTACAAGGTTGTAGCAAGACTTCCTCTTCTTACTAATCTCTTTATCAAATCATGTTCACTTGTTTCAATATAAAGATTTCTCAAATAGTTCATCTAAGTAATGTGAGACTCTTACTTTTGTAATATATGCTTAAACTTGTTAGAACTTTATATTCAATTTAGAGCTTTTGTTTATATTGAATATTCAAGAAACTCAAATTTATGTTTCGAGATGTTGTTCGATAGTAGGTCAAATGCTAGTTGTCAAATGTGTTAATTTTTATTAGTGAAGAATTAAAACTTTATGACCACTTTTTTCTCCTTCTCGCTACATGTGACATGTCGTTTATTGGTTAGCGTGATTTTCAAGAAATACTATAAATTTTCTTAGATTTTAATTTAACTGAAAAAGACTTCCTTAAGATCAAACTTATGTCATGAAATTGAATTTTATATATGGGTAGATTTAATTTAGAAGTTTTTTTCTTTTCTTGGTATTAAGATCCTTTGATTTGTATGTGTGGGATATACATCCTTTGTCTTTTAAAAAAAATAACTACCACCTAGTTTTGTCAAACATTAAAATTTTCATGAGAATTTGGCATCTTTTATAATCAATAATCATTTCTCATGTTACAATATTTAATACGATATAAACAAAGAAAAAAAAACTTGGGAGCAAATAAAAAAACAAAGTATAAAAGAATATCTGATAATGGAAGTCACAATTTTAGGTGGTGTTTGATTTTAGAAAATATTTTCTGTTTTCTATTTTTATGTTTTGAAAATTGTTTTCATTTTCAAGTTTTTAATATTTAGAAAATATATTTATTTTCACTTGAGATTTTCTATTTTCAAAAAATAATATTGTTAAATCTAATCAATTTTAGCAAAAATATTATAAAATTTATATATATAATTTAAAATATATTTATATATTATTTTTTATGATTATAAAATTGTTATTAAGTTTCACCTAGTGTTAACTTTTGAAAACACTGATTTTTTTTGTTTTTAATTATTTTTTAAAAATTTTTTCAAAAATGTTTTTTAAATTGTAATTAAACATATTTTTCCTACTATTTTCTGTTTCTCTAAAAATGAAAACAGGACAAAATAAAATTTAAAAATAATTATAATTTTTTTAATTGCTTCTATCATTAAAATTGTTAAAATGAACAATTTTCTTTCTATTATCAAGATTGTTTCAATTGTTTTATTAAGATAATCATTTTATTATCTTTTATAATATAATAAAATTAATTAAAAAGTTTAATTGATATGCAGTGTAAATAATTTTACATTGACGTCCAATTATATCTCTTAATTTATGGTAAGTAAGTTTGTTCAATTAATACTTTAAAAGTTATATAAAGTAAGGGAGAATATGATTAAACGTCAATGTAAAAGTTTTTTATACACTATATACCAATTAAACTCTTAATTAAATGTTTATATAGTAAAAAAAATATTCTTTACAAATTAAGTGATGATTTATAATAAGTGAAACAATATCTCTAATATATTTCGTAGACAAAAATTACATGTTTCTATTAGAATACCAACTATTATTCCTCTTCTTGCATACCTCTTCTTGCATAGAGAAAAATATAGTAGAATAAAATGATGTTAAATTTTATAAAATCTATACAAATACAAATATCTGGTTTTTAAATATGACAATTAATTTATTAATTAAATTAATTTTTTATAATAACCATTACTTTACGTTGAAACTGACATAAATAAAATAATTAGTTAATATGTTATTAATGTGAATAATTAATTTCTTTATTACTATCAAATCAATATCTATATTTACCAAAAAAGAATTAATATTTATTAAAATAAAATTATTTTGAATATCTATAATTTTAATCAATAGCTAAGAAAACTTAAGATTTTAAGTCAAACCCAACAGTTATAATGAAATAAAAATGTTGCTAAGGGATTAAGAAGAATTTAAGTTTCCTTATCATATGTATATAAATATATATAATTTATTTCTATAAGTTAATTTAAATCATTTATAAAAATAAGTTAATTTATAAACTATTTTTTTCCTTTTTTCAATTTGTTATAAACTATTTTTTTCATTTTTTCAATTTGATAATTATTATTGTATTTGAAACTTTTTTTCTATTTTTTCAATTTAAAATATTTTTATCTATTTTATCACTCTAGCACACAAGACTATCTATCAAATAAAAATTTGTTATTATAAAATTTAGAACTATGATTTTTTATTATTATTTTGTTTAATATAAATATTTTTAATTAATTATTACATTTATTTGTTTTAAATTAAAATATTTTTAATGTCAAAATTTGATTAAATAATTAAAATTATAAATCAAAATATATATTTTTTTTTTAAATATTAAATATGTATAATCAAATAAATAAATATTTCATTTAAAATTTATCATGTAGCTTATTAATTAATCATACCAAATACTTTATATCATTTATAAAATTTTAGATTTTTAGCTAATTTATAAGATGATTTTACTAAACAAAACCTAAATGCATTTTCAATAAAAAAACAAAACCTAAATGTACATATGACAGAAATAAATTTGTAACCAAAATTTCCCATATTTTTAATTTATTTATCTTTTTTCACTTATGTTTAAGTTAAGTAATTAGTTTATTTATTTGACTTTGTTAAAAATCTCTATTGTTACTCTTGTTTTCTATTAGTTTTTTTTTTCTTTCTACGTTTGAATTAATCGAAACTAACAAAACGGAAAAAAATGGTATGAAATAAATTTAAAAAGAACCATTATTTAAGATATAAGTGTAAACCAGAAAATCCTCAAGAATGTTATGTAGTTTTAATTTAGTTATTGTAAAGAAGTAAAGTGTTAGGTCAATGTCCATGGATATGGGTCTCATGGTGAGAAATTAGATGGGTCGTTTTGTCAAGTAACTCCAGGAAGAAGATCCTTTGAAGGCATAACTATTTGCTACAGAGGAAAACTTGAGATTGCTTCAATTAAGACATGACTGTGCATGAATGATAGGTTCAGTTTGTCTTTATTCTCTGAAAGATTAAGGTCATACTCTTCTAAGCATGTATCATGAAGGAATCTTCCTGATTTTACGTTGTTAGCCGTTGAATTACAATTTTGGTTTGAAAGTAGAACTATTTGCTATAGAGAAAGTCTTGAAATTTTATTGGAAGAATGACTTTAGATTTGTCATCTGGGATACTGACTGCATTAGCATAATACAAATGGTTTAGGGGTCTTAGCTAGTCAGGGATTATCTTGCTTCAATTAAAAGCCAATGATAGCACCTGAACAACAAGTTCAATTTGCCTTTATTTTCTAGTAGATTAATTTAGTAGCTCATAATCTTGTAAGTTAGGAAGCTAAGAAAGTGTGGGTAATTATGTATCATGACGGAGTCTTTTTAATTTTATTTTATTAGTCTCCTATATTTTTTGTTTTTTGACTTGTTTTCCCTTGTAAAAAAATGATTCCCTTGAATGGTACATTCCAAATGGCATTGAGCTTGGACCAGCCCAAATAAAATGAACCCAAAGGTACTGTGTGTTGCCCCCTTCCCACAACCATAAATCCTAGAATATTTTCAAATAGCATTGAGCTTAGACAAGCTTGTGTTGAGATAAGGCTTAAAATTGCTATATGACTATCACACTGGGCTTATTATTTTCATGAGATTTTGAGATCTTTCATAGTAAATAGTCATGTTACTTTTGTGAGAAAACTTAATATATAGTCCTTCTAAAAATATGTTATTACCTACACAAATAAAACAAATTCTTCTTTGTTTGCTTCTTCCATCACAAAGATCGCATTTATATTTTTTTTGTCACTTCCTAAATATATAAAATGTTTTAGTCTTGTATTTTTTAAATAAACATATAACTAATCTAAAAAAATATAAATATCATTTATAAGACATTTTCCAATTGTTTTATGCTGGAAAAAAGCATTAATTCTTTAATTATTTTTTAATTGGAAAAATAATTTATTAATAAAGTACTAGAAGGATGAAAAATATGTCAAAAAATGTGAGTTTATAAATTGAATATTGGTGAACAGCCTGACCCACATCTACTAGCGATATTCCATAGTTGTGGATGATGCAATTGGAGGGAGACAGAAGAATCAGCAGTCTCCACCACACCTCTAGCTGGAATTTTCCATATAACAGTGATTAACATTCTTATTAATTCCCCTAGTTGATAATGAAATTTGCTTTATAGGATTAGCCATAAAAATTGGTGTATATATCAGGAAATTGCTAAATACTTGGTCCATATCAGATTGTGGCTAGATCCTTTTATCACTTTGATCAGGTTTGCTGTTAAGTTATCAGTAAAGCAAACTGCTAATTTGAAAATCTTCAATTTAGAATCAAACTGATTAGAGTTTTGGTTCTACATTCGATATGACAAATTAATTAATGTTTGGATTCCAAATTAAGCAATACATTCTTGCATAGTTAGATAGTATGGATCAATGCTAATGGTTTGGTGCTGTTTACTTTAACTAGAGTAGTTTAACACCAATACGTTAGCATTAATTTAACTTGCTGCTATGTTATTTAATAAAATGTTAGGTATCAGTGTTTGGCTCTATATCCTATTAGAACTAATTTAGATTCTTGTATGATCAGTTAGATAGTATGGATTAATTAGGGCTAACGGTTTGAGTTAATCCCTTATTGTCACACTCAAGTTACTTATATCTTAAACCGTCTATAATCATGACCAAATTTGCTCAACAGTTTACACAATTTGCAATATCCGTTCGGTGCTATACACTTTAGCCATAATAGTTTAACATTCATAGTTTAGAACTAATTCAAACTAATTGTTGATGTTCTTACCATACTCGAGTATAGTGTTTGTCTCTATATCCCATTAGAACTAATTTAGATATGATCAGTTAGATAGTATGGATTAATTAGGGCTAACGGTTTGAGTTAATCCCTTATTGTGACACTCAAGTTACTGATATCTTAAACCACCTATAATCATGACCAAATTTGCTCAACAGTTTACACAATTTGCAATATCCGTTCGGTGCTATACACTTTAGCCATAATAGTTTAACATTCATAGTTTAGAACTAATTCAAACTAATGGTTGATGTTCTTACCATACTCGAGTATAGTGTTTGTCTCTATATCCCATTAGAACTAATTTAGATTCTTGTATGATAAGTTAGATAGTATGGATTAATTAGGGCTAACGGTTTGAGTTAATCCCTTATTGTGACACTCAAGTTACTGATATCTTAAACCACCTATAATCATGACCAAATTTGCTCTACAGTTTACACAATTTGCAATATTCGTTCGGTGCTATACACTTTAGCCATAATAGTTTAACACTCATAGTTTAGAACTAATTCAAACTAATGGTTGATGTTCTTACCATACTCGAGTAGAACATCGTGACCTTTCTGATAAGTGTTGTTGGTTCCTGAAAGATAGATGGATAACTGCAAAAGGGACTCCGATGCTCAAGTTAGTATGAGTGGTACCAAATGGAAGTCAAAAATGATCAGAAAAGCATACCTTGCCTCAAGGAATGTACCCTACTTTTATAGCGTTGAGAGGTTCCTGATTACCTTTTTTATGCTAATTAAAGTATAGGAAGGTTCTCAGTTTCCCTTTTTAAGAATGGGTTTTTAATGACCAAGTTACCTCTTTTAAGTTGGTGGTCGGGTCTCAGGCTGAGGTGTCATCTGATATGTGAGGAGGTCGGGTTGAGAGGAGTACTTGATACCCAATTCCGAGGACGAGGAGAAGGGGTACATATGCCTCCCTAGCCTTGAGGATGACATGTCTTTGAGGGGGAATCCGAAAAGGCTGTAGAAAGTGCGATGGGTAGGTAAAGGATGTATATGTGTCATGGCCTAAGTGGTGGAGTTAGGAAGCGACGTTTCACTGTTAGGCGGGAAGGTGAATAGTTTTTCCTCTGCGTTATATATTTAGCATAACGAGCAAGTTTCCTTATCTTTCGCAATTCCAGTTCTTAGTGCCCCTTTAGAGTTGCTTGCTTTGTTGTCTGGTTTTGCCCCATTCCGTATTGCGCTTGCTGGTATGTATTTTTAACTGGGTCCTTGCTTTGTTCATAGGATATCTAGTTCCCAGGATTTGGATTTTTCTTCGAGTGTGGGTGAGATTTCTTTTGAAAGTTATTTCGAATCCATGGTTGAGAGAGAGGTAGAGGGAATTAGTGAGGGTAGCGAGTCAAAACCTTCGTTGGGTTCTTTGAGTCTTTCTGACGAGGAGGAGTTTGCACCTTTAATGTAAGGGCCGTTTTCGTGCGCGGCTAAGGGAGAAGGTGGTGCTGGTGGCATGGGTTTGCAAGGGGAGCTGTTGGCGACGACTTGTGGCGTTGTCACCATGCCTGAGGGTTCGATGGGGACTGCTGACATCGAAGGCTGGTGTTTCCAGAAGAGAGTGATGATGGGAAAGATGTTGCGGTTGATATGAAGTCGTCTACATTGGGGGTTGGGAAAGGTAAAGGTAAGAAGAAGGACAAAAGAGTTTTACCACCTCTTATCAAGGTTTGTTACAGTTGGGTTGGTGAAAAGGTTGGGTCGTATCCCATCTCTATGACTTCAGAGGGGGATTTGAGGAAGTTGAGGACTGAGGTAAATATATGTTCGGATTTAGATCGCTCGGATTGGGTACTAATGGAGGTCAGATTGGGTACTGATGGAGGTTTGTGGTTTAGATGAGAGGGTGTATTTTGGGGCCGTTGAGGGGGAGAAGGTGTTTATATATTTGTCAGTTGACTTGTTTCGTCAGGTCGAGGTAACCCTCCCTTTTTCGGACTTCCAATGCGAGGTGTTGTCCGAGCTTAACATTGTGTCAACTTAACTTCACCCGAACAGTTGGGGATTCCTAAAAGGGTTCGAGATTTTGTGTTAGCTGCTTGGGATAGTTCCCACGGTGAATAAGTTCTTGTATTTTTATTGGGTAAAAGATGGGGAGGATACTAACGTGGGTTAGGTGTCTATTGAGTGTCAGTATGAACCATTGTTTACTTTGTTGAATAGCTCTTGGAAGAGCTTTAAGTCCAATTTCTTCAAAGTGAGGGCGAACCCAAGCTATGACAATCACCGTAAGCTGTTTTTTAAGGACGACGGTTCCTCGGTATGATTTCCCTTGTATTGGCATCAACGCCCATGTCGGTTTAAGTCAAGAGCTGAGCACATGTTATCCGAGGAGGACAAGAAGGACAAAGATTATGACTAATAAACATTATGTTGCTCTCCACAGCTATAATGAAACACTTTGATTTTCAAGCGATGAGGGTCTCCGTCTCTGCCACAGAGAAGTAGAAGGCATCAAAGGCCATGGAGGAGCTTATGTGCAAACGACAGAAGATGAGGGATACTCCTGCTCCTGTGGTCACCTAAAATCCAAAAAGGGTGTGCATGGATGTCCTTGGAGGCGCTCGTTCTCAGGGCGAGGCCGGGAATGCAGGGGGGTCATCCTTGACTGCCTCCGCGTCTACTGTTGTTGTTACAGTCCCCTCTATAGCGATGATTTCAACCTCTACTCCTGCATGGAGTGGCTCAGGTATGGTTTGCTTTGGTTTTGAATGGTTGATTTGTTTGGGGAGGATGATTAATGATGGATTGGTGTGCTGGGGCATTGACGCCTCGTTGGGGGCAAATGGTCTATCACTACCACAAGGAACGGGTAGCTCGGTTAGATCATTGCTTAATGACCCCTGAGGCATCTTCTTTATGGAATGTTGAGTTGACGGCTACTCAAATCCTCTCAAACGAGAAGCTGATCTCTAAGGAGGATCGGGGATGATGGAGTTCGCAGGGACTGAGAGTTCTCTCGACTCTGCCGAGGTGTTCCTCTTCTGGTCCATTGCCACCATTCGACACTACAAGGGGAAAATGATGGATGCGGAAGGGAGAATAAGGGCACACTCGAAGGAGAAGAAGAAGGTGGCTGAGGAGAAGAAAAAATTAGTTGAAAAGAAGAAAAGGGCTCTAAAGGTGGCTGCAAGGGCAAAACTGGAGCTAAAGGTGGAGCAGAGGAAGGTGGTTGGCTACAGGCCATAGCTACCCAATGCTTAAAGGAAAAGGAGGTGCAGGAGAACAAGCTTTGGGAGGCTCGTTCTTCTCTAGAGCAAAGAGAAGTGGACAAAGCCTAAGAAATCGAGGAGAAAGCCCATTTGGAAAAGGAAAATGTGGTGTTGGAAAAGGAGGTATCCTGCTTGAAGGAAGTAGCTAAGAACCAATCTAGTGGTCTGATGTTGTGTGCACTGGAGGAGGGTTTTTGTCGGGCCATGGCATAGTGAAGATATTGAAGCCTGAGGTTGGCTTCTCTATCTATGATTTTTGGGTTATGGTGGAAGAAGGTCACATCATCCCTCCAAGAGTTGAGCCAAGTGCGAAGGTTGTAGAACTTGAAGGGCGAACATTGATAAGGTGATCGTGCCTTCTAGGCGATAGTGTCGATGTGGACAAATGGCGCTTTTTAGGCGATGGTGTCTGTCTAGGCGGCGAGAGCGCCTATCTAGGCGATAAAACTACCTGTTTAGGCAATAAGAGCACCTTGTAGGAGATAGAGTGCCTGTTTAGGCAGTAAGAGCACTTTGTAAGCAATATAGTTCCTATTTAGGCAAGAAGAGTATGGTTGAGGTTCAAAAAATTAAGCAAGAATAATGTAGTTACTTGTTTTATTTCTTGGTAAGTGTGTCTCGTTAAAACCTCCTTGGCCAAAACCCATATTCTTTTCTCTTTGGGAAAGAAACCGAGGTAGGCAAAAAGAATATATCACCTATTGTATTCTATTAACTATGATACATTTTAAGGTGGGTGGTGTTTCATGTTCTCAGTATGTTGTTGCCTTCTAGAGTTTGTAGTTGGTAAGCCCCGTTGTGGAGGTCTTCGATAATCCTAAAGGGACTTTCCCACGTTGGGGCGAGTTTTCCCTTTAGTTTGTCCTTCCGTGCCTCTCCTCGCCACCTCCAAACTAGGTCTCCTTCAAGGAAATTTCATGGTAATATGTTTCGGTTCCGTCATTTGGAAATTCTCAGCTTGCATGCCATTTGTCGGATGAATGCCTCCTTGCATACCTGCTCTGTTGTATCCAGGTCGGCTGTCAAAGATTCGGAGTTAGTGATCGAATCATGATGGGGTTCTCCTCATAGAGGGTTCCCCTAGTTCTACTGGAAGCATGACATCGATGCCATAGGTGAAGTGAAAGAAGGGTAATGTATCTCCCTAATGAAACCTACCTTTTGCAGCTTATCTGCTTCGGCTCTGGCCGCTTGTAGATGATCTCCGCTCATCTTTCATCGTCTCTATTCTATGGTTCTGGCCTGAGGAAAAACTAACAGCTTGTGGCAAACAAGATTGGGGTTTATGCCTGGTAGATCAGTTCCCTTTCATGTGAATAGGTCGGCATTTTCTCTTAGAACGTTTTGAATAGGGATGGCAATACTGTCTTCTAAGCGGGTTCCAAGTCGAGTATATTGTTCTGGTAGAGTACCAATCTATAGGGGAATTATCTCCTTAGTGGGAGTAGGACGTCGGTTATCATCAGTTTTGGGGTCGAAGTCAGTCCATGGGTTTGAGTTTTCGAGGGGCGTGGAAGTGGTTGTAACGTGGTTGATGTTGGTCTCCAGCAGTTTGTAAGGGATCACCTTAAGGCTCTTGATGTAGCATTCTTAGGCATCTTCCAATGGTTTTTTTATTCGGAACCTCCGCTAAAATTGAACTTCAGTGTATATCATGTCTCAATTTATAAGTAAAAATTACACAATTTTTTTAAAAAAATCTTCTTCTTTTCTTTGTAATAAAGTTTCAATTTTTATTTTTTGGGTTGTTGTTTTTGCTTTTTTTTCATCTGGAGTTGTTTATTTATCTGTTAATGGATTTGCTATTTTTTTTTCATCTGTGATGAGTTCTTCTTGATCTGATTTTTAACTTCATTTTGGGGTTTATTTTCTGGATTTCAGTTGGTTTGGGTGGGCATGAATAAGAGAGAGACAATAAAAAAATGATTTTTTAGGGGTAAAGAGTTTATCTTGGGTGTTCTTGAAGAAGAACAAATCTCTACATGGAGATCACCCTTATCTTTCTCCAACAGTGTTCTTGGCAAGATCAAGATCTTGGCCTAAAAATTAGGGTCTTAAAAACACCATTAGAGATGCTCTAATAGCTGGTAAGCTATCATACTTTCCACCTTTTCTAATTGAAGTTGTTTCTCAACGGTATATATTATTGCCTTTATTTTTTAAATTCCTTTGAAGGTTAGACTAAATAAATAAAGTTTCTTATTTAAGAAAATTTTACAGTTAAAATAAGTATTAAAATATTTTTAACAAAAAACTATCTACTATTAATTAATAGGTAATATTTAAAGAAATTAATATTTTTTTAAACTCTAAAAACTATAGTCAAATAAGAATAAAATTAAATGTTCCTACTAAAAGAATTTTGACGCTCAAGTCAGAAGGTTTTTAAGAACATAATGTTAAAGTAAATAGGTGTATAAAAGAGAGAGATTTCATTTTACCTTTGTGTCATGTCGTATTTATAGTGTATGGTAGGATCTTTACCTGTTGGGTATTACCTGGTGCCTAGGTCTTTACGTGTTGGGTATTACCTGGTGATTAAGAACTAAGTAATTATGGTGATGATTTAATATCTTTAGGTAATTTCTAATTAATTATTTAATTAAAACATAGTCTTTTCAACAAAAGCCTCTTTTTTATAGTTTTTGGTCTTCAGTAGGATCGAAATCCAAAATGTCATGTTTACTTTAGATTTTTGGTATGGGTATTTCAATCAAATCAAGAGCTGAAATATACTTTTTTATTATCACACTACACTTGCCCCCAAGCTTTACTCTTGTGGTGGATTACAAGGGTGAAGCCTTAAGAGAATAGCAAATGAATGGCTCACAGATAGCAGTTAGGACGAGAACTAAATCTCCTCTTCTTTGAAGTACATTTGTTCAATGAGGCTGAAATCTGAGACGTGCGTGTCTGTACCCTCCTTTTTCTGGAATCGAAAACCCGCAATTCTATAAATCTTGTAGGGAATAGAGTTTTCAACCAAACTCCAGAGGGTGAGGTACTTGCAAAAGGCACTTTGATGCTTAAGTCAAGATAGGATTTCAGACAAGAGTATAATAATAGTAAATGCCAAATTAGTTCACCTTTACCTTGATACTAGTATCCTATTTATAATAATATAATGGCCTTTTACCTGTTAAGCCTTGTCCATCTGATTAAGAATTAGGTAATGCGGTCATAATCTTAGTTTTCCCTTGGATAATCCATATTAAGCTTAATTGATTGTTAACACTCTAGCATTCCAATTAGTATGTTCTTTTAAGGTCTTCGATCTTTGGCAGGGTTGAAAACCAAAACATCCTGAGACTTGGCATGTGCTTGATCATGACTGCTAGTAATATGGTTTCAACCAAACTAAGGGTTGAAATGAGGTCCCTTATATAATAAACACAGTCAAAGTCCAAAATGTCCTAAGACTAACTATGTGTTTGATCTTTGCTACTAGTAATAAGGTTTCGACAGGACTGAAGATGAAACATCTTGGGACTTGTATGCTTGACTATGGTTGCTGGTAGTAGGATTTTGGCTAGACCAAGGGCCAAAATGGGGTCTTTTAGCTGATACCTATACACTTTCCCTCAAGCCTTTCATGACGAAGTGATGAAAAGGTCTTGAAAGAGGCACACACATCCAAGGCTTTTTCTTTGGTTGTTGCACTTTGAACAATGGTTTTTGGGTAATGTTGCATAGGTGCAGATAATAATTTTACTAAATTTGGTCGAGATGTACATGTCCTTAAGGAAGAATGTCAAGGGGTTACTCGAGGTCGAGTGTTGAAAGGTTTACCCAATGCCAAGATGTTGCTTAAGGTTAATTGTTGAAAGGTTCTCTTGAGGCTGAATGTTGAAAGGTTACTCAAGGTCAAGTTGACACTTGAGGTTGAGTGTCAAGATGTTATTCAAGGTATAAAGGCTACTTGAAAGTTGCATCCTTGCCCAAACCTGACGTTTGGGAGTAAAACCTTTGTTGGCCTTTCGAAAAGGTGCATCCTTACCCAAACCTGGAGCTTGGGGGGAAACCTTTGTTGACATCCTGGAATGTTAAAAAGTATGTCTGGTTATGATGTATAATATTATTTCAATTGTTAAATAATAACTTAGTCATTTTCAGTGCAAGAGAGTGTTGTCTTGGCTGAAGTGTTCAAATTTGGGAAGGTACTATTTACGAGATAGGAAACTACTACTTTGGTCAAACTGTAGGAAGTTCGAGAGGGCACTCTTTAAGAGATAAGAGAATACTGTCTTGGTCGAATTGTACGAAATTCGAAAGGGTATCTTTGCTAAAATCTTGGAAAGGTGCATCCTTACACAAACCTATAACTTGGGAGGAAACCTTATAGTGCTTGTTGCATGTTCCGAGTGGTAGGTACATGCGTGTTAGTGACATGTTTGATAACAAACACTAAAATATCAAAATCATATGGGTATTATATAACTTTTTTCAGAATCTTGTACTGACAAACAAACTTCAAATCCTTAACTTCTTTTATGACTTCAAACTCATACTATTGATCTTGTCTTTGATTCCTCATTCAGTATTAAAGATATGTGATGCGTTTACATGTCATTGGGATATATATATATATATACAAATTCCCATATATGCATATCATATTTTGTTGAAACTACATGCACCGAATACAGAGTTAAGCCATTATAATAGTATTTTATTATGTTTTAAAGCATGTAGTTGACCTTTAATCCGAATAGTAATATTTTGAATATACCTGACATATTTATAAGGCTATGTACTTAAATTAGACGAATACTACCAAATTTGAACGTTTCTCTTGAGGCCGAGATGTATTCCCTAACTGTCATTAGGCCGACTTCATATTGATGTGAGTGGTTGAACTCCTGAAGATGAAATGATAGAGACTCGACCAAAGTTGGACTTGAATAATTAATGAGTTCTCGATTTCATTAAGGTTGCCTTGAAAAGAGTTTCCAACTATATTTCCACAGTGACTATAGTGGCAATAAACGTTCTTTGTAGGGTCGAGAATAATAACTTATATGGATATTAACAACTTATCTATTGGGGATGCAAATAATTTGTCATCTCTTCTTGATCATAGCTTGTCATGAACATTGGAATTAGGATGGGTCATATTTGTATTCAAGTAACTGCGAACCATGTTGATAGTAAACCGAAACCATAACAGTGTGATACAAGTTTGTGGGCTTTTTCTACGGGTTATTCAATAAGCAAATATGATAACATTTGATATCACTGAGGTTGATCAAACATGTACGTCGATCATGTGAAACTTTTGTTGTGAATAATAAAGTTTATTGAAGTTATTCAGTTCGGATTGTTCTTAATGTCATCTAGTTGTGTCGGATACTCCAAGGGTGGAGATCACTATATTTTAATCATATTGGAAAAATATTTTGACTTGCGTCATATCCATGTCAAGAAGGCTTTCCGAACAATAGTTTAAAATCAATGTCTCGACTTTCGCCGAATGCCTTAATAAATATCGGAGTGTGAAATAACCATTATATAGTGCAGGTCCGAAGAATGACCATTGCGCCTGTTGCTTGAATTAGTGGTGTATTGCAATTATGGGGAAAATGTCTTCTCGTAGATCCGAGGAGTAATGAGTCTCTTAAATTTCTCAAAATAAATCTTGCTTTGTGAGTGTGGCTGGAATTATGAAAAGGTTTCGGGTAGTGTCAGAGGTGTCGAAACCGAAAACTGTTGGGTGATTTATTCATGATAGGTGGGATACTCGTGAAGATTGTGAATTTTAGTCGCAACCAAGTATACTTGTGGCATGGATCTTTCTAGCCAGCTAGAGTAGTCAATCTCTCTTGTCTTATTCATCAATTTACTTTGAACGTGATGTTTAGTTCATTAAACTGATGCTTCATAGCTTGCTTCAAAATGGGATTAGCCATCGATGGTCTTAGGCTAGATGTCGAAACCCATATATATTATACTTGGTGAAAACGTTTCGAATAGGAAACATTTTACTAACACGGATAGTTATTGTATGAGCTCTTCGGAAACTAGCGTGTTGTTGAAACCTTTCAATTCATATTCGAAACTGTATAACCACTAAGATGAAGAGGACCTAAAAAGCCTTCAAAGGGAGCATTTCGGCATAGTTGAAAATCGAAATATATAAATCACCATATTACCAAACCTAAAATATTATCCTAAAAGATTTCGGATATAAACAAAAGAGCATAAAGATTTCAGATAAAAATAAAAGCGTCAGATAAGGAGACTTCGGATTTCGGCACAGTCAAAATCCGAAATATAACATTACCCCTCCAAAGAGAGGAATACACCTCAAAGGATTCCGACCTCGCCAAAATCCGAGCTCTTGCAAATAATCAATCAATTAGCTAAACCAAGAAAATAAATTAACATAATCACTAATTAGCGTTATTTTCAATAAAGATGAGCAGGATCTACAAACTACTTGCTGGGAAAAAGCTAAACGCATTGGGTAAAAGAAAAGCATCAAGAGAAACAGATATTGACCGCAAGGTAATAACCACATTTCTTACTATAAATACAAGATAAGAGGTACGTTTCAAGCAGTGACATTCAGGAAAATTTATCAATCTCTTTCACCTTCTCTCTCTTGCTCATTTACTGACTTAAGCGTCAGAGTACTCTCTTGCAGGTTCTCCCCCTTTGTCTACTCCAGAAGTTGCTAGGATACTCCACCAAGCTCATCACAGACATTTCGGAAGGTTCATATCAATTTGTACTCAGGTACTTTTCGATAAGAACATTTTGGCGCCCACCGTGGGGCCCAAAGTCAAACGTTTGGTCCCACTATACTTGGAATGTTGAAGAACTATGATAGTAACACGGAGCAATGTAGGAGAGCAATGAGGAACATTTCGGTCGCAAATCAATGTGGAGTAGCCAGTGAAACGAAGCCGTCATAGGCAATACAAATCTTAATAGAAGGAATAACCTTGGTGAGACAATAACACACCTAGAAGATATCGAAACTGAGGCGTGAGAATACAGATCTTTAGAGCCAAAACAGAAGTTGGCGTGCTGAAGACCTTACTTATAGCCAAAGAGAAGAAGACTCACACCGAGAAGAGTGTACAGCTTCAAACCCTAGCCGAGAAATAGTTAATACTAACAAGTAGTATCGGAACAAGGAAATATCCATCGCTACCACAACTCGGCTAAAATAAGATATATTCTAAGAAGCTTAAGAGGTTTCATTCAACATTGCCACTTTGTAAATGACCGACTTGGAGCTTCCAATTTTTCATATCAGGTCCACTATCCACCTTATCACATTTATTAAGTATTCGGTTAAAATCCTCATAGTATGAAGCTATTTGAAATTCTTTATACTATTTTCGTACCGAAATAATCAAGATACGCAGTGTTTTCTTCACTTGATGTTTTCAACTTTGCATTGTTGAGAACAACACATGAAGATATGCCAACATTTATATCTTGGCGAACTTCAGTGTCAATGTCGTCTTATGCCGAATAAAGTGAGACAAAATCAAGTACCGAAACCATATACATTAAATAATTGTATAATGCATCATCCAAAATTGGGTTCTAATTCGGCAAGTTGAACTTTTTGTTTGCAAAATTACATGATATGGAATGACTTTATTGGGATCGTGATATTCATGATGTTGTGATCATCATGATGCTGTAACTTCCACCAAAGGGAAGAATTCATGATACTGTGCCGAAGAGCCTACTTTGGTTTTCCAATAACCTCACCTTTCCAAATATTATATGTGATCGAATAGTTCATGATGTTGTGCCGAAGACTCTGCTTCAGATTTCACTTATTGGGCGTACCGAGGACCTTACTTATTGGGGTCTTGAATATCATGATGCTGCAATTCGTTACTGATTTCCAGGCCGGCCATCGTCCCTCTCCTTCGAATTCATAATTGGGTTTTAATTCGGCAATGATAGAGTCATTTGCATGCCTAATTTCCTCTAACAAATTCGATTTGGTCCTGCCAATTTCGTTTTCGGATTACAGCTCCAATTGCGTGAAACGTACACCACCAACCAGGACCGGGACCAACTCATGCTTCATGAGTGAATCAGTGGCACCTGATTCCGAAAGCAACTCAGAAGCTTTGAGATGCACCCCTGAGCTAGAGATCTTTCGTGAGTACTAGTACAAAAGCTTGAAACCCAATCACACAGTACAGTTAGTGACCAAGCATCTGATGCTCCTTTCCTCATCTGACACAGCACGCTAGTTCCGAAGAGTTCATGCAATACCTATCCATGACGGCAAAATGTTTCTTATCCAAAACATCTTCACCAATATAATATATATGGGTTTAGATATCCAGCAAAAGACCATCACTTGCAGATCTATTCCACAATTTATCATGAACGAAATCACCTAGCAAATTTCGGTTTGAGCACCTCCAACACTACCGAAACCTTTTTCTTAATTCCAGCTACACTTATAAAGTGCCATATTCACACTCGGCACCTTGCGAAGAGAACACATTGACAGTGTTAAATAGATGGCTCCGCAACAACGACTTCATCACACTCGCAACTCGTTTCCCCACCAAGATCGAAATCTTGAGTCCAGGCCGCTACATCGCCGTCACCTTCGGCACACTCTGGACATCATCCTTAATCGGCACCTGGAAGACTGCGAACCTCAAATCAGACTAAAATGGCTAAAGCTGTCTCAGCGCCACCCACCTTGGCCTTAATCACTACTGCGACGTCGTCCCTGCCCATGAAGCCGACCTCGAACTCAACCCAAGTAACGTCGCCCTCAAATTCGGATCCAAGAAGCCTGAACTTGGAAGCTCAAAAGCTCAATCACCAAGTTCACTTTGTTTCACCAAGAAGATCCTCGAGAAGCCGTTGTAGAGAACCTGCACTTGTAGCACCACTTTTTACCGTTCAACCAAGGCAGTATTCTCTTACCTCTTAAAGAGTGTTCTCTCGAACTTCGACCAAGGCAGTACTCTATTATCTCTTAAAGAGTGTTCTTGCGAACTTTCTACAGTTCAGCCAAGACAGTACTCTCTTATCTCTTAAAGAGTGTCCTTCCGAACTTTCTACAATTCGGCCAAGGCAGTACTGTATTATCTCTTAAAGAGTGTCCTTCCAAACTTTCTTCACTTCGGCCAAGGCAGTACTCTCCCATCTTAAAGAGTGCCCTTTTGAACGTCCTACAGTTTGGCAAGGTAACATTCTCTTATATCTTAATGAGTACCTTCCTAAAGTTGAGCACTTCGGCTAAGGCAGTACACTCCCATCTTAAAGAGTGCCCTCCTGAATCTTTTACAGTTTAGCCAAGGTACTTTTTGGATGGGCACCTACACAACATTACACTTCAAAACCATTATTCAAAGCGCAAGAAGAAGTCGTAAGTGTATCTATCTCTTTCAAGACCTTTTCATCACTTTGTCATGAAAGGCTTGGGGGTAAGTGTATGGGTATCAACTAAAAGACCTCATTTCGGCCCTCAATCTTATCAAACCTTACTACCTAAAAACAAGATCAAGCACATAGCTAGTCCTAGGACATTTTGGACTTCGGCTACATTTATTAGATAAGGAACCTCATTTGGGCACAGGAGGGCAACACAAATGGTAAAGTGTATCTAAACTTGTCACCCCCTCCCCGCTTAGATAGCAGTACGACTCCAAAACTTCCCACCCTCACCCTCACCATTGATCTAGTCCAGATAAACGTTCCACGACTATTCACTTCCACTTCCACTACAGTACCCGAGGGGAAATAATTCATTTTCCCACCCTTGGTATCACTTGGCGGGAAACGAAACTACAAAACCCTAAAAAAATCCATCCACTTATACCTAGGGATTTTGGCCTCAGGATGAAAAATCAAAGACTTACGTGCCTCATTTTCAAAAAGACTCCACCCTTGTGCTTCACACTTCGGCTAGAGCCTAAGGGCAAGTGTATAATCACCAAGAGAACAGGACCTATAAAGCCATCAAGGGAGGATTTTGGCAAGCCGAAAACCGAAATATATAAATCACTACATTACCAAAATCTAAAATATCATCCTAAGAGATTTCGGATTTCGGCATGGTCAAAATCCGAAAAGTATATAAACAAAAGAGCATAAGGATTTCAGATAAGAATAAAAGCCCCAGATAAGGAGACTTCGGATTTCGGCACAGTCGAAATCCAAAATATAACATTGCCCCTCCAAAGAGAGGAATAAACCTCAAAGGATTCTGGCCTCGCCGAAATCCGAGCTCCTGCAAATAACCAATCAATTAGCTAAGTTAACCAAGAAGATAAATTAACATAATTACTAATTAGCGTTATTCCCAATAAAGCTGAGCAGGATCTACAAAGTACCTGCTGGATAAAAGCTAAACACGTTGGGTAAAAGAAATGCACCAAGAGAAACAGGTATTAACCGTCAAGTAATAACCACATTTCTTACTATAAATACAAGATAAGAGGTACGTTTCAAGCAAGGATATTTAGGAAAATTTATTATACTTCAATCTCTTTCACATTCTCTCTCTTGCTCCTTTACTGACTTGAGCATCGAAGTCCTCTCTCGCAAGTTCTCCCCCTTTGTCCACTCCAAAAGGTGCTAGGATACTTCACCAAGCTCATCACAGACATTTCAGAAGGTTCATAGCGATTTATACTCAGGTACTTTTCGGTAAGAAC
This sequence comes from Psophocarpus tetragonolobus, assembly GCA_037954015.1. NCBI lineage: Eukaryota > Viridiplantae > Streptophyta > Magnoliopsida > Fabales > Fabaceae > Psophocarpus > Psophocarpus tetragonolobus. Next base: position 611,636 of record JAYMYS010000033.1, on the reverse strand, counting down.
AAAAACCATGGTAGCTAGGCTGATAAACTAGTTGTGTCATCCTTACTACTTAATGGCCTCTATTATCCATATTACTCCTTTAATGTGACTCGTTGTGAACAGGATAGACACACTTGGCTATGGACGAAGACTTCGGCAACTATATACAAGGACCTCGGTCTCAATACGTGACTCAGGCCATGTTCGGTCCTAGGTATTCAGCTCATAGCCGATCAAGTTTAATTAGCACAAATTGTGGTCATTAATCACAAACCAACATTAAGACCATAGTACCTAAAGCTGGGCTAATTAGATTATGCCCAACAGCATGCCATTATTACTTGCCTTCTTTATTTTGAACCGAACTCTCACTGACTTGAACGTCGTAGTTCTTTTTGCAGGTTCGGCACAAGACCTCAGAGTGGAGAGTGGTAAGGATGTAGCTTAACCGAAATCAATACAAGAACAAGTTAGAATGTAGACGAATCATTATTTGTTCTTATTGTTTAGACACATTAGCAATCTCTATGGATTTCATTAGCAATGTAATGTCTGATATAGGAAGGGCAGAGCATTCTTTGTGAAACTTAATCACGTAAGAAGATATTTCAACTTAGTAATGCATCGATATGTATACAAGTCAAGGCACAATATTAGCACTAACGATTGGAGATTATGCGTGTATTGGAATCATATGTATTGCTAGGTTCAGTCCATTGCAGTGTTGGATGAATTGTAGATCGAGGACTCTGCCATTCTGGGGGAAAAGGTGTCCTTGGAAATTGATTTTGCTAATGCTTATGTCAGAGTTTGGTAGTTAGTTCTTCGACAATATGAAATACTTCGAAATACTAACAAGGATGCTTATTGTATAAGCTTTTTAGAAAAATTCTTCTATGACTTCTAGTTCATAATACTCATTGAACTTCTATGATCCCTTAATGAAAAAAGGCATATGGTGCTTGACTTAGTCTTTCTTATCCAACATAATAGAAGACACAATGTCAAGAGATACTTCATGATAATTGGGAGAGTAAAGATACTTTCACATTTGTTCACAGTATCATTTTGAATATCTGCATATATACTTTTTTGAAAGAAAAATAGAATGTATGTAGGCTATAGCAAGTTCTTGTATAGGCTTCGGTCGGACTGTGTCCTTTGCTCTAGCGTGAGACCTTATGCCGAATCGGAGGGAATCTGCAGAAAGGACTCCAACACTCAAGTCAGTGAGAGTTCAATTTGGAATAACAAAGATAAGGGATAATGGTATGTTAATACTTATTGTTTACCTCGATACATGTTACCTATTTATAGGGGTGGACTGGGTCTTAACCTGTTGGGCCTTACCTAATCAACCCAACTTTAGGTAATACGGTCTTGATGCTGGTTTCTGGCTAACAAACATGATTTGCGCTAATTAAACTTGATCCGCTGCAAGTTGAATACCCATGTGTTGAGGCCGAGGTCCTTGTATATAGTTGTCGAAGTCTTTGGCCAAGGTCGAAGCATGTCTATCCTGTTCACTTACCCCCAGCTTCGGTCGCGGCGTAGCAAGAATCGAAGTTTCAAGAGACAAGTAAGAAACTCAGAAAAGAGAAGTAGAATGTCAAGGATCTCGGTTAAGGTGGAAGTCTTGTGTGGCACCAAGTGTGAAAGGGCGAGAAATTAGAAAGGTGAGAGATCTGGACCGTTGCTGAAGATGGAGGGGTGAGGAGCTGAAAGAGCGTGGAATTTGGGTCGTTGATCTAGAGAGGTTTGGACGGTGGGGATCACATCGCTTCATCTCGGTTTTCCTAGCTATATATAGGGGGTGATTCTCAACCACTCTTCACCAAAATTTCTACCCTCTGAACCGAGATCTCTAAATCCTTCCCAACCTAGTGTCTCGCCCGCAAAAGAGAAAAAAAGGTACGCCATTCTGAAAATGTCTTCCTCTTCCTTTACTAGTTATGTTCCTTCTTCTTCTTCCTCTTCTCGGGGTGATGCCTCGAACCCAACCGAAGTCACCCCCTCCTGAGAGGGTAGCAATGTTTATTCTGCTACCTGTCCTTTTCCTGTCCTAGCCACAACACTTGAAACCAAGGCTGGACTCGCCTCTCATGAGGAGCCACTAAGTCCTGAGACCCTTGGTCATAAAGGAGTGGGGAATCCCAAAAAGAAGTTTCCCCCTATTGAAGACCCTGAGTATAACTGTGTGGATGGGGAGCTTGTCGCCTATTATTCCCGCTACAACTCAAAGAAAGTTTTATTGAGCTTCGTGAGGAGTGTGGAGATGTGCCCCTTCAAGATGGTCGAGGATTTTCCTTTCTTCATTCGCCGTTGTCGAAATGGTAGCTTTGACAAGCCCAACTTCGCCTACCATCATAGAAGCGCGGGGGAGAGCTACGAGTTTTTCTATGTTCACGACTACATGTTTCGAGATCTTGCAGTCCAACTTCCCTTCGACAACTTTACCATGGGAGTTTTCCACATTCTCAACACTGCTCCCACGTAATTATATCTGAATGCTTAGGCATACCTCTAGGCATTCAGGGTCTTGTGTTTGTTTACCCACGTTAGGGTCAGTCCCCACCTGTTCTTGCACCACTTCACTACTCGTCCCCATGAGAAGTGTAAGTGGGTGTCTTTGTACCGAAATCCCAAACATCCCTTTCTGCAACTATACACCACTTCCTACAAAAACTTCAAGACTGGGTTCTTTAAACTCTTGGTTGATCTAAAGACTAGTCCTAAGTATTTATGTGACCGAGACGGGGAAAGGTTGTCCCTTTATATTAGCAGCGAGTGCCGATGAGATATGATTCCTATACTGCAGAATTGCTCATGACCAAGGAAGCAGCAAGAGCTGCATTTCTAAATTCGCTTCCCCGTTGCCTCCCTGTTGAGAGATTAATAAAGTTGTTCCAGTCCCATACACCTATTGAGGATTTAGAGAGTTAGTCAAACACAATACATATCTTGCTTATGTTTTTAATTTGCTTATTTGTCGCGTATGTGTTTCGGTCTAATTGTTGTGTTGTATTATGCAGGCATAATTATGGACGGAAGAGGGAATGTGATGGATTTCTGCAAGAGCAGGCGTGCTTTAGCTGACTTGTCTTCAGATGATGAGGAAGGCATTCCTGAAGAGATTTTCGAGCTGGACCCCCTACCGAAGGATCCTTCTGCCTCCGAGGCTGCTAGGGCAAGCTCCAAGCCCAAAGAAAAAGAGACCAAAAAGGGGAGGGAGAAAGGGAAGAGGAAGGGCAGAGAAGGGAAGAAGTCTTCTTCCAATAAGTCTAAAAAGCAAAGGACCGAAAACCCTTCCTCCAGCCTAGTTGTTCCTTTGGCTATAATAAGTTCATCATTTTTTGGTGAAGATTTTGATCCCCTCACCATCATGTGCCAAGTTAGAGAAAATTTGTGTAAGACGAGCCAGGCACACATGATCAATATTGATCCCACTCTCCACTAGGTCCTTATTGTGAGCTCTCGGCCCATCTGCAAGCTATGGGTCGTCATCTATTCACCACCGAGACCACTAAGTTGCGACAACATCTGAAGCATTCTGAGGAGTTGCTAGAAGCGACCACTAAGGTCGTGGACTCCCTAAATGCTGAGGTTGCGGAATTGAATGAGAAAAACAACCTCATGATCTCGATCGAAGGGTATGATGCAATTCTTAAAGAAAAAGACGAGAAGATTGAGGAGACACTGGAGATGATGTTCAAAGAAGCTGACACGGCCCGTGAACAAAGTGAGAAGAGTCGCGAGTCTCTAAGTTGTGACCTTGATGCAGCCAAAATTGGCTTCTTGAGGTATAAGAAGTAGGCAACCAAGGACATATGTGCCGAGCACGAGGCCGGATTTCGTCAAGTTAAGCGTCAGGCCTACCAGTTCAGCTTTTTTCCTTGTGATTTCAAGTTTGACTCCAATCAGGACTTCTTTGGCGGTGAGTTCAAACACTTTGATCAAGTACCAGACAAACTGCGCCCTGATGCCTATGCCCCCTGTATGATGAGCGACCCCTCTCGCACTATACGCATTGATATAGAGGATGAATATGTCAAAGACGTCGAAGAGGTGGACGGTAAGGGAAATACAAATACGTAGCTAGGCTCCTAACCTTGCTAACTTCAATTTTCTTTTGGTGTGGGGATAGAAATGTAGGATTTTTACTTTTTGTATAGGCCGAGGTGTGGGCCTCTTTTCTTTTTGTACCCTAGGCCTACCAACTTTAGATGTTTGTACTGATTAATTCACATTAATGAAATGAGGTTTCCTTATGTTGCTGCTCTATTGACAATTTGTGCATGTAGCTCTCGGGTTTACCTTCCCGGAATTTCTTGAGACTCGCATTTCCCTTTAGCGTGTTTTGTGTTTATGACGGTGTCTTGTTTGAATTATCCGCACCTGAGTTATTAAAGTTCTGCAAGGAGTTGGTGAGGTTCTTGTCATTGTTGCGTACATTATCTGATCGAATTTTCAAGCAAGTTGTTAGGACTTAAGTTATTGGTGTGGCTTGGACCGAACTCTGTGACGAGCCGATACGACACTTAAGTTGCTAGTGCAACTTGGACCAAATTCTGTTGCGAGTTGGTAGGGCACTTAAGTTGCTAAAACGCGAGATTATCATAAGAGAAATGGTAGAGAAGATGAGTCTCTTTTATTGAATCAGGTGAAAGCCTCGTTAAAGACCTTCCTGGAAAAACCCCCCTTAGGGACAAAAAACTCAGGCAAGGAAAAGAGTGCTTATGTTACATAGTCTTAACTATAATAGTTCTTCAAATTGGTGGAATTCCATGTTCTCGGAATGAGTTTTACGAATAGTTCTCTCAGCTTGTAGGCATTGTTGAGACTTTGGTGGACCCAAAATGGGCCTTCCCAGTTGGGAGCCAATTTTCCTTCCCAGTCTCATTGAATGCCTCCTTAGAGTGTTGAAGACGTCCTTCAAGTCTTGCACATGCCCTGAAGCCTTCTTGGATATGACAACCATGTCATCCACGTATACTTCCATGTTCTTCCCTATCTGTTGGTGGAAGACTTTATCCATGAGCCCCTGATAAGTTGCCCTGACATTTTTTAGGCCGAAAGACATGACTCTATAACAATAAGTGGCCTTTTCGGTGATGAACATTGTCTTCTTCTCATCCATAGGAAGCATCCAAGAAACTAAGGGCAGCATGCCTTGAAGCCCCATCCACCAACTTATCAATATTGGGCAAAGGGTGTGCATCCTTAGGGCATACTTTGTTGAGGTCTGTGTAATCAGTACACATCCTCCACTTCCCATTATGCTTCTTCACCATAACCACATTCGTCAGTCATGTGGTATATTTAACTTCCCTTATGAATCCTACTGCCTTGAGCTTGTCGACTTCTTTCTTAGTTGCTTTCGACCTCTCGGGCCCCATTTTCTGCATCATTTGGGTCACCAGTTTAGCCAAAGTGCATATCGATAATTTGTGGGACAAGAAGTGGGGTCAATTCCCGACATGTCGGTAGGCGTCTAAGCAAACATGTTAGTGTTCTCGTACCACTATCGTGATCTCCTTCTGGTTCTTGTTGGGAAGTGAGGAGTCGAGATAAGTGACCTGAGTTACCTCCTTTCCAATCCTGATGGATTGGATCTCCTCTGTGGGTTCTGCCTTCGCTGCCTCGTCAAGTCTAGGTTCGAGCTCCAAATCCACAAGGTTTGGGTGCGCAAGCATATTGATAGCACGAGTTCTCTGCTTGTCCTCCCAAGGTTGAATCTTAAGGTTGGATAGATAACATTCTCTAACAGCTCTCTGGTCAGCATGAACCGTGATACCTTTCCTTCTTCTGACGGAAACTTCATGGCTAGGTAAGGTGTAGATACTATGGTTCCCAATTTGTTAAGAGAGGTTCTTCCTAGCAATATATTGTACAAAGTGTTTGCTTGAACCACAATGTATCTGATTTTTACCATTCAGTTCGACCCCTTCTCGGCTCCCAACTTGGTATACAGGTCAATGCATCCTCTTGTTGGCATTATTTCCCTAGCGAAGCGGATGAGTGGCTCGTCATAAGGTATCAACTGTTCAGATAATATGTCGATTTCTTGGAACGTTTTCCAGTAAAGCACATCGGTCGAGCTCCCATGGTCTACCAGGGTCTTCCTCACAATGCAGTTGGATATTTCGACACCGATAACCACAGAATCATCTTGTACAGGGTCTACAGTAAAAAAATATCCTCGTCCGTGAACGTGGGCTGACATTCAGGGCCTTAGGTGAGGAGTTACTAAGTTCACAAATCATAGGGTTCGCATATGTCTTTTTCGTGAAGATGATGTGGCTCCTCCACCAGCAAACCCCCCTACTATGTTATTAATCACCTTCTTTTAGGGGCCAAGTTGGTAAGTTGCTCCTCTTTCTCTAGACTTTCTTCAGCTTTTACTCCTTCTCTCATATCCCCTATGATGATAATGCTCACGTGCGCCTTCTCGACACTCGTGGTCTTGTTTTCTCTGGTAAGCTCTGGCGACAGGGGCATTGGGGCGATAACTCTGCTAATAAACACAATTTTTCAAATGGCCCTGCTGAATGAGGTTCTCAATCTTGTCTCTTAATGTTGAACACTCTTCAATGGAGTGCCCCTTGTTTTGGTGGTATCGACAGTGTTTGCTGGCATCTACTCCCGGATGGGTATTGGCCTTTCTCGACAAAACCAAAAGATCAACAGACAGAGCTTGTTCCAACACCTTTGATCGTGAAACATTCAAGGGGGTGTAATGATTGTACTTTAGTCAAGTTTGTTATTAAATTGTTCATTTTTCTCACCTTTGTCTCCTTTCTCCCATTTCCTTGAGTGTGAACTGGGAATGGTTCGCTGGTCTTTTTTCTAGAATGTCTGCAATTCTTCAATTTCAATGAAAGAAATTGCACGAATTCTTATTTCCTCCATACTCTTCGGGGGAAGATGAATCATGCTCTTGGCAAAATGTTCTGGCTGCAAGTTGGTCAGGAATGTATGAAGGGTGACTTCTGGCTGTAAATCTTTTATGCTTAACGTGGCCTTCCTGAAGCGGTCTATGAATGACCTGAGAGGTTCCCCTTTCTCCTGCCTCACGCTAGTCAGCGCTTGTGAGGTGAATTGATAGGGTCGGGATGTGGCAAATTGGTTTCCAAACTTGGAAGCTATAGTCTGAAAGCTATCCACTAAGCTCGGGGGAAGCTGAATAAACCAATTCAAGGCTAGCCCTGAAGGGACATTGGGAATATTTTGCACAGGGAAGTCTGGTCCTTTGTGTACATTCCCACCTGGATCATGAAAGCTACTAAGTGACCATTGGGGTCTGAGGTCCCATCATACTTTTCGAGGGAGACATGTTTCCATCTTTCGGGAAGTGGGGTTTCCATTATTTCTGGTGTGAATGGGTGATGCAGTTTGACCAACGAGGGGATTACCTCGACCTACCAAGTTGTGTAGTTTGAAAGCCTCAGCAAGGGACTATCTGCTAGTTTGTGGTCGTGGTGAGGTTGGGATCCCGAAGGGGTTGCTGATAAGCCCTGAGGGTCTCGGCTTCTTGTAGACACTGCCGATTCTCCCCCATGCGACTCTTCACCTGTATGGTCTGAGCCATCACTCATTGCCTGATGTCTCCCCCTAATCTCAGCTGTTTCACACCGTAACTCAGCTACTTCTTCCATCAGTAATCTGATGACCTCGGCTAGACTGGACTCATTTACCACTGCGGGGTTACCTGCTGTGGTTCTGGTCCCTGCTCCCTCGTTAGTCTGGTTCCTAGGTCCTCCTCCATTGCTTTGAGTTCTTGCCATAGTCGATTAGTAGTTGGTGGGGTCTAAAGTTTTACTTCAGGCCCAACAGTGAGTACCAAAATGTTCTTGTATAGGCTTCAGTCGGACTGTGTCCTTCACTCCAACATGAAATCTTATGTCGAACAGGTGGGAACCTGCACGCTCAAGTCAGTGAGAGTTCAATTTGGAATAAAAAAGATGAGGGATAATGGTATTTTAATACTTATTGTTTAATTCGATACCTGTTACCTATTTATAGGGGTGGACTAGGCCTTAACCTGTTGGGCCTTACCTAATCAACCTAACTTTAGGTAATACGATCTTGATGTTGGTTTCTGGGTAACAAACATTATTTGCGCTAATTAAACTTGATCCGCTGCAAGTTGAATACCTATGTGTTGAGTTCGAGGGCCCTGTATATAGTTGTCGAGGTCTTCAACCAAGGCCGAAGTGTGTCTATCCTGTTCAAACCTAATGTAATTGTAATATATATTTGTGTACTCTAATGTTTACACATTTATAAATGATGCTTTATACAATTATTTAATGTATGTAGCTTCAGTACTTGATTTTGCATCACCTGAGAAGTTATCATGTCTAAAGCATTGATGGGTCCATTATCAGTAAAGGCACCTCACGAAGCATGGTATCTCGACTTATAGATTATTCGGATTGATTTTGCATTGGTATAAAACATATTGTTGGCTAGAATTTGATGAAGGCCACTGAGATTTAAATGTTGGCATAACTTTTAATTCTGGGCATAAGGTGGAGTTAGCACAAAAGTCCAATTATAATTAATTGACTTTATTTAAGAATCAAGATAAAAAGTCATACCATCGTGTGGTATCATTAGTGATGCAAATTTGAAAACACTAAAGTGGAGAAAACACTTGTGTATCTTGATTATCTCGGTACGATAGTAGTACAAAAAATTTCAAATAGTTTCATATTGTTAGGATTTTGACCTAATACCTAATAAATGTGCTAAGGTGGATGATGCACCTATGCACAACCCATTTGGGAGTGTATATATCCTCCTAAGCTTCCCAAAATAGATCTTGTTTCAACCCGAGTTGTGGTAGTGGTGGATGTTTCCTTATTCTAGAATTCCTTATTAATGTTAACCGATTCTCGTTTGGGGGTCAGAGTTGCAGACTCTTCTCAGTGTGAGTCTTTCTCCCTTTTGCTATAGGTAGGGTTTTTAGCATGCCAACTTTTGTTCTGACTCTAAAGATCTGCATTCTCATACCTCAGTTTCGACATCTTTTGGGTGTGTTGATGTCTCATCAAGGTTATTTCTTCTCTTAAAAGTGATATTGCCTCTGACTGCCTCGTTTCATCGGTCACTTCTGACTACTCTATATTGGTTAGTGACCGAAATGTTCCTCCTTGCTCTCCTGCGTTGCTCCGTGTTACTACCATAGTTGTTCAATATTCCAAGTGTAATGGGACCAGATGTTTTACTTCAAGTCCCATGGTGGGTGCCAAAATGTTCTTGCCTAGATGTCGAATTATTTTTCAAAAGTATTGTCAAGAATAACCTTTAAGTGATTCTAGTAAGGGGTAGTTTTTACAAAAAGTACTCTGGCACTCAAATCAGAAGGTTTCCAAGATCATAGTATTAAAGTAAATATGTGTATGTAAAAGAGAGAGATCTCATTTTACCTTGGTGTCGTGTCGTATTTATAGTGGATGACAGAATCTTTACCTGTTGGGTATTATCTGCTGGTTGAGTCTTTACTTATTGGGTATTACCTCTTGATTAGGGACTAAGTAATTGTGGTGATAATTTAATTTTTTGGGTAACTTCTGATTAATTATTTAATTAAAACATAGTCTTTTCAACAAGAATATCTTTTTTATAGCTTTCAGTCTTCGGCAAAACCAAAAGTCAAAAGGTCATATTTACTTTAAATTTTTTGTAGAAATATTTCGTTCAAATTGAAAGAACTTTCTCTTTTTTTATTGTCACACGTACATTAAATAAGAACAAAATTAATCTGACACATAAAAATAAACAGAGAAAGTAGTTGAAAGATAATATAATTCAAAATAGTTTGAAATTACAATTAAACCGAAAATATCACATTTCATACCTAATTCAATTCAATCAGATAGAATGTAAATTAGTATATCTTTGTATGATTGTTATTATAAAGAAAGTTAACAAACATATTTATATAACTATTTTATATATGCTTATAAAAGAATAACATTTTTCATAATATTGTTTTTATTGTATTATTTATCTTATCTCGAACTTTTTATCCCTCTTTGAAGAAAAAATGCAAAAAATCTGTAAAAAAATTCGAAAGAAAAAATGTACTTCTTTACTTTATTAGATTATAAGTGAAATAAAAAGAAAAAGTAAAAATAAATAAAATAAAAAATATGTATTTGGATAAATAAAAATAAGAAGTAAAAAAAAAATTGTCTTAACATATTTGGATCAGCAAAAAGTTGGGTGGAAATAAATAAATGAAATGTTATAAAAATATTATATTAATTAAAAATATTTTATTTCTTAACCTTAATTTTTTATGATATAATTATTTTAATACTTTTTAAAAATAAACAAAAAATTAATATAAGAGAAAACATTTATACACTATTAAAAGTTTAAAGTTAATGTCAAACATGCGATAATAGAAATGTATATTTAAGTTCAAGCATGCAGACTATATATAAAATCTACAACCTGCATGGTAAGCAGGTGCTCAAGTTTTAGATTCATTTATATATGCGGTTTTTAGGCTCGACAAACAAAACTTGTGGGTTTAGTGGGTTAACCAGCGAACCTTCACATAATTAATTTTTTAATAAAAAATATTTTATATTATTTATAAAAACTGAGTGTCATAAGTAAAAAAAAATTAAATACTTTTGTAATGACATTTAAAAATTGAGTTTTATATTTGAATATATTTATATTTTATTTGTGTGTATTTTAAATTTAAACTATTTTATTTTATATTTTAAAATTGAAAATTGAGATTATATTTAATTATTTATTATGACATTTAACTATTAAATAATATATACTCTAACTTTACTTAATTATTACATTATAACTCATTATGAGGTGACTTTAGATATATTTTCAATTTTTATAATAATTAAAAATAAAACGAATTATTTTTTTTTTAAAATATTTTTTATATATAAAGTTCTTTTACATGAATCAATCCTACCTACTTCCCTCCCTCACGTCACCCGAATTCCTAGCAAATCTATTTCATTTCTTCATTCATAGGTAGGTGATCTTTAAGTTCTACATGGCTACATTATTCCTTGATCCTTTAATTATTGAAGCATATTCACATGTAGAGGCCAATAAAATATTACTAACCTTGCTTTTCGTAAACCCCGGCCCCCCTCCCTCCCGGTCACAACATACAACCCTCCTACTCAACTTAGAATCCCTCTTCGTAGACCTTATGGATATTTAGAAATTTAGCACACCTTATCTTATTTTAATTTTGGCCAAATTGCTCTCTTATTTTGTCACATTATTACTTTTTTCACGTATTATTAATTTTTTAATTAAGAATTAATTAAAGTATAATTAATATAATATTAATTTTAAAATATACAAAAGTAGATCTTGACAAAGTTTGAACTCAAGACCTTATGTTCATAGGTTAAATGATTTATCACTACACCAAATGTTTTTACTGTTTATACTTTGAAATTTAAATCTAGTTAAACTATCATTAAGGTTAATTTCAAAAATACTGAAATCACAAATAAAAATATGCACTAATTGCACAAATCAAGAATCAAACTCAGCACCATTAATTTCAAAACAAGCAATCGTGTCACTAGACCAAACACTCATATTAGTTTTAACTTACCTTTTCAACTTCTTTTGTTTTCATTCTCTAGTATATTTTAGTTGTAAATTAAAAAGTGAATTGAGAGACATGGTGGTATGTGGGATGACATGCTTGAATTTTTTAAATGGATTTTTTTTTTTAAATTCTAAAAAATAAAAAATAAAAAACAAAAAATTAAAACTAAAATCTAAAATTTAAAAATTCAAAATATATATAATATAAATTTAAAATTAAAACCAAAATTTAAAATTATAAATTATAAATTTAATTTATATATATTAATATTTTTTAATTTAAATAAAGCTAAAAATAAAGATAGAAATTAAAATTAGAATTAAAATTTGAATTAAAATTTGAAAATTATAATATAAATTTAGATTTTATAATTTTCAAATTTAATTTATTATTTTCAACTTTTAATTTAAATTTTAATTCTTAATTTTAATCTCCATCTTTATTTAAATTAAAAATTATTAATAAATATATAAATTAAATTTATAATTTATAATTTATAATTTTCGAAACAATACCCATAACAAAGATATTCGTTGACAAAAATTTCATTTTTCCATTAGAATATCAGCTATTATTCCTCTCTTTGCTCACCAACGTTAGAGAAAAAAAAGTATGGGTAGAACAAAAACATGAGAGGCGTTCACGGTTTGTTTTTTTTTATATATAAACAAAGGTTAGTTATTAACATGTTAGTTTTGTTAGCGGAGAAATTTGAATTAGCAACCTCTCCCTCCCATCTTCTCTAGGTGGACATTGTTTCACTTAGATTAGTTCGGTCTTGAAGGAAAAAGAAAATCAAACTAATTAATTTTAATTAGTTTGAGTTTGCTCAAATCACTAAAATTTTTTCCCTTAACCTGAACCAAAGGAAACTAATAATAATTGGGTTTACTTGCTTCGAATTTGAGTAAAACTATAAAATAATTAAAAAATCAAATGTCTTTTTATTATATCATAAAAAATAGTTTTATACGTCAAATCCATTAATATGCTAAATTCATGATTTTATAACAAAATATTAAGTGCTTCGTATATAACCAAATTAGTCAAATTAAATTATTAAAGCAACTAAGTATAATACAAACAACAAATTATATATATTTAAAGCAACTTAATACAAACAAAATATAAAATAAATATAATATATATACTTTTAGTTTGGTTCGGTTAGATAAGAACTTTGAAGTGCTAAAACCATGAACTGAACAGAACATAATCAATTCTGCTTGGTTTAGTTCAATCAAAATCTAATCAAATGAAAAAACTGAACTAAATTAAATGACTCGGTTTGGATTTTCGTCAGGTTGACCCAATTAAGACCCCTAAAAATGATGTTAAATTTTATAAAATTTGTACAAATGCAAATCTTTGGGTTTTAAATTGGACAACAATTAATTGATTAATTATAACTATTTTTAAATAATAGCCGTTACTTTATGTTGAAACTGATATAAAGATAAAATAACTAATTAACATGTTGTTAATGTAAATAATTAATTTCTCTATTAATATCAAATCAATATCTATTTTTACAAAAAAAATAATTAATATCTATTAAAATAAAATTATTTAGAATATCTATAATTTTCATCAATGCCTAAGAAAAAATCAAGATTCCAAATCAAACCAATGAAATATAATAAAATAATTTTTTTTATTAATAGTTAAGAAAAATTAAGTTTGCTTTACCTGTGTATATACAAATACAGCGACAGCGAGAAAAATATTTATTGTGATAAATGATAGAATTTAATAACAATTAAATTTAAATTTAACTATTTTAATTGTATTATTTATTGAAATAAATAAAAATTTTAATTCTTATTATTTTTAATAAAAAATAAAATCATTTTTTTAAATTTAATCCTATATTTTTAATTAAATTCTCTCGTTTTTTCGCAATAAGTTTTTTCTTATCAGATGTGTTATCTACATATAGATATAGATAATTTATTTTATAGGATAATTTATAGAAATAAGTTAACATATAAAATATTTTGTCATTTTGATAATTATTATTGTATTTGATATTTTTATAATTAAAATATTTTGTATATGTTATCACTCTAGCCCACAAAACTATCAAATAAAAATTTCTTATCATAAATTTTAGAAGTATTTTTTTTATTATTATTTTGTTTAACATAAAACTATTTATTTAATTAATATATTTTGTTTTTTAATTAAAATAATTTTTAATGTCGAAAGTTGTAAAATAATAAAAATTATAAATAAAAATATTTTTTATTATTGCTTTAAAATATTAAATATATAATAAAATAAATAACTACATAAAATTCTTGAAATTTGCTGTAGTTACACTTTTAATTTCCTTTTATTTTACACAATTTTTTAAAATTTGATAACATGTTACACTTATACTTCTCCTCAAGTATCAATTTAATTCACTTTTAAGATTTAGCATTTTATACATATTTTTTAATGAAAAGTGATAACAAAATTACCTCTATATTAAGCAGATCATTTGACCTCAAAAGTTAAGTAAGTTAACACCATCTGGTAAGTGTAACAAAATTATAAAATATGGAGATTTTTTTTAAATAAAAAAATATGTGTAATTACAACAAATCTCAAAAAATGTTTCTATTACAGTGAGATTTCTTGAGATTTTCTCAAATTATACGTACACCTTACTTTTTTAAAATTTTACACAAATCTATTATTTGTTTAAAATATTACACTAACATCTATTTTTACTTATACTTACTCCTTAGATTTTAAAAATATTAGACAATGATAAGGGAGGTCAATGAATAAAAACCAAGATTTTTAAAATTTGACCAGTCGAATCAATGAAAGCATGAGTTTAGAGTTTAAAAGTTGAATCAGAGTGGAACTAAGGTTATTCGGATTCAATAAATTATTTTTTTCCTAATATAATAATTTATAGTACACAAATATAGTATATTTTATAAAGAGGTAAAGTTTCACATTGATAGAAAATAAATCATATCCTGAGATTATTGAGAGAAAATATTGTTATAATTATCCATATTAAAATAGTTTATTTAAAGGGATAGTCTTGCATAACTGTAGGGATAAAATAGCGTAATTATGGATATTCCCTCTTGTATATATTTTTTATATTTTCATTCAATAAAATACAACACATAATTACTTTTATTTATCTTCTTTACATGGTATTAGAGCATAAATGATCTTTTGTTAAATCATTCCTTTCCTTTCCTTGTTTCCATGGCTAATGATAGAAATAATTCTTATTCTCTCCATCATTCTGACCATCCTGGAATGGTCTTTGTTTCCAAATCTCTAGATGAAGAAAACTATTCGACTTGGCATAGAGCCATGGTCATCTCTTTGAATGCAAAATCCAAATTGGGTTTTGTTGATGGAACTCTCAAGGCACCTTCTGCCGAGGCCGAACCAGAAGATTATACAACATGGAAAAAATGCAACGACATGGTGTTATCTTAGATCTTTAATTCTTTAACACCTGATATTGTAGACAGTGTTATTTTCTATGACACTGCTCATGAAGTTTGGGAAGATCGTCAAAATCGCTTCTCTCAAAGTCATGCACCACGGATTTTTCAGATTGAGAGAAACATTGCTTGCTTGACTCAAGATCAAATGACAGTTACAGCCTATTACACGAAGTTAAAAAAATTATGGGATGAGTTAGGTTTCTATATTAATGCAACCTGCACTTATGGAGCAAATAATAAAAGGCCCAAATTGAGGTAGTTTCTTATGGGGTTGAATGACTCTTATAGTGTTATTCGTGGCCAACTCCTTTTAATGAATTCATTGCTTGATGTTACACAAGTTTATTCTTCCATCATTCAAGAAGAAAAACAACGACATTTGGGCACCATACGTGACACAATAGAAGCTTCAGCCATGGTTATTCAGAAAAATGAATCAGCAGCCCTTGCAGTTCGACGCAAACAAGGTCTTTTTTCTCGTCCTAATCGGAAGTTGTTGCATTGTTCTCATTGTGATAGAGACCATCATACAAAAGAAACATGTTGGAAGTTACATGGTTATCCTCCTGAACACCCAAAGCATGGAGCAACCAAGAATGTTTATTCTAATCACAATGGGAGTAGTCAACCTTCAGCTAATAATATCATAGCGACTCCAATGATGCAACAGCCGCAGTCTGCACTGATTGGATTAACTGAATTACAAGTTCAACAAATGCTATCTATTATACAGGACAATAAATCATCTCAGTCAACTAATTCTAACGCCAACACCACCAATGTTTCTTCAGGTTTGTCACCACCCAAACTTATAATTGATAGTGGAGCCACCGATCACATTATTTCTTCACAAACCTTGCTTGTCAACAGTAAAGAAAACACTTCTTTACCACCAGTTGTTATGCAGAATGGTAACTAGGCCCCAATTATCTCTACTGGGACTTTACCTTTAAGTCCAATTGTTTACTTAAAAAATGTGCTTGAGGTGCCATCTTGCAAAGTAGATTTGATGTCAGTAAGTCGAGTCACAAGAGATTTAAATTGTTCAGTAACTTTCTTTCCTTTTGGGTGTATTTTGTAGGATTTGATGACGAGGATGACAATTAGTTTGGGTAAACAACGAGGTGGACTCTATTACTTGGTTGCAATGACATCAAATAAGTCACAACTCTTCCTTCTGGTAAGCAGGCTATTGGTTGTATAAAATCAAGCGCAAACCCGATGGCTCCCTTGAACGATATAAGGCGCGTCTAGTTGCCAAGGGATATACACAACTGGAAGATATCGATTATCATGACTCCTTTTCACCTACTGCTAAAATGGTTACAGTATGCTGTTTATTAGCTTTAGCTACTGCTCAACATTGGTCTCTTCATCAGCTTGATGTCCATAATGCTTTTCTTCATGGTGATCTTTCCGAAGAAATCTATATGTCCCTTCCTCCTTGTTTTCAGCGACAGGGGGGAAATCTTGTGTGTCGCCTCAACAAGTCCTTATATGGATTAAAACAAGCCTCTCGTCAATGGTTTGCCAAGTTCTCTATAGCTATTCAAGCTGCTGGTTTTATTCAATCAAAAGCTTATTACTCACTGTTTACATGTACAAATGGCAAGTCATTTATAACTTTGTTGATCTATGTCGATGATATTTTCATAACTGGTAATGACCCTATTACAATATCCAGTCTTAAACAATTCCTACACAATCGTTTTCGGATAAAAGATTTGGGTGATCTTAAATTTTTTCTAGGTATTGAGGTCTCTCATTCTAAGAAAGGTATTTTCTTATCACAAAGGAAATACACTTTGAAAATTATCAAAGATGGTAGGTATCTTGGAGCTAAGCCAGTGGATTTTCCCATGGAACAAAATATAAAGCTTTCCGATGAAGGGGAATTATTAAAGGACCCGTCAATATATAGGCGATTTGTTGGTCGCTTAATTTATTTGACAATTACTCGTCCAGATATCACCTATGCAGTACACGTACTGAGCAGATTCATGCACGCTCCATGTAAGCCTCATATGAAAGCTATAATGCGTGTGCTAAGATATTTAAAGAATAACCCAGGTCAAGGTCTATTTTTTCCTTCACAAAACGATTTATCTTTGCGTGCTTTCTGTGATTCAGATTGGGGAGGTTGCCTAGTATCCCAAAAATCAACTACAGGTTATTGTGTTTTTTTGGGATCTTCTCTCATCTCTTGGCGAACAAAGAGGCAAAAGACGGTTTCTCTATCCTCAGCAGAAGCTGAATATAGAACATTAACTGGTACTTGTTGTGAGTTGACTTGGTTACGATCACTGTTGAAAGATTTATGAATATAGCATCCTAAACCGGCATTGCTGTATTGTGACAATAAAACAGCCTTACACATTGCAGCTAACCCGGTATTTCATGAAAGAAATAGATACATAGAGATGGATTTTCTCTTCATTCGTGATAAGATTCAAGATGGTTCAGTCACAACTAAATATGTACCTTCAGCTGAACAACTTGCGGATGTGTTCACCAAACCACTGGGAAAATAAGCTTTCTCTACCATGAAGCGCAAGTTGGGAGTTCTTGATATTCACTCTCCAACTTGAGGGGGAGTGTTAGAAAATAAATTATATCCTGAGATTATTGAGAGAAAATATTGTTATAATTATCCATATTAAAATAGCTGATTTACAGGGATAGTCTTGCATTATTATAGGAAAATAATAGCATAACTGTAGGGATAAAATAGCGTAATTATGGATATTCTCTCTTGTATATATTTATGATATTTTCATTCAATAAAATACAACACAAAATTCCTTTTATTTATCTTCTTTACACACATTGTCTAAAATTATGGTAAAGACTTGGTAAAGATAAAGTGTGGAAAGTTTCACGTACATGAACTTATATTTCATAAACATTTCTCCTTTGTACATCTAAAATTTAAAAATACCTTTCAAATTTTTGCTTGTTTTCCTTCTTTTTTAAAAAAAATAAAAAAGTGTTTGACCCTTAGACCAACCAATTCTGACAAGTTCTCCCAGACCTGTTCATCCTGTTTCAGATCCCCTGATTATTTGGAAACTTTGAACTGATTCCCTTCGATCTGGTTCTGAAAACCATGATAAAAACAATAAAAGTGAAAATGTAATCCAACTGGAGGAATGTAATGTAAATATAATTTACTCTTTTTTTTTTTATTGAATCAATCCAATTTTTAATGACACTTATCAATAATATAACTGTGTTCCTTTATTTTTAAAACCCTAAAAAAATCTACTTTTACTATTTTTGTTCTTCAATGTGCCTATTTTTTGTTATTTTTTTCGAGAGGGAAAGAAAATCTTTTCGAGAGAGTGAAAGAAAATTATTTTTTGTTCTTATCTGTAAATTATTTTTTGTTCTTATCTTGTAATTTTTTTCTACTACATGATTTCTAAAAATAAATTGCATAAAAATTTAAAAAAAAACATATTAGTTTAAAAATTTTCCAAAAAATCAATAAAATTTAAAATAAAAACAGTAAATTAATAAATTAATAATTATTCAGGCCAAAGTGATTTGGAGCCTGGAATTCAAAACTTCAGGATCATTGAATCCATTATTAATTTATTAATCAATTTACAATTTTTTGTCTTAAATTTTATTAATCTTTTTATTAATATTTTTCTTTGTTTTCCAAATTTTTGCTATGCAATCTTTTTGAGAAATAATGTAACAATAAAATCAAATTTCCTAAGAAGAAAAAATGACCTTGACTCACTCAAAATGCTTTGAAGAACACGGGAGAAAGCTAAACTTACCGGATCCAATACTGAAATGACAAGGTGAAGAGGACTTGGGCTTGGGCTTGGGCTTGGAGTAGCCCAAATAGATTGAACCCAATGGTATTGAGTATAACCAACCCTCTTCCCACAACATTAAACCCTAGAATCCCCATTCTTTGTAGCAGAGGTAGAGAGAGTCGCAATGGGACGTGTGATCCGTGCGCAGCGTAAGGGTGCGGGCTCAGTGTTCAAGTCCCACACGCACCACCGCAAGGGTCCGGCTCGCTTCCGCAGTCTTGACTTCGGTGAGCGCAATGGGTACCTGAAAGGAGTGGTCACCGACGTCATCCACGACCCCGGTCGCGGTGCCCCTCTGGCCAAGGTCACTTTCCGCCACCCCTTCCGATACCAGAAGCAGAAGGAGCTCTTCATCGCCGCCGAGGGTCTTTACACCGGCCAGTTCATCTACTGCGGCAAGAAGGCCACCCTCGTCGTCGGCAACGTCCTTCCCCTCCGATCCATCCCCGAAGGTGCCGTCATCTGTAACGTCGAGCACCACGTCGGCGACCGTGGCGTCTTCGCCAGAGCCTCCGGTGACTACGCTATTGTTATTAGTCACAACCCTGACAATGACACCTCTAGGTATTCTTTTTCTCTATTTTATTTTTTTATTCATAATTTAATCTAGGTTGTTAGTTTGTTTTTTTTTTCATTCACAGGTTTTATCTTTTTGACAATTTCTGTTTTTTTAAATTGAAATTCTAGGTGCGATTTGTTTGTTTGTACCATCGTTATGGTATTAAGCTTTTTTTAATTTATGTGCTCAAGTTAGATTAATTGGTTTTGAGGCTTCCTATTGAAATTCTAGGGCATTTTATTTTGGTTTCTTATCTGGTACAGGATTAAGCTTTTGGGTGAGGTGCGTGCATAGCGTAATTTATCATTTGTGGAGGAAATGGGTTTGGAGGGTTTTATTGAAATGTTTGGGCTTTTATCTTATTGAAGTTCATAGGATAGTTTATGATTTGTAATTTATTGATGAGGGGGGTTGGGTGAATTTGTTTGAAGGGTTTTTATTGGAATGGTAGGAATTTGGGTGCAGTTTAAAAGACTGTGCTGGGTCTTTTGTTACAGGATTAAGCTTCCTTCTGGTGCGAAGAAGATTGTTCCAAGTGAATGTAGGGCAATGATTGGACAAGTTGCAGGTGGTGGGAGGACTGAGAAGCCTCTTCTAAAGGCTGGAAATGCTTACCACAAGTTTAGAGTGAAGAGGAATTGCTGGCCCAAGGTGCGTGGTGTTGCTATGAACCCTGTTGAGCATCCTCATGGAGGAGGTAACCACCAGCATATTGGTCATGCTAGTACTGTCAGGCGTGATGCTCCTCCTGGACAGAAGGTTGGTCTCATTGCTGCTAGGAGGACTGGTCGTCTTAGAGGACAAGCTGCTGCAACTGCTTCTAAGGCTGATAAGGCTTAAAGATAACATTGTTATATTTGATTGCATGCTTTTCAGTTTTGTTTTTTATTTTTTCTGATAGTTTGTTTGTTAAACTGCTTGAGCACTGTTTTGAGAACCATTTTCTTTTCAATATATGGAGATTCCAATAAACTGTCTTTTTATATTTGTTTAAGTTACAAGTTCAGTCATACAGTCTCTTGCTATTTTATTGTGGTTCTAATGGTTAAATTTGATGTTTCACAACTTGAGATATTCAGGGTCAAATTGCGACCACGAATGAAGCAATATGTGGTAATTTATGTCAACTTAAAACAAGTATTTTCACTTTGCAACGGTGCAAGCATACATTTTACGTACACTGTGGCTCTGTGCTGGCTAAGCAGTGGTTATTTACTATTGTTTTGTGGTAAACTGTTCTAATAACATTTTTAGAGATGAAACTGTTAGCGACTTTTGATTTAGTTTTTTTAATTAAACTTTGCTTCTATTGTGTTTTAAACACGAAAGAATTGATCTTATCGATAGAAGCAAATGATTTGTCAGAATCATTAAATATCAACCAGACAGATATGAACGGTGAGTATAATATCAAGACACAAAACAAAAAATAGGTGGCAGTTATCAAATAATTCAGATTGAGAGGATTATCAGATGATGATGGACAATTTTTCATTAAAAAAATTATCTACGAATACTAGTGAACTTGAACTAAGCATATTTCTTTTTAGTAAATAATCATATTCTCAATTTAAATATTTTTTTGAAAAAAATAGTCTGAATTGAGTGCAGCATAGTTTTTTTGGGAAAATAAGTGATTAAGTGCAGTATAATTTAAAATATATTATAAACTCACTATGGTGCCATGATAATTAATTGAATACCTTAATGGTATTTAACTATTTATTGTATGGGTGTGTTTTTGGATTTTTAATCACAGTTTTACTGCTGATTTAGAATAATTTTTAACAACACATAAGCTCTTGAAGTTTAATATGACTTGATGAAAGTACTTCTACTTCTACAAATGTTATATTGTGAAAATATACCAAACAAATATCCTAATTTTGTGACTAACAATCTTTCGATGCTGATATATCCCTAGCTTCCTTTGGATTTGGATCCCGTTAAATCTAGATCTGTACGGATTGAGATGATTGATGAATTCTTTTACCACCCAAGCTTTGTTGGGTACACTAAAAGAGATTAAAGATGTGTTTTTATGTTTTGGTGTGTGTGAACTTTTTAAAGATGTGTAAAATAGGATAGATGATATATTATTAAAATAATTTATTATATATTAATGTATAATTGATTCTTATTTTTTTAAAAGAAGTATAGTTGATTATTGTTGAAAATAGTTTGAAAAAATTAATTTTATTTCAATCTAACAAAAAATTAGTTTTTATATACTAAAAGATGGTGAAAACAATTGAAAAGAAGAGTAAGCGATTAAAAAAAATTATAATCTATAAATTTTTAACTTTATAAAAATAACTTATTCTTTGAAATTTAAGCTAAACCATCTTGCTATTTTTTGTAGACTAAATTTCATTTTGGTCTTGAAAAATAATTTCTTCCATGAATTAATAAAAGTTAATATTTAGTTTCTAAAAACCGAAATTTTAAAAAAGAGAAAAAAATATTTTTAACTTTTAAAACCAAAAATAAAATTTAGTTAAATTCGCGAACCTAGAAACATAATTAAACTTAAAAGAACTAAAATTTAAAACTAATTTGCAATAAAACAAAAAAGTATTATAGGACATGAAATGGTTTTATAGAAAACAACACATAATAATGGAGATGTGAATGTTAGAAATGATCCTCTTCCTTTGTCTGAAACGGAGAGGGAAATCCGAAGGTCGATTAATTGGTGTAGGGTTTAGGGTATAGCTGGTTAAAACGACAACAGAAACTTGTGCGAGTAGTATTTTAGCGAAACAAAACGCAGCGTGCGAAATGGCAGTTCCAGAGAGGAACCATAACCTATTGATCCTCTTCCTCGTTCTCCTTGTCAACGATGCTCTCTGCATCAGGTTCCCGGATCGGGTCGCCCGACCCGCCCTCGACTCACCCGACCAACACCGCCTCCGCGTCGCCGTCTTCGCCCTCGGAAGCTTTTGGAGATCCGAAGCCGTCTTCGGCTGCTTGCCCGGCGTTGTTCGCACCACCGTCGGCTACGCCGGCGGATCCAAGTCTAACCCCGAATACCGAAGCTTGGTTGATCATGCCGAGTGCGTTAAGGTTCTCTTTTCCCTTTCTCCTCCCATCACGCTTATTCTTCTTTTCTTAACATAAAATCAACTTAATTATCGTTAATTGCCTCCAATTTTGTCTACTTCTTGTTTTTATTTCATGCTTATAACCTTAGACCAGCCCTTTTATAATGGAATTGGGATATTTAACAGCGATGAATGTCTTCAATAGTGAAATTGCTTTGTTAGCGTGTGTTTAGAAATCCGCTTCAACACATTCCAATGCAAACACGGAGGAGAAGAAAGGGGACTTTTGGATTGAGCTGAGAAACAATCGCACTTGATTTTGATTAGTTTGTTTCGCATAATAATAACCTTTCTTTTCACGGTTTGTCTTGGATGAATGAGATTTTCCCAACCAGCAATAAATAGTGGGGTTTTCTGATTCTTGGATTAGTACAAACTATACGTTTTCTTGTTTTACACTTCTTGTCTGCTTAACAGGAGACGAGTGAGTTATCAGTGTAAACGAGTAAATTCTATTTGTATCGACTTAACAAACACCCGGATGAATTTTGTGTCCTTTTGCATAGTTACGCAGAGTATTTTTGCACCGAGAAAGTAAAAGCTTAAGAGTTAAAACAGTCAAATCATCTTTACATTTTGGTGTAGTTTTGTTTTGATGTTTGGGGCTGGTTGATTGATTTATTTCAAACACGTAACTTCCTTTGTTATATCTGGTTATTAGGATTGGTAAGAAGTTTTTCTTTTTTGCCCCAGATGTATTTCAGTATGTTTCTTGTTCCTTGATTGTCGTCAAATATCTGGCTGCCCTTCTAATTACTGAATAGTGACATTCCAATATATGTGTCGAAAACATTTACAGAATCTGTTTCCAAAGAAATGCCAAGTCATAACCTGACGCCTGATAAAAGATGCATAGCGGGTTGCATATCTCAGGCAGAAATTTTGTTTGCTTCTTTTAAGTAGAAACCCCCCGAGAAAATGGGCATGCTAGTGGCTTCCAAAATATGGTTTGATATGTATAGATCCTTATGCTAAATGAAATAGTTAAGTTTTTGGAGAAATTCACGTACTGTTGGCTGTTTAAGTCGTAGTTGGCTGGGACTGGGATGTGTTGAATAATTTGGAAGCTTAGTTCTGTGAAAGAAAAGGTTTTATTTGTAATCTGGTAAAGATAATACTGTAACATGCATTATCATACAGTGGTTGTCTTGATTCTGGAATTTGTTTAGACTGCTATATGTTTATAATTTTTCATTACATTGAACAGATGGTGTACATTTCTTATATTTTACAAACAAAGTTTGTCAATCTATGCGATATTTTAAAAGCCATATATGACTGCACTAGTTTATTAGTATGATGAGTTGAAGTTGGATGATATTATTGAATTTGCCGTTATGGCTTGTGATTACTATGCAGGTTGAGTATGATCCAGAGCTGATTAGCTTTAGGGAACTCCTGGATGCCTTTTGGTCAAGTCATGATCCTAGGCAAGTGTATGGGCAAGGTCCTGATGTGGGTAATCAGTACAGGTAGGAGGAGTACTAATGCCAACAGCAATTTCTTGTGATCTTCCACTATGTCCGGCCTCATGCTGAGTGTTATGTACTGAATTATACCTATATTCTGGCAGATCTATTATTTTTGTTAATGGAACTGAAGAATCAAGAATGGCTTCGGTCAGCAAAGAACAGGAACAAACCAGGTCAAGAAGCAGCATTGTGACCACTCAAATTCTTCAACTTGGAACATTTTACACTGCAGAGCCAGAGCACCAGGTACCATTTCCAAAATAATTTGTATTTGCAATTGATGTTTGAGAACACTAATTTGAAATAGATGGAAATGGCATTAAATCACACCAGATTACAGATATTACGGCAATTTCTTGCTTTCCCTCCCAGTGTTGAAATACTTATATGCAGATTATCTCTTTCCACAAACCTACCAAAGGCATGGCCTAACAGTCCCCTCTAGATTACCACACCTATACAAATGAAAATACATAATTGTTTGCACTTTGCAACAAAAACTATGAGTAACACACGGTAGTTATTAAAACAGCTGTTATTATTAAAACTAAGTCCTATATTTCCTAGAAATTAGAATGGACCTTCCAAATAATTGCCTCTCTGTGGGTAGTCTGATGCCTTTTCAATGTTTCTAAGAAAAGCATTTTCTGCTATGTTGTTGCATGAATGTCATCAGTACAAATACAATGATTTTTTTTTTTAAAAAATAGAATAAGATGTGGATAGAAAAATTTGTATTGAATAAAAATATTATATTTGTATCTATATAAAGCTGATAAAATTAAATATATCCACTTGTAATCACTGACTAATCAGTATCCAGTGTGTTGTCTAATGTGATGGTAAGGATGAAAATCTGCTATTGTGTGATGGAAAGATTGTAACGTGTGAATATGCTTCTACATAATTAGTGAGAGTGAGACTTCAATCTGTGTTGGTTTTTTTGAGTAACCGTCTGAGTATCCACTCACAAAATACGGATGGAGCCATTTTGTGAGTTTTGATACTGGATATAGATATGATATGAATAATCACAAATATTGAACATATGTGCATTATACTGACTACTGAGGGCAGATGTAGGTGGATTTCACAACTCAGTTGATTTATCATTTTGGAGAATTAAACCACTTGGTTGTCTTGTTCCTATGAATGATTGAGAGGAAATTAGCCTTTTTGAGAGTCTGCAAATAGGCAAATACTCATTTTTCTTAGAAGACGTCAAGCATGAGGTCTAAATTCTACTTTGAGCTGCCTTGGTTATTTAGTTGTTTATTCTGGGCAAAAAAAAAATTGGAGATTGAGTTGGTGTCGCAGTTGGATACCCATTTGATTGACCTTTTTTTGTTGGATAGATATGTTAGTTGTTAGTGAAGAGATTCGAACTCATGATTTTTTTTCTTCTCTCATGTGAACTTTGTTATTAGACCAATTTTATAACTCCACCCGTTTGATTGACCTTGAATGGAAGGTTTATGTATTCCTGTTCCAATGCAAAAATTAAAAGGAAAACAGGTGTTGGATTGGTGTTACGATGGATGAAATGAATTTCCTAACACACCCTGTGTCCATTTTGTTGTCTTCTATTGGAAAATTTTACTTAGTACAATTTTCTTAGCAGGAGAGAACTTAAAAAGTGCCTCTAAAAGTTCCGAGTTCCAACCCATTAAATTAAATTAAATCATTATCTAACATTGCCTGTTTTGTTCTTAATATGCAGAAATTTGAACTCAAGCAAAATAACATCCTTCTTCAGTTAATTGGGAACCTTCCTGCAGAGGAGCTTGAGAGGTCTAGCCTGGCAACGAAATTGAATGGATATGTGGCAGAGCTTTGCCCGCCAAATATCCAAAAGCGTATTGATTCCAAGATCAATGATATTATTAAAAAGGGTTGGCCCATTTTGAGGGATTTATAGTTGGTCTCGTGGGAAGTTGCTCAGATTGTCAACAAGTCATTCTTTTCAACTAACTTGCTTCTCCTCAGTTCCCATATAGGTTTTGTTCAATAGCTTGTACCAGTTGCAGGGCTTGAAATATAAAAAAGAGGAGCAACCACATGATGCTCGCCGATTAAACCATTGTGTTGTAATTATTGTACTTGTAAAATCTTAGTCTACTTCACCCTTAAAAAGAACTTTGTATTTTTTGTTCACTTACATTTCCCTTATTTTTATGAGGACGAGAGAGAAACTAGTAATTCCAGCTTGGTATTCATCAGGCGGAAGATGAACCGATTATGTTCCTGGGTGTGCAAGAATATTCTTATTTTTTATAAGCTTAGATTATTTCTTGCGCCTCTTGCTTAGAATTATAATATTTTTAGAGATTTTACTTTCATAAATACTTCTCATTATTTTTTAGCAAGGAATCAATAGTAATAGAACCACATGTTGACATTTCATGTAGTATGGATCCACTGAATTTTCTTTTCTTTTTTTCCTTTCACTCTGTCCCTTTTTCTTTCTCACTGTCTAGGGCTTTTTGACCAACATTGGGTAATTTGACCCAAAATTTATGAAAATGGGTAGTTATGCCAAAAATTATGAAAATGGTGTAATTTGATTGTCAATAATGTCATTTCATTTGACATGACCAACATGGAATTATTTGCCACTAAGTAGAACATGTCAAAGCTAAAACTTGTTGTCCTAACGAGTCAAGCTCATCATTATTATCAATCATTTCCTCTGCGTCCCGTTGGATTTTTCATCTTCTGACCCTGCACTCCACCTCCACGTCTAGCTTGTGTTCCCCTTCATTTTCACCTTCCTCGCAAGTTCTTCATTTTTTCAACCTATTCTTATAAAGTTAAATTATAAAGTTCATTGTGATTTTCTTTTTCTTTTATATTAATTTTCATTGAATGAGTTTAGAGTTTTTGCATATCTGCCTTGTTAGATGATTATGTTTAGATTGTTCTTTCTCTTTAAATAATTTGAACTAAACATGTTACATAAAAACAAGGTTTGAACTATGGTTATTTCGTGAGAATCTTTAGTTTTGTGAGAAATTATGCACAAATATGGCCGCCATTACGGTCATGGTGAGCTCTAAAACCTTCAAGTTGCAGACCCTTTTCTTAAGACCTGTTAAGAAAAGGTTGGTAAAAATTTAAAGTGCATACAGACTGCAAATTAGTGTGTTATACTACCTAAAGACATGAAAAAACATTCAATCACTTATGAATTCTCCTTTCCATGTATTAGTTTGTAATCCACACATTTCGCATGGCTAAAGTGTGTCTGTCCCATAAGAGTGTGCTCAACTTCATATTTTTAGTGAATGCCAAACTAGTATTCGTGTTTCTCATTAACAACAACACAATGTCAAAATAGACATTATCCTTAATGTAATTATCTTTTAAAAATCATGACCCATAATAACCTCTTGATCCTTAATTCCTTATCACTTGATTTTTAACTCCTCTTTCATTAATTATCGCTATAGTGGTCACACCAAAAGGTTATCACTTATGAATTCTCCTTTCCATGTATTAGTTTGTAATCTTCACATTCTCCATGGCTAAAGTGCGTCTGTCCCATAATAATGCGCTCAACTTCATATATTCAATGAATGCCAAAATAGTATTCGTGTTTCTTGTTGACAGCAGCACAAAGCCAAAATAGACATTGGCCTCTTGATCCTTCATTCCTTATCACTTGATTTGTAACTCCTATTTCATTAATTATTGCTATAGTGGTCACGTCACACCAAAAGGTCGAGCATTACCTTCAGGCACAAATTTCCTATTAGAAACACATCAATTTGTGGAAATTGGGTATGTTTCTTATACTTTTATGACATGTTTAGGAATAACCAATTAATTAAATTGTAATGGACATAATAACATAATTTAATAAGATAGACATGAACCAAAAACTAGAGAAGACAACTGACTCATAAAGTCCAAGCTCATGCACACGAGACTTCCCTTTCTTATTGGTTTCTTTATCAAGTATTGTTCACTTGTTTCAATATAAATCCTTCTCAGGTAGCTCATCTAAACAACGTGGGACTTTGACTTTTGTAACAAATTTTCCATTATATTTCTTCCAAATACTTCAAAGGATCATGATTTTTGTTCATAAACACAAATTGAAAAACAAATCTGTGATTTTTTTATGAGTTAATACTCATTTTGGTTTCTAAAAGTTTCAAATAAATTGGGTTTTTGGCCAACAGAGGGTAAAAAACTGAAGAAAAATTATCGATTTGGGGTGGTTAATCTAAATATCACCAAAATTGTATAGTTTGACTGTTCAACAGCCAAATATGTTATTTCGTTTGATATATTTGAGCGAAATAGGTGATCTGGAACAAATACGCCAAACCAATTGGCGTATTTGAACTGTACAGTAATTTTTCCACCTCTCGTGGTAGTTGTGAAAAGGGAAACAACAAGAACCAAGAATCTCAAATAGGTCTACCATAAATTTTTCTGATAATTCTGTTATGTGACATTTGGATGGTTTGAGATTTCCTCCTCTTATGCAGGCAAACATGCCTTCCTCTTCCAAAAGGGTGAAGCACAATGGCATAGCAGGGAAGAACAAAAAATAGATAGAGAATATGATGTGGTTGTAGTTTCATTTGATGGTGGTTACATTTCTGACTTCGAATTTGATTATTCTGATTAGTTTATTGGCTAGTTGGAACCGTATGGAACTGAGTTTTCAAGTGACGATGATGGGACCATGAAACAGATAATAGTTTTGTTGTGGTCATTCCCTATTATGGATGCAATTATGGTGTGATGGAAGAGGAATTACTAAAAGCAACTTATTTAATACCTTCGAATAGTAGTTATTCAGATAGTAAGAGCTTTTGTTAACATCTATTTGAGTTTGTTTTCAGTGTTGTTGTCAAATGATGTTTTAAACATTATGTTCTATTCAAGGGATCATTAAAATTAGTTCAATTAAGTTTTACTGTGCAGTCCAAATACGCCAAATGATTTGGTGTATTTGGTTCAAATATACAAATTGATTTGACTTATTTATTTTAGGTCACGTGTTTCACTCAAATACACTAAACGAAATGATGTATATGATCATTGAACTGTCAAACTACATCATTTTAGTAATATTTGGGTTGATCATCCCAAATCAGTAATTTTTCTTTTTTTTTTTTTACCCTCTGTTGGCAAAAAAGTTCAAATAAATAAGTGTTATGATTTTGTCATTGTAATAAGTATCAGCAACTATAGTTCTATAGTTTTTGGGAACAAATGAGTGTTATTCATTTTCGAACATAAGCAATAGCAGTTCAATAACTCCCTATAACTCCACAACATCCAACACGATATACTAGTGAAACGTAATAAAAAATATCGAAACAATTTTCCATATCTCTGGATATTACAGAACAAGTTGAGCGGAGCACCTCTTTTTCCTTCAATTTAACTAGAGTTGGTAATCGACCCGTATACAGAGCCTTCAATAGGAGTTCTTACTTTTAGTGGAACCTTCTAAGTCCATAGAATATTTCAATTTGCAACATGATTCTCTTGACGATAACCAAAATTAATATTCCTTATAGATGTTATTAGAAAAATTTACAGTATATATATACCTTGATTATGAACCAAAATTAGCATAGCTTCTATCACTCATTCCGAAAAAGGTGCTGGTACGATAATCGCAGCATCATGAGATTGCATCATTTCTTCTACTAACATTTCATCCCAAGTCTTTGTGCACGGTACGTACCATAAGTTCCTACACTGTCATATCAACTGGACCTGAAAAGGTACGGT
Organism: Psophocarpus tetragonolobus; assembly: GCA_037954015.1. Classification (NCBI taxonomy): domain Eukaryota; kingdom Viridiplantae; phylum Streptophyta; class Magnoliopsida; order Fabales; family Fabaceae; genus Psophocarpus; species Psophocarpus tetragonolobus. The sequence goes on along the minus strand of JAYMYS010000033.1, from coordinate 581,851 downwards.
TCCAACTCTCATGCTGCATAGTGCATACTTCCTTCGTCACAAATGCCACGGATCCTTCCAAACTCGTACCTAAGAGTACGGCCGTTAAAAATGGAAACAAACCACAAAATTATAAGTAGTAAAAAATTGCTTTAAAATAATTTGTTTTTTTAATTTTCAAACTATGTGATATCATTCACTTTATTGATTGAAATGTTTAAATTACATCAAATCAAATTAAACTAAACTGATTGTTTATCTTAGTTATTTTATCAAATTTTTAAAAAAACATATCTAATTATTTATTATTTTTTAAGTTTATAAGATTTTACTTAATTTTTAGTTAATATATATTAGTTGATGAATAAATATTTTAATAAAATTATTTTATTTAATTTTATTTGATACAATTTGACAATCATCACTAAAATATAATGTTTAGATAAATTGATTATTTATACTTTACTTTAATGACTATTATTTTTATATAATTTTGTTGAGAATAGACAAACTTTCATATAATTTTAGAAATAATTTTTTTTAATGTATTTTTTAACATTTAATGATATAAATTTTAATTGTAAAATCAAATTAATTTTATTTATTTTGATTTGAATTTTATAGTTAATCTACATCGAATCAAACTGATCATATTTATTTTTTTAGTTTAATTCACATTAATTATAAATTCAAAATCACACTAAACCGTGTCCGAACACTCTTAACTAAGAGCCATCACTAATATGCCATCTATATATGTTGAATAATATTATTAATATTTTAAAAGTATGATTTTATTTATTTATAATTATTAGTTTAGTTCTAAGATAATCTTTTATTAGAATAACATTAGTTTTGACCTAAGAAGAACGTGGAAAGCTGGAACGTGAGCTTCGAAACTGCCCACTGTCCACAACTTTCGGTTTAATTTTATTATATTATTTTTAATTAATGGTGAAAGATATTTTAATTTTGACTAAGTATTATAACTTCCCCGGCTAGGATTCTCTCTCTCTTCCTTTAACAATAATTTTGTTGGAGTGATAAATTTGAAATAATAGCCCCACGTAGGTTGTTAATATTTTTGGTTAAACGTTACAATTGTTTTAACGTAACTTTGGAAGTCTCTTTTATAAATTCTACAATAGGGTGTATTCCTATACACTTACAATTTATCAAAACATTTGCTTCCATTGTTTTGCAACCTTAATTACGGTTGAGAAGAGTCTGTTAAATCTTGGAGAATTTTTGTGTCATACAAATAAATGATTAAGGACGGTATGTATAATACATATTTAAGACTAATTATTTTATTTTTTTTATTGACATTTTTGTTCAATTTTTATAACAATCTTAAGGATTTATTATGAGCACCAACACTAAGTATGACGATTCTTATCAACAAAATGCTAACCAACCTCCTTCAATCGTGAATACATCACAAATTATGTATGTTAAGCCATTTTTTGGAATTTTTAAGATTGAGGTGTTTGGTGGTCAGATTTTTTGAAGGTGACAAGAATTAGTTCAATCTATCCTATGGTGTTGCACTTGCACTCATTGAACAAAAGCCATCTTCTACCAACCCAAAAGAGACGGAACAATGGACTCATGCAAATAAGGTATGTAGTCACACTATTATTAGTACGTTATTAATAATCTATTTGATGTCTACTGCTAATACATGGATGCTAAGGATATTTGGGAGTCAATAATGACAAAGTATACTATCGATGATGCTGGGAAGCAAAAATTTTTTATTGATAATTATTACAAGTGGAGATGAAAGAAGACACGGATATCAAGACACAAATCAATGAGTACCACAAATTGTTTGAAGACTTGAAAGCTGAAAATATCAACCTGCCAAATGAATTTGTCGTTGAACTACTCATAGAGAAGCTGCCAAAGTCATGGAAAGATTACAAGCAACAACTCAAGCACAAACAAAACAATTATCACTTGCTGATCTGATCACTCATGTTATCATTGAAGAAATTAATAGGAAGAGACAAAAATTGCAAAAGCAAAGTCCATGACTTCTCAAGCAAATTTGGTTCAGAATAAGTCACAAAAAAAGGTACAATAACAAAAATCCTTCTGATCAATTCCCTAAAGTTACTAATCCCAATTTAAAAAAGAAAGGAAGTTGCTTTGTTTATAGAAGGCTAAATTATCACTGGTGCCCCTCTATTTAGGGGGTAACTCACTCTGATGAACATTGACTTATGTAATTAAGTGACATGACATGATTATATTATAATTAAAAGTTAATTAAAGTTTAATTAATTATTTAGAAATGTTAATTTTAAAAATATAAAAAACATGTACTATGGCAAGAATCAAACTCAGGTTCTGGGAAAGGAAAGCTAGAGCCAATCCACTAGACCAAAGCAATTCAAATGTATTTAAATTAATAATGTTATTTTAAAAATATAGAAAAGTTGAGCAAGGTTATAATTGAACCCAAGTCTATAAGTTTAATTGTTAAAGTCATACCACTAGATCAAAAGCCAATATTAGTTTTTTTGTGAGATTTATATTTAATTAAACTAATCATGTGACAACATTAATTTTATATTAAAATTGGACAAAGTAAGATTTGAACTTAGGACTTGTGAGAGTTGTAAGATGATACCACTAGATAGTAAGCCAATTTTGCTTTTATTATCTCTTTTCCTTTGTTTTGTTTTACTATTCTTGGTCATTTATGTTGTAAATTTTTTAAATAAAGAAAATTTTTTAAATTATGAAAACTACTTAGCTTGATTTTATGTTAAATCTATTTGAATAAGTTTATTTTTTTAATTTTTAATTTTATATTTAAGTTTTAGTTGTTACTTTAATTTATAGTTTTTAACTTTTAATTTAAATTTTAATTTCTACCTTTTATTTTTAATTATATTTTATATTTTATTTGTATATTTTAATTTTAAATCTATTGTAGGTCATTTTATGTTATATATTTTATTTGTGATTTTGAAACTAAAATTAACAATTAAAAGATGAAATTAAAATTTAAGGGTTAACAACTAAAACTAAAATTTAGTTACATTAACAACAATATAAAATTTAAAATCTAATTAAAAATAAAGACATAAATTAAAATTGAGAATTAAAATTTAAAATTAAAATTTCTCCATTTAAAAAATTTGTAAATTTAAATATATTTTTAAAATTAATCTTGCCACGATTAGTTTAATTAAATTTGAATCTCACAAAAAAATTAATATTGGTTTTCAGTCTTCTGGTATGACTTTAGTATTTAAACTTCTAGACTTGGGTTCAATTCTAGCCTTTCTCAAATTTTCTATATTTTTAAAATTAACATTGCTATTGATTAGTTTAAATACATTGAAATTGCAAAATAAAATGGACTCTTAACTTTGGTCTAGTGGATTGACTTTAATTTTTGTTCCTTCAAGACTTGGGTTTAATTCCTGCCATGGTACATATTTTTAAAATTAACAGTCAATTTCCTAAATTTGACAGAAGGATAAAAATTAAAATTTTGAAAAAGTTGGAGGGCAAAAGGTGCACTTCAATGCAGACATAGAGTGAAGAATAACAATCCTCCTAAGCCAAAGGAAAATTTGGTGTAGACTCTTGTGCTACCACACATATTTGTGAACAAAGATGCCTTTACCTCCTACAGTACTGTGGGGGATGGAGAAGAACTTATGTATCTTGGAGATTCTCAAACTGCTTAAGGTCTAAGAAAAGGGAAAGTTCTTCTCAAGCTCACATTTGGAAAGACCTTGACATTGAATTATGTACTGCATGTGCTCAATATTAGGGAAAATTTGATTTCTGTTTTTTTGTTGGGAAAAGTTGGGGTTAAAATGTCATTTGAATCTCATAAGATTGTAATGACAAAAAATAATATTTTTGTGGAAAAGGGACATTGTGATCAAGGACTTTTTGTTCTTAATGTTTCTGAAATCGTTAATAAATTTCATCTTCTTATGTTTACTTGGTTGACTCTATTAATATATGACACGCTAGATTGGGACATGTTAATATGTCTTACAGTAAGAAAATGAGATATCTTGGTTTGATTTCCACAACTAGTGATGTATGCTTAAATAAGTGTGATATTTGTATTGAGGCTAAATTAACAAAATATCTTGTCCTCCCGTACTTCAACGACAAACTGAATTGCTTAATTTAATTCATACCAATTTAGTGGATTTAAAAAGTACCATCACTAGAGGTAGTAAAAAATATTTTGTAACTTTTATAGATGATTTTTCTAGATACACCAAAGTTTATTTAATTAGAAATTTCAATCTTCAAAATGTTTCTTTCTTATAAAGCAGAAGTAGAAAATCAATTAAATAAGAAAATTAAGAGAATTAGATTCATTAGAAGAGGTGAATAATTTTATTCAATGAGTTTTGTGAAAAAGAAGGTATAATACATGAAGTAACTCTCTCTCATTCACTAGAATCTAATAGAGTAGCTAAGATAAAAAATAGGATATTAAAAGAAATTAGAAATGCATTACTTGTTAGTTTTAATGTTCGTGACAACCTATGGGGAAAATCTCTATTATCTTCTTGTTTCCTACAAAATAAGATACCTCATAAGAAAACTGGAAAAACACCCTATGAATTGTGAAAAGGTTATAAGTGTAACTTGAAATATTTAAAAGTGTAGGGGTGTCTTGCTAAGGTGATGCTTCCTGAACCTAAGAAAAGAAAACTAGGAACCAAAACCTCTTATTGCATGTTTATTGGATATGCTGAACATAGTACTACATATAAGTTTCTTGTTTTGAAAAGTGATGTGCTTGATCATAATATTATAGTGGAAAATGAAAATGCTGAATTTTTAGAACATATATTTCCTTTGAAATATGAGAATAATTCTTTATAGAATCTTTCTTTTGAGAATAATCGTGAAAATTCATATCAGGAATTGTGAAAGAGTAAAAGACCAAGAAAAGAGACATCCTTTGGAAATGATTTTTATACTTATTGAAAACGAGCCTGTGTGTTTTTTCTAAAGTGATTTCTTTTTTTAAAGCTATATTTTGGAAGGAAGCTATTAAATCTGAAATCGATTCTATTTCAAAATGTAATACTTGGATTATGGTTAATTTACCCATTGGAGCAAAACCTATTGACTGCAAATGGATTTTCAAAATAAAATATAATCCCGATGAGTCTATCGAGAAATACAACACTAGACTACTAGCAAAAGGTTTTACTCAAAAACAAATATTGATTACTTTTTTTATACCTTTGCTCTAGTAACTAGAATTTCTTCAATTCATATTTTCAAAACTCTAGCTTCCATTTACAAACTTGTTATTCATAAAATGAATGTGAAAACAACTTTCTTAAATGGTGATTTGGAAGAAAAAAATTATAGGAAGTAGCCTGAAGGATGTGTTATTCTTGGTCAAGAAAATAAAGTGTGCAAACTTCTCAAATCCTTATATGGTTTAAACAGACACTAAAGCAATCATATGAAAAGTTTAATCAAATTTTGGATTAATGATGGTTTCACTTCTGTAGAAGTAGATAAATGTGTGTACACCTAAGTTGGTGGATAATGAATGTGTTATTATTTGCTTGTATGTGGATGACATGCTTATCTTTAGTTCTTATACTGAGATAGTGATTAGAACAAAATCATTTCTTTCATCAAAATTTGATATGAAAGACATGGGTGAAGCAAGTGTGATATTAGGCGTTAAAATCATAAGGAAGGGAGATAATATAATGTTATCCTAAGAACACTATGTTGAGAAACTTCTTAAGAAGTTTAGTCATTTTGACTCAAAACTGGTGAGTAGCCCTTATGATTCTAACTCTCACTTAAAGAAGAATTTAGGTAATCTTGTAGCACAAACAAAGTATGCCCAAATTATTGAGAGTTTATTACATTTGATGAATTTCTCTCGACTTGATACAACATATGTTATGGGTAGCTGAATAGACATACAAAAAATCTTAGTCAGGATCATTGGGTTGCATTGTTAGACTCATGTGATATTTGAGAGGTACTATGAACTATGGTATCATTTATAGTTGATTTCCGTTGTATTGGAAGGATAAAGTGATGATAATTAGATCTCTAATTCAGATGAGACACTCCATTAGTGGTTATGTATTTACATTTGGTGGTGGTGTGATTACTTGGAGACCAACCAAACAAACTATAATTGCTAGATCCACAATGGAATCAAAGTTTGTGGCTTTAAAGTTGGCTGATAGTGAAACTTAGTAGTTGAAAAACTTCTTAACAAATGTTTCTTTAGGAATTAAACCAACACCATTAGTGTCAATGCATTGTGATTGCTAAGCGGCAATTGTCATTGCTAAAATAAGTCTTTTAATGGAAAAAATAGACACATTTAATTGAGTCAAAATGTAGTTAAGCAACTGCTAAAGGATGGAACCATATCTATTAATTATGTGAAGTCAGAATTGAATTTGGACAACCCTCTCGCAAAACCTCTTAGGAAGAAATTAATTTATGAAACTTCGAAGGGAATGAGACCTAAGCCAATTTGAAATTAAAAATGATAGGTTGATAATAACCAACCTTTGTGATTGGAGATCCATGAATAAGGTTCATATGGGTAAAAACACGTCACTAGTTAGTTCTATTAGCACAGTTTTTGTCTCTCCCCATGATATGAGATGTGCTATTACTACATTAACAAGAGGGTAAACTTAAAAGCTTTTAATGAATTTCATATCCTTTTATGGGTGGTGTATGAATTATAGCATACACTTAATGAAATCACCTATATAAGTGTCAAGTGGGGTCATTTGTATGAGATTAGATATAATCTCTAGAACACTTGTGAATTACCATGCATACACATGACCTATTAGCAAAAAACAGCATCAACAATGAGAATTGTGAAGGTGTAATGTGATTAATAGACCGCTAATATACATCAAAATGTGTTGATTCATAGAAAGTTTACTTCACTAACCCACTTGTATATTATGTTTCTAGGTCTGATTCATAGTTCAAAAGACACTAGACTCGATGTATTTACATTCATGATAAGTTGATCCAAGAATTAAAATAAATAAAAAATTGATACTTTTAAAATATGTGGAGAATTGTTGGATAATATTATTAATATTTTAAAAGTATGATTTTATTTATTTATAATTATTAATTTAGTTCTAAGATAATCTTTCATTAGAATAACATTAGTTTTGATGTGAGAAGAACCTCAGAGTTGGAACTTGATGTGTAACTTCTTATACTGGCTAGAATGGTCTCTCTCTTCCTTTAATAATAATGTTTTTGGAGAGATGCGTTGGAAATAATAGCCCCAGATAGGTTGTTAATATTTTTGGTTAAGGATATGACAATTGATTTGACTAAAAAAGGGTGTATTTCCGTACACTTAATAACATTTGGTCACAGTTCTGCAACCTTATTAAAAAGAGTCTGTTAAATTTTAAAAAAATTTTGTATTTCACAAATATATCCTTAAACATAGTGTGTATAACATAAGTCTAAGACTAATTATTTTAATTTTTTTTGTTGGCGTTTTTGCTCAATTTTTTATAAAACTGTATCCTTCTCTAAGCCATAACCAGGTTTTTGTCCACATACTGTTACGCCAAACATTCCAAACTTGGAAGAATCTTGAAACCGTAATGAGATGAACTTCCAGCATTGTTTCCCACCACCTAATCCTTTTCGTACTTCTTCCATTTGAACCACACCAGAAGGAAGTGGAGAAGAAAATACACATGCATTATGATTCACACAAACTTTCCACTAATCGACTATTTTTTTTTTCCAAATCGGTCTTTCACATTGTTCAAAGTTGACTTCCAAGGAAACATAGATGACATTTACTTAAAAAAAAAAAAAAAAAACAACATAGATGACGTTCCTATTTATTTTTCAGTTCACAAGACAATCTTCTCTCCTAACATTATAAAGATAGTAGAAGGCCTTATTCTTGATGAATATTTCTACTGAATAAAGCTTTTAGATTTTGGCAAATTAACAATCTGATCAAAGCTTATACATTTCAACAATACTCTTCCTTGCTTGTACTTCCTTAATTAGCATTTGCTCGGGGAAAAAGAGAAAGACAATCAGCTACAAACAAGAAATGAAAAATATTGAATGCTCCCCAACAAATTTTGATTCCATTGGATTTTCCTCTATTTTCCCTCCCCTTCTTTAATCAAAACTCGTGAGTCCTCTGCATTTTAACTATGAATCAAAGAGTTCTTTTCAAGAAAAAACTATGAATCAAAAGAAGGGCATTCTTAATGAATAAGGATAGTAGAGCACCGGTGAAAGGATTTAAAAAGAGAAATTGGTTATTAAAAATAATATGAAAATGCAATTAAAATCATATCATTTGTCCTAAAAATAATTAATAATGAGTTTAATTAGTATGTACTGTCAGTGTAAAAAGTCTTACATTCACTTTCAATTACAATAATTTATTTATGATAACTTTGTTAATTTTACTGATTAATACCTTGTGATTGAATGTTAATATAACTCTCTTCAATATAAAGTAATTAAACTCATTAATAGTTTAATAAACATATGTTCATAGTGTAAGACTTATCACAACCTTCATAAAAAAAACTTATCACAAATTATCACTAAAACAATTTTTTGAGTAGTTATTGTAAAGCAAATTTACTATTTTACAAGACTATATTTTGTAAAGGCATTTTAGTTTTTTATTTTTATTGATTAAAAAACTTGTTTCACTCATAAATGAGTTTTTTTTAATATATTAAATCTTTTTCAAATGTTACTTCCAACATTAATTTTTAACTTTTATATTTATTTGTATGAGTTTAATTAATATGCACAGTCAGTTTAAAACTTTCTACACTAACATTCAATTACAACTCTTAATTTATAGTAAGTTTGTTGATTTTATCAATTAATATTTAAAAATCATATAAATTAAAATATATGATTAAATCTTAGTAAAATATTTTTTTTATATTATTAATGTATATTAATTAAACTATATTTATATTTATACCTTATTATTTATCATTTCAGTTTAATTATATGCACCAAAACTATAAAAAAGTTTTGTATTAAAGTTTAAAATTTTTTTGTTTATATTTAAAAAAATTTTAAACTAACAATACATACTAATTAAATTAATACTTTAAAATTTAAATGAACAAACCTGAATTTGAGTGCATGCTGATTAATCTGTTGAATTTTTATATATAAGTGCTACTATTTACTAAGGTGTGAGAGGGAGAGCGTGGTTGTTATCCGTACATAGATGGAGATGGTTTTGGACACAGCATTTATTTATATTTATGCTTTATGAGAAGAGAATAAAGATTATTAATTAGGAATTACTATTAAGAGCAGTAGTAAAGAAACGAATTAGATGAAGACAGGTGGTGTAGAAAGAGTTAGGGGTTGAGAATGAATACGAGGCGCACGATGAAGGGAGAACGGACGGCTGAGATGAGGAGAAGGAGCGGGGCCCTTTAAATTTGGAGCAGGCTATAAATAACGAAGCATGAAGATTGAGAGGTGTGAGGAGGAGGAGGCAGAGTGAGTGGAGCAACGGCGAAGATAGAGTCAGATCGGAAGAGGAAGAAGGCGTCGAGCACGGCGGCGGCGGCGGCGGCGGCAGATCGGTCGGAGAGAGAGAAGGAAATAAGGAAGAAGAAGGCGAAGATGTCGTCGTCATCGTCGTCGTCGAAGGGTGGCGGTGGAGAGGTTAGGGCTTCGCACATATTGATAAAGCACGAAGGTTCTAGAAGGAAGGCCTCGTGGAAGGATCCAGAAGGCCGCATCATCAGGAGCACCACCAGGGAAAGCGCCGTCTCTCAGCTCAAGGCACTCCGCGACGACATCGTTTCCGGCAAGGCCTCTTTTGAGGACATCGCTTCTCGCTTCTCCGATTGCAGCTCCGCCAAGCGCGCCGGCGATCTTGGTTAGTTTTCACCCAACATTTTTTCTTTTTATATTATAAATTAAAAGCCTCAAGCTTCTATAGCTGCTTCTGCTTCTCTTTTTGGATCCAACTATTCGTTTTATTTTACTAATCTGTGTGTTTCAATCTCGATTATATTGATTTTTTATCGGAGAATAGCACTGAAAGCACCTTCGAACCGCATCCAACTCTTGTTGTTTTATGAATTCTGTTATCATTCACCAAAGCTAGTTTGGATTTTTCTGCTCCCTTTATACTTTAAACCCCTAAAGTGAGCGAGTGTTTTATGTGAAAAAGTAAGGATGTATCAACCACCGAGTTGAAGTTAGCTAGGGTTACACGTAATATGTTGTATTCGAACTAACTGTATTTCTACCTTTACTCTCTCACGATCCTCTTTTAGAGGAACAGAATCTGCTGATGCCTCCTGATTATATTGTATTCATTTAGAGGAACAGAATCTGCTGATCTTACCTGATTTATTTTTTTTCTTATTGACAGTCACAGACTTGCATTGTTTAATAGAACATCAAACTAAACTCTCAATGACATTTTTTTTTTCTGTTTCTATTGTTACATTTGATAGTTTCATAGGAGTTAGAAGGTTGGTCTGGTAGGAAAGTAAAGAGATGAGAGAAGGTTGGTCTGGTAGTAAAGCAAAGAGATGAGAGAGGAAGAGGTGGTGGGTTTGAATCCCTCCGCTAACAAAAAACTAACACATTAACCACTAATATTTGGGTTATAACAAAAACCTTGATAGTTTCATAGGAATCCCCCATATTTCACCAAAGCTCAGGTTTTTATGTGTCTCCTCACATGCAATAAGCGCATACAAGATCATTATATTTGTGATTTATATTGTCTTTTGATGGATTTTTCTCCATATTGGAATTTTCTGGATGTATGATTTTTTTTTTTTAACTACGGTATCTAAAACGTTTAATTTAAATAAGTTAGAAAACCTGAAAAAGACTGCTACTTGATTGAGAACTGGGAAGCGCTTTATAAGTTCCAAGTTAGTGTCACAAAAATAACTTTTGATTTGATTTTGATGTAGTGGTGGTATATATTTGTTGGCCCTCTGATGTTGTGATGGCAATTAGCAATAGCTAACCTAGTAAGTGATCAAATATTGCTTGAATGTGATTAATTTATAGGACTACTATTCAATTGTCTATCAATACAATGGATCCTTCAATCTGGGTAACTGTCTTGTATGCTTTATTATCTAGTTGTGAAGTTAACATTATCCTCATAAACGCAGTACTCTGAAACAACAAACTTCTTGTACATTAATTCATTTTTACTCGCCATGTTTGGATTAGTGTCACTTAAACTTGGATCTGTCACTCTTAAACAACTAATAATTGCTTAAGTGTTACTTCCTCTGGTCTTCTCTATAAGGCATTTTGGACATAAATTATAAACCAACAAAAAATAATTATATTACTTAATTTTATTGATTTTTTTAAAAAAATTATTACAACTGTATCAATTTTACCATTACTTAATAATAATTTTTTAAAAATGCAAATATTCACAATCTTTTATTATAAGCAAATAAGAAAAGAAAAAAATTCTTTATAGAAATTGCAAATACACCCAATGATTTGAAAATATGCCAAAAAAAAAAAAAAAGAAATCACATCATTTAATTGTGATATTCTCAATGAAACAAATAAGAGTATTTTTAAGATATCTTTCACTAAAACTTGATTTCATAAATAAAAAAGAATAATTAGAAATAGAATCTCAATTAGTTGAATGGTGTTTTTAGAACAGTAACATTAAATAAGATAAATAAAGTAAAAAATTTGCTTGTATTTTAATCTAAAAGCATGACAATATTTTTTATTATGTTTTAGTCCTAGTATCTTATAAAAAGACTAACAATTCCTGTTAGAATCATGATGCAGGGAGTATTTGTGAACTCGTGATCACTCATGAAGCAATTGACAGTTGCTTATGAGTTATTTGTGAAATTTGATGTGAATCTCGCAGAACATAACGTAAGAGTTGTCCTTTAGATGAGAGTCAAACGCTCCCTTGGGCATAAAGGATTGGCCGATTGGGGATTTACATTCAGTCAGCATTTATATGTAAACATGCCATAACTTTCTTCCATCCAATTGAACTTAAATAACTTTATTGGGTGCAGGTCCTTTTGGTCGTGGCCAGATGCAGAAGCCTTTTGAAGACGCAACTTATGGTCTTAAAGTTGGTGAAGTTAGTGACATTGTGGATACTGATAGTGGAGTCCACCTTATTAAGAGAACAAAATGATGATTACACGGAGGGACATTAACAACTTTAGAAGATTTTCAGGATTCTTGCTCAGCCCAAGATCGCTTGATATCTGTTTTAGACATGGTGGAGCCATGTTTTTGGATGATATATTGTTTTCGTGACAATTAAACGTGTGGTATGGTTGTAATTTTGAAAAAACATTTATAAGGTTTGAACTCTGTTGTATTTGGTTGGGGAGCATTCTATTGCTGGTACGTGAAGTTGTAGGTTAAACCAGATAAATGTGGTTCTACAGTAATAATAGTATTTAACTCAAGATACGTCATACAGTAATAGTAAAGTGTGTTTTGAAATAATGTATTAGAGTGTTGCTAGCACTTGTCTTAATATGAAAAGATATTTTGTTATGGCTACAAACAAGATGAAACATTGGCATGAGGAACGAAATTGTTTGTTGGGGCAGGGTTTATGATGGCTTGATTTGGATTTGAAGGAGTGGGAAGAGTTGGAATGGAGAATGCATGATTGGAGATGGGAATGGTGGGAAGGAGTTGATACTGAACAAATGTAGAGTCACTAAACGTGTCGGTGGTGGTTGGATCGAGATGTTGTTGCCACAAGCCAAGAACTTACATAAATAGATAGAAAAAGAGGTGCAAATGCAATGTGCTTATAGTGAAGATTAAGTATTCTATACACATTGAAAGCCTCTGGAGCATCTAAGAGACATACCAAACTTGGCTGGACTTAAGCAAGTGAGTTGTTTTGTTGGGTTGTAGAAAGTCTTGGAAAGGGGTGAGTTTAACTTGATTTAATAAGATGTTATTTTATTAAATTAAAAATTTATCCTTCTTGAATTAATCTAATTAAGTCTAATAAGATATATTTTATCTAAGCAATTTTGGTGATATCTTATTACATTAGTTAAAAATTGGATGAGCTTTTAAATTGATTAGACTATCATCTGAATTTTTTTTAATTAATAAAAAAAATTATTTTTAATTTATTAGATAATAATATTTTATTAATTTTTTTATAGGCTAAATGTTAGTTATTAATTTGTTGATTTTTGTTAGTGAAAAGATTCAAACTTACAACTTCTTCCTTCCTAATCTCTCTACTTAGATAATTAGATAAATTATTTAATTAAAATAATTTAATTTTTAAATAATATCATATGCAGATGTCTTCCTTCCTAATCTCTCTACTTAGATAATTAGATAAATTATTTAATTTAATTTTTAAATAATATTATATGCAGATGTCTGAAGTTTTAAACAAATGACATTAAATTAAAAATTGTGTTGAAAATTAGCACCAAAAGAGAATAGGATTTTATTTACTTTTTAAACAAACAACCCAATCTTTTCTCTGGTAGACAAGGTTGCCTTAAGAAAATAAGAACAAGACTAACACAAGTACACAATACAATATTCACAACAATACAGTGAACACACCAATCTATGACAAATTATTGTTGTGATTAAAACCAAAGAAACGTTTAGAATAGAGGGGGAAAATAGATTGAAAAGCATGTGTGCAAAGGAAGGTGATTGAGAGAAAGGGAGAAAGAGATCACACAAAGTTTAGGTGATTCACTCTTTACAATGGGCTGCATTCACAAGAGGAGCAAAATGAGTATATTGAATGAAAATTTAGTTATTACAAGATACTATATACTCACTTCAAATTAGATTTATTTAGGAATTATTCTTAAGATTTATTTTTATGCAAATTTTACCTTTATTTTTCCATTTTTCATTGTTCACAAATCGGTTTTTATGCTATACATGTGAGGTGTTGTAGCAGTATTCCAGCATCCAACAATTAGATTCAGAGTGCACAATGCTAGCTAAAGTGTGACTTAAGCCCCAAGTTTGTTAGCGTCCAACACTAGTGGTTAATTGACACATAAGTTTCTTTAGCGTCGAATGGTCAATTTGTCACCGTTGGGTTGTGGTGTTTTGAGATGGTTGACTATATAAAAGCGCTTTTTGTCTAGAAAAAGGGTGATACACTTGGATGACTGAGGGATACATTCTAGAGCCACTTCTTCGTCCACTCTCCATCTTAATCCTCCATTTTTGTAATTTCATCCATCTTCGTAGTTAGTTAGGCTTGTCATTGGTTTGGGTTTGATATAGTTACACCTGAACTCTGGTGTATATTTTGTTATTTTAATCAAAGTTGGTTGGGGTTTGATATAGTTAAACCTAAACTATGGTTGGTGTTCTTCTAACCCTACACTTATTTTTTTATCTTTCATGGAATTTACTTGTTGATGAATTTGGGAGAGGATACTTGCTTGTTATATGAGAAGAATTCCCAATGGGATTTATTACTAGGAATAGAGTCAAACCCATTAGCCATCTTAAGCTTTTTTTCTTAATGCAAGTTATTTGACTTTAGATTATGCAAGGATTTGAATCTCAAATAGTTTAGTCTCTTGCTTGCAAGGAATGAGGTTAAATGTACTTTTATGGGAGATGAAAACAATAATAGTAAACGAGGATTTTGAGTTCATTTATTCATTTGAATGATGGTTTAGTAAAATTAAGACCCAACCAAATATCTATTTGTTTTCTTTTCTTATGTTTTTATTTACTTTTTGTTTCAGTAGTTGTTAGTATAAATTTCCTTCCTTTCATCTTTATTACAAGTAAAAAACATTGAAATTTTAGTAGTATCATCTAAGTCCCTATAGGATCAACCTGATATCTATCAGATACTACATATGACTAATGCATTTGCCAAGAGTAGTGTAGAAAACTTAGCTCAACAAGTTTTAGCACTCAACATATCTTAGAATCATCATCCACCTTGTTATGGTAAACACAACAATCATAGGAACTTCTTTTGAAATCTTGACTGATGGTGAAGTTGTCAATCTTTTATACCATTGCCTTGGGGATTGTTTCAAACCACATAAGGACCTATGAAGTTGGCATACATAATCATCTTTTCCTTAAACTATGAAACCTCCAAGTTGTTTCATAAGTATATCTTCCTATAACCTTCCTCTAACCCTAAAGCAAGTAAAACTCTAATAGATGTATGCTTAACAATTGGTGAGAAGATTTTATTACAATCTACTCCTTTTTTCTAGTTGAAACCCTTGGCAACTAACCATGCCTTGTATCTCACCCTTTTGGTTTTTGAAATTCCACACTTCTTAAATATCCATTTGCAACCAACCACGTGTCTTCCCTTAGGTAGCTTGATGAGCCTCCATGTTTGATTATTCTGCAGTGATCCCATTTCCTCTGTCATGGCTAAGATCCATTTCTACGAATCTGTGGTTGATTACTTCTTTATCGGTAGTAGGTTTATTGGACTCAATTTCTTCAGTTGTGTGCAGAGCATAAGCAGTTATATCTCTCAGGAGGTTTCTTCTTTCTTAGTGTCTCAAGTTATCTTTAGATTCCGATTTAGTGTGATCAGTGATATCATCCTAATATGGAATATTAGTGTTGATGACTTCAAGTTGACCTTAATCTTAAGATGATTTTAATGCCTTGTTTGACATTCCCTTTTCTTCTTATTTGTTTGTGCTAACTTCATTCTCCACTTGTGTTGAACTTTTGCTTTCTTTGCTTGAAATTGAAACATCCAATCTCAGGTGAAACAAGTGTGATCATCAAATATGACATTTACTAAGAATTACTTTCTTTTCAAAGGTGACCAAATCCTATACCTTTTCACCTCATCACCATATCCCACAAACAATCCTTTCTTAGATCTAGGAACTAACTAGTATGCATTGTAGCCAAAAATTTTAAGAATAAAGTAGTTTGCAAGTTTGTTAGATCATACCTCTATTGGAGTTTTGAATCCTATGGTAATTGATGGTGATTTGTTTATTAGGAAACATGATGCGTTGATAACTTCACCCCAGAAATTTATGTTCACACTAACATTGGACAACAGGCATCTTACTCTTTCCAGTAGGGTTCTATTCATTCTTTCAGCTATCCCATTCTGTTTAGGAGTATTCCTAACAATATATTATCTAGAAATACCTTCCTCTTTCCAGAATTTATTGAATTCAGTAGAGCAAAACTCTAATCCATTGTTGTTCTAAGTCTCTTCATTTTCTTTCCACTTTAATTTTCCATAAAACCTTCCAATCCTTGAATTACTTGAAAGCTTGATTCTTATGACTCATGATGTATATCCATGTCATTCCGGAGTAATCATCAATTATGGATAGGAAGTATCTTACATCTCTAAGGGAAAACACTCTAGAAGGTCCCTAGCAATCAGAATGGATATAATCCAGTGTACCCTTGGTGGTGTGAGTTGTTTTACAAAATTTGATCCTATGTTGTTTGCCATAGACATAGTGCTCACAAAATCTTAGTTTTTGTAGTTCTTGATCACTAAGCAGCTTTTGTTTGTTTAGAATAATCAAACATTTCTCACTCATGTGGCCAAGCCTTATGTTTCAGAGATAAGTCAAGTTTGGGACACTTTTATTAGATTTAGAGGCAACAAATGCCAATTCAGAACCAACACAAGTTGAGCCTTGAAGCATGTAGAGATTCCCTTTCTTAACGCCTTTTATGACAACAATTGATCCTTTCTTGATCTCATTACACCCTTTTTTTCAGAATTGCATCTAAATCCCTTTCCATACAAGACGCCAACAAAGATCAAATTCTTTTTCTGGTCTAGAACATGTCTAACTTCAATCAATTTTCTCACCACTTCATTGTGCATCATTAAGTGGATTGTACCAATTCTTGTCGTTTTGCATAGGACATAATTTTCCATGTAGACATTTTCACCATGCTTTTCTTTATATTTATGAAACCAACTTTTGTTGGAACACATATTAAAAGAGCAACTCGAGTCAAGAATCCACTAATCTGCAGATTGTTGATGATGATCAACAATAAAGAGCACAAGCTCATTTTCTGATGATGATTCCTCTTTGACCATTGCTCCACATGGTTTGTTGCCCTTCTTCTCATGAAAATCTTTCTTCCAATGCCCTGGTTCCTTATAGTAGTTGCAGATGCCTCAAGGATTGACATTGGTCTTCTTCTTTCCCTTGTCTTTTTTCTTTTTACCATTGTTGGTAGCATAGGAGACAACAAGCCCTTAACCACTTCTTTCTTCTGCATTTCCATAAGCCTTGAAACTAAGTTTCCTTGAATATAGATTGGATTTAACCTGCTTCTTAGTAATGCATTCCTTGCCAACACTTAGGGAGCTTACAAAAACTCTCATAGAACAGTGATAAAGATGCCAACATAATTCAAGATAGAGTTCAATTCATTTGTGTTCTTTAAGAGACTACCTTCTTTCATGTGAAGATCGAACAAGTATTTATTTATTTATTTATTATTCTTTGTATAAAAAGTTATATAAATTAACCAATAATATTATAAAATTTTCCACTACTATTTTAACTATATGTGTCGGTATTATGAACATTCTTATCTTTCGTCTTCTTTTTCAATTTATATGAAATACTTGCATGGTTTATTTTTGTCTTCCTACAAAACAGATCATTTTAATCGTTCACATGATAATTCCGCTGCAACATTTCGGAGGTTGTAGGATTTCTTCATGCGCTCTCCAATATTATTTGTATATTAAATATGTACCTCAAATTTTATTCGTTATTGCTAGTTATATATGACCAATTAATGATTACATTTATTTTTCAAGTCCGTAAAATTAATCTTTTTTTATAAATATTTACAATATTAATGTAATAAAACTAGCCATAAATATATACTATTATTATTTCAATTTATCATTCAAAAAATTTTTTCCGTCATATAGTACCTATCCATGTAGATATCCATTAAGAATATATCTTGAAACTTTGTCAATATTTGGGCTTACTACAATTTATGTTAAAAAAGATATATTTTGTTATACATATTAAAATAGAATTATCCTGTAATCCTATCTACATAGGTATAGTTTTTTGTTTTGGTGTTGGAAACTACACAAACCGAAACATAGATAAGATATTATAGGATGATTTCTATTTATGTATATCCTTTTTAAGTTAATGGCTATTGAGATGTCTCTTGGTTATTATCTAAATAACTTTAACCTCTGTTGAAGTTCATTTTTTCTTTCTGCATTTTTATGCTTTTATATCATCTTTGCATCACTGGTGCTTCTAATATATTTCTAAATTGCTTACAATATATATATATATATTTGTAAATATCTAATGATATTTACTATAAAAATAGTTTGAACATAGTTTAAAAATACTTTAACAATAATTCATAATTTTCTTATATTTTAAAAATAATAGTATAAAGCATACGTAATTTTCTCATCCGACTAGTGCCCCCATATAAAAATAAAATAAAGTTTCCATTATAACTAAAATGAAGAGTTTAAATTAGGGATGATAATGAATATTAGGCGCAACTGGTGCATATAAAAGTTATCTATGATGAATAGAGTAATTATCCATTTAAAAAGTGTGATGTCGAATATGAATAATTACCCGCATAAGTACATATACCTTAATAACAACCTATACATAATCAGACCCAATAATAAATTAATAATAATAATAATAAATAAATGAAATAGATCATGTTCCTTAATTAATAAAAGAATATTTCGTAGTTCTTATAAAGACTAATTGATATTTTGTATAAAAAATTGATAAAACGATAATTTTAGTTGTTTATTATTATTATTATTATTATTATTATTATTATTATTATTATTATTATTATTATTATTATTATTATTATTATTATTATTCCTCACAAGTATCTTGTAATATCTTGTATTATTATTATTTTTAAAAAATTGACAACTTCATTAGAATTTTCCTTATTCAAGTTTTCAAAAAAGGATAATTTAAGAAAAATATTTATTTTGTAAAAAAAATTGATAAAATTTAGTGGAAGAAAAAATTATTCTTTGTATTATAAATTTTCCTAATAAATAGCTATTTAATTTCAATTGATAACTGAATTTGCCATATTAAATGGCATTAACAAGTTGCATAGAAAAAAATATTTAGAAGAAAAATTTATTCTTTCTATTTTTTCTATCTGTTAAATTTTTTATGTAAAAACTAATAAATTTTCCTAATAAATGCTATTAAATTTTCTATTTATCTTTTTAGTTTTTACTTTACAATTTATATAAAGATATGATCATTTATAGTATGTTAAATTTACCAATACTTTTAAAATCATATAAATAAAAAATTTTAATTGAACATTAATATAAAATTATTTTATACTAACCATGCATACTAATTAAAATTTTATCCTAAACATTGACAACTAGATAAATAAAAACAAACTCTTTCAAAAATATTTGACAAAATTAAAAAAACAAAAAACAGAGGAAGTAATATATAATATATCCACAAAAAATATTATAAATTTTACAAATACACAATTTTCTCAATAAATACTATAATATTTTAATAATTAAAAAAATAGTTTGTAGATCAATTATTTTTATGTATGTAAAAAAATACTATATATTTAAGAAAAATATTATATATTAATGTAAAAAATAATTATATGAATTAAAAAATTACATTAAGATAAAGACTAAATGTAAAAAATTAGATTATATATTTAAGAAAAATATTATATATTAATTAAAAAATAACATTCAGATAAAGACTAAAATCATTAATTTAATTTCTATAAAATACATGTACCAAACAATAAAATACATGCACCAAAATATTAAGAGCCTAGATATAAGATTCTTGTTAATTATATATTAATTATTTTTATAAAAATAATTAATATATAATTAAAATGCGTTAATTAATTAGGTAGTATTTCTTTTTTTGCTTTGATTTAATAGACAAGTGTTGTTTTTTCAAATATACAATTGGAAATTTTATTTGACATATGAAGGTTATAAGAAAATATATAGATTTGCTATTTTGATTTATAGTTTTAATATTAAAATATAAAAAAATATTATTTTAATTTCTCCAGAATGCCATCAACATAAAAAAGGGGTAGAGGTGGATATATATACCAAGGCCCATGGACCCCAAACCTGTGTTAATTTAGAATTTTTTTAAAACATAATTGTAAAAAATTCGAATCTGCTTTACCAATCCTGGGGATTTCACAAGCTTACATGCTTGGTATATAGTACATTTAAAAAGACATTTGTTTTTTAAATTATTAATTTGTTTTAATATTCCGACTTATTTATGTAAATAATGATATTTTAAAATTCTTATATTAAAATATTTAATGTTTGTATTATTGTGATTACATAATTTTTAATATATATAATATAACTAAAAATGTAAGGAAATATTTTTTTGAAGATATCTATATAACAGGCTGGTCTATTAAGTCTCAAACTTTTCTAAGTCTAATATGAACTCAAAAAATCAGTCCATTTATTTGAGACTTATTCAATCTATTTAAATAAAACCCATGTTAAGTTAAATTTACTCACCCCCTAAAAGGCAGAAAAGTAATATTATACTACAGCAAAATATATTCAATATAATTAAGAAATAAAAAATAATAATAACAAATAACTTATTTTCCATTTCAAAAAGAAAAACTTATTATAAAAATAGTGCCACTTGTCATAGTTGACTGCAAAAGTAACATTTACGGTCAGAGTCAACTTTCATATTCAAAATCTTTCGTGTTTTTTATTATTTAGATTATAATTATTTTCTAAATTTAATTAATATACATTAATAATATAAACCAATATTATTTTTATCTTTAATCACATCTTTCTATTTATATTTTTAAAATATTAATTAATAAAATCAATAAATTTATCTTAAATTAAAGATTGTAATATAATTAATATATATTAGTATAAAAAGTTTTACCAACACTTATTTTATTTCTATTATCATAGCTGACCTCACTAGATGAGACAATTTTTTTTTGAGGTCATTGTTTATATATGATCAGTTAAAAATTAGAAATGAACAGTATTCATATTGCTTATGCTTTATTTTTGGTAATTATAATTCATTGAACTTTGTCAATGTTAAAATGTTCCCTTTATTTTATTTATTTTTTATTGTTTCTTATTATGCACTGAAAATTAATGGTTAATGGCTGAGAACAGAGAACCATGACGCATGGCCCACTTGACTGAGACCGCACAAATCTCCCCCAACAACCTGCAAATAAAAAATACTATTTTGACCAAAAAAACTAATGTCAAATTCTCAAACCAACTGACCCTGTCAAAACCATAAAAACCCACCACCCAATTGTATGAAAATTACTGCAAGCCCAAAATTAAATTATGGCCACCTAAACACTCCCAGAAAACTTAGTAAAACCAATTAAATCATTGTTCCACTTTTTACCCTTCCCCCTCTCTGTCTGTATGTGCAAATTCTGTACCGTTAAACAAAAGAAGCCTTATAGTTTTTACCGTTAAAAGCCTCTTTTAAGATTTAGTTCTCCCCTAGTCCCAATTTCAATCTTTTTGCACTCTGTGCCCCTAAGACGTTACCAGCTCCCAATTGAGCTGAAACATCATGCTGATAGGGGCAATTTGAACCATTTCGGCACCCCCTTGAGCTTTTAAAGTATATGCATGGTTTGGGGATTTTGTGTTTCACTTCTCCTTGTTTAATGTTATGTACCGGTTTCATATCTTGGTAGTTACTATGACGGATACCTATGTGTGAGTCCTGCATCTCTTGCTTATCTGCACCGTGTTGCCTGATGAGGTTTTTATAGTAGTTGGCATCCTTAGCAGTGGACTGCGCCTGGTTCACAACAGCATGCAAGTTTCCGGTAGTGGATGGCAATGGACCAGAGCTTAATTCACTATAAGGTATGGGCGCAACTGATGCAGCTCGCTTTGGCCCTGATGCCAGAGCTGTCTCTTGCTGAGTCTGGGTGTTCAAAGCAGGGGGCATGCCACTTGACACATGATGAAAATTTTTGCCGACAGACCTGTGCATATCAGGTGCAGGTGTATGTGTAAGCAATGAGACTGAGGGAGTTACTGGCTTACCAGATACAGGCCTGGACAATGAAACTGATGCAGTCACTTGCCTATCATGTGTAGAAGACAATAGTGAAACTGACGGAATTGCAGGAGCTGACAGATTGGCTGGCCCAGAAGGCAATGAACCCACTGCACTTGTGGGTGTAGTCCCAGAAGCTGTCACATCAGGCGTAGATGTAGACAACAGAGCAGATGGAAAAGCAGGCCTACTACCAGAAGTGGGTATATCAACAGTATTTGTGGAAGCACTTGCTGTGGTCTCTGCATTTCTATGTTCATTAATCAACTTCTCAAGTATGTTTGGATCATTAAATATTTTAACCAGTAAATCCATATCAATCAAGTGTCCTTGCTCATTACTCTTCATAATGGTTGCAACAACTGAAGAGGCTGCCACTAAATCAGCTTCCAAACCAGAAGATGTCCCAGCTAACTGCCTTAAACAGGGATCCAATGAAGCAGTATGAGAAGTGTTAGAGGCTGAACTTGTGGAAGTTTTTGCAGATACATATTGCTGAAAGTTCTGTGACTGAACATTGGGGGAAGGGTTTCCTGCTACTGCCAATTCGGGTAAAATATCCATAGATTCCTCCTCTTCAATAGGAATGATAGGGATGACAGGAGTCATGTCATCATTGTAATCTTCCTCTTCTACATCCAAAGAAACAAAAGGGCTAAACACCCAAAAACAACTCAACAACGTTAGTAATAGAATAACAAATACCGCATTGCTTTCTCAAGTAAGGTGTTACATTTTACCTAGGAGGAATGGCAGAAACACGAGGATAAACTGCTTCAAGCACTCTCATTTCTCTCAATTTCTGATTCTCTTTCTCCCTACTTTCTTCACCTGCTGCAACACGCCATTGAGGTCTGACAACAACCTGTATTCAAAAGTATAGAAATCAATATAGGGATAAAAGAATGATAAACTAATCAATTGGAGATAATGATTTAAAAATACAAAATAACTATCCAATAAGGCTATTCAATTACAAAACGAGGTTCTAAATAACATGTGACAGAGAATTACCAGCGGAGGGCATTCCCATTTTATCTGGGAAATTTGGGAGAATTCAACCTTGGGTTGGTTTAAGAAATGACTGCTTTCAAACCCAGGGGGCAAATCATTCTGTTCGTTATTACTAGAATGCAACAATGATGATGTCTTCGCCTGAAGATGATCTTGTGATTTCTGGCCAACTTTAGAGGGGTAATCCTCAGACAAGAACAATTTTACCTGTTAGATCACTTGTATTAGTGTTAAAAAAAGAAAAGTACACATTACAAATAGATTGAAATTTACATAATTAAAAATCACCGTGTAAACAAGCATATATCTACATATCCTAAGACTAACTGCGAACATTATACAGTATATAGTGAATAAAACATAATCCAACCGAAAATACAAACAACAAAATAAAGAATAATATCAGATGTTCAGTTTCGTAAACTGTTATTTTGAAATCTAAAAATGAGAGGGCAAAGTGAAAAGGGACTCTAATTAAATCCATTGTTACCAGCTACATATATATGTGTGCAATTGACCCTGTTTCACTATAAATTTAATGCACTAGTTTTTTGTTTGTGCATTAAATTTATAGTGAAACAGGGTCAATTGCTCAGCATTTCTTTAATGCATTCACCCATTTTAAAACTTATTTTGTATGCCCAACTTTCTACATAGACAACACCGATACAGTAAAAGCAACTACATTATTGAATACCCATGTCCCGATTCTAATCGAAACCACTTCAAAAGCATTGAACTTCAGCTTGCTTAAAAACATTAAAAGTAAACCATGGTAAATAATAGTATATAGTGAGCGGCATGGCCATCACTGAAAACAGTAGCAGGATAGTAGATGGTCGAATGACTGCTATTTTGATCCCACATAAATTTATATTACACAATGTATAAAATAATATATTTTTGCTGAAAAATAAAGTAAAAAACCTAAATCTAAGACTATATTCTGCTCAAAAGAGCAAGTCAAATTGTCAATTACCAAATTAAAATTAAAGAAACCACCAAATCAAATCAAACAAGTTTAAGCCTCTAGGGCTAAAAGGCTAGGAACAACTACTAAACATTAAACCATTCAAATGCCATCATCATCTTAAGCCACCAAGGCTGGCCAGATGAAGCCAATGTGGCTGAACAGAATAAAACACACCAATAGCCTCGCCAGAAGTTGGCAACTCTCACCAGATATTACAGGCCTCACAAGAAATTGTAGATCTGCCAACAGACAATTCACTGGAAGAAGTAAGGGAAGAAATGATTCACAGAGGGGCAAATTGAAAATTGCGGGTTTCTTATCAGAAATTAAAGATCCATTGAAATTTAACATTTTTACCATTTAAAAACCTCCTAAAATGACACCGCTTCAGGGGTATTTTCCCTGAGTTGTGAAAAATTGGGAACAGCCACGCAATCTGTTATAGGACACAATTTCACCCGCTATTTGTGGCATGAGAGCCACATTCCAAGATACAGCACAACAATGTTTTCAAGAGCAGGGATCCGCACTCCACACCCAAGATCACGCACAATTACTAACTATTCAGTAAACAACAAAGTCCTTATTTTTAGTAAGGTTTGCTACATGAATTATACAACCTCATTCATCAGACAAAGGGTTTCCAACCAAAGATAAAATCATTTTTGTCTCTCACTGATACAGTTTCTATTAATTCAGTACCTTGGCAATTAAATTTATTAATGCAACTCCTCGTATACATACCTACAACTCTTTTGTAACAAGCACTTTAAGCATTTAAACAAATAACTTCTTTTTAACACTTATTATCAAGATTTTTTTTTTATTCCATCGAAATTCTCAAAAATGAGTATTACTCCTTGTTTTTCTTCTTCTCATTATCATCATCACATTTTTATCACTATCATTAAAAAAAGAGTATACTTCCTTATTTTTCTTCTTCTCATTATCATCATTACATTTTTTATCATTATCAAGATTATTAATATCTTCATTTTTATTATTACTATTATAAGCCTGTTTCTTTGATAGCTATTATAAGCTGTTTCTTTGATAGCTATCATTGCATAAATATCAGGAAAACGCAGAAAACAACACAGAAAAAAAAAAAAGGAGTGTGACTGACATCAAACAGCAAAGAAGCCAGAAGCCAAGGATCAACGTATGACAAAAATCGAAGGCACAAAATTTGGAAAAAAGAGAAAAAAGAAAAACTCCGATAAAAGATTGTTGCAAATATATATACCTGACAAAGATTCCCTCCAGTGGCCCATGAAACCCTGTTAGATTTCCTTGCCCGCTTCATTTTAAACCCAGGATCAAAGTAAAAACACTCAGATTCAAATCGACGTTGAATGGGTACAATCACAGAGAAAAGGAGAGATTAATCTGAGAAAAATAAAATTAAAACCATTAACAAAAGCTTCAGCTTTCTATTTTAATAACAGAGAGAGAACTAAAATCTGACCCGAAGCCCAAACCACAAAATAAAGAATAATATTAGATGTTGCAACCAGTTAGGTAAACAGTTAGTTATTCTGAAATGTAAAAATGAGAGCGCAAAATGAGAAAGGACACTAATTAATCCACTGTTACTGGCTGCATGAAAAGCTTCACATTTCAATATATTTCTCAAAACCAGAAGCCAAATTTACTTTTCAAACAAGAATATAATTTCCACATATCAGTTCCATTTATCTCACTTCTATCTTAGAACTGCTTAATATACAGTGACAGGAAAAAGAATTCCAAGGCTAATGGAACACTCTAAAACAAACACAAAACAACGAAATGAAGTTGTCTTATACTTAAAAAAAAAAAAAGATGTCCAATAATAAAACAAAAGGAATATCCAGTCTACTACTAAAAGTAAGAGTTTGTATTCATAAACCAGTCCTATTCAAGGCAAATTGCAAAAACTAATAAACTATAAGAATGGAAAAAATAAAAAACATTCTTTCAATTCAAAATTTGAATAAAATCAAATTCACACCACACTGAACTTGCACACATACATAGGACAAACACACACACGGAGTTAAACAAACACAACTAAAATAAAACATATCAAACAATCAACATTAATTATATTCACCTTTCTATCAGTTTCATGCCAAATCACAGTACTTTTCATAGACAGAAACATAATTGATTACTATTCCCATTCGTTTAATGTGGCTGTGCTTTCAGCATGTGGAGCTAAATCCCTAAACAATCTATTAGTTTTCTTAAATATTTACACATTTTTGCCTGTGCAAGTAGATAGATTCCACTACAAAATTGGCAGTACTGAATTACTGATTAACACATCTGCTTGTAAGTCTTTCACCTTCTAGTATATTAGCACAAATAGTTTGAAATCAGCATTTTTATGGCCAATAAGTAATCCCTTTTTCCATAAGAATGAAAAGAAACTAATAACTAACTTGACAAAGTTACAAATGAGCAAAGGTATTGTTACAAATTAATTAAAAAAAAGAAAATTGACCATATATAACATTTCCTGTTCATACAGTTCATGAACAATTGCATAATAATTGATAATCAATTCATGTTCGGGCACAAGTTGAACAACCCCATAGTTTCCACATACAAAGTTTCATTAACATAAAAGGATATCAATATCCTACAAATATGTTTTATCATTTAAAATAAAATGGTAAAATATTTCAGATATAGAAAAGTATATCATTCTATCTATTCCTAAAAAAAAAAAAAAAAGCTTTAAGGTTAATGTGATTTTTTTCTGCTAATCAACATTATACTAGTGAATGTAAACCTTATAAGAAGGATAATGTTAGATAAGATACTATGCCATGAAAATGTCCTGATAAATCTTTCAAACCATTATAAACACTATTAAAACACTTAGGTAAATAGTTTGGGCAGTATCTATTCTTATTATCATTCTTGTTTTTTAATTTTGTTAGGACATATGATATACAAGACAGGGGTAATGTTTGTGATATGGTTTCTTAAACACACATTACTTAGTATGAAAACTTTTTGGTTTGTGTCCAACAAAACAAAATTGAATTTATTTTTAGAAGTGGGTTTAGGAAAAACCATGGATCAACAATGAGGGTAACAACACAGGTCAAGGGAGGAAGTGAGAGCTTAGGGATGCTGGGTAACACAAGAGTAGGACCTCTTGTAGCCAAGCATGATGGCAATGACAATAATGATGGGGTATAGCTGTCCAATGGGTTCAAATCCAACCATTATTTTTGTGACTTGTATCAGGTACACACAGAATATGCATCATACATCCACCAGTTTTTCATGTATGTGCATTGAAGGTGAATAACAGCAAATAGTAACACTAAAACAGCCTTGAGGCTATGGAAGCTACAAACAAGGTTCTGCACTTTAGAACTGTGATTTTATGAAGCCACTTCACAGCTTTATTTAACACTACTACCCCTGTTTCAAAGCACTTCTCAAGGCTAGTTGTTTTATTTCATTCTGATTATCTATTGTCATTGTTATAGACTTATTGCTATTAATAATTATGCCTTGATTGCTGAAATATGTTCTTAACCTATGATGTTTTAGTATTAATGATGAATTGGCCTTAAATCTTGAGTAATTTTCAAGTTTCAGGACTAGTCATGAATACACAAATTAATTGCATTTGATTTATTTATTATTTTCAGAGAAACATTTGGGGTGATCAGCTACTTCCTTATCAAGATTAACATTTGTTATCAATAAATCACAACAAACTTTGATGAAATCTTAAAGACATGGGTACAAGGCAAAAAAACATTAGATGACTACAAAGATTGTGTATTGGTTGAACACATTTTTCCAATTTAGAATTAACAAAGTTTTAGGAATTGTTTATTTGAAACAATGTATGTGTTTGAAACAATAAACAAAAAGGTATTTTGTAATCATTTGAGAAAATAAAATATAGAAGTAGAAAATTATATTCTGAAACCAAACAAGCCCTTAGTTGGCAACGAAATGGAGGTACTAGTCTCAAGACTACCAAAGAAAAAGGACAATTTCGAACTAGCCTAAAGGTTATCAAAGAAAGCCAAAGGACAATTTCTTAAATGATCATGCACATTACACCTTCACCAACTGATCAGAGACTTATCCAAATTTCGAAGTTGAGTTTTTTTCCCAGTATCAGTAAACAAGATTTAATTTTGATTTGAAGTATTTTACGTCATCACTTAAAACTCTTAAATTTAATTTGTCGTGATTTCCAATTTTTCTGCAATCAAGAGTACCATTTAAGTACCTTATACATTTATATATAAATGAGATTCAAACATAGTATCAATAGATTATAATTTTTTTTAATTGAGGTTCTGAAAGGGTATTCTTCCTTTTTTTTTTTTTTTCTTCTCATGATTTCCATTTTTTCTGCAATCAAGCACAATTTAAGTATTCACCATTTAAATTAATAAGATTTTAAAACATTTTTTAAGATTATAACTTTCTCCACGGAAGTTCTCATAGAGAATTCTTCCGCCTTCTTTTTTGCAATTGCTTTGCAACCAAGCACTTTAAACATTTAAATAATGACATTTTTAACACTTATTATCAATATTTTATTTTTTTTCATGGAAGTTCTCAAAAACGAGTCTTCTTCCTTGTTTTCCTTCTCATTATTATCATTACATTTTTATGATTAATTCATTATCATTAAAAAAACGAGCATTCTTCCTTCTTTTTTTTTTCTTCTTCTCATTATGATTATTACATTTTCATCATTATCATTACCATCTTTTTTATTATCACTGCTATTAGAAGCTGTCTCCCCTGTTTCTTCGATAGCTGGCAGTGAATAAAATGTCAGGAAAAAACAAAACGCAGAAAAACTAAAGGAGTACGAAGGACATCGAACAGCGAAGAAGGCAGAAGAGAAGGATCAATAATCGACGCAAATGGAAAGCAGACAAAATTTGGATAAAAGAGAAAAAGGAAAAACTCGGATAAAAGATCGTTGCAGATATATATACCTGACACAAGTCCCCTCCAGTGGCCCACGAAACCCTGTTAGATTTCCTCGCTCGCTTCATATAAAATCCAAGATCAAAGTAAAAACACTCAGATTCAAATCGACGTTGAATGGGAACGAACACACAGAGAGACAGATTAATCTGAGGAAAATAAAATTAAAAGCATGAACCAACGAACGCTTCGGCTATTTTTCTATTTCGATAACGCAACAGAGAGAGAAGAAAAACAGAGAAAGAGAAGGGGAGAGAGAGAGAGAGATTTGAAAAAGAAAACCCTAGAAGAGAGTGGCGTTTTTAGGGGTGGTTGCTAACCTTTTATAGAGTTTGACGGTGACGATAGAAAGGGTAAAGGTGAGATTAGGAAAATCTATTGTAGCGGGGGAGTGACAGCGCACACTGACGAATGCCGATAGTGTGTTTCTATGTGAGTGGCGCTGTTGCGTGGGTTTGTTTGGTTATTAGGCACTGCCCCTTTGGGTTGGGCCCAATGCTCTCTCTCTCTCTCTCGCGCGCTTCCTTTCGAGCAAAACAGCGGTGCCTACCGGATACCACCAATGCGCTTTTTTACCTTCTTTTTTTTCATTAATTAAACGTGCTTTTGAAACCGACGTTTGTGATTAGAATAGATAATCTTAAAAAAACAAGATAAACCACTTTATCTTTCTTTTTTAATACTAGTACTAATACTTTACAGATCTCTCTTCATTTATATATATAAAATCATAAATAATAATAATAACAGCTTAATCTTTTTATGTGTTAATATAACAACACCTTTATTATATACCTTTCTTGTTAGCGTAAATTTCTCTTAATTTATTTATATAAAAGTAATGCTGTATAAATAACTTCATATATTTTTTATTAACTTAGGATTTTCTTAATTTATTAAGCATATATTTAATTTTTTAATTATTTATTTTACGACAATTTAAAAAATTGTATATATAAAATTATGATTCAAATTTAAATTCTTTTGAATTTAAAAATCTGAAATAAAAAAATAATACAATTCAATTATTTTATAAATATGAATAATTTATTAATTGGACAATATTTAAAGCTTATAAAATATTTTCAATATTTTAAGATATAAAAGTTTATTAAATTCTATTGAAAATATATTGAAATTGAATATTAATTAACATAAATTAATTATTATTCTCTGGCACTTGTGTAAATTGAGTTTTTGTATAGTATTATTTTTTCCTAAGAAAATTTACTAACTATTAAGTGTTCTAATGTAGGTAACTTTTTTCTCCTTAATATAATTGTACTGCATCAACAAATCCTAGAAAAATCTATTATTTTAATACAGAATTAAAAGAGTAATATTTTGGTCCATATACTTCAATCAATTTTTTATTAAGAATTATAATAATATTATATTACATGTCATGTTAAAATTAATAAATATATAATGATAAAATAATAATTTAATTTTTTTACGTTCATATTTCAAAAGAAAATATTTTCATAACATTTTAAGTATGTAAAAAATTGAATAATTTAAAGTATAGAAAATAGTTAAATTAAAATCAAACTAAAAAATATTAGTTAAAAAATCTCATTTTTAGGATTCTTGTGTAGTAAAAGTTTCTATGGTATAAAAATCAAACTAATTAATTTAATTTTTTATTTGGTATAGATTTCAGATTTTTTTTTCATTAACAAAACTAAAAGATAAACTAAAATACAAAATAAAATATACGTCAAATCATAAAGAATGAGGTAAAACATAGAATTATATATATATATATATATATATATATATATATATATATATATATATATTTTGATTCTGTTTAAAATTGGATTTAAAAATATTAAATTCATAAATCAAATAAAAAATGATTAGTTTTAATCAGGTCGAGTTATACCTAAATAGGACAGAAAAGAAGGTTGAACAACGGATAAGGAATGAAAATAATAATAATAATAATAATTGCAGCACGCGAAGATAAGAGAAAGAAGAAAAGGCAACCAAAACTTATCTATATCTAATGGGAAGTAGTTAACTAGTAACTATATTAACTAGGATGGAAAAAAATAATAAAATAATTATAAGCTTAGGTCTATAAATAGATGAAGTGAAAGGCAGGAACCTAAAAATTTTTTGAAGAAGAGCTTGAGAAAGAAAGTTGAGAGAATAATAGGGAGTGAGTACTTATCAGAAAAGAAAATTCAAAGTCTTGTATTATTCCAATTATTAAGGTAAGGAGGAAAGAGACATTTATCACTTTTAAATATTATACATGTTTATTTTATGTTACTTTTAGTTATAATTAGTTAGTGAGGTGTCCCTAACCTCGTTCTGTTTATTATTTTATATTACTTTTATTTATAATTATTTAGTGAGGTATTCTTAACCTCGTCCTATTTATTATTTTATGTTACTTTTAACTATAGTTGTTTAGTATGGTGCCCCTAACCTCGTTTTATTTATTGTTTTATGTTACTTTTAACTATAAATATTCATTAAGGTGTTTGTAATCTCGTTTTATTTGCTATTTAATGCTACTTTTAGTTATAATTATTTAATTTATTGTTTATAATCTTAATTTTTTTATGATAAACCTTTAAATGATCAACATTTAAAAAGAATGTGAGAAAACTTAAAGTAAATATTCATATTAACAGATAAAAGAGAGAGAGAGAAAGAGAAGATGAGAAAGAAGCTGAGAAAACATAAAGTAAATATTCATTTTAACAGATCAACATTATACGATACTGAATCTGGCAGAGTCGGTTAGACATCTTCGTATAATCTTGATAGAAACAAGTTTATAAGCTATTGAATCTGACAGAGCCGGTTAGTCATTTGCTTATAAACTTGATGGAAAGTAAATTTAATTAACATATGATAAGCCTTTAAATGATCATCGCACCTTTAAATATTTATTGCTTAAGGCATCCGAAGATACCTTAGGAGAAAACTACCCCATGCATAAAATAAAAATATGAGCAAAATTTAAAAAGGAAATACTTACAATAGGGGAGGAGAGGGAAGGAGTTGCAGAGAAACTTCTGATTTTATTGATGAGAAGAAATTTTTACATGTAAGAGAGAGGGAATTTAGAGAGAGAGAGGAGAGTGTATTTGCTAGAGAGAGTGGTTCAAGAACCTGATCAGCATAAGAGACTTATGGTCCTTTTATAGACAAAATTTGTAATCGGAAACCGGCTGAGGAGGTAACCTTATGACTGGTAACCTGTTGTGTAAGTTACTCTGTAACTGGTAACCTGTTGTGTAAGTAATTTTACCCTTCAGTCTATTACTTCGTTAAAGAAGTAAAATTACTTTGTCGTAGGTAAAATTTTAAATTACTCTTCTGACTCGAGCTATTGCAGACAAATTTTGTATTTCTTCTTCCATCTGCTCTGGAAGACTCTGGTCTTCATTGTCATCGCAATCGGAAGGGAAAGAGGTTTGTCAGGAAGTATTTTGGACATAGAAGTCAGTCTCTTCATAAATTTCTTTGTACAACCTTTCTTTTTCAAAATGCTTTACAAGAGAAAGGTTTGACTCTATTGGAAATGGGTGAAATTTGGTACCCATTGTTTTCTTTTAATATAATTTAGTATTTTGTGTTTCTTTTAGAAGAGTGAAATCTTCAGAATCTCTTTTTGAGAAATTTCAGTTTGACCTTTCTATGGATGCTTTCTAGAGGTTGTATTGATACAGTTTATTTTTGTTGAGAGGCAGTCCTTTTAAGGGATTATGCTCAAAAGAAGTATGATACTCTAGATAATTGTGGGGTTTTTGGGAGAAGTGGTGATTTATAGTGTCACATTTGTCATATGTTCAGCTTGAATGTCATTAATTACTTAATTTAGAATGGGGGATAGAGTAAAAAATCTGTCTGTGGGAGGTATTGTAATTGAATGAAGACATCCGACTTCTAAAAGAATCATGGGAGTTATTAATACATCCATGTATAATTGTGATTTAAAAGAACTCAAATCAATTTGAGCTTTTCTGATAATGAATTTTGTTTGGCATGTACATTCTTTGTCTATTTTCTTACAATACTCAGACGACTCTAAACAAGGGTTTCTGGTATTGAAGTAAGTTTAACGAATAATCCATTATAGTTTGTATTTTCAGAGTGAACCTCAAACAAAAAGCCCTGTATTAATTCGAATTTTCCCAAAAGAATATTCAGATTTATTTGTTGAGAGATACTGCAAGCAGCAGTAGCATATGTTTGGTTCTGAGCAGGTGGCTCAAATTGTAAAGCAGTCTTGATTTTTTCTTCATCGATTGTTTCCAATCGGACTGCCATTTCGGCTTCTTCCTTTGAGTAGAAATCTTTGTATGTAGACCAGAACTGGTCTTGTTTAGCCTCATTGAGGTCTCTGAAGGATGTATAAACACCTTTGTTTTTACCTATTATCAAAGCAAAATGTGTAAAACCTTTCCCAGAAGGAGAGGCAAGAGATGCCAAAGCTACTCCTTGATTGTCATGACAACAAAAATTGTATAATGCACTTATAATGCTTTGTTTCACCTTTGTAACTAGGTGTTCATTTTGGGTAGTATATTTTGGAATATTCCAAATATTGTCAATTAAAATGTTTAATTTGACATTTGTATTGTCTCTTGCAGGATACTGGAAAATATTTGTAAGAATTGACAACTCTTGTTTGCCAAATTTTGTGTATTGGTCCGCCTGATAAGGAGACTTTACTTGTTTAGGACCATAAGCACCTTTTTTTGTATTTTCCAACATGTGGACTTTGTATAAATGACCTAACAGGTCTTTGTGGAGGTGTACGACTTCACCTGAGGTACCTGAATAATATATCAGCACAAATATTGTTAGATCCTTTAATGTGTTCAAAATGTATAATCTTTCCATAAAAATTTATGTAGTCTTTTAAAAGTAACAATCTTTTATGAGGTTTTTTATCATTGCTAATTTGATTTTTTCCATAAGACACTATGGCTTTGCAATCAGTACTGATTGTTATTTCTTGTTTATTTATTAAGAATAATTTAAATGCATCAATTGCATGTATGATAGCATTGACTTCGTAATCAGTGCTAGTTTTGTAGATTTTAGGTTTTGTTATGTATTTACCAGAGGCATATCTGCAAATTTGTTCTTCCACCTTTGGTATGTGTTTATTTTTCTTTTGTTTAAGGATTGCTCCCCATCCAAGTTCACATTCATCGCATTCAATTATTAAGTAATATGAATTCAATGGTAATTGTAAAGTTGGTAAATTTGTTACCATTTGTTTTATCTTTTGAACTAATTTCATATCTTCAGAATTAAATTTTCTTTCTCTTTTTAATGAAGTTTTATTATATAAAGGAGATGTGTATTTTCCTAGATTAGGAATAAAGCTTCTTGCATAATTTAAAAATCCTAAAATGGATCTAAGTGTTTTTATTTCTTCCATTTTATCTGGAAAATCCTGTATTTTCTTTGAAATATGAGGCTGAAGTTTTATAGTTTCATTACCAATTTTTGTCCCAAGAAATTCAATGAAATTTTTACTAATTTCCATTTTTTATTTTGATACTATTAATCCGTAATGTTCTAATTTATATAAAACTTGTTTTAGATGATGAAAATGATAATATTTTGTTTTAGAAAATACTAGTATATCGTCAATATATACACATGTAAAGGATTTATCATTTTTAAAGATATTATCCATTTTTTGCTGAAATACAGCAGGAGCATTTTTAAGACCGAATGACATAACATTCCATTCAAATAAACCTTCAAAACAAGAGAATGTTGTCCATTTTATTGATTCAGGATCCATTTTTACTTAATGAAATCCATTTTTTAAGTCGAATTTAGAAAACCATTTGACATCTTGAATTCGGTTTATTAGAACATCTTTAGATGGAATTGAATAACCATCTTCTACTGTATTGTCGTTTAGTCTTTTATAGTTGTAAATCATTCTAGATTTACCTCTTTTTTGTTCAGAAGAGTTTTTGACTATGAAAGCAGGACTTCTGTGTGGACTAACACTAGGTGTTATCACTTTTAGTTTTAACAAATTTTGTATGTGAGTCTGACATTCTTCTTGTTCCCAATTATTAAACTGAATGTCTTTTGTCTTGATAATTAAATCTGGATTAATAATTTCTAGTTTACAAATTATGAGGTCTCTATCCCAAAATTTTGTGGGATCTTCTTCTATTATATTTGTCTTATTCAACCTATCAAGAATTTGTTAAATATTTTCAAATTTTATAGATTTTGAAATTTTTATTGAGAAAAAAACCTTAATTGTATTGTCTAGTATATTAGATAAAGAGGAATAATCCTCTACTGTTTCATTTAAAATATTTGATACATCTATAGTACAATTACATGTATCAGGAGATGTTGAATTTTTACAACTACACTTATCAAGGGTTTATCTTGTTTTAATGAGTCACCACTAACTATTGGTGTCATTTGTGTTTTGTCACTGATCATAACATAATATTTATTTATTGTAACTGATCTGTTTTGGCCTAAAATAAAATCTAAGCCAATTATCATATTTTGTTTTGATGGAACTAGGTTTTTCACCCTCATTGTTTTTATAAAAATTTTATGGCCAAAAAGGTCACAATTTGTACTAAATTGAAGAATAACATTATTAATTTCTTCATCGTTTATCATAATTTCTCCAAACATTGTTCTGGTTTTTTGGATGTGTTTACTTTTTATTATGTTTTGATGTGGAGTTATAGTTTTACATATTACTGTTTCTGAACATCCTGTATCTAATAATGCTTGTATGGTTTTTTCTGTTGATGGATTATTATTTATTTTTGGAAAAGTTAATTTAACTAATACTTTTAAAGTTATTAGTTGTTGTTTATTACAAACTAATGGGATACATTCCATTGTTCCCATCATATTATTTTGTTCAGATGAGTAACTAGACTCTGAGAAATCTATTTTAGTTTTCCCTTTTATTATTTTTTCTAAAAGAATAACTTTTTCTTCTAGATGATTTATGCGAGTCTCTAATACTGAAACTCTAGTATCGGTTAAATCTTTGTTATACAATTTATTCATATTTTCTTTCTTTTCAAAAGAGGGTATTTTTTGTTCCTGTATATTTAAATGTTTTTCTACACATTTAATACAGAAATTTTTATAACAAAGTGGACAATATGCCCTTTTTTATATGTGAAAATACCTTTCTTAATATGTGCAAGGAATTGATTCTGTACCTGAATAAAACTGTATTTTGTGAGAACAAAGATTTATGTCTGTAGTTTTCATTAGACAATATCCTAGATCGTCTAATATTTTTCCCATTTCATTATATTCTTTCCCCATTGGGAATTATTGTCATCGTTGGGATATAAATGATTATATTCGTTATTTGTAAATTCATTTATTAAATCATAATTTTTGTGAATCTTTTCTTTGTTTATTTCATCTGTGTATTCTGTTATACTGATAGCAGATAATATTTCAGAGTTAGTAGAAACCTCTTCATCAATAGGAAGAAGATTCATATGACATGCTTTTATTAAAGCCGCCTCTTTTGTGTAAAGATTGGCGATATTTGGACAATCTCTTGAAAAATGTTCTGGTTGACTACAAGCAAAACATTTTAATGTTTGTTTGTAAGTTTTATTATCCCTAAATTTCTTAACATGTCTATTAGGATTTAAAGTGAGTTTTCTGGCATTAGAAGCCCTTATTGTATATGTTTTTCTTGGAGTTCTTGATCCTAAGAATTTTTGTGTATTATTATATCTTGGTTTATTTCTAGATATATTTTTCCTGTTTTTAAATCTATTTTGTGCATATTATTGGAGTGTGTATATTTGTTTGCATATCCTAGCATTAGAATGCTTAAGCTGTTTTTGTATAGCTATATGGGAACAAGTGTCTTCCATTATTTTCATAATGTGTTGTATTCGTATAGAGAGGTTATTCAGCATGGGAGTAACTCATCATTTTTCCAACTTTCTCTAATTTTTTGTCCCAAATTTCCTGGAAGTTTAAGAAACATTTTGTCTCCTATATTAACATCATGAAAGCAACCAACTATAGATGCATACAAGAGATAATCTTGACAGTATTCTTTTATTTTACCAAAATATTCAATAGACAATCTTTCGAGATGTCCTAGATAA
Organism: Psophocarpus tetragonolobus; assembly: GCA_037954015.1. Classification (NCBI taxonomy): domain Eukaryota; kingdom Viridiplantae; phylum Streptophyta; class Magnoliopsida; order Fabales; family Fabaceae; genus Psophocarpus; species Psophocarpus tetragonolobus. The sequence goes on along the minus strand of JAYMYS010000033.1, from coordinate 544,625 downwards.
ATTTGTTGTCTAATTGTGTTGCCATCATTGGCCAATTGTGAAGTAAACAATCTTTGTATAAGAGAATAGAAATTGTAAATATTTGGGTCTGGTTCAATAACCAGTGTGTTTAGATCATTAGGGAAATTTTTCTTAAAAGATTCCCATCCAGATCTAGCGATATCGCCTAAGTATGTTTCTCCTTTAGCGATCATTTCTTGAGAAGATAGTACATCTTTCTCATGATGTATGCCATAATCTCGGATTACAGCAGCTATCCATTGTTTTATGTATGTTGGGAGGAGTTGAGGATCTATTCCTCCTATGTTTAAAAGTAATTTGGGATTTGGAAGTTTGGTTCCACAGGTAATTTTTTACCATGAGACACGTATTTGTTGTCACTAAGTACAATATTTTGTACAGTTCCCGAGGAAGAAATCCTTAAGAATAATTTTGTGTACCGGCAGGATCTAGCCGATAATTTGTAGATGTAGATTCTTCATATTCATTTATGAGACCTACTTTTGTATTTTCTGATGTTGTAGAAAAAACATCTTCATCTTCTAAATTATTTGTAAATTGATAAGAAAATTTTCTTCCTTCAATTTGTTCTTCAATTTATAATTTATTTAAAAATGTATTACTATATCATCAATTTTATCATTCTCTTTATTTTCTTGAGGTTTTATGATCTTATTTGTCTCAGGGAGAAAAGTATCCCAAGGTTCCCAATAAGGGTTGTCTAGAATATTGTCTAAAGTTCCTTACCTAAGCATGACTATATTTGCTTGATGATGATTCCATTCTTCTTCAGTTATATCATCATCTTTTTCATCATCACTGTCTATGATGTTTATACATACAAATCATCTTGCACACCTATGCACTAGTTGGTTTGTAGGTGAAAAATTATTTTAAACCTTTAAACTACCTAGTTTGCAAATTTTAAAAGAGTACACACATATAGATCAGTAGTTTGTAAGAACAATTTTCCCTTAAGGACCACAGAGTTTGTATTATTAAAGCAATTGTTTATTTAGGCAAGCTATGGACCACATGGTGCCTTTGCTTTCTAATTTTAATTTATAATATAAAATAAAAAATAAAATATTTTAAAAAAATATAATATAAAATTTAATAAATATTAAAATATTATGTTATAAACAAATTATATTATTAAAATATAAAATTTTTAAAAATATAAAATACTATAAACAAATTTGAGTAATTATAATACACATTTTAAAATATAAAACTAATAAAATAAAAAATTTACTTACAGACCAAGTGGTCCGTAGTAAAAAACTTTTAAACGTTATATTTTTAAAATATAAAATATTATAAATAAATTTTAGTAATTACAAGAAAAAATTTAAAATATAAAATAAAAAATATTTACAAATCAAGTGGTCAGTTGTAATAAAAATTTTAAATATTATATTATAAAAAATTATATTATTAAAATATAAATATAAAATATTATACACAAATTTTAATATTTACAATAAAAGAAGAGAGGGAGAGGGAGGTTGTAGACATCCCATTTTATCAGGTTTTCCATATTTTTTATTAATATTTGACTTTCACTTCTTGACCCTTAAATAATGTCTTTTGAAAATAAAAACACAAGTTCTCAGTATTTGTACTCATATTTTTGCTAAGTACACTTAAAGTTGTCAAAATGGATCTGACCTGCTAGGTCGACTCAAGGGTCTACAAAATAGGTTAAGTTAAACTCTAGAAAAAGAGGCACAAATAGAAGCGAATTTTTTTTACCCGGTCCATTTAGGAGACTATGTAAATGGACTTGGGATGAGCTAGCCTAAATACAAATATAAATACATAATTTTTAAAAATACATATTAATAATATATATATATATAATATTAAAAATATATTAAATAAAAAATATACATATAAAAGTGAAGTTAATTTATACATATTGTTAATATACATATAAAAATTACATATAAAAGTACGTTTGATGTTATTTAATAATATATTTTTAGCCAATGAAAGTTATATTGTTCTAAAATATATATTAAATTAAAAAATATATATAAATATATTTTGATGTTATTTTAAACATATTTATGATGTGTTTTAGATTGATTGAGTGTGTTGTTTTGAATTAACTTAAACTTGTATTATAAAATAAGTTTTATTTTTATTAAAAGTTTAAATTTAGGCCCTTTTGACTCTATGGCTCAATATAGGATCAAGTTGGACTTAGAAATATGGAGTCCAAATAAAATATGATCCGACTTGACCCATTTTATTGTAAAAGTCCGATAGGATAGGTTAGCCTGACCCACCTTAATACACCCAATAGATATAGAGTGCATTTAGGAAGTTGATGGTGTAAACAATAAAAATACTTAATTGGAAGCTTAATGGGTCAAAAATAGTAATGGGAATTTATTTAGCAAGTTGAGATTGCAAACAACAGAAGCCTGAAATAAAATCTATTTATTGCAAAGAGTTATATTTAACGAGTTTGAGAGGTGTACTTAAAAGACCTTGGAAATAAATTCCTTTTTGGATCTTAAGTAAAACGAGGCACACTTAACATGAAAAGAAAATGTAAATAAAAATACATAATCCAAAACAATGTCGCAGCCGTATGAACCTCTAGTTCATTTTCTTTCTCTCTCGCGTGGGTCCTGTTTTGAAACATTAAAAGTCCCCATGAAACAGTTTGGGTTCTATCATTTGGGCTTCATCCAATACGTTTTTGTGTCCAAGAAAATGAGTTGATCATTTTTACTTGCAAAAACCATTTTATGGCAATAATGCATGGGTGAGGAAATTATGGGAATCAAGTGAATTATTTGAAAGTAAGTCATGTATGTATATTTTCAATTCTACTCATTGGGTTTTACTGTTATCACGTTCATATAGATAATATAGGCTTAGTTCATAAAGTCTTAAACATAAAAACGTGTTAGTTTTTAATTTGCATAATTGAATTCGTTCACTCGTGTACTATTTTGGTGCCTAAATATTCTCTTTTTCTTTTTCCTTTTATATTAATTTACCCAAACTTTAACAAAATAAAATTGAATATTAGTGTAAAAAATAATATTTTTTATATACTTGCATGTCTTTCTTAATGAAAGTAATAATTATTCAAAATTCCATCATAAGATAATATTATTATAGCTTAGTTGCAAAAAATAATTAATTAAGGAAAAATGAGGTTAATTATATGTGACATGTTTTTTACCTTCTTAAGCTTAAATGTATAAAATGTAACAATTTTATATATTAAAATTTTTACTTTAATTAGATTTAATTACAATTCATCATGATATTTCTTTTTAATAATCGCTTTGGATACATTTCTAATTTGACAATTTTAAAAATTATAAAAAGATTTATAACCGTTACTTTGAATGTACTTCTGATTTAATTATTATGAATTCTTTTAGAATTAAAATATAAAATCACAAAACAAAAAGTTTAAGTTATAATTACTTCAAATGCACTTTTGATTTAGTCGTTATAAAAACTATCATGATTTATGAGAGATAGTTTGAATGCACTTTTAATTTGACTATTATAAATTGTTTTTAAATTAATATTTTCAATAAAAATAATAAAGACTTTAACTATGACTACTTCAAATAAACTTTTGATTTAGTCATTGTAAAAACTATCATGATTTTGTAAATGTCATATTGGATGCACTTTTGATATAACATATACATCAAAAGTTGTCAGTAACTATTTTGGATGCACTTCTAATTTGGTCATCAGAAAAATATCTTCTAAAATAAACAAAAGAATATTAAAATTCAAAAATCAAAAGTCTTTAATACTCAAACCATCTCAAATTACTATGTAAATTTTGATTCTCCATTGCCCAGGAGATAGGTACAAGCAGAAATCTCTCTTATCAACCCAAAAAAATAAAAATAAAAATAAAAATGAGTTATTAAAAAAATAATACAATAATAATAATTTTTTATAAGTAATAAATTTATTTCTATAATAAAAATCTTCTTGTTAAATTGTTAAAATAAAAAAAATAAAATAAAAATAATCATTAGGTTTTAAGAGGTGAAATAAATATTTTAAAGTTATCTAATTTTGCATGTTTAATTAAATTTAATCATCTTTGTGACGAATCTTGTATGGTGCTAATACTCTTTCTACATATAATCATCTTCCAAATTAAAAATCTAGTTTCACAAACTATTTTACTTTTGTTTTAAATGTTTTTTCGATGTTTTTTTTAATAAACATTGATAACAATTCATTTGTTTTTTAAATAATTTTTTACTGTCCTATCGAGATTCATATGTTGACAGAGATGTGAGAAGCGCACTAGAATATGAGAGCGGAGTGATTAAAATTATCTTAAAAGAGACTAGGGGTGATTTCCGTGTTTTGGTTTTCTTTCTTAGATGGTAGATGGGAAAAGACTTATCTTAGTCATGATTCTTAAACTCTTATTATTATATATATTTTTATGATAAAAATAATTTATTAATTTGATTGAGTGCATATTAATTTTGAAAGAAAATGAATCATAGATGTTGAGAAGAATAAATTTATTCAATTTTTTTTATGAAATAAAATAATTTATTATTATTAATTAAATGTATATTAATGATGGAAGAGAAAATAAATTATATATATATATATATATATATAATATGGATAATTTTTAATATACATAAATAAAATTATGAATTTTAAAAAAAAGATTCTTGAAAACAATAATATAAAGTATTAATAGATTTGGATTTTCTTCTATCGCATTTATACAAAATAATATAATTTTAAAACATTTAATGATTCTATTCAAAGAAATTAATATTTTTTTATTCATTATGATTCTACTAAAATAATATTTACTATTTATTCTATTGTATTTATAAAAAAATAATATAATTCAAAATTTATTTTACAAGCTACTGGTTTTCAGAGGTCCTCTAGCATTTTTTTTAATGTAAGATTGAATCTTACTAATCATTTAAGTTTTTTTTTCCTGTTACACGAATTGGTTTATAATATATTATTTTACAAAACCATTGTAATTTTATTTTTTTAAAAAATAATTTATAATAAGAATTGATATTTAAAATTATTTTCATAACTAAAAATTGAAAATTCTATTCTTTTACATTTTCTAATAACAGGGGAAATGCTCCAAGAAAAAAAAATACTGAGTTGAAAATAATAAATATATAGTTAAAAATAGTCAATAAATATATAAGAATAATAAATAAATTTTTTAAAAATATTTTAGGAAAATAATAAATACCAAATTGAAAGAAAATAATATAAAAAAATACATGCTTAAAAATAAATATTACCTTTTCCCTTAATACTAAAATTATATTGACTAGTTTAAACTTATTAAGAGGAAGCTGTTAAAATGGATAGTATTAAAACATTTTATAAATATAATTTTTTTTTTTAAATAATTTATAGTAACACTCTTTAAGTCGAAATTAGAAAAATTTGTGAGGAATTATCATCATTTAACTCTTCACAACTTTGTCTTTAACTCTTCACTCTCTCTTTCTCAAAAAATTATGAACCTCACTCTCACTCACACCTATGGACACCGGTGGTGGTCGCTACTCTGTGACGAGAATGTTTCCGCCGCGGCGATGACGAAATTGGAGTTGACCAAGTCCGGCGGAGCCGTTGGCTAAGTTGGGAAGAAAAGGAAGATTCAAAGCATTTAAAAATGGTAAAAGGAAGCATTTACTTCTATTGATGTTTTCCCAATGTTTGTTACTACAAAATACCAATGAAGGTTTTAGAAAATAAAAATAATATAAAAATAGAAAATGTTAACCTTACAGCATTGTTATTCTTTTCATTGTTTTTTCGTTTAAATATTTCTTCATGCATAAGTTAACTAACAAGCTTGAAAATACATTGGAAGTTACATTCGCTTCAACACATTCCAACTCACATTCCCATTCACTTCAACATGGTAACTCTTACTGCTTTTCTTTACTTTGTTAACTTTTATTTATTCTATTTAATGTTGTGTTTCCTAACAATCATACTTTGATTCTTTCTTTTTGTTGGTGAGTAAGATGAGTATGATATTTGTAAAGGAGAAATCCCAAACCATCTTTCGTCACTTAATAGGGAATGAGATGATGATGTGCTTAAAGTGTGATGCAAACACTGCACATAGGTATTTAGTTTTTTTTTTTTAATTTTTTTAGTCATTCATCTTTTAAATCACAGTCATGTTTGTTTATTTTTAGAACATGTATTTTATTTGGAAGTAAAAGTACTGTTTAGAGTTGTCCTAAATGTAAAAGACTGGAAAATAAAATCAAGTTTTGAGAATTTTCAGCCTTTTATATTATTCAAAACATAAATATTGATACAAAATTGCTCCATTATGTAAAACAGACAATACACATTCAAATATCTGGCATTTCCAAATAACACGGTAGCACTAACAATATGATTCTAGATATCTAATTTATGTCTAAATACCAATGAACTATGCCCCAGAAGGAGAGGCACACACACAAATCAAAGCTAGAATCAACATATTATTGCATACTTGTAAAATCAAACATTTCATTTTCTTAGAAAAAAACTCAAAAAGAAGAATCAATTTGGTCAACAAGCGTTCACATGATGAAACATATAGCAACCCAGTTTGATAACTTACCGCTACTACAACAGGTATGCAGACAATTTTGCTTTCCCCTTTGAACATGACCATTTGAGCTGTAGTAAAAAAGACAAGAAACTGCAGTAAACGACAAGCAAATCATTCACCTTCAAAGGGGAAAGCAAAGATTTGCTTGTCGTTTACTGCAGCTCAAATGGTCATGTTCAAAGGTGTTGAACAACCAGATAATGGTTAAACGACAAGCAAATCATTCACCTTCAAAATGACAAGAAATAAATAAAGCCACTAGCTACTTACACTCAGTACAACCAAACAGGTAAACCTTCTTCCCATGCAACAGGTCGTCCTCTTCAAAAGCATTTTGAAAACACAACCCCAAATAAAAAATCATTAACAACTAACAAAAAAATTTAGTCAGATCACAAAATGAAACCTAAGCAGCCCTAATCCAATACTCGCTTCAAGATTTGAGAAATCCCACTTGAATTGATAGACAGAATCCAATTTGTCCCACTGCCATAACAATACGAAACGGTTAATAAAAAAGCACGACAATCATAAACGAAGAGAAATCTACAAATTATTAATTGAACAAACCTTAATTCCAATGGGGAATGTTTCCTTCCACAAATCTTCCTACACAATCCAAATTAACAAAAACCATTTTCCATTAGCAAAAGCGATAAAACAAACACAATGCAAAAACAAGAAAAAGAAAAGTAAACACTTATTATAGCCACTAGTAAATATAGTTGACTAAACCTAGGAGCGAAAACAAAAGGAAAGTGAAGCAGCGAATAGAAATCAAAATAGTGAACGTTTATTGTTAGGTGTAGTGATTGCCATAGAAGTCAAAATAAAGATCGACGTTTAACTAACCAAGTTGCTCTTATCTTCGAAGTACTCAGATTCTGATTCAGGTTTGGAGGTCTTGGCCCATTTAGCACGAGGTGCTTTGTTTTTGTTTTCTTCCATGTATCTGTAAGATAATGTATATATTATAAAAGTCAAATCACACATTTTTTGTATTAGTTATTTGAGAATAGTTTATATTGAAACAAGTGAATAAGGCTTAGTAGGAAGGGGAGTCTCCGCACATGGGCTTGGACCTTATAGGCAATTTGTAGTACAAATTCATCAATTGCCCCTTTCCACATACAATTAAATGCACCTTGTGAACCTTTTGCAAAAATTAATATTAAAATTAATTTTTACCTATATGTAAATGTGGATTTCATAGACTTTAAAAATTGATTTGGTTGTCGTTATATCTATTATAACCATCATATTAATTGAGTTTAATGTCATCGTAATATTTATTTTTTAATACCCCGATGGCTATTTGATAGTCTAGATGTGCAACCTGAGCACTATAAATAGTGCCTTTGGTTCTCACTTCCACACCTTCTTACTCACCCTCTTCTATTTATTTCTCTATTTTCTGGTTCTCTTTCTACATTGCTAGTTCTATTACCTTAGAATCGCTGAGAGATTCTTGTTGTATTTTAGGAGACTTGCTGGATTATTTTGATAAGTCTTTAAGGACAGTGTCAAACACGCTTCAAAAAGTTCACCTTTGCATCAAAAGAACAATAATCTTAAAGACTTATAGTTGACCAGAACAACTCTATTGCTGCACCTGAGGTCTAACATGCTCTTGCCAAACCATTGTCAGACCTCTACAAAATTGGTGTTTTTGCTGGACAAAATTTCCGTCATTGGCAGGAGCGCGTCCACATTTTGCTGGACATGTATAGAGTTGCTTACGCACTTATTGACCTGAACTGGTTGAACTGTCCCAAAAATAGACATTGAAGATTAGACCTATGCTAATAAGGTATGTCGTCACACTCTGCTTAGTGCATTGTTTAATGACTTCTTTGATGTCTCCTGCTCCTACAAGGGATCAAAAGACATTTGGGACTCCCTCATTCTGAAATACACTATTGAGGACGTTGTTAGACCAAAGGTTCATAATAGGAAACTTCTACAACTGGACCATGAACGAAGAAAAAGACATCAATGTACAAATTAATGAATATCACAAACTACTTTAACACCTTAAGACAAAAAACTTGTCTTTCCTTGATGAGTTTGTGTCCGAGCTATTGATTGAAAAACTCTTGGAGTATTGGAACAACTATAAAAAATAATTGAAACATAGGCAAAAACAAATGTCCTTTTTTTACATCATCACTCACATCATAATTGAAGATACAAACAAGAAGGAAACAAATGTTGTCAAAGCCAAAGCTTTATCTGCCAATGCTAATGTGGTATAATATAAATTTGTTGAAAAAAGGTACGGAAAACCTGATCACAAAAACAAAAATAAACAATAACATCCCACGCAATAATAATTCAAACACTAGGACATTTTGCATCACAATACAGATACCGAGTTATGAGAAATGATGATCCTTTTAAGGCTAACTTGGCTGAAAGAGATGATATAATTATTGTGGTCATTTCTCAAGTAAACTTTGTGACCAATGTGAGCAAATGGGTGATAGACTTTGGGGCTACCAGGCATATATGTGCTAAAAGAAATGCATTTACCTTCTACACTACAGTAAGAGATAGAGAAGAATAAGTGTCCCTTGGTGATTATAGTACTACTCCAATTCTAGGAAAAGGAAAGGTTATTTTGAAGCTCACATATGAAAATACATTGACTTTGAGTGATGTGCCGCATGTGCCAAAAATCAGAGTAAACTTGGTCTCTGTAGCACTATTGGGGAAGGTTGGGATAAAAGTGGCTTTTAAGTCTAACAAGATTGTTATGACTAAAAACAATGTATTTATGGAAAAGAGTTATTGTGGTCAGAGTCTTTTTGCACTAAATATCTTTGAATTTATTAATGAAAATAATGTATCTTCTTCTTCTTCTTATATGATTGACTTATGATATATGACATGGTAGATTAGGACATGTAAATTCTTCGTATATTATTAATTATGGCTAGGCCTAATCTAAGTTTACTAAAACCTTGTGTTTGTCTATACAATGTGAAACTAAACCTTTTAGTCTTATTCATTCTGATCTTGTTGATTTGAAACAATGTATGTCTAAGGGAGGTAAAAGTTATTTTGTAATCTTTATTGATGATTTCTTTAGATATACAAAAGTTTATTTGATTAGACATAAATATGAAACTTTTAATATGTTTTTATATTATAAAGCTGAAGTTGAAAACCAATTAATTAGAAAGATAAAAAGGATAAGATCGATAGGGGTGGTGAATACACTTTATTTAATGATTTTTGTGAGAAAGAAGGTATTATACATGAGGTAACCCCAACATATTCTCTTGAGTCTAATGGAGTAGCTGAGAGGAAAAATAGAACCCTTAAGGAAATGATGAATGCTTTACTGATTAGTTCACCTGTACTTGACAAACTTTGGGGAGAAACACTTCTAATTGCTTGTTTCTTACAAAAAGATCCCTCATAAGAAAGCAAAGAAAACACCCTATGAGTTATGGAAAAGATATACACCTAACTTAAAAACACCTTAGAGTATGGAGTTTCCTAGCTAAGGTTATGATACCTAATCCTAAGAGAAAGAAAATATGATCTAAGACTTCTGATTACATGTTTATTGGTTATGCTGAACAAAGTGTAACCTATAGGTTTTTTGTTGTTAAGAGTAGTGTACTTAATTGAAATACCATCATAGAGACTAAGAATGCTGAATTCTTTAAGGACATTATCCCTTTGAAATCTAGTATATCTGTTACGTCCGGTGATAATACTACAGTTGAGTAATCAATTGAAACCTATAGTGAACCACATAGTAAAATACAAAGGATAAAAAAATCTCTTGTTGATGATTTTTGCACATATCTAGTTGAGGATGATCCTTTGAGTTTTTTTAAGCTACTAATTCATCATATGCAAACCTTTGAGAACAAGCTATTAAGATTGAGATTGATTATATAAATAAGAATAATAGTTGGAGCTTGATAGATTTGCCTAAGCGTACAAAACCAATTGGTTGTAACTGGATCTTTAAGAGAAAGTATAATCCTAATGGATCTATATATATATATATATATATATATATATATATATATATATATATATATATATATAAGGCTAGATTAGTAGCTAAATGATTTACTCAAAAGGAGAACATGAACTATTTTGATACCTTTGCGCTTATTACCAAGATTTCCTCTATAAAAGTTCTAATAGCATTAACATCTATTCACAAATTAGTGATTCATCAGATGATGTTAAGACAACTTTCTTGAATGGTGATTTAGAGGAAGAGATTTACATGACCCAACATGAGGGATGTGTGATTCCTGGTCAAGAGAACAAAGTGTGTAAACTCTTAAAATCCCTATATGATTTAAAACAGACACCTAAACAATGACATGAAAAGTTTAATGAGACTACAATTGCTAATGGCCTTTGTTTTAGTGATGCTAATAGATGTGTGTACATTAAACTTGTGAATGTGTCATTATATGTTTGTATGTGGATAACATGTTAATCTTTAGTACATGCAATGATATAGTTTTAAAACTAAATCCTTTAAGCATCCAAATTTGATATGAAAGACATGGGTGAGACAAGTGTAATTCTAAGAGTTAAAGTTATAAGGAAGGAAGATAATATAATTTTATCACAAGATCATTATGTCGAGAAACTTCTTAGAAAGTTTGATTATTATGCTTATAAATCTGTGTGTACCCCTCACGACACTAACTCTCAACTAATGAAAAATAGAGGATACCAGTTTCTCAAACTCAATATGCCCGAATTATTGGAAGTTTATTGCACTTGATGAATTTCTCAATACTAGATATAGCCTATGATGTAGGTAGATTGAGTAGATACACTCATAATCCTAATAAGGATCATTGGGAAACACTTGTTAGACTCATGAGGTATTTGAGAGGTAGCATAAACTATGGTATTGAATACAATGGATTTCCATATGTACTAGAAGGGTTTAGTGATGCTAATTGAATCTCTTATTCATATGAGACAAAATCCATTGATGGCTATGTATTTACACTAAGTAGTGGTGCAATTACATGGAGATAAACCAGACAAACTATTATAGTTAGGTCAACAATGGAACCTGAGTTTGTTGTTCTAGAAATGGTTGGCACTGAGGCTGAGGGGTTGAAAATTTTTTTTGCTAACATTCCTTTAGGAATGAAACCAATATCATTAGTATCTATACATTGCGATTTGAAATCAACAATAACTATAGCAAAAAAGTAAAATTTACAATGGTAATAATATACATATACAACTAAGACAAAATATAATAAAGTAGCTGTTGTGCGTGTGTGCGTGCCATCACAAATACAATAAATATAAATCAGACACATACTTTCTCTAACACTATAAATTGGTTATTACTAAATAAGCTATGAAAGAGAAAATAATTTATCACCACATTGAATTGAAATGTAATCAATGGTATACAAACCGCTAATTTACATAGATCTAATAATCAGGTTAACTTATGATTAAAGTTGTAAACATTGTATTAAAAAAAAATTGTCAAGATTATATTATACAACACTATAAACTTTGTGACTCTCTTTTACCCAAATAAATATATATATATATATATATATATATATATATATATATATATATATATATATATACCATAATTAAATAAAAGTCATCTAATAGGATAAAAAAGTTTACAAAACTCCTTTCAATAAAATCACGTCTCTTATTCAAAATTAAAGTTAAATAAGTATTCTATTTATATAAAGTTCTTAAAATATAATTCTCACTCCAAATGCTCAAATCAAATAAGTATTTCATATTCTAAATCAAATATTATCACAAATTTAATCAATGTTTATATATTTTTAAAACACAATGCTTATGTAATTTGACAGTGTTTTTTTTATTTATTTTAAAATTATATAATTTAAAAGACCGTCCATATAAATAGCGCTTATTAAGACAAACCTATTTAGAGAGAGGAGGCGTAGGTGCAGCTGCAGCTATTAACCTTGGACTTCACAATTCCAAGGCTGACTTCATTCCTACATCATTGAAAGACAATCACAAGATTTAAACTAAAACACTTGCAAAATTATGACAGCATTAGTAGTGTATCATCTGAACATCCAGAACTTAATGAGAGAGCAGGACAAACAAACAACATGTATAACTTGACAAAATGAAAACAAGCTACAGAAAAAAGATGTAAGCTCCTTTGCTTCCTTATTTTCTCACTTTCAACTACGAACAGTAATTCATATGAAATAAATTGCCAATCACCATTGTTCTTTAATTAAACACAGTTGTGCTTCCTTCAATTGAGATAGTACAAGGTGAAGCAGCACACCCAATAGTTGCTTCACTTTGAGACAGTAAGATAAGGTGAATGCCTCTTGAAAGGCAACCAGATTTTGGGGAGGGTGAACAAACAAATTAATTCTAGAAGAGGTAATGAGTCCGATTCCTTCCCGTAACAAAACTACATTATCAACTAATATTTTATTATACAAAAAAAAAACAGGAAAATAAGGAAAAACAATTTAACTCAAATCTTAAATGATGAAAATAGAAGATATGATGGAAGTATTCTATGTTTGTATGTGTTTCATTCGGTTTGAAGATGAAAAAGGGAAACAGCAGAATGTATCTTGACTATGATGAGTGAAAAGTGAAAACCATATAAATAGATGACGATCTTCAATGAAGATGTGAGAAGCCACCTATATTACTCCTTTGGGACTGTCTGAAAGATTTTGTTTTGTGCATCTTCATATATCTCCAGATTGAATGCTCTATAACTTATTTCATATTCACTAAGCCAAGAGTGATTCAGTAAGGATATGAGTATCATTTTCGTCACCATTGAGCTTGCAACTCAAATGGCACAGCCCCAATCTCTAAGATCATAGGCCATGCAATGCCAGATAATCAAACTAACTCCACCACCTATGACCTATGCCTCTATCTTACACAAATGCAAGTACATTCATACTCTAAAAGAGAAGAGAAAATGCGTCATTTGATGGAATAACAGAGGTGGATATTTGATGGCTCAAGCATAAGACAAAGCCTTCACGTCAACATTGACGCACCTTAGGTGATGAGTGGGTAACCAAGAAACCTACCTTGCCTCATTAAATCTGTAGATTTTCCAAGAAACACTGTTACAAACACAAGCAATTGAACTAGACAAGAACTATGAGACTCACTGGACCTGAGAGTTTCCTGCAAAAAAGTACCTGATGCTGTCAAGCTCTGATAGAAAACATCAAAGGCTACAATAAATCTTGCTATTATAGTCAATGTCATCTAACCGTGATAACTCGGCTTTTTGACCAACCCAGGGTCAAATTTTTGAAAAAATATCAAAATAGAACAATCAACATAAAAATTATCAAAATTGTGTAATTTTACTATTCAAACACATTATTTCATTTGACATTTTTTTTTAGGAACCATGTATCCTATAACCAAATACGTCAAACCAATTAATATAATTAGAGAACTTACCTAAAATTAATTAATGATAATATATCATAAAATTCATTAATAATAATATGTACCATAAAATTTATTAACGATAATATAATAATAATAAAAAAATTATCTAGATTGTACTGCTCTCAATAAATACAAATATCATATTGTTTTTAATATATAATATAAAATTAATAGTAAATATATTAAAGTTACATTATTAATTTGAAGCTACTTTTATTCACGGTTACATTATTAAAATTTTTATATATTTTTATTTACAGTTATGTTATTAAAAATTTTATATATTTTTAGAATGTACTACTCTTAATAATTTTATTCACAGTTATGTTATTAAAAATTTATATATTTTTAAGACTGTACTACTCTTAATAATTTTACAATACATGTATTGCAAATCTTACTTACATATTTGTTCACGTTTTTATCATGTAAATATAAAAAAAATACTAAACTAAAATTAGTGTAAGTAAAATGACATAAATTATTTATATTCTATTATGTTATTAAAAATATATTAAATTAAAACTTTAAAATTATTATAACATATCAAAATAAAAATATCGATACACAGAAACGATCATACCTATTTTTTTTTTCTAGTATAATATAAAATTAATTCTAAAAAATTAAAATGATATTATTGATTATATAACATAGAAATGATAATAAATAGATAATATATTCAATTGAAAATAGGAGGTTGTTTTTCCAAATATAACATAAAATGTTATTATTAAATGAATTGTTATTATAACCGTATCCATGATCAAAATATAACGGTTAAACTTATTATATTTATTAGAATCGTCAAAATTGTTTTTAAATTTAAAATAAGCTGTTATTATAACGGTAAAAGTTATAAAATAAAAACTCACGGTCCATCTTACAATCAATTATATTTATTAAATTGACTGAGATTAGGAGCAGAATAATCTAAATAAATAATAATAATAATAATAATAATAATAATAATTATTATTATTATTATTATTATTAATTAGTATATTATCGTTAATGAATTTTTTGTCAGATAATTATTATTAGTATTATTATTATTATTAATTAGCATATCATTATTAATGAATTTTATGGTACATAATTATTATTACTAACGTTATTATTATTAATTGATTATCATTAATTGATTTTATAATATATTATCATTAGCGGATCTTATGTAAGATTTTTGGTTTTCAGAAACGTAGTTCACTGAAATATGACAAACTAAATTATATATTTGACATAGTCAAACTATACTGTTTCGATAATTTGTGTACAGACCATCTCATTTTGGTATATTTTAAAAAATTTGACCCTCAGGTGGCCAAAAATGATATAATGATGAAGGGGACAACTAACCTTAACTTGCTCCTGGTAAATACTTTTTCATCATTCCATTTTGAAGAAGGCTTATTAACATTCTTGGTAGTTTTTTTCCAATTCCTTTTCACATCTGATAATGAGATCCGCATAAAAAACCAGCTCAAACACACTTAGGGGATAAAAAAAATAAAGTTAATTATCCAAATTAAACTAATGCACAGGTAAGGTTTATTTTTCTTTTAAGATGCAAATATTATTTTTAAGAATTTAATTGGTATACATTTTTAATATAAAAGATTTACCGTTTAATTAAAATTTTTCATTTATGTAACTTTAAAATACTAATTAAAAAAAGTCAACAAACAATAAAGATTAGACTCTATTTTTAATCCACTAAAAATTGATTTGTATATATATCATCTTTTATTAATGGTATCAAATGCGTTGAATGACACATTTCCATAAACAATGCAATCTATACAGAGAAACTAAACTTTAGGAGTTATAAAAGCCAGGTAGTTTCTTAACAAATAATGTAAAGAAATATAACAACAATACCATGTAGTATATCACCAAAAATAATTGTTAGAAAGTCAACAATGGAAAGGATAAACTATCAACAACCAAGTAACTAATAGGTATATGCATTAAGCTTGGGGAAGTCAATGTAAGAGATGCTAAAAATGCTTCACCAAAAGAGGAAGGATGAGAAGCACATGGGAGATGTGAGGGACTGATAGTCAGATAGAGACGTAGGAGAGAACATTGAGGTGAGAAGGTATGCCACGAACAAATATCTTTAAGAGTTTATTCTAATTAATGACAGTGTGAGTGCCTCCATTTGAAGCTCAGGCTTGAGATGAATTATTTTCTTTAGAAGATGATCCATTGTTTGTTTACCATTATCATACTCAAATATATATATTTCTTAATTTTAACATTAACATTGGTTAAATCTTCAAATGCAATTGTTATTATAAGACCACACATAATTCAATTGTTTACCATTATCATACTCAAAAAGTACTTTTACATATAAAAATAGACAAATTAAAAAGCATTATTCTTCAACCAAAAGCGTAAAACAAAGAACAAGGCTGATCGTGGTTTTCTATTACTCTTATTATTCATTCCTCTATCACAATTTTTTTCCTCACCCCAACTCTCCAAAAATGAGTTATTTTAAATTGTACATTCTCACTATTATTTTCCATTATCTGAATGAAACATTTCATGTGTATGTATATTCAACATGTCTGGAATGTAGCAGGATAATAAATGTTTCTTAGACACAAAACAGAAGATGAAGGGTGAAGAAGTAAAATTTGGGACTTGTGACAGTATGAAACTTATCATTAAGGGCTTTCAAGAAACAAATAAGGTATTGGTTATCTTTATCACATTGTCTCTCGTGGAGTGCATTTCTTGAAGAAGGTCTGAAATGTGAAGATAGTTGCCTCTTGAGTAGATCTTAAAGGTGGTCTCAAAATCTGAGATGGTAGTACTTGAATTGAAGCCGATCATGGTAGATGATGAAAGAGGGCTCATATATGAGGCCTCACAATAGGATGTGTTCTTTGTTTGGTTTTTATACTATGAACCATTTTGCATATATTGCAATGCAGACGATGTTTTGCTTTTTACATCGGTTGGGGTGTTGAGCTAGAGGATAAAAAAGACAAAGACAAAGACATATAAAGTAAAATTAGATATATGATTGAATAGGATAAGAGAAATAGAAATAAATAAAAAGGGTTGGTAAGATGTATAAACTAAAAATACGTACATATATAATTATTTTTTATACCTTAATATTATTATAATTTATAAATCACATAAGTAAAATTTAAGACATTATTATAATTATATATTCGTAAATAAAGCATATATATTATTATAATTTATAAATTACATAAGTAAAATTTAAGGCATTATTGTAATTATATATTCGTAAATAAAGCATATATAGTTTGAATTTGTTATTATATACAAATAATTTACTAAATATTCTTATTTTTTAATAAGTCATATTTCTATATATTTAGAGCTATTCAAATTTACTACTACAAAAATAGGATTTAATATTGGTTCTGAGGGCAAAACAACATCTGTTACGAACTGATGTTGTATTTGTAGATGTAGAAATAAAATCATCCTGCATCAGTTTCTTAGCATTGAGGTAGTTCGCTACCTACATCGGATGCGAATAACCGATGTTGATAATGACATGAAAGTGATAATAAACCTACATCGTTTTTTAGAGTGAATCGATGCAATGCTAATAAAAACATACATTGGTTACTCTAAGAATCGATGTTAGTTTTTGTATTTTTTTTTAAATAATCCAACCTGTAATTTAATTATATACAAATCCAGTACAGTTCTACCAAAACAAATACCAACTTTGTACTAATATTGGAATTTAAAATAACAATACTTTTTTTTTCTTTTTAAATAAAAGGTTAGACTTCAATTATTTAAATATTATGTTTTTTAGCTTAAAGCTATATTTCAATCATTTATTACTTTTACGCAGTAACTTAATTAGGCTTTAGGAGAGTTATATTTATATTATAATTTATTGTGTTGATAATTATTATATTTAGATATATTCAATATTTGTTGTCATTTTTTACCCTTCAATTCACTTTTCTTTGCTTTTGTTCTACTTAATTTAATTTATTAATGTAAGTTGAATTATGTTGTGACAAGGATTGTTGCAACAAAGTCCTAATGTGTTTTGATATTACTTAAATGATTTATTAGTATAATCGAATATAACATTATATAGTTCCTATAAATAGTTCAGAGTTTATTATAATTGAATTTTATTGCTATATTAGGAACTACAAGGCTCAATTATCCATGAGATTTCTCACGGGAAAACGCTTATTATTTTCATGAACCAAAAAAGGATGGCATGCACAATGGGTTGGTCCTTCAATTTCCATTACAACAACTAATAATAATGCTTATAATTATTGTTCAACTTCATAGTAGAATACACATACATAAACATGACTTATCTCACACCAAATATCATATGATATCGTTTTGTATGTTCCATCAACTACTCCTATTTTTTAATATTAACTCATTTACATCTTTGCATCCAACTCATGCACTTCTTAATTTCCACTTTCAATTTTGTTTTCTAGACATGTTAGATTCCTATAATTATCATGTAAGGATTTTAGTTTACCTTTCCCTTCAAGTAAATTGAACTTAATCAATTTTTAAATTTCAATTTTCTACCTTGATATTCTTATGAACATCTTGTCTCAAAATAGCCACATAGTTGTGCCTATCTTATCTGCAAGAGAACATTAATCAAGCATAAAGTTCTTCCCATTAGAACTATTTAATATGTAAAGTACAATATATATTGTTGAATATATTAAAGAATTTCAATAAGACTTAAAAACCCAAACATAATAACAAATTAAAAAATTGTTATTACAAATAATTTATCCTATAAGAAAACATTGACACATGGATACACTGCTCTTGACTTGGCACTATGTAGATTTGCAACAAATAAAGCAGTTAGGAATCTGAATAACAAAACAACTAGAGTAAAGGAAATAGAGAGAACCATTACATAGTCACCAAACACTAGTCATACACTAAAACAGTCAACAATAACAGACACCAAAATATAACAATCAATTATAGTAGAAGATTTTGGTTCAGTAACTCAAGAGGCCATGTAAGAACTTACAACTTGAAGTTTAGTAGTTGTTCCATGTAAACTAAAAGATAATAATCAATCAACAACAAAAATTCAAAAATAAAAGCTCTATAACAACCATAGCCAGTAATTCAAACATCAAATTAGTGGTTATAACAGACCAGATCCTACATCACCAAATTGAATCAAATTAAAAGTACTTAATAAGTACAAGTCCTATTTTTAACAGTTAAAAAGAACTTTGCCCACTTAATATGAATGTCGCAAATTGCTTTTGCATCCAATGGTGAGCTGTCCCTAAAAGCCTGTGGGATATAACGTACTATATTAGTGATTCTAACTAAATTAATAAATATATAGTAAAATACATTAATACTTAGCAAAAAAAGATGTATTACTTGTGCCCAATTAGTTGTAAATCCACCAACAATGATATTCCACATCCAATGCATAACATAAAAGCCACACTCAGTACTCCCATCTTGTTGGTTACACTAAATTCAATATCACATACAATTATAATTCATTATAGTAAAGTAACAGTTTTTTTTAGATATTAATCTAGAAAACTTACTTTAACTTGTATCCAATCGAGATTTACTTTTACCAGGTAATTCCCTTAAAGCACTATTTATTTAAAAGAATAAACATATTAAGTAATGATTCTTTCTCAAGGAAGAAAATAAAAGCCTCAATATTAAAAAAGATAAATTAAAACTTACCTTGTTATACATGTTTTAAGATTTGCATCAGGCTTTTTTCCAAGGGAACAAAAGAAAGCAACATTGTTTTCTCTTGGACAAACAACTACTAGTTGTCAATGCTGCCTACAAAAAAGAAAACGACATTTTAATAAATTAGAATGCAATCATATTTAAAAGCTAATGGAGATGATATTTTACTTACGGATGAAAGTAAGCTCCAAGATAGATTTGTCTTTTGGATTCCTCCATCCATCTCTTTAGGTAATTTTTACCATCTTTCTTCAAATTACCTACAACTTGTATATTTTGTGGCTCAAGAAATCCATAGGTATCTTTGTGACCCAACTCAATGCTTAGCTCATTCAAAAACCTAAATAATTTACATTAATTGATAAGCAAATATTATAACTTAGGTAATTAATTATTGGACAAAACAATACCACATAACTTACAATGTCCAAAATTGTAGCACAGAAATGTTAAGACATTTTTTTCCTTGACTTATATCTGACAGGTCACTAGAACTTATATAAAGGGGGAAATCAACATTGAAGACCCCCAAACATGGCCACGTCCCATGACACTTGAAATGGTTTTGTATAAATTTCAAAACCAATTTTCAAAAGCTCTATCTATGATCTATCATCCATTTCAAAATTATTCCTTTCAGGTTGAATTAGGTTCTTTCCCACTTGTTTATCCTACATATCCCAGTCAATTAAAAGTTACAAACACACACACACACACACACACACACATATATATATAAATGTCAATTTCATTTAAACTCACCAAAAGTTCAGCTAAAATTAATACCTCAAAGGTAACAGGTTTTACAAGATATCTTGGCCAAACAAGAAAGGTGTTTAGAGCCTGACCTACTGTTTGAACCTCATCTGTGGCTATAGGGACTAGAGCAGCACAATCAAGTACCTCATCAACACTAACCTTTATTGTATCATTAGTCAGTTGCTTGTGGTGTATAGTTGATGCTCCCTCAAAAACTTTTCCAATTGCTACCAGATGGTGAGGAACATTATCAACATATAACTGACATGTATGATAACTATTAATGTTAGGCTCCCCTCTAATGAGTGATCTATATCTTGAGCATGACTACCTTTTGTGCTGACACATGCATCCAAAGGGTGTTTCTTCAACTGGTTGTGGAGGATGTTTTTCACTCAACTCTTTAAACTTTTTTTATATTTCAGCTTCTAACCTTTTTGACATTTCAGCTTTTAAGCTTTCTCTAAGTTCTTCCCTAAGGCTTTCCTTCATCTGTTGCATATCTTGTTGGCTATAACTTGAAGAAGTATGTGAGCAAGGACCAAAGTATTGGGTAATCGTGACACCAACACCAGCTCCACGTACACGGCCAGGAAGCTTTGGTCGCCCAATGACAGTTGTTAGTATATCCTAACGTCCACTAGGGACAAAGGTTCCTTGTGCCATTTTCTCTTCAAGTGAATCTACAACCATGAAATTAATTAGCTTTTATTTTTTAAAAATAAATAGAATTTATATTTAAAAACATGATAACTTACAATCTTGTCAATAATATCTTGGGCTGCCTTAGATGTCACTTGTTCTATCCTTCTTGTTTGTTGAGCTCTTTTCCACCTTTCATGTCTCTTAATGGGAGATGGAGGATGAACGAAACTACTAGATTCAACAACTTCCTTTTCTGGTTTCTTCCACTTTTCCTCCATCATTCTCTTTTCAAGCTAAACACATCCCCCACGAGACATCATGTGTGGCATGTTGTTCAATTTTTGGATTGCTTGAGCCTTTTTTCTAATCTCCTGTCATAATGAACATAAAATGACAAACATGATACTCAAGTAACATAGTATAATTTAATAAACATACACCTTAGACTAACCTTCCACTCAGGAGTATTGCAACTATCACAAAATTGCTTCCAATCCTCTTTAGAAATACCGTACTTTTTACATACTATATCACTATCACTAACATCACCATCAACTTCAACATCAACATCAACACTAGCACCAACATCAACATCAGTACTAGCACAAGCATTAACACCCTGAACTTCAGGATCAACCTCACTACCAAATATAAACCTTTTAGTTAAATTTGACTTAAATTGTCTCCATTTTGCCCCAACAGATTGAATTATCTTCTTCCTTGCCTTCTCAGCTTTTGGAATGTCCAAATGGTCCTTCAGTCAAAAGAAATGAAAATAATTAATAAATACTTAATAAATAACATTATTTAACACTTTAAATGTGATATTTATATTGCAACTATGTAATAAGGACTTGCGTCTAAGTTACATACCCAAATGTCCTCCCAAATTATGTTTTTCTTAGTTTCAGGAACTTGGTTCCAGTTTGGGATTAGTATACTAACATGGTCTCGAGCCAACGTACCCAAATATGAACCATATATTTCTCTGTTTAATCCTGAAGTTATTCCTGTCCTAGGATCCACCACTACATATTTCTTTTCACCACTATAATGTGTAGCAGACACACCTTTCAATCGAGAAATTGATCTACCTTTCTTTGAAATAGTTTGAGAACCTGCTAATGAAGGTTGAGGTGTAGAGCCTGGTGGTGTAGCCATATTCCTGTTCAAAGTGTAAAAAAATAAATGTCAAATACAATTTTGTATAGTTTAAAAAAATGATAATAATGAATTGAAATAGCATGACATATGAAAACTTGAAAACTATAAACATTACATTGTATGTACATCATCTACTCCCATAAACCTTCATCATGATCATTCCGATTTGCATGTACATTATCTAGTTCATTTTCCTCTACCATGATAGGCAAGCAAGCGTAAATAGAAGTGTCACAATCATGTACATAATCATTTTCATGACCGATACCACTTGTTCTTCCTTGAAGAACGACAAACCATTTTTCATTACATGGATCCTGAACATAAAAAACTTGTTTTGCTTGGCAACCCATGATGAAGGGCTCGTCCTTGTAACCAACTTTATTCAAATCAACCAAAGTGAATCCTAAATCATCAATTCGTACACTAGTGTTGCTTTCAACCCATTTGCACTTAAAAAGTGGAACTTGGAATTTAGTATAATCAACCTCCCAAATTTCTTCGATAACTCCAAAATACGGCATTGTTGCTATAATAGGATTTTTATCCATTGAACTAGAATAATGTTTTGATTGAGCTTGAAGACTAACCCCACTATTTTGAAATGTACTTCTCTCATCCTGTGACTTTGTGTAGAACGAGTATTTGTTGATGTCGTACCCCTTCCAAGTTATGACATTCCTTTTAGGCCTATTCGCTACCCACTTTAAAGTATCTGAAGCATTGTCATCAGCCAATATTGTATCCTTAAACCAGGTTAAGAATATCTTATAATGCTCGTTTGCTAACCCTTTCTTGTTAAGTTTTGGGTTACTTGCCTTGACAAATTGTTTATGAGCAGTTATGTATGGGACAACTTCATCTGTATTATTCAATATATACAAATGTTAATTACAATGAGAAAACAAATAAAATTTCTTTTATGCACCAAGGATGCAAATTGAGAATTGCATTACTTTCACTTAAAGAAGCAATTGAGGATTTAATCAGGTTAAAAACAAAAATAGGACAAGAGAGAAAAGAGGAAAAAGAAAAGGAAATAAAAGAAAAAGAGTTAAGAGAAAAAGAAATAAGAGAAAAGGAGTTGAGGGAAAAAGAAAAAGAAATAAAAGAGAAAGAGTTGAAAGAAAAACAAATGAAAAAAAAGGAGTTGAGGGAAAAAGAAAAAGTAATCAAAGAAAAAGAGTTGAGAGAATGCAAAAGTCTAATTTCTTCTCCTAGATTGAATGGTGAAATTAACTTTTCCAGTAAAATTTCTGTTGCTTCTAACGATAAAAATTCTTTTGTTTTGATGCCTAAGGAAGAGCTATTCGTAAAGGAGCAGTGGACAAGACAATTTGGGAAAGACGTGGAGGCACATGAGGATCCAAGAAACAATTGGAAGAAGAAGATTTTTTATGAGCTCATGTTTATGCCTAATGTTTTCATTGATATACATTGTGTTTTAACTCTTGATTTGCATGATATTTGTGGATTGTATGATTCTTTAGATGTAATATATCATGATAAGAATTTGTTGGATACTTTGAATTTTCAGAAGAGTTTACATGCATTGAATAAGAAATTCTTAAGATCTCATATGAAACTTCATGTATATAAGATGTGTGCATGCATCGAGAATCAAATGACTTGCTTAAGATTGTTCATTCATGAGTTTTATATTATATTGATGATAAACTGTGATGACTTCTTTAAGTTTTGTTTTGATATAAGAGGACAAGTTAATAGGTTCTTGAATAATAAGAGATACATCATTCCTGTGCACATTTACCCCAAATTCGAGGTCGAATTTTCTTCAAGAAGGAGGGTATGATAGAGGACTATGAAGGAGATGTCAAGTTTTTCTAAAAGATTATGAATATTAGACAGAAGTTAAATTAAAACCCATCTTCTATATTTTAATTTGTATTTTCGTAATAATTTTATGTAATAAGTTCATATAACTCTTGGCTTGTTTTGGGTCAGTTTTAGCTTTGTTTTAAAGTCATTAAATGGTTAGTGGGTTTTTATGTAAGTGGGAATTTAATTCCTATCAATTACCAATTTGTTTATTTTAGAAATCCTAAGCTATAAATAGGCCTATGGAAACCTTTGTAAGATAGACTTGGAAGAAATCAAATATAGATTTTGCCATAGTGAGAGTATTTTCTCTCTGGGTTCTTGAATAAAACCTTTTCAAATTCTTATCAAAGAATTCTTATTCTTTGTGGCGAATTCTCCTCAACTTATCAATCCTTGGGAATTGTGGTGTTGTTCTTTCCATTTCTTTGCCTCAATCCATTTTTTTATCTTTTCTTCTACAAATATTTCCTTTTAATTTTCTTCTTGTTGATGTTGAAATTTATCGATCCGAAAATAGGTTCATATCACATACTAACCTCCCCCAATACCTCTTCCAACTCTCTCACCCACTCTTCTAATGTCTCTCACATACCTAGCCTCTAGAACTCTAACCTAGAGGAAACCCCCTAAAGGATTCTCCACCGCCATTTACCAAGAAGTGCTTTGTTGAACACCACCACATCTTTAATGTCAAAACCTCCAAGACTTTTTTCATTGTACACTTGCTTTGACTTTATCCAAGCCACTTGTTGCACTCATCTGAGTCACCCCATAGAAATTTACTTTGTATAGACTAGATGATCTAAGACACCTTCTTCGAAACCCTTTAAAAAGACAAAAAGTAAAGAGGAATGGAAAAAAGGGTGGACTTGATCAGAAAAATCCTCCCTCCCAAAGACAATTTTTTTTGTTTCCACAGTGTTAATTTGGCTCTCAATTTATCTATTACTAGCTTCTAGACACATTCACATCTCACATTGGCCCCCACAAGAACCCCCAAATAGGAAAATGGCAATTGCAATACCCCACATTGTAGGATCGTCCAAGCTACTCTTATGAAAGTTAATCTTTAGCCTAGATGTTAATTCATAGCATCGAAGAACACTCTTCAATGTATATACATTTTGGAGCTCTAAAGAAACCAGGAAGATAGTGTCATCCACATATTATTGGATCACCACACTAAGATCATGATTACCTAGATTGATGCCAAATAGGAGATTTACTGACTGTGCACTCTTAATCAGCCCCCAAGCCCTTCAACAACTATCAGAAAGAGAAAGGGAATCATTGGATCCCCTTGCCTTAATCCGCTTTGCATACAGAACTCCTAGGACTTCCATTAACAAGTATTGAAGACACCCTAGAATCCACCTAATCCAACTTTCACCATACCCAAAATGCCTAAGCATATAAAATAAAAAATTCAACTAACAGAATCATATGTCTTTTCAAAGTCTACTTTGAACACCAAAAGGGGCTTCTTGTGATGTTTCGCTTCCTGAATAACTTCATTTACTACCACCACACTATCAAGTAGTTGTCTCCCTTTAATGACTGTTGTTTACGTCTCTTGAATGATACTAGGCAATACCCTTTGTAACTTGTGGGCCAACACCTTTACAATGATCTTGTAAATTATGCCAATTAAAGAAATAGACCTATAGTCCCTAAGGCCATTTGGGCAATCCTTCTTGGGAATCAGAGACACAAAGGATGCATTAGATCCCCGAGGCAGCTTTCCGTTTTGATAAAAGTTTGACATTACCTTATTGAGGTCATCCTTTAGTAAGTCCCAAAAATGTTGCACAAACTTATGTTCTACTCATCAAGTCCCGGAGCTTTTGAACCATCACACTTCCAAATAGCTTTCTTAATCTCTTCCTCAGAGAATTCCTTTTCTGGATCAACTCTTTGACTTCCAATATTCTATAGAAATCTACCCTATCAAGCTTTACCTCATCATCCCCCTTGGATTGGAACCTCTCTTGAAAAAATTGTTTAACCTCCTACTTGACTTGCGATGGGTCATCATCCCATTCTCCATTGGCCGTTAATCCTAAAATTCCATTAAATCTTCTTCTTTGATTAATTGTAGTATGAAAGAACCGGGAATGCACGTCACCTTCCTTTAACCACTTAACCTTTGCCCTTTAAGGCAGCAGAGTTTCTTGAAAGGAACTGCATCTTTTCAACTCTCTGTGAGCTTCCATACGTAATATGAGCCATCAACCCTAAGATCTCCTTCCTTCGCTCTTTTATCAAACTCAAAAATTTTTTATCTATTAGTTCCATTATTGTCACCTCACCTTTCAATGTTGTTCTTGCTCCATCCTTTGATGTTTGCTTTGAGAGATTTTAATTTTTGTTTGAGAATAAATGCTTCCCACCCTTCCACTTTCTTATTAATGTACTTCTGCCTTATGAGTTCCTCGAAGCCATCACAGTCAAGTCACTATTAATGAATTTGAAAGGCTTACCCCCCCAACTGAGATTGGATTGTTTCAGAATTATGGGGCAATGATCTGATAAGTCTCTCTTTATATTCAGTTGGAAGCTAATAGGTGCGTAATCTAACCATTCTTGGGATATTAGAAACTTGTCAAGGACACTACATCCTTTACTTCTAGCACTAAATCATGTATATTGATTCCCTACAACAGTACCTCCATTAGCTCCATGTTACTGATAAAATCCAAGAACTCATTAATCCCACTGAAAGATGACCCGACCACACCATCTTCACTAATCCTTTCATCCGGGGACCTAACTGCATTAAAATCACTGGCTACACACCATAAACCTCCAGGAAACCATTGTTTATATTCTAGTAACGCCTTCCATATTTCATTTTTCCCCAACATGTGACAAAGGGCATAAGCATTAACCATGATCCTTTCGACTAACTCCGAGATGAACCTTCCTTTCACACCCAAAAACCCCACACCTTGAAAAAACTCAAAAATAATAAATTTTGCATCATTCTAGATACACAACAACCCTCCTAACATGTTATTTATAGGAAATGCACGCCATCCCACATTAGAGTCCCTCTCATATCGCACAACATAAATTTCTGTCTATATTAGCTACCTTCGTCTCTTGAATACAAATAAATTTAACATCGTGTTTTGAAACCATATGACTCACAAACCTCCATTTTGCCCTCCCTTTAAACCCCCTGATATTGTAAGAAAGGACATTTATCATTTTAACTTAGTTCCCCATGTTCAGGCTCTAACCGATTTTTAGAAGCCTTCTTTTTGTCCTTGTACTCTATTTCCACTAATTTTTACACAATGACTTCTTCAGGAACCATACAAGAAACACCTAAGCTCTTGCCAATAACCCATAGAAAATTTCCTTCTCTTACACTTTCATGATATATCGACATGTTCTCATTAGCCTCTTTACTAACTCTACCATCTTCTTTTGGGGAAACCCGTTGGACTTCATGGCTGACAAGAACTTTATGCAATTCATTGCATAATTTAATAGAAGAAAACTCGGGATGCAATTTCCCCAGCTTTACTACTTGGGATTGGACCACAACTGGAACTTAATAATCCCCATGTTATAGGCACATTCACTAGCTTGCATAAGGAAAGAGGTCAAGTTCTATATGTGCTCCTCAAATAGTTCCTTTGTTTAGCACCAGACAAAGAGGTTTGAAGTGTACAGACACTCCTTAAAGAATTCCTCTGTTTAGCACCAGCCTCAGAACCCGGGTTAAGAAGTTGCTGCTCCACAAAATATTTTTATTTGAATTCACCATCGTTGACCCATTGTTTTGCGCCTCCTCCAAGTAAATCTGATCCCATTCATGATCATCTTGATTACACTCACCAAACAGACTACTACGACTCATGTTTAGTTGCACTTCACTCTCACCATTTTGTGAAGAATGTTCAACTTCACCTTGCAACACACCTTCACTAAACAACTGAGACGAGATCATCATAGAGTCATGAGCAAACCCTTCCAGTGGCACCATGACGTGAGGGACGAATTCACACAAGAGTCATGATCCGCCTGATGCATGCTCCCCAAGCAAGGGCCCTATCACTAGGGTCATGGGTAGGAGAATAGAAGAAAACATGGCTAGAGTAGATGGAGGAAGATCTCACCTCCATATGACCATCAAGTTGTACAAGTCATGACTTATTTACTTGTAATTTTTCTTTTAGGAACTTAGGATTTTATTTTGGACATGTATTAGTCCATTTATTTTTCTAGGAGGTGTCTTAGTAATAAGAAATGGGTAAAATTAGCTTTTGGGCCTTTATTTAGGCAATAAGGGGGTAGTTTGATAACTACACCCTCTTTTTCTAAATAAAACCCCAAACTATGGAGTAATCTTGGCCCTTGGATGAGGTAGCTTGAACACCAATTCTCATCTAAAGGAGGGGATTGATTAGACTTTTGGCTTTAATCCTCCTCCCTTGGATGGCTCCTTTTAATTCTAGCCATTCCTTTCTTTCATGACTTGTCCAAGAGGTTAGTTCCCTCTATTAAAAGGTGCTCCTTCACACTTTTGTATTTTTTACACTTTATTGAATGGAAAAACCTTGTGTTGGCCAAAATTCTTAGTGTCCACCCTTCTCTTTTTGAGAATTCCTTAGGTTTTTATCACGGGTTTCATCCCTTGTGGCAAACTTTCCCTCTTAGGCTATCTTATCTTAAGTGGCGCCTAAAACCACCTCACTTCTTACCTCTCCACAAACCATTTCACTAAAGAAGAAAACCTCTAGAAAAAGATCAAGGGATCACCGTCCCTCCCAATGACACTAGTGGTGTGATAGCATGAGCTTCCAGCAGCTCCAAATGCGTGATACCTTGTGCACTAACTAGAAAAGTTGTTGGCGTGAATACATGAGGTTCCAACGACGTGATACCTTGCGCACCAAACAGAGGTAAAGCTGGTGTGATTACTTCCAACAATTCCAATGAAAGAATACCATACGCGCCGACTAGAGGAAGTGTTGTTGCATCCAAACGATGCTCATAACTGATAGAAGCATGAGAATGACCCTCTTCATCTATACTTGATGAACACACCTCCAAATTTTCTAACACATCTGAGATAACCCTTTCATGTAATGAGTTCAAGACAACCATACTTCTTATCCCAAAATTCACTTCAACACCACCCATTCCAGCTCCACTAAGGCTCACCTTCTATTGCATTGCATGATGAAGAACTAGACCAAATGGCCCAATTGCACATATCGTATTGGACCCACCCTGACCTACATATATTGACTACACCCCCTCAAAATTACTCAATGTTTGAACTTCTAAGCTTCCAAAATAGGCCTTATCGCCCCTTGCAGAATATCATCAACCATATTATCTGGGGAAGGCAGCGTTGCAAGAGCATTAAAAGAATTACCAATGTCACCACTTCTACAATTGTCTCGGCTCCTAGATGCATCAATTTCCAATCCCAGATAACCATTCATGCATCCATTGTCTCGGCTTTGAGGAGCATTTAATGAAGTAATTAAGTGTTTAGGCTTCTCAACTACTGCAGCGTTTGACGAAGACCTTTCCCCTTCCTTGGCGTTCACGGATCGTTGACCACACTCATCTGCCAAGGCTACAATCGACGCATCATCATCTTCATTCGACCAAGTTGCAGTTTCACCATCCCATTGAGACATTCCCGAGCTCGCATATTCACCTTCCTTATCCTCTAAAATTGTCCTGCATTGATTGCAAAGCTTAGTGGAGTACTTAACACCGTAAGTCAAGTCCTCAACCAGTGAAATGGTCACAGGGACCCCATTAACATGCACTAATTTGCTCTAGTTAACTAAATACATCAAAGAAGGTTTTACTTATAGCCTAGCAAACTCCACATTCTCCATTAACTGGGACTCCTTTGAGATTTCTACCAGAGACCCTAACTCACTAGTAGCTTGTTTGAAGCCCTCCCAATTCCAAAACTGTCAAAGCCATCCCCTGCATATTACCCACACCAGACGACTCTTGGAGAAAAGGTGCAAGTCCTATTTCTGAATTGTTACAAACATTTCCATCCACCAGCTGCCATTAGATGCCTATATGTCCTCAACATCTACATTCTCTAGACCTGACAATAGCACCATATCACCGCCTAGAGGCCTTGATTTGACGGACACCAGCTCCTGCATATAGAAACCTTCCTCCACCTTGCTTACTTGCTTCAGGTCTCTAATAGTTTAGAGGTAGATGATTTTAGGTCTAATCTTACCTTATCCTACCATACTCTCATCTGATCCAACCCTAACCTAGCTTATCTAAGGTTACCATGATTTTTAAACACCTATTATTATATATAATTGACTAAATTAGCACCGATGACTTGTGGCATAATTATTTTGTAATTAAAAATTAATTAAAATGTAATTAATGATTTATAAATATTAATTGTAAAATATAAAAAATGGAACCAGACCTTGTTGGTGAAAATAGAGTCATTCCACTATAACAAAGGTGAACATCAATTTTATCTTGAACTTAAATATATTTAAACTAATAATGTGACAACATTAATTTTAAAAATATAGAAAAGTTGGATAAGATAAGACTTGAACCCAGGACTTAAAAGTAAAAATGTTAATCTCATACTGCAAGACCAAAAGACACTGTTAATTTAGTTAAACTAATTATGTGACAATGTTAATTTTAAAATATAGAGAAATTTGACAAAGTAAGATTCGAACATAGGATGTGTGAGAGTACTAAGACCATGCTACTAGATAAGAGGTCCACATTGGTTTTATTATGTAATTTCCTTTGTTTTGTTTTACTATTCTAGGTCATTTATGTTGTAAAATTTTTTAATAGAGAAATTTTTTAAATTCTAAAAGCTACTTAGCTTCATTTTTAATTAGATTTTATATTTTTTTATATTTTAATTAGTTTTAGTTGTTCTATCTTTATTTTTAATTAGATTTTGTATTTTATTTTTATATTTTAATTTTAAATCTATTCTAGTTCATTTTACGTTGTATATTTTATTTGTGTTTTTGAAACTAAAATTAAGAATTAAAAGTTGAAATTAAAATTTAAGGGTTAGCGACTAAAACTAAAATTTAGTTATATTAACAACAATATAAAATTTAAAATTTAATTAAAATAAAGACAGAAATTAAAATTAAAAATTAAAATTAAAAATTAAAATTTAAATTAAAAGTTGAAAATTATAAATTAAAGCAATAAATAAAACTAAAATATAAAATTAAAAGTTAAAAATAAAATCTTATTCCAAATAGATTTAACATAAAATGAAGCTAAGTAGCTTTTAAAATTTAAAAAATTTCTCTATTTAAAAAATTTACAATATAAATGACCTAGAATAATAAAACAAAATAAAGAAAAATACATTATAAAACCAATGTGGATCTATTATCTAGTAGCATGGTCTTAGCACTCCCACATATCGTATGTTCAAATCTTACTTTGTCAAATTTCTCTATATTTTAATTATTCATTATTATTATATTAAAATAAAAGTTTAATTATTATGCACTGACAGTGTAAAAGAATATTACACTGACATTAAATCACATATTTTTATTTATATGACTTTTAAAATGTTAATTGGTAAAATCAACAGACTTACTATATATTAAGAATTGTGATTAAACGTCAATGTAAAAAGTCTTACACTACTAGTATATACTAATTAAACTCTTAAAATAATACTTACTATTTTATTCTATTGTATTTATAAAAAATAATATAATTTGAATAAAATTTAATGATCCTAATAAAAGAGATTGATTTTTGTTATTCATAATGATTCTATTAAAATAATATTTATTCTGTAAAATTAAATTTTATAATATTTTTTTGAATAAAATTTTATTTAATTGTATAAAAATTGTAAGAATAACATTATTTTAAATAATTTGACACTATTATTAATAAATTTATTAATTTTTATAATATCTATACTTTAAAATCATAATATAAATGTATATATTAAATTCAAAAATTATTTACCCCCCTTCATTCAAGGTAAATTTATTAACTTTACTAGTTACTGCTTTAATAAAAGTCACATGAAAGAAGAGTCATGAACGAGTAGTAAACATCTTTTGGACTGTTAGTGTATACCAATTAAACTATTTTTTTAAATGTAAAATTGAATCTTTCTAATTATTTAAGTTTTTTTCCTCTTACAGATTTAGTTTATAATTATTTTATTTTAAAAAATAATTTTAGTTTTATTTTTTAAAAAATAATTTATAATAATAATAAATATTTAAAATTATTTTCATAATTAAAAATTGAAAATTCTATTCTTTTTCGTTTTCTAAAAGCAGGGGCAATGCTCCAAGAAAAAACATACTCAGTTGAAAATACTAAATATATATTTAAAAATTGTAAATACATATTTAAAAATAATAAATACATGTTTTTATCAAAAAATATTTTAAGAAAATAATAAATACCAAATTGAAAGAAAATAATACGAATAAATACATGCTTAAAAATAAATATTACCTTTTCCCTTAATTTTAAAAATGATGTTGACTAGTTTAAATCTATTAAGAAAATGCTATAATGGATAAATTTAGATTATAGTATTGAAATTTTTTATAAATGTAATATTTTTAAATTTATCCTCAAATACTCCTTCCGTCTAAAAGTAAATATTGAAATTAAAAAAAAAATAGTCTTAAGATAAGTATTATATTTTAACCTTTTAATGTTATCTTAATTATTTTTTCATTGAGCCTCCTAAATAATATTATTTAACTTTTTAATATAATATTAATATTAGGGTAATTTTAAAAAATTACTCCTTTGTTTGGTTTATTTATTAAAATTTTCTCTAAAACAAGTTAAAATGACATTCTTGACTTGAGTATAATAATAATAATAATAATAATAGTAATAATAATAATAATAATAATAATAATAATAATAAATATTATTTCTGCCTTAAAATAAGTATTATTCTAATTTATATACATAAAGTAAAATTAATAAATAAATTAAAAGAAGAATAATTTTATAAAACTAACCTTATATTAATATTATAGTAGTTAAAAGCTGAAATGATATTTGTGAAAAAAATAATATTATATAAAAACTTAAATATAATATTGTTTTAAAATGAATTATTTTCAAAATGCATATTTATTTTCACATGGAGGAAGTGTTTTAAATTATTTTCACATATGTAAAAATTGAGAATTCTATCCTTTGTCTTAACACTGTTTCAAGAAAATAATAAATGCCCAATTGGTCATGGAGAGAAAAGAATCCAATTAATTGTTATTATGTTACATATTTATTAATTACTATGCTTTTAGACCAACTGCCAAATCAGTCAAACACATAAAAAATTGAAAAAAACAATGAATTTAGAGAGGGAGAGAATAATCTTAAATGTTAAAACAATTAATTAATGATAATACATATAACTGAAGGGGAAAAAAAAAGAAAGAAAGAAAGACAGCTTAATACATATCCGTTTGTCACACAAGTTTGCTGGCACAGGAGCAAAACCAGGAGGAGGGAATCATCATTTGTGCGAACGAATATGTTTGTAAGAAAGAGGACGATTCTCACGAGGTTGTGAACTGAAACTCCTCACACGTTACCCGCGTTCTCTCTCTCTCTCTCTCTCTCTCTCTCAACACTATAACTCTTCTCTCTCTCTCTTTCTTCAAAAATTTCGAAGAACCTTACTCTCACTCACACCTATGGACTCTCTGGAGGTTCTTCTTCCGTGGCTTCCCGAAGACGACCTTCTCCTCAAAAACGCCGTTGAGGTTCTCAATTTCGCAAACCCTACCTTCTCTCGTTCAATTCAATTTTGCACAATTCACCTTTTCTTTTTTCTTGTTTTGAATCAATTGCAAATTATTAACTCGTTCTTGTTTCTTACTTGCATTCTGCTTGGTGCTGTTTGTAGGCCGGTGCTTCGCTGGAATCGCTGGCCAAGGGAGCGGTTCGGTTCTCGCGGCGCTATTCGTTTTCGGAATTGCGAGATCGGTGGTGGTCGCTGCTCTACGACGAGGACGTTTCCGCCGCGGCTGCCGCCGCGATGGCGAAATTGGAGCTGGCGAAGTCCGGCGGAGGCGTTGGCGAAGGTGGGAAGAAGAGAAAGGCTCAAAGCATTCGCAAGTATTATTATGCCATGCAGAAAAGACTTCGCCGGCAACGGCACGGTGCCGCGCACGTGCCTTCCGATGTAAAGAATGCGGTGGTGGAGTGTGAGGGCGCAGAGAAGTTGGTAATTGGTGATAATTTAAAGTTAGATAGTGATGTTGTGAATAGTAGTTTAGTTGATTGTGGGAATTGCTTGGGGTTAGAGGGGGTAGGGGTAGGGGTAGGACAATTAACTAATTCGGTCGGTGATGAAACTCTGTGGAAAACTATCGATGATGTTTCTTTGCCTGTTCATGTTAGTGTTGAAAGTAAAAAAAATGGTGGTTTTGAAGGGAGGGTGGATTTGGAAGGCAAGTGTGGCAATGGTGGGTTGAAATTAAATGCTTCCGATGCTGTGGTGGAAGCCGTGGTGGAAGATGATGCTCTGAACGTTACGGACTGTCGCTTGAACTCGGAAAATAAGGATGAGCTTCTCTTTATGGATGTTGATGGGAAGGAGGTTATGTCTGTTGATAAGGATAAGCCTTGTTATGATAATATTGATTCGCTTCTGTTGAGTTCTCCCTGTGATGTTCAGGGGGATGGTGATGGGCGTGAGTCGCAGAAGTTGGATGGGGAAACAAAACTTGCTGTGCCTAGTGGGTGTGCTTCTGATGGGTTGGAGGTTGTTGCTAATGTGTTAGGGGGCAATTGTGATGACCAGCATGGTGTTTCTTGTTCTGAAAATAATACTGGATCATCTGGTGCAGTGCAAGGTCCTCAGCCTGAACACAGTGAGGGGTTTATGATCTGTGTACTAAATACTCAGGATCCTGATATCCCGTGCAATGATAGTACAGATGTACGTACTGTAGTTCCTGATTTGGGGGCTGTGAAATCCCAACCTTTTGTTAATGAGGTGGGTTGTTCGGAACCTTCTACTAATAATCAAAGAAATGAACTAGACAGAAGCCTGAAGAAAGAATCTGTTCTTGCTCAATCATTTGCAGCTTCTCAACCTGTTCTACAGGGTTTGTTACCTAATGTGAATTCAAGCCGCCGACCTGTTGTTCTTGGACTGAAAAGTGAAAATCCTGGAAGAAATTCTATATCTGCAGTTTCTAGACAGAATAACAATGTCAAAGTCAACATCAACCCAAGTCATAGCAGATTAGTTCGTGCAACTATGATTCCTGCCTCAGATGGACATCTGAAACAAGAGGTAAAATGAGTTGATTTCAAGATGCTTTATGATTAGAAAATTCGTTAGGAATAAATTTATGATTGTACTTTTATTAAGAAAATTTGATTGAAGCTTTATCTTATAAACAGGAAATTGATGCTACTGCTTCTGCGCATGCAAAAGCTGAGGAACATAAGGATTTATCTAAATCAGAAGTAAAATCATTATCTCTTGATCAGGAAGGCAGTGACATTGAGGAGAAGGATGATGATGATAATGATAATGATGGAAATTATGACGAACTGCCTTGCTTTTCTGATGTTGAGACAATGGTAAGAATATAATCTGTTGTATTAACAAATCCTCGCATTTAGTTGAGTTAAATTCTCTCTCATATTCTTGATGTTGCCTTTTCAGATTCTTGAAATGGATTTAAGTCCAGCAGATCAAGATGCAAATGCATGTAGAGAAGGTAAATCATCTGATACTAGATAAAACAAAAGTATCACATTTCTGTTCAATGCTTTTAATTTGAAAAGGGCAGCCTGTTGCGCAAGGTTCCATACCCCCCATGTGGGATTTAGGGAGGGCTAATTCTACAAAACTTTACCATTGTAAGTGATAAGGGTTGTTTTACTGACTAGAAGTCTAGAATGTATGACCAAACTGGTCATAAGAAAGCAAATACATTTGTGGCCTAGCTCGCCCTCTGCTTAAGGCTTTTCAATTTAATCCAAACATTGTTAAAAGCTGAAAATTAAATGTTACTGATTATTTGGTTTTTAAGTTTTTGACTTATGAGTTCGTTTATAATTGAATAAGCTTTCTGCGTATTAGTAATGTGCTGGTTGGTCTCCACTAATGTTTCAAATACCAACAGTTATGGTTAAAATATAGATTCAAATATTGGGCTATGATTTTATTTTTTTTATTACTAACATTGTTCCTCATTTTTCAAAATAGAAATAAAATTTTTCCTCATTGTATTTATCAATGTATAGGTATTTTATTTTTAATGATGGTTGCTTCTAATATTATAATCTTTTGTTGCAGTCTTGCGATATCAGCTTGAAAAGAGCAAGAGGACCATCATGAGATTAGAGCAAGGTGCTCGGTCCTCTATGGGAAGAGCCATTTCTTCTCAAGGTGCATTTGCAGTAGTGTACGGTCGCATCCTGAAGAAGTATATAAGAAAAAGCAAGGTACAATTTTGAGTTTTCTTCTCTTGTTTTCCACTTTTCCTATAAATTATGGAAGAACGAATCTTTCCCTATATTTTCTTCCTCCCATGTCACTAGCATGAATCTTGGGAATTTTCCTTTTAAATATGTTTGATACCTTTTTAAGGAATGTTTGCATGCTATTGTTATTTCCACACTATATTTGCTGTCCTGCATAATTATGGTCTAGTTATCATTGCATAAACATTAATTGTTTAGTTCTGGTAGTATGAGAAACAAAATACAAACTAGCTTTAAGTGGACCTGTGACCAGTGGATGTTCATATTTTTTCTAGGAGTTTCAATGGTTGTTGAGGATCTTTTTTCTATTAGGTGCTCGTGTCTTTTATGATTATCATTATTTTAATTTAATTATGTAAAATCACTGGATTCTCTAGTGGCATGTGTCTCTGAAAAATTATTGACCCTCAGTAGGGTGAACTGTAATACACTGCATGGTATGTCCTTTGAGTATGCCTTAAACTACAAAATTCTGTTTTTGTCTTTGCTTAGTTGGTACTGTTCCAGTAGTTTGTAATGTTGATTCGCAATGTAAAATATAAATGATTTTTCTCAGCCTGCACTATCTCTTTCTATTTCACAGGTTATACTTGGCAGAGCAACAAACGATGTACATGTTGACATTGACTTGGGCAAAGAAGGGGAGGAGGCTTATAAAATATCTAGAAGACAGGTAAAATTTCTGAGCAAGTTTTTGGGTGCAAAATTCCTGTGCACGGTTGATTTTGCTGATGATTTAGAGGTCCTAGTAAGTTCATATATATCTTTTTCCTGGGGAGCATGTGGAATTGGGAAAGTTTTTTTTTTTTTTTATTTTTGCAAAAAAAAAAAAAAAGGAAGGCATTAAATAACCTTTGTCCTTACTAGTAACAAAATCAATATTAAGGAATTGGTATACTTCTGGAACAAGACAAATGACAAATTTTTAAAAGATGTTACTAATCTATTTGAAATGTTTTTGGTAATGGAACTAAATAGTGTTGTGATGATGTGAAGATCTTTGTCATTTTCGTTATGCACAGCCCTATACCGAGCAAGGACTAGAACAATACTTGTCCATGGAGAAAATCCAGAAATTGTCAATCACATCCTTTTAAATTTTGAATTTGAAATTTCCTTCACTAAATTTATAGTATGAACTGTGAATTACTTTTTGTCTGATAGGCTTTAATAAAGATGGAATCAGATGGTTCTTTCTTTATTAAAAATCTTGGCAAGAGATCTATATACTTGAATGGTAAAGAAATTTCTACGGGACAAGTGCGGGGTCTTAGTTCTAGTAGTGTGATCGAGGTAACTGTCTTTTCCACAACTTTTAAATATGATGCTTCCATTTTGTTCTTTACCTTGAGAACGTAATACGTTGTGGTAAATGAATTTCATGCAGATTAGAGGCATTTCTCTGATCTTTGAGGTCAACGATAGCTGTGTAAGAAGGTATTTAGAAAATAATATGAATGAAAATAAATGATGATAAAAGGAAAACTTTTACCTTGTTTGCCCTAGAGAGAGTATGTAGGAACAGAAATGGCATCGAAGTTTGAATGTTAAGGATTTTAGGATAGCATTCTTATGCGAGCCAAAAATAGGAGTTATACCAGCCATTAATTATTGTTTATGCATTGTCGATCCAAAGTCAGAATTCAAAATGTACATATAGATAGAAGATGAAAAGGCTTCATAGGAGATATATAATATGTAATATGGCTGCTGTGTAATGGGAACTGGTTATTGTTTTGTATGTTTCTTATTACCCATTTTGATGTAACAGGTTTTTTTAATGCAACTGTCGTCCCAAGTAGGAACAATCGTCAATAAATAATTAATAAAACTATGGTATGGTTTTTAACAATTTTAAACTCTCTCTCTCAATTTAATATAGGGTTTTCGATACCAACTTATATTGTGGCAGTAGTGCTCTATTGACACTCTTACCTTTTGGTTGAATTTGGAGGACTGAACTTTT
Organism: Psophocarpus tetragonolobus; assembly: GCA_037954015.1. Lineage (NCBI taxonomy): Eukaryota > Viridiplantae > Streptophyta > Magnoliopsida > Fabales > Fabaceae > Psophocarpus > Psophocarpus tetragonolobus. The sequence goes on along the minus strand of JAYMYS010000033.1, from coordinate 505,896 downwards.
TTACTATAATTTTTTTTGTAACATTCTTCCCTTTCCCCGGTTAAAAAATATCATTTTTATTTTGCATAATATATGCAAGTAAAGTTTTTGGACAAGAATTGATCAAAAAACTTGTTATGGTGGAATTGAGGGCACTGTGAAGACAGTCCAGACTTCAGTTTGTACCAATTCTTTGCATAGTATATCACTAACAGGGGACATAAGTTGGGAAATTTGCTCAAGCACGACATTGCGTTTGTAAGACTAGCAGCAGCAACTACATGGTTTGCACTAGTTAGTCACAAATGAATCAAGCACAAACCCTTTCCTCGGATTTCAGTTCTCTAAGCCGTTGTTAGAGAGATCTTATGCCGGGTGAAAGTGACCCCAGAGAATTGTAGAGGTGAAGAAGTTACTAGATGACCCTTCATTTTGAACTAAAATATTTAACGGGTATGTCAACATCAATATATAGAATTAATAAGATTGGAGAAGCTAGTGAATTCGGAATGAAGATAACACAACTCCAAAGAACTGTTAAGCAAAAAAGAATTAGGTTAGAAAATTTAGATGATTTTCATAACAATTTTATGTGAATCCCCCAATAGGACAAGTGGAAAAAAAAATCTGAGAAGTTGAAGCTTCATCTTAGAAATTGAATTCTATTAATTCAATGATAATTTAAGGAGAAAACCATGGAAGCGATTATGAGAATAACAGGGAACCCTACCAAACCACATTATGAAAAAACTTTTGCGTTTGATTGGTTATCTAAAAGAAGACACAGAAGAAGCCACATGAAAAAGCATGATTGTCCTTCAGACATGGAGTATATGTTTTTCCTTATTGTTCATATTTTCTTGTTTCTAAACATATTTGATAGGGTGGGGAGGGAGAGATAGCGGGTTCAAATTCTTTTCCTAACACATTAACAATTGCTTATGAAAAAAATACACTAATAATTAAAATTTTTCTATTAAAAAAAAAAGCATTTGTTTGGTGGATCTTGCTTCTAAGAGTATCTTTATTCGTGAGAAAACATATCTCACTCACAAATGCTGACTTTCTTCAAGGTGACACACCAAACCTCAACTCTTCCTCTAGCAACTACCTTAACTTTTTTTTCTTAAACTCAACTAGTTCTAAGAAAGATATCCTATAAAGTATTACATGTATGAGTTTAATGCTAGGTACAAGGTCTACGGCGGCAAATTCTATATGACATTTTGGTGGTAACCTAAGTATAACCTCAATGGATACTTTAGGAAAGTCACCTAATATTGGTATCTTACTCACAATTGTTTTAATTGCATAATCGAAGAGTTATCATCATCTACACTCTAACATTTTCTCTCTAGGTTCTCTAACTTGGTTGTAGTCAAAAGATCTCACTTACACTATCAACATATTCTCAAAATAAGTTAACAAACTAGACATGGTTGGAAGGTAACAAATTCATACCAACAATAACAACTAGTTGAGCAAGAGGTAAACTATAAACTGTCTATCAAACTCACAATAAGTCAAATGAAAAGATTAAGGTTGGAACACAATCACTTTAAAGAACCCTTTATAAAAGCATACAATTGCTTTTTTATTTTATTATTTTATTATTACACATTATTAGTTTTTATGCAACTCTTTTTCAATCAAACTCAAGAATGTGAACCATTTTTTATGGATCACAATATCTTCCACAATCTACATCGAACCGGAAGGATTATAGGTGGTAAAATTTTTCGCTCTTCTATTAGATATTTAGCACAAATGTACATTTAGGAATTGAATTGAATTTAAGATCTCTAGTTAGAACGAATGTCACACCAATTAATCTATTCTAACAGAAATTGATAACTACGATGAGTAGATATTATTAGATATAATATTTGTCATCTTTAGAGTTTTGTTTTAATGAAAACAATAAGGTTTTAAACAATGAGTTTTGACATATAAGAGACTTTTGTCATTCTTTGAGGGAGGATGATCCTTGTGTTGATTCCTTGGCTAAGCTTGACTCTAATTTAGGTGTTTCCTCTAATTGAGATGTGAGATCTTCCATTAGAGTTACAATCCTAACTTTTAGCGGATGCTAGTGACACTTTGGTGTTACGGGTGTAATTTTTGTTTTGATTCTTTTTGTTCTTTCTCATATTTACCAAAAAAAATCTCTTTTACAACTAAATTCACTTCAGTGGATTTGTTATAATGAACTAACAGTGTGTTTGGATGAAGAATTTTAAGAGGGTAATTCATTTTATTTTGGAATTTCAAATGTTTTGTAATGAAACACCTTGTTTGGATGAGAAATTTTAAAAGAATTTGAAATTCTAGGAATTTTAGAAAGCATTTTGATTAGTTAAAAGTGTAGAATTTTAAATTCCTTAAAAAAAGTAAGAATTTGAATTTTTTCAAACCTAGTTTTTTTTTTACTAAAATCAACTTAGGTTATTTTTTACTTGATATCGATTAAGGGTGGCAAAACGGAGTGGATTAAGCGGGTTGACCCACCAACTGACCCTCAATTTTACAGGTCAAACTAGTGTATTCAATCGCTTGTCTGTTTTGGTTTGTCTCGTCTAACTTGCCAATTTAGCAGGCTAAAGGCGGGGTGGGTTGGTCTGCCAACCCACCAATATTATATTTTAAAATTTATAATATTTATATAAATTAATAAAATAATTATAATAATTAAAATATAAAATAAATTATTAAGTAGAATTTATAAAATGGATTTGTTAAGAAAATAAAATAAATTTTGTCATTTATTTATGTAAAAGCATAATATTGTCAAAAAAATAAAACCAATTATGCAAGGTTTACTTTTGTGATTTTTCTATTTATTTATTATAAAAAATTACTTTTTTTTAGAAACAAAAAAATTATTTTTAAATAGAATTTTATATTTTTTTAAAAAGAACAATTTTTTTTATAAATATTTTTTAGTAAAATAAATATTTATTTTTAGTAGGAATTGAAATACTTTATCCAAACAAGAAAATTAAAATTCAATAATTTGAATTACCTTATCCAAACAAAACATTTGAAAAATGAAGTCATTTAAATTAAAAGAATTTCAAATCCAATGTATTTTAAATTCCTTACATTTGTAAAATTCTCTATCTAAATACAATGTTAATGTTTTATTACTTTGTTTTACACTAAATACAATTTTGCTTTTTTTTGTATTTTATTTTGTAAATGATTATCATAATCATGTTTTTACAATTTTCTTACTATTTAATTGGTGTAACTAATTAAAAAAGAATTATGTTTACACCTTTTTTTATAATTAGATTACATGTGAACTTTGGAGTAATTTTAAGTATTTTTCTCTTGAAGTAACATTTATATGGCAGAAACTCGATCGATTGGAATCAAACTAATTTTTTATTACGTTGTTCATGCAAAAATTATTAAAAAAAATTAAAAAATTCTAACTAGTAGTGTCAAAATGAGTCAGGCTAATCCACCATTGATTACCTTTTAAGCGGGTGTTTGCCCAGTCTAACCCACCTTCTTATAGATAACTAAAAATTCAATCTATTCCAATTTGCAATAGCTGAGAGTAATTAGGTGAGTTGCCTCGCCAAATTTGAAATAAAAAATAAATAAATAATTATTTTCTTCTTTTTGTAAGTTGAATTTTTAATAAAAAAATTGTAAATGAATAAAATAATAATATTAAAAATATGTAAATGATTCATACCAAAAGAATTTTTTATTTTATTATAAAAATATGCATTTTTTAATTTTGTTAGTTAAGTGGGTTAGGTGGGTCAGTCTGGTCTAACCAAATATCATTGTGTGTCAGGTTAGTTTACCCTAGTGAGTTCATTTTGATATCCCTAATTCTAACTAGTGAAAATGATTGAATTGAGTTTCATTTTCTCTATATCCAATTTAACCTTGTGATGAGAGACAGATGCAAGCTAATGGGACATAAATAATTTATAGTATCTCTATGGAAAAGTATTATATTTTTTATAAAATATATATTTAAAAAAATCTAAATTACCTAAATTTTTATAAATAACAATTATATCAATGTGTGTATTTTTTTCACTGACAATAAATATATATATATATATATATATATATATATATATATATATTATTAGAGAAGTGAGATGGTAAAAGTTAGAAGTATAAAAAGATATAAAATTATTATAACATTTTTTATCTCTTATAATTTTTTTAAGGAAAAAAATTTATTCTTATAAGAAAAATCCCTATTCTTTATGGGGGAAATACACAATTTATCAAACATGCATATGTAAAACAAATATTTTGTGGGAGTAATTGCCCCATAAGAATGCTTCCATATTCGTCATTGCTTGTGAACAATCCAAAATTTAGTATCAACTTTGTTCTGTAATATGGTCATTACTATTTTTACGCATTTTATAATAGGATATAAATGTTCAACATTAGAAGTTTCTCGATAATTTGGATTGCACTATTTATCATACGATTAGTTATGTTAATATGTTATATTAATTTATATGCTAATTAATAAAAATATGGTTATATGATTCATCAATTTGATGCCAACTTTTTATAGATGATGAGTTGGTTTGTGTTAGAACATGCCCTTTTATATAATGACATGTACCCTTGTAATGGTTTAAGTTTATCCACATAAAATATGTATATGGTTTAGTGTGTGAATAATGGTCACATGAAGTCCTTTTCTTTTTCTTGTTGTGTAATGCAACTATTTAAGCAACTACTATATGTTTTAGAGAAAATGAATTATGCACGAGTAATGTAAAATTTAATTACAATTTTAATAATTTTTATATATAATAAATTTGTTAACTTTACCAATTTATATTTTAAAAATTATATAAATGAAATATTGTAATCAAATATCAGTATAAAATTCTATGTTTTATAAAACTCTTTTATATCATAGTTTATAGATATTAAAATCTTTATGTTTTTATAGATGATGAATTTTATTTTTAAATAATCATGAAGGTGTAATGTAAAAAAAAAAAAAAACAAAACATGTGGGATGTTCACAAGGTTATGGATGGTGGACTCATTATGCACTCCACCGTAGACATCACTAAAGACCGGCACACACACGTATATATATTTCTTATTTCTGTAGGATTTTTCAATAATTACAAGTATATATATAGTCACGACTTCTTTTTACAAAAGTGGGTAGTTTTAAAAAATATTTTGATAAATATTTTTAATACTATATCAAAATCATAATTATTTTTTAAAACTATCCATTTTTGTAAAAAAACCGTATAGTCACTCATTGCTTAGTACCCATATGGATTAGTATGAACATATGTATGTGATGTTATTTGTCACGCAATTATCGTGTCATAAATTAGTGCAATGATGATCCTTCCATGATTATGTGTGTTAATCATTAATTGTGTTTGTGTTTTATGTTATTTATTAGCCTTTGCATCATTAATTTTATGAATTTTTCACCTTATTAATGATTTCATTTACTAATAACATCCATTTAAAAGGGTATAAACTATTCAGGAAATGTCAATACGATGTGTTTTCATGGGTTATGAATTTTATGACATAATAATAAACTCACTTAATCTTATTGTACATTACTGTTTCCATTTTTTTAAACATGTATATCAAGATTGTGCATGGGAGATTACTACGTTTTGTATAACCATTTATCTGTTAACGTTTCAATAAATTTAGCATGAAAGGATTATTCATTATTTTATTTTATAGTCGCCTCTTGATCCACTTGCATAAGGGATCCAAGATCTAGACATGCATTAGGAGAAAGGTGTTGAATCTTACTGCATTAAATATTAAAAAAATAGTTTATACTTTCTTTGTAATTTTTCTGTTGTGATTTGATAAACGGATGTTTTATCCATATTTTTTACTATGTTTAATATTTGTTTGTAAGAAAAAATGTATATATTTATTGGTAAAACTCATTTTTTAGTATTTATTTTTATTTTAGACAAAATCATGTCTTTTTAGAACAATTATTGAAGAATTCAACCGGTGTAAGTCTAGATGAGTTGGATTCGTTTTGCAGATTTATCTAGGTTGAAAGGTAATACGTTAAAAAAAATAAGAATTGGAAGAAAATGAAAAATGATGAAAATAGTTTAACGAAGGAATAGATGACGCCACTTCCAAGGATGGAAGATAAGTCATATAACGCCACAAGAGTGGTGATTTACCCTTGATAAGTCTAACAGAACGCCACAAGGAAGAATTCCTTACTAAGTTCTACAGAGAAATCCATCTCTCACAAAAGGGTAAAAATCGAAGTATAATTTCACTAATTCAATAGTTGTTTTTTTAGTACAATTTGGGCTTTATTTATAAAATTAGTGATTGTTCAAAATCATAACTTTCAAAAGAAAAATTAAATACTCCATTATCACGCAACTATCACATATGATTAATTGCGAGTTACATTAATTCCTGAAACGTTACAAAAAATGAAAAGTTATTGTCTTCGACATTCATATCAACAACCATGCTAAAAATCACAAACTTTTTCTATAAATATCAAAATATGAAAGATAAAAAGAGACTCTTTTTGGCTCGAACAAAGAGTTAGATATCTGACTAGTGAGGAATGATAAGGAAACTTTGGATTGAATCAATTATTAATAATTCTTTCTTTTAATTATGATATCATGTATAACTCTTAAGAGGTTTAACTTTACATAACTTATGTCTTGCTAAACCCTTTTTTCTAGGGTTGTGATGTAAACTTTTGGTGATTCTTTTTTGCACTTTGCATTATCATTCAATGTTATTCTGTTATTAATTTGTTTCTCTACTATATTTGTTACATCTTAATTATTTAAATAGTCATGATCATTGATATTTAAATAATTGATCTGGGAAGCAAGTAGGTCATCACTTTAATAGAATTGACCAAATTTATTGGGCAGACTTCGAATTGATTAGTAAAAAAACTTATCCTAATTTGAAATCTTACATGGTCAAACTGGATAACAAATTAGGGTTGTAGTGTAGTATGAATGACCAAAGACACCACATTATGAATACGAGTCGTCATATTGGTGATTATTAGAGTCGTCAAAACGGATTCAAACCCGTGAACCAACCTGACCCACTATGAATACAAGTTGGCTCAGGCCAAAAAAATAAGAAAAATAAGTTGTAATAGCTAAAAATCAACCGGCCCATACAGATTCAACCAAGTAGGTCGAGCCAGCTTGTATTAAACCACTAAATATTTATTATTTTATTATTTTACTAAATATTTATTATTCAACCACTAAACATTTATGATTTACACTATTATATTACATAATCAAATAGAAAATATTTTCTTAATTTTAAATAAAGACTTAATTAAATAATTATTTTTTTAAAATTTTAAATAATTTCAATTTTTAATTTTTTTTTATTTTTTTGTGGATTGGCCTGTATAACCTACCAACTCGTGATGGGTCAGGCCAAGCTGATAGATTGAGTAAGAAACTTTAAATGAGCCGGGTTGGGTTGACTCATATGGTTATAATTTGTACTCTATAAATAAGAACTTTGATAGTAATTTTCTTTTCAATTTACTTTTTTTTTTCATTTTACTTTACCACACTTATCTTCTTCTACATTTCTTCTCCAAACTCAAACTCTTTTATTTTCTTACATTCTACAATAGAACATTCAATTGTATTCAATTTTTGGAAGATACACATTGCATAGTTTTTTGAGTGAAATCCTATGCAAAAGATTTTTGTTTTGATATTACATTCAAGGATATTCTGTCTTGAATACTAAGTCTATTCAAAAATTTTTGTTTTGATATTATATTGAAGGGTATTCTGTCTTGGTATCAAATATTCAAAAGATTTCTATTTCAATATTACATTCAAGGGCATTTTATCTTCAATATCAAGTTTATTTAAAAGATTTCTGTTTCGATATTACATTCAAGGGTATTCTGTATTGGATATAAAATCTATTCAAAAGATTTCTATTTCGATATTACATTCAAAGGTATTTTGTCTTGGATATTAAATCTATTTGAAGGATTTCTATTTCGATAAAAAATAGAAACTCAAATATCCATTTTTATCAAAATAATGGTGTAAACTTATATTGAAATAAAAATAAATATTTTTAAATAAATCAACCAGTTCAATCGGAAACCGAACCAGTGTCTGGTTCATTGTTTCCAAAAAATCGACCATGCTAGGAATCAGTCAAGAACCGGGTGAATTGGCCAAAACTGGCCGGTTCAAGGGTTAGCCCGTTTTATTTTTTTTTTTTAGAAAGGAAAAAATATATAAAAATTCATAAAAATTAAAAATTTGTGGTTTTTAAAATTTTAGGTACACAAATGAGATAAGGTATTGCGAAATAAAAAATATTTAAAAGGATTTTTTGTAAATTACGAAATGTAGATTAATTTAGAATATAAATATTTCTCAAAAAGTAATTTTAGGCAACGTGAAACTTTACCTCTTTGTAATATTATAAAGACAATATTACTTAAACTCAATAAAATATTATATTTGTGTATTATAAATCATATGTATCTTATTTTTTGCTTAGTATATTAGTAAAAATAAATATAAAAAAAATATTTTATTGAATCCGCTTCAACCTTTGAACTCTAAACCCATGACTTCAACATGATTCAGTTTTGAAAACCTTGAATAAATGTAAAGAAGTAAGTAGATGGGTCTCACCCATTTCTCTCCCACCAGACAACCTTACTTCATTTCTTTCCTTTCTCTCCTTAAAACCAAACAAAGCATTAGAGAGGTAGAAAAAAGTCCAGAGATAAATGATTGATAAGATTGATTATGAGATGTGTAGAAAGAAAAAAATAGGAAAAAATGAAAGTTGTTAGTGAGTTAATTTCTCTAAACACTGAGGATTACCTCTTCAGCCCTCGACATTCCTCTAAAAACATAGAAAAAATGCATTTTTATCACCCCTACATTTTCTATTCGCACCCTATTGATTTAAAATATTTTCAAAATACCAAAAATATCCTTACTCATTTTAACCTAACTCTCATTTTTTTTACCCAACACACAGCCACAACTTCCCTTCACTAAGCCTCCATCTTCCCTCAGCGTACTTCCTTCTTCGCAATGCATCTCCCCTCCCCCTCCCTCTCCTCTCCATGATGTTAAGCTTTGCTGTAACTCAAGCATGAAGCCAGTCAAAGTCCATCTCATGCAATGCACATAGGTAGCCTCCATGATTGTACATTTTAATCCTTTGTATGGTTCTAGATCAGTTGATTCATAATGACTTTTTTAACCATGATTTTTGTGTTTTTTAACTAGATTAGTTGATTCGTAGCACATATAAAAGTTAATTCTGGATTAAGTGATTTAGAAGTGTGTTATTTTTTTTATCTAGATCAATGGATTGACTTTCCTATGTATTTAGATCAACAGATCCAAAATTTTGTGAATAAGAGTTAATTTGAAGCTTTAAAATCAAATATAGTCATTTTGAGTGTTTTATGTGTTGGAGATGTGAATAGCAAATGTAAGAGTGTTAAAAGAAATTTTTTATTTAAAAATATGAATCTTTTAAATTCAAACGCTAAACTTATGGGCCTTCTGATAAATAAATTTATATAAAAAAATGTTAGTAATAAATGTTATATGTGATAAGAAAATAAGAAAGAAAATAAAAAAGTCGGAACTTGAGAAATACTCACACATCCAATTTAATTCACTTAGTCACTTTCCAGCTTCACATAATAGTTAAATGAAGATTAAAGAATGAATATTTGATGTGTTGGAAGATTCTATAGGTATCAGCCATGCCCTAGATCAGGATGAACTATCAGGACTGAACAGACCCTTAGGTAAGAACAACTTGTTAATCCACTTACTATGTGAAAAGATCCAATTACCCCTAGTAGGTAAAGATGAAACCTTAAAATTTCATACCGGCTCAAGTCCAAAGAATAATGTTTTATAAATAGTAAATCATTGACACAAGTTTGAGGACGAGATTATTATATTACTTTTTTTGCAAACACATTGTAATTTTTTCAATACAATATTCAACTCATCTCTAATTTGAGTGTCAGATTACTCTTACAAATACTCTTATTTTAGTGTAAAGAGTTTATTCGAGTTAGAAATTCAAAGCATTAGAAAGAAGGAAAACCCACTATGTGTGATAATATATTTTATGAGTAATAATATATATACACATTTTTAATTTATACACCTTATTAATATATTTTATTTCTTTCTATCTTTATATCCGTATCATATCTATAATGTATAACACAATAGGTATACATGTATTTTATGTGCATTTTGAAGTTATTGATAACAGCGAAATCAGATATAATTTGGCATCCCTTCTTAGTTACCAGAAGCGAACACATGGTACAAAGTTGAGAAAGTGCAATAAAAGAAAAAAGTACTGTGTGCTTGTCCTTTATTTAATTTATGCTGCAATGTAATTAAACAGAAGTGCATATGCATTGGAGAAGCCTCTGACACCATCGAGTGTCACAAAAGATCTGACTCCATTTAACGCAAAACAGAACACAACAGAGTTATTCAAATAAAACTCCCCACTTTCCTCGACCACCGTCAAAGAAACCAGTCTGATCCCTCTATCCAACGGTCCCGATGCATTTCCTGACTCACTCAAATAAGTCTCATGAATGATGGTAACTCTCAAACTAAAAATGAACCCTCTGATCACAGTCACTGGCCCTTTACTCCTTCTGCTGTTAGCATTCGTGGCACAATCAACAACACACTGGGAAGAGAAGCAGGTTCTGAAGCAACTCAAGAACAACCTCGTCCCTGAATCAATCACGGCATCCTCGTGCCTCAGCACATGGGACTTCTCCTTGGACCCCTGCGACAACCTCTTCACCGACAAGTTCACGTGCGGCTTCAGGTGCGACGCCGTCGACGTTTCGGGAACCACTCACCTCACCCAACTCACCCTCGACCCCGCCGGTTACACCGGGCCCTTGCCCGCCACCTGGAACCTCCCTTACCTCGAAACTCTCGACCTCTCCAACAACCACTTCACGGGTCAAATCCCCGACTCGCTCTCCAACCTCACTCGCTTAACTCAACTCGCCTTGTCCAAAAACTCCTTCACCGGACCAATCCCCTCCTCCATCGCCTCCCTCGTCAACCTCCAACACCTCTCTCTCGACAACAACAACCTCCAAGGAACAATCCCAGTTAATTTCAAGGCTCTCACAAACCTTAAACGCCTCGAAATGCACTCCAACAACCTAAACGGCGTCGTTCCCGATTTCACTTCTCTCCAAAACCTTCTCTACTTGGACCTCAGCTTCAACTCCCTCACCGGACCCTTCCCTTCCACCTTCCCCAAATCTCTGCTTCAGATTTCAATGCGCAACAACACGTTAAACGCTGCCTTGGAATCCGAAGCCCTGAGAAACTTAACATATTTACAAGTGCTGGATTTGAGCTCCAACAACTTCACCGGTTCCGTTCCCTTTGTTCTCTTCGAGCTTCCCTCGCTGCAACAACTCACCCTCTCTTACAACGAGTTTTCAAACATAGAAACCCCTTCGCACGCTTTCGACACACGAAGCGGGGTCATAGCGGTTGATCTGAGCAACAACGAGCTTCGGGGTTTTCTGCCGTTGTTTCTGTCCTTGATGCCAAAGCTCTCGTCTTTATCGTTGGAGAACAACAAATTCGTGGGTATGATACCGACCCAGTACGCGTTGAAAACGGTGTTTCCGGAACCTGGGGTGGCTCCGTTCGAGAGGCTTCTGTTGGGGGGGAATTACTTGTTCGGAGGTATTCCAAGTGCGTTAATGGCGCTTGAACCGGGTTCTGCGAACGTGAGGCTTGTGGATAATTGCTTCTATAGGTGCCCTGTTAGTTTCTTCTTCTGTCAGGGTGGGGAACAGAAATCTTCTCAAGAGTGTAAGAGATTTAGCCACTTCATCCCTTAGATCATGCCTTTCATCATGTACATTTTCCCTTCCTCAAATTTGGTCTTCTTTTTTAATTATGCAATGCAATTTTGATATCCATTATGCGGACATGTATTCTTTTGCTCTGCTACATCATCTTTTTATCATCCATTTCATGTCTCGTGTTTTGGTTAAATATTGAATGTAAAGTGAATATCATCAAAAACTAAAATGCAATTATGTAAAGTTAAAGAAAGGAGAAAATATAAGGTTATGTTTAAAATAGTGAGAAAGTGTTTTCTGAAATTCTAATGCATATTTTTCAATTTAAATAGTAAGAATTGATTTCATAAAAAAGGAAAAAGAATTAGAAGGATAAATTTGCAAAAATGATTATGATAAAAAACTAAAATGCAATTAAGTAAAATTACAGAAAAAAAAAATCAAAAGTACTTGTTTTGTGAAATTTCCATGCATATTTTTCAATTCTAAGACAGAATAATGAAGAAAACTTTGTTGAATTGGAAATAAAAATATTTTTATATTCCTCCAAACTTTTTTATTTATATATGCACTGTTATTTGGAAAATGACAAATAATTTAAAAAGTAGACTTAGGACTTTAATGTTTGTTCTGTTTAGAACACTATCAAAGGAAAAATATAAGTTTCTGCATTTGGGTGTTGATTAAAATTGAAAAGGAGGTTTAATGGAAGCGAATCTTGTGTTAAATACAGAAGAATCGTGATCTATTGAAAGGGAGTTACATGCGTGAGATTAAGAAGGAAGGTGTCATGTGTTTTGGGTTCAAAATATGTAAGACGATCGTGGTATGGTGCAAGATTTTGTGTGCCTTTGCCCTTTTATGACACTTGAAGCTTATATGCATGTGAGTGTGTCAGACAGAGACAAGCACGTTTGGAGGGCACGCCCAAAATAATGGATGGAGAGGTCTGGCCCACTGTCAGATTTTGGTGGGCTCCGTTTTGGGCTGACTATCTTGATGGTGTTTCGATATTTTGGCCAAATACCAACTGGCCCACCAACTCTATAATTTGGATCAAAGCCCAAATTGAAGCTTGGCGGTTCATTTTCGTAATGTTATGTCTAAATACCAATAAATGATTCCAGTTAAAATTACCAAATAGTTTCAGAGTTTAATTTTTATGAATCGAAAATGTAAACGAAAAACTGACGGTGCATAATTCTTTTTCTCATAGTTGCACACTAAACAAATATGATATGATTTCCTTTTAAATACTTTAAGCGAATGTTAATTTAAGATGACGTGGGGAATTTGGGGTTTGATAGTACTTGAAAGATTATTGAATATGATAAAAGTTACTAAATTTTCAAAGATGCACATAAAATATTGTATACATGACATATTGATATGATTGGAGTAATAGTTATTAAAAGAGGGTAATTGATAACCTCTTATTATTGAACTGTATAGGTTAATAAAGTAATGTAAAGTACTAAAGTTACTTCCAAAAATGAAAGAGACTTCTAGCTGAAAGAAGGTTTCTGTAAATGATGGATGTTGTCCAATCTTTCCATTTTCAGCTTTTGCATTCTGTGCTCATGAATGAACTTTCTTTTCATTTTCTTTTAAACTCCACCATGAAGAATTCGAGATTTTCATCTCTATCGGTCATATTCAGAAACAAAGTACATTAATTCAAATATTGGAGAGATCTACTTTTAAAAATGAATCCTATTGATTTTATTTTATATGTTTTTATGAACTTCATTTATTTAATTATTGAACATATTGAGACTTTTCATTTACTAAATTTAGGGCCTATTTTGAGTGTAGAAGAGCTTATATTAGAAATTGTTTCTCTAAAAACTCTAATGTGATAAACAATTTTTATATAAACTAATTTAGTATCTCAATGATTGATATATATATATATATATATATATATATATATATATATATATATATATATATTAGTGTTTATCTAGTGAAGCCTAAAGTAGTGTTTGGATAAAAATACACAGATGCTTTTATATTATTAAAATTAATATAAAGATTATATAAAAATTAAATTGAATATAATTAAAAATATTTTTAATTTACTGAAAATTTATTTAGACTTAAATATGTTTTATTCCTTTAAATTTTAGATAATTATACTTTTAGTTCCAAAAATCGAAAAAAAAATTTAGTTCCTAAAATATTAAAAAGTATGCTTTTAGTTCTTGAATCTTGAACACATTAACATATATATTCACATCACTGATGAATGTTAACATCAACAATTATCACACAAAAATTAATATTATATATCAAAGTTGTTAAATATTTTGTCCTTAAATTTAAAATAGACTTTAGGCCTCAAATTTAAAATCATTTTTTTAAGTCCTCCAAATTTCACTTTTCTAAGACCCTAAATGTTTCATATTTTTAAGTCTTTAAATTTAAATTTCATGTTTTCAGTCCCATGATTTTAAAATAACTTATTGCCTCCTCTTATTTTTAAACAACTTATTTTGGCCATTGAATTTTCAACATTGATGTTACATAATTTATTAATGTTGTTATATTATCAAAATAAAATTATCTTTCAATCATGAAAATATTAAAAATATAGGGAAAAAGTAAAATATTTTAAAATTGAGAAACTATTTTTTAAATTTGAGCAATAAAAAAATTATTTTTAAATTTGGGAATTAAAAATTATTTTAAAGTTAAGGGACTAAAAAATATTTAAAATTTAAGGACTAAAATATTATTTTTTAAATTTAAAATATTTGGGAATTAACAATTCGATTTTTAAACTTAAAAAGTAAACTATTTTAGAAAACCAGTTTAGAACATAATTGTTTTTATAAAACTGGTTCTGAATTGGTTTGAAGCTAATTTGAAACATTTCAAGATTGAATTTTGAATTGGTTTTTTTGTCAATGTTTTTTTTTATAGTGTTGTGAACATGACCACAATAGTGTGGGCAACTAGAGAAAGTGTTTTTTCAGTAAGTGCATTTTCCACATGATTGTGGAAAGTTACATAGAGGTGTGAAATGCAAAGAAAATTTTCTTTTTTTATAAATTAGCAAACTAAATTATTTTTAAAACCGGTTCAAACTGAATTATTTTTAAACCAATTCAATTCGAATCGGTTTTAAAAATAGTTCGATTAATTTTCATTAAACTAGTTTAACTCAAAACTAATTCGATTTGATTCAGTTTAAAATCAATTTGGTTCAATCTAGTTTTTTTTTTTCACACATCTTATTCTTTCACAATTATAAATGTAAACATTTTTCATTATATTTATGAGAATGTGACCACTAATTCTTTAAACCAATTTAGGTAAAAAAAGAAAAAGCTGTGGATGCAACCACATTCTTTCACTCATGACCAATATTCTAAAAGATTACATTAATAATGCAATAAAGACTTTTATTATTTAGATAATTACCAATAGGCAAATCAGGCATACTTGGCTATATTAATATTGTAATAAAGTTTTTCTTTCACTAATAACTTATAGAACAATTTTTCTTTCACTAATAACTTATAGAACAATTATTCTTTTTCACTAATAAAATTTAGAGTTATGACAATAGTGCCTGTGTTACTTTATATTTTTATTTATATTTATTTTGTATCCTAAAATATATTTTTAATTATTAATAAATAAATCTTTAAATTCTGGTGTTTGTATTATTTGTGAAAACAAATTCCTAAGATACATTTGTGGCCTGGGAAAGGGGTGGCCAAAAAAAGCTTGAGTGTAGAGCTGAAAATGAATTAAGTTAGCTAGTGGGTCTAGTTTGGGCTCGAGACAGGGGTCATCATCATTAAGTTCCTCATCCATAAGAAGTAGAAATTTTCTTGAAGCACAGTTGTGGTCTGCCACAAATTTTTTGTCACAATAGTAACAGAGTCCCTTCCTGCATGTAAGTAGATGACATTCGTTTGATAGGCATTGGGCCATTGACTGTTGTAGCCACTGGTGCTGGGGGGGTTGCACTCTTGCTGGCAAAGTTGTTATGGCACTGGCTTAGCAGAAGGGTCTTTGCCTAACATCCTTCAGTTTATCTTCAACGAGTTTAGCCATGCCAATAGCATGGGAAATAAAGTATGGGTGAAGAAGTGTCAGTTCACATCTAATTTTGGGAATGAGGCCCGAGATAAAGCAGTTGAGAATGGCTTCAGGAGTAAGTCCAATCACTCTATTACAAAGTCTTTCAAAGGAAGTTTGATACTCCGCCACAATGGACATTTGGTGCAACTTGAATAGTTTAGCCTGATGATTAGTGAATGTTGAGGGCCCAAAACGTTGTTCCAAAGCCCTCGTAAATTATTACCAATCTGAGAGTTGGTGAGTGTGTGTCATCCACTTATACCAGCTAAGTGCATCGCCTTTCATATGGAAATTAGCCATTGAAACACATTGGTCAAAGGGAACCTGGTGGAACTTGAAAAACTAGTATGCTTGGAACACCCGATCTAAGGGTTTAGACCCATCAAACTGGTTGAGTTGGAGGGTTGGTGGGTGAATAGGAGTTAATGTAGTTAAGGAAGGTGAAGAGGTTGTGGATAGGGTGTTGTGGAATGGGTTGGATGTGAAAGGATTAGGTGAAACCACTAGGTTGGTAAGTGCGGGGGGTGAGGTCATGAGGAGAAATATAGTTTAGTTGTGTGGGAATGGGCATGGTGAGAGGTGGTGGTGTGACAATAAGGGTTGGCACGGGGGAGGGTTTAGGATGAGGGTTTACCTGCTTGTTCATTTGGTCTTAGAGGCTAGTAATGGCTAATTGGAGGGCCTCTTGTTTGGAGTCTATAGTCTATTGGAATTGAGGTGATGAAATTCCTGCAGTTATTGTTGATTCTCCAATTGTGTTTGGAGAACCCCAATTTTTCAATGATGTTCAAGAGGGTGTCAGCCAGCTCCCTGCTATCATTTTTGGGAGGCATAAGCTCTCTCAACGAGAGCACCAATTAATAGGCAATGACGTAGCTATAATGACTAGGGCTGACTAAAACTTTAGTGCAATTGTTCCTTGCTTCTTTCATTGAACAGTAGGGTCCTAATTAGGATATACAACACGGGCTTTTCAACACTGACAACTCATTTGAGGAAAACGAAAAAAAAAACAACAACATTACAAGCAACGAAATTGTGGGCCTAATAGTTATAATCCTTAAGCCAAGCATAGGGGTGCAAATAGTACGTGGGCCTAACAATTATTTTAGTGAATACATCCTCAATCACACACCAGTTTGAACGCAAATTATTACCTATCCTCATGCAAGGACAACATGAAGTGCCCAAAGAGAAATCTCTTCGTATAAAAATATTTGTTTGTACCCAAAGCTGCTAAAAAAGAAATTTGGTCCAATGAGAAAAATGACTCTCCAATTATCAAAGCTAGTTAAAGGCATTATGTAAATTATTACCCATCCATTTTGCATACTTCTTAAGAAGAATTCAAGGACTATATATATGGACCTATTATGCTTGTCCGTAGCTTCTTGCTTCCAACGCAATCTCTTACCAGATGAAGTAATGTTGTTTCAGCACCATCCAAACATAAACAGCAAATTGCAAACTCAACATATCACGCTTTAAGTGTTTGTTTGGCTAATGTTCTACAAAATTATTTTTAGTATTTAAAAACGAGATAATCATTTGTTAGTGTTTTTTTTAAAATAATTTTTAAAAAAAATTAGTTTTTTAATTTTTAAAAACTAAAAAAAAGAATAGTTGCAAGTAATTTTGTTTTTTTACATACAATAAGTTGTTTTTTGTTTTTTATTAATGATATTTTTATAAATATAGACAAATTTTTTTATTTTTATATCTCTAAAACAGTTTTAAACACATTTATTAAACAAGTTTTTTTTTTCTTCTAGAAAACAATTCTTTAAAACTAAAAAATAAGATCAAACCCATTAAATTTGTAAATGTTGTTCGTCGGTTAGCAACATATCATTGAAAATTTCAAACAACTTTTGTCGTAGAAATAAAAATTAATCTCATCGAAATGAATAAGTAATTGTTTAAAATGAATAATAATGAAGAGAATAAGAAGCTTGAATATTTTACATTTGTTCTGTCAATAAAAAAAAAAAGAAACTTGAATATTAATGCAAATACAATTGAAGAGAATACAAGTTTCAATTTCATTGCAAACTATCTGGATACATATATACAATTGAAGGCTATTAGCAAAAAATGTCTAAGGTTTTAGCTTGAAACTGATTCTCAACTTCGCATTCACGCTTTTGCTGATCTAAAATCAGTGGTTGAACCTTTACGATGAATTATTTGAAGTTTAGGTAATATCAACTTTAGAGTGACCCATATTGTGTAATAAACTTGTCGCTCAGTTTACTGAGTATATTTGATGGGATTCTCTACTTTTTTTTTGTTTGTCAAGGACTCGGTAGATAGAGTTTGATTTGAAAAAATATTTTTTATTTTTTAAAACTGTTCTTATTTTTAAGTTTTCAACATTTAGAAAATATGTTTATTTTTATTTGATATTTTTTATTTTCAAAAAATAATATTATTAAATTTAATCATTCTAACAAAAAATATTATAAATTATTTATATATAGTTTAAAATATATTTATATATTACTTGGGTTTAGGGTTATTAAGTTTTCTTGTAGTGTTAACTTTTGAAAACACTGAAAACAATTTTTTTCTGTTTTCGGTTGTTTTTTTAAAATGTTTTCAGTGAAAATGTTTTCTAAATTATAACCAAACATATTTTTACTGCTGTTTTCTATTCTCTCCGAAAATGAAAATAGAAATCAGTCAAAACAAATGTTACCTTAAGTATATATAAGGGTTCTGGATTTTAGATTACCTTAGTTTCTTTCCTTAGATATAGTTTGATCATCCAAATTTGTCTATATCTTTCAGATTATTAATATATCTTGAGATGGTTCGATTTGATGGAATAGAACTTGAAATGTCAACATAGTTAAGATTTCAAATTGTATCCTACTTTGAACTACCCCTACTTTTATTATTGTTAAAAAAATCTAGTTATATAACAACAACACAAAATTAACTCAAATTTTGTCATGCTAAAATTAATAATACATAGTATGTTTAAATTAACTTTAGTGACACGAACGTGGAAAGATTGCACTTGGATGGAATGATTTAAGGTGCAAAACAACAAATATCAATATTTTTATATATTTTTATTTTCTCGTATTTTGTCCTTATAATTTTAAAAGTTACTTATTTTTTCCATAATTTTAAAATATTACATGTTTTGCTTGCAAACTTCCAAAATATTGCACATTTCCTTCCTTAGTTATGTGTATTCACACTTGTGTCACATTATCAATCCGTATGCATGTGTACATATTCCTGTTTAAGAGGATAACATTATTGCTACATAAATAGTTAACTAGAATAATAAATATTAAATTAACAAAAGGACAAAAGTTAAGAAGATTTACAAATATGAGAATAAAATAAAAATAGAGACAATTTGTAATTAAACTTGACAAAATATGGTATTAAACCTTTATTATTACAAAAATACTCACTACTTATAGGAAAAAGTTAATGTGGCAATCCTAGTCAATTTCCACTAAGGACGCACAGACTTGGAAACATCAATATTGCTTATAATGATGGAAGTTATAGTTATAAAATCATTATAAAAAAGCTTGTGAGCTCAGAGAATTATGCTAACTTCTTTTTCAGCTTTTGTTGAACTCTATCAACTAGTGGCCAAGGCACTAGCTTCCAAGGTGCCAAATTAGGGGAAAGCAAAGTAACCGTTAGAAGCACATGGCTCTCTAGTATCTACTATATGGTGCATAGATAGCATTATATCAACTAAAACTCTCTAGTCTCTACTAAGCATCAACCATTTTCCAAATATCTCCAGTAGCATTAACATGATTTTCACAATCAAAATCAGTCCCAGTTTTGGTGATTTCACAAGGAAAACAAAATGGTCAGAAACAGACTGTAAAGGTTTGTAAAAGCTGTTCATAATTCACTCCACACACAAACCGACCAACACTTCATAAATACGAAGTTGTAAGTTGTCTCAGCCAAGTAGTAAGTACCACCAATTCTTAATTCTGTATCATCTCCAAATGGCCGCACACACACTAACCTTAGCCGTAATGTTCCTTCTCATTTTCTTATCCCTTACCTCAATTTCAGAGCCATGTCACGTGGTAGACAAAGAAGCATTACTAGAATTCAAGAGCAGGGTCACCTCTGACCCTTCAAAACTGCTAGATTCATGGACACCTTCCTCTGACTGCTGCCACCATTGGGAAGGCATTGCATGTGGTTCAACAGGCAGAGTCATCAACCTCACTCGAACCGGTGTAGTGTACGATGTTGACATTCCTCTAGAAACATACATGTCAGGAACATTATCACCTTATCTTGGAAACTTGTCTGGTCTGCAAGTTTTGGACCTTAGCAATCTGAAGCAGTTGCATGGTCCAATACCTCCAGAACTGGCCAAGTTGTCCCACTTGAGAAAACTTTTTCTCTACTCTAACATGCTCACAGGTGGCATTCCAGCATCGTTTGAAAAGCTTTCTCGTCTCGAGAGTTTGTACCTTGACAACAATCACTTATCTGGTAATGTTCCATCTTGTGTTTTTGCCTCATTGAAGTCTCTTTCAGAACTTGGTCTCTCTGGGAACAAGCTTTCTGGGAGGATTCCTTCTTCCATTCGAAGCATGGTATTTCTCACTAGGCTTGATCTTCATCAAAACAATTTTCATGGCAGTATTCCTTCTAGCATTGGCAATCTTGTAAATCTCAAGGTCTTGGATTTCTCTTATAATAAGATTAGTGGAAGCATTCCAAATTCAATAGGGAGTCTCTCAAAATTGGTTTTTCTAGATCTGATGCATAATAGTGTCACAGGAAACCTCCCTTTTTCTATTGGGGATTTAAGTTCTCTAACATTCTGCAGGTTATCAGAGAACATGCTAACAGGCATTTTGCCTTATTCCATTGGAAAGGTCAGGAATGTGAAAAGGCTAATTCTTGAGAACAACAAACTCTCTGGGAAGTTACCTGCTACCATTGGTCATCTAACTAGTTTAACTGATTTATTTCTTGCAAACAATGAATTTAGTGGCAAAATTCCACCATCCTTTGGCAATTTAGTAATCCTGCAAACACTGGATTTGTCAAGGAACCAACTTTCTGGTGGACTTCCTCTTCAACTAGCTAAACTACAGAATTTGCAAACCTTAGACTTGTCATTTAACCCATTAGGACTAGACAAACTACCCAAGTGGTTTTCCAAATTGGGAGTTTTTCAGTTAAAATTGGCTAACACGGGGATTAAAGGTCAACTTCCAAAGTGGCTTTCATATTCATCAGTGGCAACGCTTGATTTGTCAAGCAATGCATTAACTGGGAAACTGCCATGGTGGATTGGAAACATGACTCGCCTTTCTTTCCTGAACCTTTCAAACAATGAGTTTCATTCTTCAATCCCAGTTGCATTCAAGAATCTTTCTTCTCTGATGGACCTTGACCTCCACTCCAATAAGCTCACAGGCTCTCTCAGAGTGGTATTTGAGAAAGAGGTTCAATTTTCACTAGGCCATTTCAACTCCATTGACCTATCCAACAACAAGTTTTGCGGTCCCATCGATGAGAACATTGGAGAAAAGGCCTCAATGAGTTCAACCAAATATCTTGCATTGTCACACAACCCATTGGGAGGATCTATACCAAAGTCAATTGGGAAACTGAGAGAATTAGAGATTCTGGACCTTGAGGAGAGTGACATCTCGGGGAATATACCTGAAGAACTTGGTGATGTTGATACATTAACAAAGATCAACATTTCAAAGAACAAATTAAGTGGCAACATACCAGAGAAGGTTATAAATTTAAAGAGGCTTGAAGAGTTCGATGTGTCGAGGAACCGACTCAGAGGGAGGATCCCTCCACACAAGGGCATGTTCCCTATATCAGCTTTTGTAGGTAATCGTGGACTCTGTGGGTCACCACTTCCTCCTTGTAAACATTTTTAGATATGCACAGTGTGTCCCACACAGTAGTACTAGGAAATAAAGATCGTTCATGACAAAACAAATGAAACAATGAAAGTGCAATCATTTCATCCTCGTCCAAGCCTACCTATTCTTCACTTTGATGCCACGCGAGCTGTCAACAACATTAACTATATTCTAGTAGAGCATATCCCCCCCACTCAATGACGTAATATGGCTAATGATGAGGTTGAAAAGGCACAATTTTTATTTACTTACCCAAAACAGCATAGATATTGTAGAATTCAGAGTTTGTTGCACGCTTTTAAGTGAAGCATCCTGATTTTAGAGGTACAACAGTGCCCTACCACCAACACGGTTTCTATTATGAAATTGTGAATCACGGGTTAGGATTTAGAAAAAATTTAAGCAAAGTGAGATAAGAACTCGGTAGTACTAGACAGATGCTCAAGTAATTGTGTATGGCATTCGATTCAGTATATCACAAGTGATGCTTGTAACACTCACTTTCGTTTTTTTTGGATATAGGTGAACTTTATCACCGTGATCCTGTGATGTCAATGATATTAAGCAAAAGTTAAATTTAGAATGTATAGTTGTCCAACAAATTCAGGAAGTTTTTGGGGATGAACTGTGATCTTCAATCAAATTGAGCCACATTAGTTAATTACCATCATTAAACTTACTCTGAAATCAAGCTACATTTATAAGAGAATAACGGGTTTAGGAAAAAGATAGTCTAAATAGCATAATCACAGATAGGATATTTCATTATTCGTTTTTCTTTTTCCAGCAAAAGTAAATATATATTTATAGAAAAGTTGAATGCAATATAAGAAATACACATCCAAGAATAAAAGTACAGAATCAATTCACATTTATAATTCTTATTGATATAAATAAAGGTTAATATAGACTCACCAAACCAAATGTTAATTGCTTTTCAAAAATGAAAAAAAACAAATGTTAGTTACATAGCAAACAATATTTTAACAAACACTCTAAGATATTAGGATCCGCTCCAAGCCACTGTGGGATTCCCGCGGGTCTGTGATTTTGCAGCTGGACAAATTCACCTATAAATACACCAGGAGGTGCTTCACGCTGTTGTGGGATTTCCCACCAGTCTGTGATCTTTGAGTCTGGGCTAGATCACCAACGGATATAAGGATGCACCTCACACCTCTGTGGGATTTTTCATAGGTCTATGATCTTTTCAACTAGCCAATGGAAATATCAGCATTCATCCAACCCCATGAGACTGTGATATTTGCAGCTGAATTAGAACGGATGAAAATTCTGTCTCAAATTTGTATCTCAAATCAATAATTGTATGTTATTTAATGTTTTTTTTTATAAATTATTTTATATTTAATATAACTCATTAAATGACATGATATTTATTTATTTGTTGAGATAAGAATTGACACACGAACTTAGGATATTTATTTATTAATTGAGACATTTTTTTATTTGCAAATTTTTTTACTTTCCGACTATACATTGCGAGAGTAAAAAAAAAGAATATATTAGTATTTTTTTTTACCTGTAGATGTAGGTGGAAAACGAAAACCTATTAGATGAGAAATAAAATCTCAAATCTCAAATCTTGTGGGTTAAAGTTAGCCCATAGACCTTATTCTTTCATATTTTTTTTTGGAAATTTCTACTAACCCGCAGTACAAACCTTATTCCTAGGAAATTACCTTGCTATCCTCCTTTTCTCCTACCACTCCGATCCCCTCTCTTCAAACAAAGGAAAAACCTATAAAATATCATAGGTACCACTGGTGTTTATTATTTAAAATAAAACCTTGTTAATATGCAAATACATTTAATAGATTTTTTTATTTAACATATTACCAAGGTAGGAAACTCCAAATCTAATTAAAAAAAAGTACTAATAGTATATGAGTTTAATTTTTATGTTTTTTTTTTTTGCACTAACATTCAATCATAATCATTTATTTATATGACTTTTAAAGTATTATTGGTAAAATCAACAAACTTATTATACATGAACGATTGTGATTAAATGTCAGTGTAAAACCTTTTACGCTGACAATGCATAAATAATTTTTTTATAGTATAAAGTTTAATTTTTATGCATTGACAGTGTAAAAGAATTTTACACTCACATTCAATCGCAATCCTTCATTTATAATCTTTTAAGTTAAGTCCTATTTTCATTAATTTTTTAATTAAAAAGGGTTGACTAAGGATAATGAGATGTGCATTTAGCAAAATCCAAAAATTTTCAACAAAAATTACGAACTAGGCAAACTGGCTGAACCACCAGTTTTCACTAGTTTTACCGATTCATGATTAGTTTTTTTATTTTAATACTAGTTCTTTACTTAACCGATTTTTAGTATTTATCGAAAGTTACAAGATCGATTCATCATTTTTCTGGTTGAATTGACTGGTTCGATGTCATTTTTAAAATATAGATTGATAACTATTAGACTTGAAGATAATGATACATATTTAGAATAAGGAACTCCTTCTAATATTATATATATATATATATATATATATATATATATATATAATTCTTTAGATAATTTAAATCCCTATTTTAAATTTTTTTTATATTTGTGACACTAGTCCATTTTGAGGGATATATTGGTCTCTGTAAATTTATTCGGTACTTCGATTTTTTTTATTTGCACTTCTAATTTATTTTTTAATATATTTTATTAATATGTTAAATTTAGTTATTAACTATATTTTTATTAAATATATTTTTTGTTATATAATAATTTTAAGTTATTTTAACAAAAATGTGTTAAATTAGCTCTTTAATTGATTTATTTTTCTCTTTTTAAATTTTTATTTTTTTTATTTTTTATTTTTATGTTACTTTTATTATTTTTTATTGCTATTTTTTTATTTATTATACTTTTATTAATATGTTAAAGATTAACTTACCCTTTGTTAATATGTGACACATGTCTTTTTATATTTTTTTTCTTTTCATGTTTTTTCCTTTCTTAATTTTTTATTATTTTTTCCTTCTTATTCCTTTTATCTTATTTAATTTATTATTTATTGTATTTTATTCTTCTTTTAAATAGTTTAATTATTATAGAAATTACAATAGTTTAATTATTATAAAAATTAAAGGTACTATTTAAGAGAAATAAAATTATTCTCAAGACCATTAATTTCTCTACTACTTTATAATTTGTTTGTTGAAATATTTAAATAAAATTGAGTAATAATATTCTAATATTAAATAGTTTTAGTTGTGACAAAGACTACAAATATTATTTATGAAAATAAAATCCTACTCAAGGCTATTGGTTTTTTATAACATTATCATGTTTTTGTTGAAATATTCATAATAAAATTTAGAAGGATATATCAAATACAAGGTACATGTTTAGGGTATTTAACAAAATATTTAAAAAAATAGAAAGAAGGTATATTAATCACCCATGCGTGTAAATAATATGAGTTATGACAACATTTTCTTTAGCAAAATCTTCATGTATAATACATAGTCCATTTGAAGGAGTTATAAGGCAAACTACTAGTAAAAGTTAGGGTGAAGGCAGGACGGGTTACGGAGAGGTTGTGGTTCACGTCCATTCCATTGATAAAATTAATAATTAAATACTAACATTTTTTATAAAAATTAAAAAATAAATATAAATAAATCTTAAAATATAATTATTTTTAAAAATAATATACTTTGAGTTATATTTATTCTCATTTAAACTTTATTATCACTTTGTATATTACATATATAATACAACTATTTAATGTTGATTTTAAAAAATTCATAACTTAATTTTTTATAATTTTATGTTGATTTAATAATAAATATATTTGTAATATATAGATAATGCGCGCACACATATAATTATTAGAAGTCAATGACTATTTGTTAGTATACTATGTTGTTAATTAGTTAGTAAAATTTACTGCATTCAAATGATTTTTAAAGTAATTATTATTAAAGTTAATAAATTTAAGGTATATTATTATTTTGTAATTAGATAGCAATGAAAAGTTTCTGTATACTATAGACAACTACATTCGTAGGACTCAAACTTAAGATTTTGTAAATAGTTTGGTATATATTGTTTTAAAATCATGAAGAATACAAATACTAATAAATATATTTAGTAAAACAAAAGATATAACTAATAAATTATTATCTAAAAATAAAAAATAAGCACACTATCTATTTGGGATTACAACGAGAATGAGTGAGTGTAATTTTTTTGTTTTCGTGGGTATCTGTAGATTTTTTATAAAATACAAAAAATATTTTTTTAGTAAAAAACATTATATTTTCATTAAAAATATTACAAAGTCAATGGATTTTTTTTAACTATTCATATTTTTATAAAAGATAGCATAAAAATACACAAATAAAATTTTACTATAAAGAAAATCTATTAAATTTTGATTTCTCAAGCAAAATTCTAAATTAAAACATAATATTATATTATAAGTCTAGGCATGACTTACAAGTTACAACATGACTAAAGTATTTTATTATTTAACTGTTTATGGGTATTTAATAGGTATATGGAGAAACCTTGATCCCCCACATCTACGTCCATTTAATAACAGTTGCAAGTATACTTTTTCAAATATTTGTGGGTATCTTTTTTTTTAATATAATTATTCCTCATTGTGGATTTTATTTGCTAATATAATTAGATGAAAATAATCTTGTCGTTCCTGTTAAATTAATGTTGGGTTGTGGTTATTAGTTGTTAGTTGAGGTATGTTATGTTTCATTTATTATTATATGTCAGAGGTTGGTGATAGTTGTATTCATTACTCTGTTTTTCTATATTGTATTGTATCTCTATTTAAATAAGAGGTTCTAAGCTGAGTAATTAACTTAAGCTTTTTCTATATTCAAGTTGGTATCAGAGCGGGTTTGTCCCTGCTCTTTAAGTATAGAGTCACAGTAGGTTGTCCACCACTGTTCGCTGACGTCTTTGCCGCTGTCCATCGCCGTCTCCTGTCCCTTTCTCTCCGGTGGACTTAGCATCAAGTGCGCCTCGACGTGCGCTGTCCACCCCTGGTAATCGTGCTGCCAGTCGCCGTCACACGCATCGTCACAACTCCGCTAAACAATGAGCGCGTGAGGTCCACGCGGCGGCAAATTGAGCTTCGTTCGTCGTTGTTCCGCCGTCGTCTTGGTTGTTGGAGCTGTCTAGTGCCATTGTCGGTCTTCATTTGTCAGTTTGGGCGAGTTTCCTTAGAGTTAACTCAAATCTCTCTCTCGAGCCTTTTTTCTTGCTTTTTTTCAGATATGAAAAATGTTTCTTCTACCTTAGTAAAATCTGGTCCCATTCTCCTTATTTCTGGATCTGCCGTCATCACAATAAAAAAGCTCAATGGTAAAAATTATTTAGCTTGGGCTGATTCTGTGCAACTCTGGTTCCTTGGTCAAAGACACCATGAGCATCTAGAAAAGGTAGATATTGAGGGATCAGCTGAACAGAAAGCTCAATGGAAGAAACTTGACTTTCAGCTTTGTGCTCTTTTATGGCAGTCAGTGGAACCTAAGATATTGAGGAACCTCAGAGCTTTCAAAACTTGTTACTCGTTTTGGAAGAAAGCCCAAGATATCTACTCCAATGACATGCAACGGTTGTTTGATTGTGTTCAAAAGCTTGCCTCCTTAAAACAAAATGATTCAGATATGGTGTCTTATGTTTCCGAAGCTCAAGTTGTTGCAGAAGAATTGAAGCTTTTCTTAGAAGCTGATTCTATAGAAGAAATAAGGAAACGACTTGATAATTTTATATGGTTATGATTCTTCGTGGTATAAACCCGACATTCAATCACATTCGTGATCAAGTTTTGACCGAACAAGATATTCCCTCCATGGAGAGCTTAACTACTCGTCTCCTCCGTGTTCCTCCCTTAAGCAATGAGGGTACCTCTCTTGAAAATAATATGGAGTCCTCTGTTATGATATCTTCAAGAGAAAGAGGAGGATGTGGAAATAGAGGTCATGGTGGAAGAGGTAATCGTCCACAATGCACTCATTGCAAAAGGATGGGTCATACTCATGAGACATGTTACTCCCTGCATGGTTTTCCAAACAAGTCTGCTCATCTATCAAGATCTGAGAAACCGGAAGAGAGGAAACTGCCTGAAGAAGAATATCAAGGATACCAAGAGCATTTGAGGATGAAGTCTAACAGTCTTGTTGAACCTTCTTCTAGTCCTAATGTCTCAACGACCTGCATTTCTCAATCTATGGAAGGTCAAAACTCATGGATTATTGACTCTGGTGCTTCAGACCATATCTCTGGTAATAACTCCTTGTTTTCATCTTTATTACCTCCCAAATTTTCCCATCTTGTCACATTAGCCAATGGGTCAAAGGTTTCAGCTCAAGGAGTGGGTTCAATTTCTATTTCTCCCTCCTTAAATTTATCTTTTGTTTTGTACATTCCCTCTTGTCCTAATTTACTTTCCTTGAGTCAATTAACTAAATCCTTAAATTATTTAGTTACATTTAATTTTGATTCTTTTGTCATTCAGGAGTGTGGTACGGGCAGGCAACTTATCGAAAGACATGAATCACGATGCCTCTATTACCTGGAATCTAACTCTCCAGTGTCTTGTCTTGTAGCCATTTCTCCTAAATTGTTGCATGATTGGTTTGGACATCCTAGTCTTGCCAAATTAAAGATAATGACTCCTAGTCCCCAGAAAATCTAAACTTTAAAATGTGAAGCTTGTCAATTAGGCAAACATGTTAGGTCTTCTTTTTCAAGATAAATCAAGAAGTAATTCAGCCTTCTTTACTGTTTATTCAGATATTTGGAGTCCTAGTCGAATTACTTCTTTTAGTTTTAAATATTTTGTCACCTTTATTGATGAATATTATCGGTGCACATGACTTTATTTAATGAAAGAAAGGTCCGAACTTCTATCCATATTTGTGTCCTTCCATGAAATAAAAAATCAGTTTGGAAAATCAATCAAATATTTCAGAAGTGAGAATGCAAAATAATATTTTTCTTCTGAACTCTCTTTATTTTGGTCCTCTCAAGGTATCAGTCCACTTGTCCTCACACTCCTCAATAGAATGGGATAGCCGAAAGGAAGAATCGCCACCTTGTTGAAACAGCTCGCTCCTTAATGATTAATGCAAAAGTTCCATTACATCATTGGAGAGATGCGATTCTTTCGGTCTGCTATCTTATCAATAGGATGTCTTCTTCCTCTCTTGATAATCAAATTCCTCATTCCATCCTATTTCCAATTGAACTTCTATATCATGTTTCACCTCGTGTATTTGGTTGTACTTGTTTTGTTCATGATATGTCTCTAGGTCTCGATAAATTGTCAGCTAAGTCGATCAAGTGTGTTTTCCTGGGATACTCTCGCCTTAGAAAAGGATACAAATATTATTCTCCTCATAACAAGAAATATTACATGTCTGCTAATGTTACCTTCTTTGAAGATTCTCCCTTCTACTCGTTCTCCACACTTGACTCCATTTCCATCCAAGAGGTCTTGCCCTCTCCCTCCTTGAGTCTAGAGATTGTCATTTCTCCAGACATGTCTTATCAATCTGACTGCACCAATATTAGTCCAATATCTTGTCTGAAACTGATCATTCTCTCTCAGTTCCTCCTCATGGCATGACACTTGAAGCTAGCCTCATCATTCTTGATGACTTTCGTGGCTCATGTCTATCTCCATCTGCTTCTTGTACAATGGCTCCTAATTCTCCTTCTATGGCCAATGACAACTCATGTTGGCTTGTTGTCCTTCGAAAAGGTATTCGCTCTTCTCGAAACCCTCATCTTATTTACAATTTTTTGAGTTATCATCATCTGTCTCCATCCTATTATTCCTTTATAAATTCCTTATTGTTCATCACTATTTCCAAAAATATTTGTGAAGCTCTTGATCACCCTGGATGGCGACAAGCCATGATTGATGAAATGCAGGCCCTTGATCACAATGGAACGTGGGAATTGGTTCATCTTCCTCCTGGGAAGAAAGCTGTTGGTTGTAGATGGATCTATGCTATTAAAATTGGTCCAAATGGTGAAATTTAACACCTTAAAGCTCATTTGGTAGCCAATGGTTACACTTAGATATATGGACTTGATTATGGAGACACTTTCTCCCCGGTGGCCAAGATCACTACTATTCGTCTTCTTCTTGCCATGGCAGCTATTTGCCATTGGCCCTTGTATCAAATGGACATTAAAAATGCATTTCTTCATGGTGAGTTAGATGAGGAGATTTACATGGAGCAACCTCCTGGCTTTGTTGCTCAGGGGAAGTCTGGTCTAGTATGTAAACTCAAGCGGTCTATCTATGGTCTTAAGTAGTCGCCAAGGGCTTGGTTTGGAAAATTCAGCAATGTTGTCTAAGGTTTTGGAATGAAAAGGAGTGAAGCGGATCACTCTGTCTTCTACTATCATAAATCTGTTGGCAAATGTGTTTATTTAGTTGTTTATGTCGATGACATTGTCATTACAGGAAATGATGAAGTCACAATATCTTAACTGAAACAACACTTATGCAATCACTTTCAAACAAAAGATCTTGGTCATCTAAAATATTTTCTGGGAATAGAAGTAGCTCAATCCAAAGAAGGCATTGTAGTTTCCAAGAGAAAGTATGCCTTGGATCTTCTGGAGGAAACAAAAATGTCTAATTGTAAGCGAGTCAATAATCCTATGGACCCATACAAGAAGTTGGTGGCTAATATGGGAGACTTATACTCAGATCTAGAAAGGTATAAAAGGTTGGTTGGGAAGCTCATATATCTCACTATTACGAGGCCAAATATTTCCTTTGCAGTTGAAGTTGTAAGTCGATTCATTAATTCACCTTATATTGATCATTGGAATGGAGTAATGTGTATTCTCAGATACATAAAAAAGGCTCCAGGCTAGGGTCTATTGTTCAAAGATAAAGGAAATAGCCAAATTATTGGATACTGATCGACGCTCTACTACTGGGTATTGTGTGTACCTTGGTGGTAATATTATATCTTGGAAGAGTAAGTAACAGAAGACTGTTGCTCGATTTAGTGCAGAAGCTGAATATAGATCTCTGGCTCTTGCAGCTTGTGAGTTAGTGTGGGTTAAACAACTCATACAAGAATTGAAGTTTTGTGAAATTTCTCCAATGCAACTTTATTGTGATAATCAGGAAGTTCTCCATATTGCTTCCAATCCGGTATTTCATGAAAGGACTAAACACATTGAAATTGATTGTCACTTTGTAAGGGAAAATGTGTTGTCCAAGGAAATTAGGACCGAATGACCGAATTTGTCAGTTCCAATGACTAGCTTGCAGATCTATTAACCAAACCCTTGAAGGGTCCTTAGATTGAATACTTGATTTACAAGCTTGGAACATATGATTTATATGCTCCAGCTTGAGGGAGAGTATTAAATTAATGTTGGGTTATGGTGATTAGTTGTTAGTTGAGGTATATTATGTTTCATTTATTATTATATGTCAGAGGTTGGTGGTAGTTGTATTCACTACTCTGCTTTTCTAGATTGTATTGTATCTCTATTTAAATAAGAGGTTCTAAGCTGAGTAATTAACTCAAGTTTTTTCTATATTCAAGTATCCCCATTTTTTATGTTTTACTTTGACAAAATTTGAAGATAATTTTTTGCATAAGCTTTTGCATAAAATATTCTCATAATAAAGTTATATATTTTTTTTAAGCTAAGAAATTTTTATTGTGAGGCGTGTGGAAGCATAATAAGTGCACTAAACACAACAACAAAAAAGTTCATACATATAGGAAGTAGTTGTATTAAACAATACAAAAAGTCGGGTTCATGACCCATTATGCGTGAGTGTAAGAGGTCAAAGATTCCACCTTACACCATTCCCACGAGATTAATTGGATAGCCTGGATAAGTAGTTGGATGTCACTATCCTGAGCTCTAAATACTGACACGTTTCTGGACCTCCATATTTGCTAAATCCCTACGAACCACACAAAGGACCATGCTTTACTAACTATCTGTGACCCTTCTACCAACCCTATGAATTGGAAATAATGTATCCTAACTTCCAATGAAAAGGTTGTTGATATACCCCACTACTTAAAACGGGATTTCTAAACTCGAACTGAAGCACCAGGTGAACTCCAGTCTCCTTTACGGCCCCACACATTTCACATACTGCTTCACCTTGTTGGATGATAACTCTTTGTAGAAAACTACTCCTAGTTGGGAGTCGATCCGTATCCAATTGTCATACCAACACCTGAACCTTTAGTGGAACTCGTGTTCCCCACATTAGTTCAAAGAATTATTGAGACTGGATCGAATGTCCTCCTGATAATACCTTATAAGCTAAAACAACTATGCAATAACCAAAGCCATCCTTGGTCCAGATCCATCTATCCATGTCTCCCCCTCCCCCCCCCCCCCCTCACTACCACTCCTTCTAAACTCACTAATAGTCTTCCCACCAAATCCTCCTCCCAAGCAAACAACCTATGTCTCCATGACCATCTTTATCTTGTCTCGATGCCTCGCATATCTTTGACGAACACTAATTGACACTCTGTTAATCCATACAATTGTTTAAATATCGTACTTAACGGTTGATCCCTAACCACCTATCCTCCCAAACACAATACTTGACTATCATCCCTAACCTTATGTTTCACATTTTATTACAACCAACTCCCTCTTGCCTGCCTTCATTGCTCTATTGTATGTAAGTCTTGCCACCACTTAGAGCAATGACGACTGCCTCCACTCCAGCTTCCACTATTTGTCTCATACTTAGCCTATAAAATTCTACCCCACACACTCTGACTTTCAGTCTGCAGCCTCCACTTCCACTTTCCAAGTAATGTTAGATTGAATGCCCTTAAGTCTTTCATCCGAACTCTTCATTCTCTTTATCTCGACATACTTTCTTTCAAGACACCCACGTAACTCTCCTTTTACCCCAGTATCCCTCCACAGGAAATTCAAAAAAATGCACTCAAGTTGAAAAATAATACTTATAGGTGCCTTGAAGAAAGAAAGATAAGCCCTAAACCATAATAAAGTTATATTAAAGAACTTGTAAAAATAACTTATAGACAAATACAACATTTTATAAATTCTTTCAAATATTTTTACATGTATTTATGACATAAGTTACATAATAGTAGGCTGAATTTCATATTTTGTCTCCTTGTATATTTAGAAATTCTGTGCTCCTATTTTAAAATTCAGAAACTATATCATGAATTTTATTAAAATTCATAAATTTATCCAGTGAAAAGAATTGTTCTACTTCATAATATTGAATGAAGTTTAACTAAATTAGTTGAACAGATACGTGAGTTACTTCTTTTTAACTGTATACACACTTGAGTAAGTAATGTGTAATGTTCTTATATATTTGAATTGGACGAGAGTATCGTGAAAACTGGGGTGGGGAAGGGGAAGCTTCCCTCTTTAGATCTTTAATGTACGATAAAGATGTAGCCATTGGTGTCAAATAGCAATGAGGTACTCTCTCAAACTCTTCCCATTTCCCTTAGTAAGTAAAAAGAAAAACCTGTAAGGAACCGAAATTACGACAATGTTTCAAACTGTATTTTCTTTTCATCCAATAAATATAGTTTTGTTGCGAGGAAAAATCCCTTAAAATAGTCTTTCTTGTAGGAAGATAAATAGCTTTAAGTCTAACTAAATGTCGAATTAGAAATAACGATAACGACCAAAAAACTATATTTTCTTTTCAGGATTCTCTTTATTTTATTTTATGTTTACTATGATGAAGACAAGGAAAAGGTAACGTGGCTGTAACACTGGGTACGCTTCGAATCAGTGAATGTCATTCTGGTAATTTCAGCTTTTCCATGCACAGACGAATCGTGGTACATTCGATGTAACTCTGGTCCATGTAATAACAGGTAGACACAACCACGCTTCACGTGCTCTTTTTATTATCAGGTGTTTTAAGGTAGAATCATTTTCCGTTTAGGAGATATTTACATTCATATTTAATTATATTTTTTAATTTATATAATTTTTAAAATATTAATTAAAAAAATCAAACTTATCATAAATTAAAGGATATAATTTAATGTTTATGTAAAATTTTTCTTTATACTATCAGTATATACCAATTAAATTCATACTTGTTTGAATTGCAAGTAAAATAAAATTAAAAATTAAAATATGACATTGAATGAAAATAACTCGGGTGAAAGGAATAGAAACAAGAGAAATAGAAAATTAGAAATAGTGTTTGTTCAATGCGTTGTTTGATTGAACGAAATATTAAAAAATATTTAATTAATATATATTATTATTGTAAAAAGTTTTACACCAATATTTAATTATAATTTTTTTTATATTAAGTTTAAGTTTGTTAACTTTACTGATTAATAATACTTTAAAACTCATATGAAGAAATATGATTTAATGATTTAACGTTAGTGAAAAATCTTTCATATTGTAATGCATATTAATTAAACACAAAATATTAAAAAATATTTAATTAATATATATTATTATTGTAAAAAGTTTTATATCAACATTTAATTATAATTTTTTTTATATTAAGTTTAAGTTTGTTAATTTTACTGATTAATAATACTTTAAAACTCATATGAAGAAATATGATTTAATATTAGTGAAAAATCTTTTATCTGTAATACATATTAATTAAGCTTTATTAAAAATAAGATAAGATACATTAACTCTTTATCTCAAATATTTCAATTAATCTTTTTATATATTTTTTATCTTTTAATTTACCTTCACCAAACATATTTTATTTTCACTTTATTTGTTACATATTTTTATAGTTCATTAATAATTAATTTCTACTATCTAAGTGTTGGTATGAGTGAAACTAAGTTTGATATGATTCAATGTATTCATAAAACAAAATTCACTTACCAATAACATAATTAATAGATAATTTTTTTCTTGAAACATAAACATATGGTCATTTATTTAATACCTAGTTTGTGCGTAAGGAGAATTAGTTGTTGAAAGAGGTTAACTTCTTAAATGGATTTTATTGTTTAAAAAATGAGTTTTGAGCTTCACACCAAATGATACCCTATAAAAAATGGTATTTTCTATTTTTGTCCATCCTTTGTTTTTTCCTCTCTCCTCGTTAGAGATTTTTTTTTTGAATGAATAAAAATAAGGAAAAAGGAATATAAAATATATTTATTCCATTTGTTAATTTGAATGAGTAAAAAGAAAATAAATAAACTAATTATCTTGAAGCCTATAAAAAAAAAATTATTTTAAAAATATTTTTATGCAAGTTAAAAGATGTATTTATCTATTATTTGTTCTTCATTTAAAAATTTATTATTTTTAAAAAATATGTTATAAAAAGTAACACATTAATTAAAAATAAATGAAACAAGCTATTTTTCTCTCATTTCAATATTTCGTTTCCAATTTGAGAGAAAAATATTTTTTTGTTCTACGAAAATGAATTCCTCCTTTCTATTTCTCTATAATAAAAGATCAGGTCTTCTTATTTATAATCTATAACATTTTTTATATTTTTTTTTCTCTCCATTTCTATGGCACATTATTAAATTTGTATTATAGACAAACTAGGAATAAACATGATTGTCAAACAGGTTTGTAAAGCATGTTTGTGGCTACAACTTTAGTGCTTATAAAGCATCTTTTTAGTTTTATGTAAAATATGTTGAATCAGAGTGTTTTTGAGAGAAAAAAATATAATTTAGATCATAATTTGTTTTTTAATTATAAACTTTAAAAAATAAAATAAATTTTTGAAAATTCAGATTAAATTTTAAAAATTTTGAAAAATAAGTTATTTTAAGAAGCTGAAAAATTGAAGCTTATAATTATTTTTACCAGTTTGTTTTTTCTTAACTGTTTTAATATTTTTTATTACATCCAAATAAAATTAATTATTTTTAAATAATATTTCGACAAACTTAAATCTAAACAAAAATTGATTATAATTATAATTAATTATTAAAATATCTAATTTTTAAAACTTTTCCCAAACATTAAGTGGCTGAGAGAATTCGGATACATGTATAAAGACTTAAGTTCATTCTTCATTATTATCATTCTAATTTTAAAAAGAGAAAAAACAAGCTTATATGTACCTGTTTAATGAATTAAAATATATAATACAGGAAGTGATTTGTTTTACAGAATTAAAAAAACTGAAATTGTATAGTTCTTTGGGAATATAACATTTTTAACTCTCATGGGTTATAAGGTTGATAGCAGAGAGATGAAGGATAAAAATTTTGACTTTTGTGATTTCGAATATTTCTATTAATAAAAATTAGTATATTTATGATTAACATTTGACTTATTAAAAAAAAAACTTTCACCTCTCTTGTAATAAAAATAAAACACAAAATAAATGAAAATATAACATTTGTAAAAATAATAGATATGCGAAATATAATTTTTAATGAAACACTTTATTAAGAAATGCAAAATTATGTTCATCTATCATCTTAAATTGTGTTAAGGTATAAGTCATAATAAAAACTTTTTATTTCCCTTGAATGTGTTCACGTATTTTGCACAATAATTTATTTTTTCTAATATGAATTTAATTCAACTAAATTATGTGATTAAGTTTTTTTTTTTAAATCAAACTTTGAAAATTTTACATGACTTACAAATTATTAGATTTATGATATTCACATTCTTGTAGATGTGTCGTTTATTTTTAAGAGTATTTTCTTAATTTATGGTAAAATTTTAAAATAAAAAGAATAAGTTATTCTTTTATTTTAAAGATACTCCAATAAAACTGATCAAGTAGGTTTTCTAATAATGAATTGATGGAAGCGATGCAATATCCGTTCCTGCATTTCCTTCTTACATAGATTTCTTTTTATCCGTTCCTTCTATATGGATTTAACTAGAGATGTTTTAATTAGAGGTTGAGAGTTACATTGAAATAATTAAGTAAAAGTTTAAAGTCTGAATTTTAATCTTGTGGATTAGGATTAAAATAAATAAATAAGAAATGAATTTAATTGATATATATTGTTACAGTAAGTTTATTGATTTTATTAATTAGTACTTTAAAAATTACATAAATAAAAAATTACGATTGAAACGTAAGTGTAAAAATCATCTACGTAACTGTATATCAATTAAACTCATATGAAATTTAAAAAAAAAAAAGCATCAATTTATTAATCTAAGATTTATCTGATGATCATATATACAGTTATAAATAATTTAGTCAAAGTGACAGGAGTCAAACCTAACACGATCTCACACAGAAAAATTTTAATTAATAGCTTTTATTTGTTCAAAAGTAAAAGCAGTGGCGGAGCTACTTGAAGAGGTGCATTTGCATCATTATATAGTTGCCTCCTTATTTTATATACTTAAAATGATTATCTCAAATTTCGGTTAATTTAATTTTTATGTTTGAAAATACTTACTAGCAAAATTAGTAAATATTTATAATTATTTAATTAATTGAAAAAGCACAAGTAAAAGAAATAAGCCTAAACAATATTTAAGTGATAGTGTACAAAGCTAGGAGAGGGTGTGCTCCAAATTTGCTGACAGAGATTCCATGCTATGCTTGAAAAGGGAGTGTGCAACAGGTGTTATTAAATCGAGTCAGATACATTCCAGTGGAAGCATGATGATGGATTAGTAATGGAATCCATACATGACTAATTGAACTGATTCATCTTATATATATATAAATATAAATATAAATATAAATATAAATATAAATATAAATATAAATATATATATATATATATTAAAAAATATAATATTATGAACATAATTTAATAATTCAAACTTTAAATTTAACTTCAGCAAATATTTTTTTATTTTAGTTGTTTAAATTAGTAACTAAATAAATTATTATAAAAAATAATAACTTAACTTGTAAATTATGATCTGATATAAAAAATTATATAAAATATAGTTTGAGTATTATAATTTTACTGAATTAAACTAGCCTGGTTATTTTTTCACTTATAAACTACTAATTAATTATTGTGATTTAGTGGTAAGTTAATTTATTTAATAATTTCAAGTGTATATTTAATTTTTCAGTGTGTGATTTTATTTATTTTATTAAAATTTATATTTTTTAAAAAAGTTAAACTAGGTCAACCTAGTTTAACTAGACATGGTTGTTGGTTTAACGTGACTAAATTACTAGGATAATCAAGCTAACCAACATGATCAAATCCAAAATGTGACTCAAATCAATTAGATAACTAATTCTCAATCCAATCCATTGAATCAAAGAAGCCAAATAGCTTTCTAGAAATATGTGTGCAACTATGTTTGCCTCATATGTTGTATAGAAAATACGATGGAAGTCACTAATTATCATTTTATAAAAGTTGTCCATTTCATAAAATATTTTTTTTAATTTAGCAACAATTTTTTTTTAGATTTAAATATGTTTTTGTTTTAGGTCACTTAAATTGATATATACCTTTATTAATTTCCACAATTTGGAGGCTGTTGTTTCTTTCCTTTCATGTATATTGTTGGCTCATGACAAACATCATATTTTTATATTTGTAATTTGTAATAATTTGATCAATCAAATTTGGTTTTTAATTTAAATTTTGAATACATTTTTAACAATATTAAGAAAAAAAAGTGAATCTAAAAAAAAAGTGAAAATGTCATTAATTAGAATCAATTCTTCAAAAACCAAAATACCTTAACTCTAAGCTAAAATTATTCATTCACTTTTTTCTCAACTTTATCACTCCCAAAATTTCAATCACTATCACTTTCTCCCATATCCGATCCAAACTCAAAATCCTTCTTAAACCTTTTTCCTCTAATCCATTGATACTTCCACAAAAACCTTTTTACACCTTCCTCCCCATAACACCCCGTCTTTCAAGCCCCCAAATTACATCTCCATCTCCTCAAGTAACAAGTGTTGTCCTTTATGGCCTATATTTGTTATTTGATAAGAATATATAAGAGAAATATTTAGTGAGAAAATCAAATTTATATAAAAGCAAGAAAAAAAAATCTTAGCCATTAAAAGAAGAGAGATAATAATAGCAAAAAAATCTCAGTCATTAAGAGAGACAATGTTATTAAAACAGAATTGGTGATCACTAGTTGAGCCGGTTGAACTGGTCTATATTAAAAAAATTAAAAATAATATACTTACATAACTTCAAAATTCAAAGTTAATAATACATTATTATAAATATAAAGTATCAATATTCATAATAATAGTTAAACTAAAGTTCAAAAATAAAGTTCATAAGCAATAACTCAATGACACAATTTTTAAAATAAGTTCATAAGTCATCAACATGTAAATACTAGAATTTAATTTCAAACTATTAATCTTGAATTTGGATTATGGTCAAATGTTTATTCTCTAAATCTAACTCCGTATCCACTAAATGATACATCATCAAAATGACATAATTTTCTTTAATCTGCAAAAACGATGTTGTTTCAAAGCGCAAAAAAAAAAAAAAAGAAGGAAAAACAGTAAATTGGTTCGGTTCAACCAATTTCTTGTTTTTTCACAAAACTAGCTGGTTCAACTCGTTTTGATCTGGTTTAACTACATGATTGATATACAAATCAAACTGAATTGGTAGTTCATCAGGTTCTCTGTCCAACTGGTTTGTTCGATTTAGCTTTCATAACTATGCTGGGGAACTTTGGCGTTGTTGATTTGTTTTTATCTATGCAATTAAATGCAATTAATATGTCATTCTAACTATTAATTTCATTTAATTATTATTCTAATTGTCAGTTAATCCTCCAAGACTCCAACGACTACCTTACGTTTATGGAGGTTGGGTGTTAGCAATATATATCGTGTGTCTAGTTTTCACTATCAAGTGCATCATCTCTCGTTCTCTTTTTCCTTTCTACTCCTTGAGTTCTCTTTATTGTTGGTGGTTTTGTAGTCTCAATAATATTTGAGAGGTTGATGATGTATCCTAAAGGACTTGCAATATACTTCATATAAACCTTTCAGGATCATGTCTAACATGTCTCAAGAAATGGTTCTGGTTGTAATCCTCACCTGACACACATCATCATCTTTTCAACTCTTAATTTTTAGCACTAACATCAACACAAAGTCCTTACCATAATATCCTCATTCATTAACATGCCAAAATTGCTACATTATTCTCACCCCTATTTTGACATTGCATTCTTTGCCTTGTATAAGTACAACAGGAAGTAAGATTCTACCATAAATGTCACAATGTCAAAACATGGATCTTTAACCACACACCATATTCTTGAACAATTGTTGTTGGAGTAATGAAGTGAAAGTTTTTCAAAGATGGATAAAGAGAATAACGGGAATGGTGTGAGAGAGAACCACATAGGGAAAAAAGGAAAGCATGACAATAGTTTATGATTTTAGAGATTGGAATGTGGATTTTGGGAAGGACATTGTAGGATGATTAGTCATGACAACTACTCAATTTGGTGGTTGCACTTAGTTATGCTAGTGCCAGACTTAGGGACCATTGTTTTGTACCATGATCTTGTCAAAGCCTTACGTTAACCTAACTTTTTTTTTTGTTTTTCTACTTCTACTTATTGTTTGTTTAGGTTGTAACTTTGGATTGTTGTGACTATTTTACGTATTGTTGAATTGTTTTTGTGAAATATTTTTTTTTATTTAATGTTATTACTTATTGCTATGTTGAATGTTGTGAGTTTTTTTCATAAAATAAAGCGTTTATTATTGTTCACTTATGAATATGAATTATCTTATTAGAAGATTCATATAAAGGTTTTACTCCATTTATTGTTGTGGCGATGCATGGAAGGAAAAGGGGTTGCAAAACCATTCATCTATTGTAAGGAATTTCTTGTTGTTGTCATCTTTATTCATTCTTTTTTTTAGTTCATTCTAAAGGTTTTAAATAACCTAAAATTGTATTTACAATAAATTAAAATCCAAAGTATGGTGATAAAAAACGACTACAAATTACAATTCCAAAATACATTTGTCATATTCTAACAATGTATATGAAAAAGGATGAAAACATCAACTTTCAAATTGCTGGAACTAAACTAAGCAAATTTAAATTTTGGAGACAAAAAATAAAATAACCCAAATTTAAGACACAAAAATCATATTTAAGCTTGAACAAAAAGCATATATTATTTTATAAAATATAATAATTTTAATAAATATAATCCTTGTTTGCATATTTGAATCATCGTAAACCCAAAAACTCATTGTGTGCTCAAATACAAGGGTTATGCATGACATGAATTTCAATATGAAAATTACCTTGTTAACAAATCTACATATCTTAAGGGTCATTCATGGACATTAAACACTTCTAAGCATCATAACCACCCCCACAACACTACTATTACAATTCTAAACATTTGAATCAAATAGCTTTGAACAACAGGACAAGAAAGGAAGCCAACAAATCCAAAGATAAGGGGAAACATTTGTCATAAGGAACACATACTTTATCTCTAAGCATAATTATGTCTTAAGTCTTAGCTCCTACCTTTTTTTTTTTTTAAAAAAAAATTATATATGTGTTCTATTTTCCTTCCTTTGTTTTATTTTTATCTATTCATTTTTTTCTCTCATACAATTGTGTGTGTCGATCTTGTTGGGCTTCAACCCATCCTAAGTCTGGATATCCCATCTACATACATTTATATTTCCATATAAAACTCTAATATAAAGATACCTACAACATTTAAGGACATTTATATCGATAACCTTATTTTTATTCATTTATGAGTGAATTATTATTGTAACATGTCTATGAGTGTTTCTGTTCTTCTTGGTTTTTTATACATCTTGTTGGGATGTAAATGCAATTTGGTTTGATTCTAAGTGATGATTTCTTAATTCTTAAAAATTTACTCCAGGCATTAACTAACTATCTTCTTTTGTTTGTAGTGTTGGGTATTTTTTGTACCCTTTTTGATGAATTTTATCTATAAAAAAATAACCTTATTTTTATTACCCAACATGAGAGATGATATGCAAGTTTCAAATTTCTAATTTTTAAATAAAACTTATTTGATAAAATTAGGGTTAAAATGATTTTTAATTTAATTTTGAGAAAGTTAAACACTTTTAGGTCAAAGCAAAAAATGTATAAAAATATAATTAATTAATTATCTTCCTCAATTAATATTTTGTGTGATTTTAAATATTTTTTAAATTGGTAATATTATATTCATTTAAAAATACTAAATATGCATAAAATAATTCATAATTTAAACAAACTCTTTAAAATCTAGTACCAATAAAGATAAAAAAGAAAATAATATAAATAAACTTAAAAAGAAAACTAACAAGAAAGTTTAATACTATTTCAGTTATATATATATATATATATATTTATTACTAACTAATAAAGATATTAAATTATTAATATTGTATATTAATAATATTGAAATTAATAAATATACAATCAATATTAGAATTAATATTAATAAATATAAACCAAAAAAAATTTATCAGATAAAATTAATAAAAATAATATTAAAATTAACACTGATAAATATACTATCAATATTAATATTTAACAATTTTTAACATATATTTAATAATATTAAATATATATTTATTGGATATCATAGCTATTAATAAATTAATAAACACACCTTCCAATATCAATATTAATTTATGAATACATTTATTGACATCAATTTTAATATTTAGTATTAATATTAAATATCTCCGACCGTTTTATAATAAGTGTCATGTAAGGAAAAATAGTCTTAAAATAAGTGTTATTTTAAAGATTTTTACTGACGTTTAATCACAATAATTCATTTATGTTAAATTTGTTTTGTTGACTTTATGTATTACTACTTTAAAAGTCACATATGATTGTGTATATCAATTAAATTTTTAATTATTTTTTATCTATATTTCTAAGAAGTATTACTTTTTGGGTTTAATTGATATACAATGTATAAGATTTTTACCTTGACACTCACAACCCTTCATTCATGTTAATTTTGTTGACTTTATTTGTTACTACTTTAAAAGTCATATAAATGAAAACACATAATTGAATGTGTCGTGTATAACAATTAAACTCTTATTTTTTTTAACTTAATATTATTTTTATTTAACTTAAAACTTGTTAGGTAGGACATACAACGAGGAATCTCAGTTAATTAATTGAATAGGAAGTATGAGTTGTATAAATTTCTTGACAAAGTCTTCAATCCTTACATTATATATATATATATATATATATATATATATATAATTATAGACTACCTTTGGGGAAATACAAAAATAAAAAGAAAAAAAAATTA
This sequence comes from Psophocarpus tetragonolobus, assembly GCA_037954015.1. Lineage (NCBI taxonomy): Eukaryota > Viridiplantae > Streptophyta > Magnoliopsida > Fabales > Fabaceae > Psophocarpus > Psophocarpus tetragonolobus. The sequence goes on along the minus strand of JAYMYS010000033.1, from coordinate 462,763 downwards.
TGAAATTATACTTTTAAGAATATCTGTTTAAGTAATGAATGATGTTTCGAAGTAAAAAATTCTTACCATGATAAAAATTATAAATAAAATAAGTTTAATTAATATGTAATATTAGTGTAAAAAATTTTACACTCATATTTAATAATAATTATTAATTTACGATAAATTTGTTAAATTTACTGACTACTAATTCAAAAGTATATTTTATACTAAGGACACATATTCATTAAACTCAAATAAAATACAGGAAACTAGAAAAATAACAGTAAGCAGTCGTGATTTGTGAACAACCATAAAGATACCAGAATTAGCAAGGTTAAAAATAGGGAACATTTTTTCTTTCTTAAAATTTGTAGAGTTAATAAATTATGTTTCTTTTAAATTATTATTGAAAAAAATTTCTCCACCGATACTTTTTCAAATGCAGAAGGAAAGCACAAATGAAGAGTCAATGGGTGGGGTATTCATTGGATCAAAAGAACCCACTGACTCCAAAAAAATGATCAGAACCAATGAGAGTTAATTTGTTTAGTTAAATTAAGATCAATTCAATCAAACCCATCATGACTGATGGAATAAATTTGTAGGGGATGATTAATTAAATGTAGTTTTGAAAAATATATATTTTTTTAATTTGATATTTTATAAAAATAATTATTTTTGTAATAAACTCAACTAAGCATAAAATATGTTATTAACCAGAGGTGATTCAACCCTAAAAAAAAAAAAGACAACTATATGCTTCAAACATGATACTGTATACTGTATGATATTTAAGTCTCTCTCACATACATACATACACTGCACTTGTTAATTATTAATGAGCATTTACTATTGCACGTATTTAATTTTATTAGGTATAAATACAAATTACATAATGCAGGGTTGAGACGACACATTGGTGAGTGGGGGAGTGGTGACACTGATATTGCACGAAAAGTAAAATAAAATTAGGAAGGCATAGCGTTTTATTTATTTATTTAATTAATTTTTGGGGGTAAAGAAAGAGGCACCTTTCAGCCCTCATTCAATGCTTTACCAAACTCACCATCCTCCACTCTTTCAATTTCATCCCTTCACTCCTTCCACCACCCCTCACCTTTCTACAACCCCATCATCTCAACCTTCTCCTCTTCTTCTCTCTCAGGTAACCACTCCCTGCACATGAAAAATTAAATAATAATAATTAAATAAAAATAAAGAATTGTGTCTTTGTGATTGGGTGTGTGTCAGTTTTCGGGGAAAATAATAAACCCGTCTTGTGTTGTTTGTTCCATTTTAGGCGGAAAAAACTGAAATGGAGTGTTTGGAAGCAGCGTTGAAGAGCAGTTTTAGGAAAGACATGGCTCTCAAACTAAGCCCACAAGAGGAGTTGTCGGCGCTTACAGTTCAAAACGTTGCTTCTTGCGACGACTTCTTCGTTGACGACCTTCTTGACTTTTCTTCGCTCCTCGAAAACGAAGAACCCGACCAACACAACCTCGACTCTACCTCTGTTTCCCCTCTCAACAAAAACCAGGAAATTTACAATTTTAACCCCTCCCTCGACAACGACAATTTCAACGGCGAACTCACTGTTCCGGTACCCGCTCTAAACCCTCTTCTGTTAATCAATTTTTTAACTTTTCCTTTCAAACGCTGTTAAAGTCGTGATTTTTACAGGCCGAGGAGGTTGCGGACTTGGAATGGCTCTCTCATTTCGTCGAAGATTCTTTCTCCGAACACTCCCTTACCTTCCCCGTGACTGTCACCGAGAGCAAGGAGAAGCCACCGGAACCGGGAAACGCCGGTTTCACTTTCAAAACCCCCGTTCCGGCCAAGGCCAGGAGCAAGCGAACGCGAACCGGTGTTCGGGTTTGGCCTCAACGCTCGCCCTCGTTCACCGACACCTCATCGACGTCCACAACCTCGTCCTCTTCCTCCTCCTCTCCGCCGAGCCCGTTGCTAATTTGCGCCGCGGCGACCAAAGACCACGACGCCAGAGTCAAAAAAAGAGCCTCGGCCGACGGCGGCGCGGCCCGCCGCTGCAGTCATTGCGGCGTTCAGAAAACCCCTCAGTGGCGAACCGGACCGCTTGGAGCCAAGACTCTATGCAACGCGTGCGGCGTTAGGTTTAAATCGGGTCGGTTATTACCCGAGTATAGACCCGCATGTAGCCCCACTTTCTCTAGCGAGTTGCACTCGAACCACCACCGGAAAGTGCTGGAGATGCGGCGGAAGAAGGAGGAGGCGGATGAACCGGTCCCCGGTTCGACACCGTCGGTTCTCGGTTTTTGATTTTTTTTTTTATAATTTTTTTAGAAAGAAAAAAAAAAAAGTAAAAGGGAGGGACTAGGTAGAGAAGAGGTTGGACGAATGGACCCGGTTCAGTGGGGCCCTGAGTTAGTGTGTACATTTTTCGTTTTAATTTTAACCTTGGTTGGGTGCGGTAGGTGTTAATGTTTGTTGTTAGGCTTAGACATTATATAATGTTATTATTGATTAGGGATTAGGAGTTAGCACTTAGAGGAGACTTTGATATTGATATCGAAATTGAAGACGGTCTTTACTTAATTTTTTTTGGCATGAAAATTTGATAAAGTTATAATTTTTATGTGTGTAATGTGATGAGGGTGGTGGTGGGTGCGTTTGGAACTGTTTTACCAGTTTGGTTTGAGGCGTGTTTGTTGGAAAGCAAGTACTTTATGAATGGAAAGAGCACAGAACTGGTTAAACGCTTTGTTGTACTGAAACCGAATCATGTGGAAGTTGCACGCAAGATGCTGGAACGGGCCATGAAGTGAACCTTTCACCATCACTTCCAACGAAAGAAATGTGCTTGGGGCTTGGAATTCGAAACCTTTGATTTGGACTTTTGTGTTTAACTAGATTTTGGAGCCTGCCTAATCGACGGGGCACACCCTCTGATCGGAGAAAGGAGGTTTTGGTTTTTGAATTTTTTATTGGAACTTCTCACTTGGCTCTGTCCTCACGACATATCTTTATCCTTTCGACATGTTCAAAAGATATTATCATCTATGTACCCATTATTTTACTTTTTTTGTGTGGCCTTGGTTGGAAAAGTAAATACGGAAAGAAAACCCAACGATAAAACAAGCTGTTTTGAATTTTGAAGTTTCCTTCGCCATGCTTGTTGGGTAATGACAAAGGAGATTTAAAATTTGAATCTCCTCGACTACTTCTCCATTAAATTGAGTGGCTAATAATATCTTGCCCTTCTTTACAACATTATTAAGTCATTTTATATTTTTAATAAATGTGTTTGTTTTTATGTTTAAACATTCCGTAGATTTCAATACCCTCTTATACCAAGTTTTTTCATTTTTAATGCATTGAAACGTGTGTGACGCATAAACAAACACTTCATATACACTAACAAAAATTATCTTATTTTCATATATATATAATATGAGATTGTTGGTTTTCATAAAAGTCTATCGCTTTTAAAAATGAAAAAGGAAAACTACTGAATATAAAAAGCATTCCACCTGACCTGCCATGGATCCCACATAGCAAGCTTAAGTTGCACCCAACTTAGCAAGGTAAACTATCAAGTGATTGAGTGAGCTTTTTGCATTTCATAAAATGTGATGAAGAAGGGCCACAACAATCATACCAAGTATTTAGAAGCTCCAAATAAAATAGTTTGGTGCAGTTACACGCATAGATAGTGGTATACTAGAATCGGAAGTTTTAGCATTGTTGTGGTAGCATTATGCTCTCGTGGAGAAGAATCTCAAGGGCCCCATGACTGTGATATGTGTCTAAACTTCCTATGATCTTTGAGAAGGGAAGTCAACGGAAAATGTTTATTTGACATAGATTATAATAATTTTAAAACAAACGAGGGATTTCTTGGCATTAAAATAGATGGTATTTCATACTTGTATGCATGCCATTTTGCTTAAGCTTCATAGATAACTTTGAAAGGTAGAACTTTATGTCCCTTGGTGTTTAAAAATCTTGTCACCTAATTTTGCCTCTTTTTAAAATTGTAAGATTTGAAGGAAAAAAGTCTCTTTACTAATTGAACTAAATTATCTTATAGTTTTAATTATTTAACATTTCTAAGACATATAATAGTACATTTATTTATTCTCCCTCTTGATTCCTTTTCTTCCGAAACAAACAAATATCTCTTTCAACCATTAAAATGGTTTCCCTCCTCCCTCCATTAAAATTCCCACCTTCCTTTACCCAACAGTGGATGTATATATTTTTTTTCTTTCTATCAAAGCATTAAGATAAACATAATTTACTTTATTTAGTTGATGATTGTAAGTGGCAGCAACTATAGTTCTTTGACTTCTTTCACAAACAGCAAGGAATCCTGTTCCTGAATAATATGTTTCGTCTGAATGAATTGCAATGGACACTTCTTCAGATAAGAAATGAGTCTTTCTAAAGAAAACCGATAACATCATAAGAAAGGGTTGAGGGCTAGCTGCACATTGTATTCGAACCTACGTACTTAAAATATCCAAATTGGGGTTAAGTTAAGTGTATTAGCCAATTAGGCGATAGTTAATTGTTTAAATAACTATCTATATTTGGTAGAGTTAGTCTTAGTAGGTGATCTTTCAAAATTAATATTCAATGCAACGAACTGTTCGGTCATATGGTGAATAAAGTTCCCACCAAATCCTTTCATGCGGCCATTCAAGCCGGCCTTTATGAGAAAGATGCATCTAAGTGCCATCTAGTAATTAGGGTAACTCAATAACTTTTAAATTCTAATAAATCACATGACTGGTGTTTCATTGTTTTACAAACTAAACAAGAATCAACTTTACGTTTTAGTTTAGTGCTATATTGGAGTTAGCTGCTTAGGGTGTTGCTATAAAGAATTCAGGACAAAAGTTTTAGGATTTTTGTGAATAGCCCTTAAAATATAAAATAAATAAATACAATTAAGTACTAGTGTTCAAGTAAAATATAGAGTTTCATTGATCAATTAATCTTATTATTATTAGAAATTTGCTACTGGTATCCAACTCTAGTTTAAGGTCATTGGAGGAAGTTACAAATTAAATCAGTGCAACAATAGTAGCCTCTTACTGTACCAGTTGTTTTATTATTTCTTTAAAAGAAGCAATGGAAAAAAAACCTTGAGGCAAGAAAATGAGAGTTTTGAGGAGGGTGTGGTGTTTGATTATTTTAACGTAAAATTAAGATTAGTCTAATTAATTAATAAATAATGTAGTTACTTATGATAAAAGCACATGGTGACTAGGTTTTGAAGACCGGATTAGACGGTTCGATTCAATCAGTCCAACCAGGAATCAGACTAGTATCTAATTTATTCTTTTTAAAAGATCAGAAACCCAAGGAACCAATCAAACCGGTAAAAAATTGGAAGAACGGTCAAGATTAGCCAGATCAAGGTTAATCTGTTTTTTTTTTTTTTTAAAAGAAGAAAAGTATAATAACTCATAAGAATTGAAAATTTGTGGTTTTCGAAATTTTAAGTATTCAAATAAGAAATATTCTGATAAAGTATTGGAAAATAAAAAATATTTAAAAGGAATCTTTGTAAATTATGAATTACGAAACATTCATTACAGTTTAAAATATAAATATCTATCAAGAAGTCATTTTAGACAATATGAAACTTTATCATTTGTAATATTATAAAGACAATAATACTTAAATTTAATAAAATGTATTATATTTTTGTATTATAAATCATATATAATTTTTTTCTTAGTATATTATTGTATTAGTAAAAATAAATCTAAAAAATAATATTTTATTAAATTCGGTTTAATCCTAATTGAATTTTTGAACTTTGAACTCATGTTTTCACTGGTTTAATGATGGGTTCGGTTTTGAAAACTTTGATAACATTAAATTTTCCATTTTTTATTTAAATTTCACTTTTGATTCTTTAATTAAGATAGTAGCTAGGTGACATTTTTCTTTAAAAAAAAAAAATCTCTTACAAAAACTACTGGCTAAAAGGAAACAAAAAATAAAGACACATTCATGGATACTTAATTTGGAAATTTCATTTTGAGTATTTTTTAAATCATTTCACTACCAACTTACTTTAATTTAATTAAAGTTAATTTTACAATATAAAAAAATTTAAAAATCAAATTTACAAATCATCACCTTTACTATTTATTTTGTGCCACTTGAGACTGAAAAAACAAGTAGTACTCCTTACGCTCCCTCTGTAATGTATAATACTTAATGATAATTATCAGGTCAAATGTATTATTAAATATTGTTTTCTACCATTTTACTTCAAGTCTCCACTTCGACAAATTCATACGAGTTTTATTGTCAAGAGATGCTGTCGTTTTACAATGCATGCATGCAAAATTATATATTTTGAATCTCTCAACACGTATATATAGATGGGACGATACATTGCTAAGCACAAAAAATAATAAATTTAAGCTATATAGTTATATATGAATTATCAATTTTACTGTTATATGTCTACTATAATACATACATAAACATTAAATTCAATGTTTTTGCTGTTGGACAAACTACCATTACGTACACACATAAATAAATAGTCAGGTATCCTTAAATTTCGTGTTTCGTGTTTGATTGCTATTGTTATTACACTTAAAAATGATGAGTTTTTCATACTCTTTACACTAACTTTAGCATCACTGTATCATCAAAGATCATAATTAAATATTGTTACCATTGTAAATAACAATGGTGTCGTAAGGATTCAATGGTAAATATACCCAACAAAACGAGAGAGACAATATTGATTTCATTGTTAGTTATACAAATACAAATAAAGATATAATTAAAATATGCATTAGATCAATAGTATAAATTATAGATGCTGTATTACATGTGTATGGATTATCTTTCTTATGATATTTATTCTTGGTCTTAAATAAAAGATATAATAATTAACATATGTAGTTAACATCAAGCTGAGACTAAGTAAACTGAATAAACAAGTCATATTCAGCCAACGCATTATTTTAAAAAGAAATCTGCTCATACGACAATGATACCACAAGTGCATATAAAACTTGTGGCCTCTTATTCCACCAAAACTAAACTAACTATAAATATAAAACCCTAAATAAGTTTTGTGGCAATCACGTGATGACAATATATTACCTGTTCCCAACCACTCGTAACGTCTATTATCATAGCAGCTCACAAATTAAGATGGAATAAATAGCAAATGAATTTTCCACGTCGTGGTGGCTGCTATACACTGAAGGATTCCACTGCACACTGCATATATATGCTACGATATAATTTTGCTTACGTATGCTATGTGTAGGTACTTATTGTCCTCTTCAAGTCTCCACTTTTCCATAAAGTTTCAAATATAAATTTACAAAGGGTTTTGAATAATTATATTGATAGCGGAGAGTATATTGTAAATTTATAATTTAAAGTTTGGGTTTATGAGTTTTAGCGGGGATGTGAAGCTGCATTTGATTTTCAAATGAAAAAGAGAGAATTTGATAACTAATTCAAAATTTAAATGATGTTGATGCCCGCTACAAATAAGTTTGAATTTTGGGTCACTAGGGGCAAAAGGCAACGTAAAAGAATATTATAATTATAGCAGCAGTAAAAAATTAAAGAACATGAGAGGATGATTACGACGTGGACCTGCTACTTTAAATTGATTTTCAAACATAAATTTAAATTATTCTAAAAAAATAGAACGTAGATTTATATGGTTGAAGTTTGACATGAATAGTCTAGGAAAAAGCAAGATATAATGTCGACTGAACCGAAAGCCAAGAAAATTAAAAAGTTTTTTTTTTTTAAATATGTAATATGCAAAATGTCTGGTTTTTTTTTTCGTATTGTCTAATTATTTTTAAAAAGGCCCAGTTATATTAGTCCAAATAAATGTTAATTTAACAAATGGTTTTTGATATTACCAAGTGTAATCTTAATCGAAGTTATAAAACTCCAGAATTCAAGAGGTTTTGTGATAGTTTTATAAATTTAATTTGTGAATTTGAACTCGTAAAAAATTATTTTATATAATAATTAAATATTTAAACTAAAGTTTTTGAAATTGGACTAATCATTAGATCAGTGAAGACATTATTTTAAAGTTAAAAAATTTAACTGGAATTGAGTTAGATTCAATAAAATAAAATATTTTTTTTTATATTTTTTACTAATAAATTAAAGATTGTGATTCAATGTCAGTGTAACAAATTTTACACTGACAATGTATACTAATTAAACACGTATAGTAATGTTTAAGCAAAAAATAAGTTATATATGATAACACATAAATATAATTCATCATATTAAGTTTAAGACTTTAATTATTAGTGGCTTTATAATGTCAAAACAAGAGAAAAACCCTTATATACTGTCAGTGTAATAAGTTTTACATTGTTAGTTAATCACAACCCCTTATATATGGTAAGTTTGTTGACTTTACCAATTATTACTTTAAAAGTCATTTCAACCAAGGATTGTGATTAACTGCTAGTGTAAAACTCTGACAGTGTATATATATTGAACTCTTGAAACAAAGTCCCACATTTTCTGAAAGAGTTGTTTGAGAGGTATATTCTAAGTTGTAATTATAGCTTGGTAAAGAGACTAGTAAGTAGAGAAAATCTTGTGCACACATTTGGGCTTTATGGACATGTTTTGGTATAAATTCTTTAATTTCCACAATTCATGGGAGTTTTTAGCCAAAAGCTGTGAAACCCATCAAACCAGTTGATTTTCATTGGTTTTTCTAGTTGGTGACTGATTCAACCTGTTTGACATTGGTTCCCACCCTTGTCCGGTTTTTAGGAAACAATAGACTAGACCATTGATTGGTTCCCAGTTCAACTGGTTGAACTAGCCGGTCCAGTCTGGTTTTGAAAACTATGATTTAAGCAGAATAATAAATCAAAATATTAAATTTTAAGTTTCACAATACTTATTAATAAATCTAGGTATGAATCACTATAAAAAATAAATCATTTTGATTGACGTTTGGTGTTGTTAGAAAATGAGATGTTAAACTCTAAGCATGTAATAAATAAAAATAAAATCAATTCAATTTTTTATGTCTCATTAATAAATAAATTATAAGGATTACTTCTTTGTTATATATAGGTAATAGTACATTTTAAAGAAAAAAAAATGTTCTCCCGATATTTTAGGGTTCATTGATCATTAAATATTTTATTGTCGTTAAGTAGAAAGATAGATAAATGATATATTAAAAGTTTTATAATATTTTTTATGAAATTTGAATGTGTTATTAGTCTAAAAGCTTACTTATGTAATATGTGTTGTTCTTTTGACCGTTTGCTTGATAAACTAATCTCCCTTTAAAAATGATCAAATTAAATTTAAAAAGTAATTTATAATAGATGCTAGAGAATCTTTAGTCTAAATTTTAAAATAAATTATATCTATTTAAGACTTTGTTTGGTTTGATTTAAATTAATTTGTTCTATTTAAAATTTAGTTTGATTTAGCTTACCTTATATTATAAAGGTTATAAGGTTGTCAAACTTGAGAATATATGTAGACTTATTAGTGGAATCAAAGATTCCATTACCGAGAACATTTCTTGTCCTTGGTTTATTTCAAATAGAAGGACATACTCAAATTTTGAAGAAGAAGATAAAATTAAAAAGAAATATGGAGGTGTCGATACAAAAAGTTAGAAATAAACCTTGTAGACACTAGTTACAAGAAAGTGCCCCTTGATGAAAAAAGAGAAAAGAGAACTCTTCTTGAAGAACTCATGCAAAAAGGAATCAAAAGCTTATAAGTGTTTCTCAATTCAATTCATCAAATATAACAAATGAGTTAATGGAGGGGTATATATAGTGTTGGATAACTTTGAACTCAAGCTACTAAACCCATGGTAGGTTAGCTTATGGCCAAACTTACTCTGTTTTTTTTTTTCTTTTTGGTAAGCAAGGAGTATTATATCAAGGCACCAAAGGTGCATAAGCAATAGAGCATACACCACAAAGGAATGCAAATAACGGTAAAGTCCAGCAGGCAGAAAAATAAACAAGCCCACACAACACAACGTATCACAAGAAACAGAACAAGTAAAACTAGCAAACTGAAACCAATAAAAAACAAGATAGATAATAAGTCCTATGCCTATATAGCAACCATGAAACACTCCACATCTAAACTGGAAGATTCACGCAACTGCAACAACAAATGTATGACAACATTGATACTATGAAATCTAGGGCAGTAGCAGAGTTGCAGCACAGGTCAGCACCAAGAACCATATAAACCATAGAAGACATGGCTGAGTTGCAAAAGGCATCACCAGAAATAGTATACAGACTCCATCAATACCACTAGTAGAGAACACACCATCTGCACTACCACTAGTAGAGACACATACCAGCAACACCGTATAGTTTCTGGTGCAGCAGATAACAAAACAGCTAATCAATAGCAACCATTTTGCATCACATTTTGCCTCACCTACCAACATTGAAGCCTCATACTCTGCGGCAGCATTAATCCTAATTCCAACATCACGTTTCCATCCCCTTGCATAGTCATTCTACCCACCACCAGCAGCAATAGCAGCAATTTTGCATCGCCAGCTAGGCTTGAAGTTATCTTACTCTACAACAGCATTAACCTGATTCCAGCAGCACGTTTCCAGTCCCTTGTAAGGTCATTCTACCCTCCACCAGCTTAAACATCCGTAATATGTCACCATTTTATGGGTAGCATCCAAAAACATATGAATTGGAGCAAATTACAGAGCCCCAGATACCCTGCATTCATATATCTGACTGAAAACCAGATTAGCACTACTAACAGCTTCCATCCAGGAGTTAACCAATGAACCCCAATATACCAAGCATCCCCATCTAGGCCCTCTTCAGAATATTAGATAGTGTTCAGTCCCAAACATGCACTTGTATTTATTTCCCAAGCAGTGTGAGATTCTTGAAATTCACTGTAGTTGCTTTTTATCCAGCTCCAAGATGAAAACAATGCACTCCTATCAATGATATCCCAGCTAAGTTCTTTGTGACTGAAGATTTTGCTATTCCTAGAATTCCAAATAGTTGACACAATAGCCACCCAAATCACCATCCATCAGGGTTTTGTTTTGTGTTGAGCAATCCAAAACTCATGCTGAAATAGATGACTCCCTGCTGTTCCTGCGTTGACCACCACAATTACTATCCTTCTATACCATGTATTCCACAATTTTTGTGCCAGCCAGCAGTTGAAAAAAGATGGTCAATTGTTTCCATGTCCTGGTTATAGAAGACACACATTGATTCCATGTTATTCAGTTGCACTCCTCTTCTAATTAGGTTGTCTTTTGTGCGCAGTCTGCCCCTAAGAATCCTCTAGGCCAGGACTAAGGATCTAAGTGGTACCTTCATTTCCGACAAAGTCCGGAAGGCTTGCTTTTTATGTTCGTTTGAAAACTAATCCTGCAAAGCTGCATAAGAGAAAGAAATAGAGTAAATTCCAGTAGGATCTGGTGAAGGGTTTTTTCTTGTCTTTCACTTTACTTGGTAAGCGGACCAAACTTCGTTGTAGAAAATTGAGTGTCGTCCACTGAGATTTGTGATATTAATGAATTCTACTAATGTGATATGATTAAATTTATCATGAACAAATGTATTTGAGTAAATTTGTACTAAATGAGAACACTAGTATAGATATGAAATTTACTATGAGACAAATGATCAGATTCAATGTACTTTCTAATCTAACATCCCTCTTAAATATTTATGATATGATTTTATCAGTTCCGTTCTCATTAATTAATTTAGTTTGATCCCTCAAAACTAAATCCTAGATGCTAACTTCTCATCATGATTCCTCAATGAGTCAAAGTTAGTATCTAGCATTCATTCGCATAAACTTGAGAAATACTAGCTAACAGTATCAAATCTATTCCTAGAATTCAAAAGTGCTTGAAACAGATCGGGTTTACAAAAATTTTTCCAACAAGATTCGAAAACCTTACATCATAAAATGGTTGATCAGACTAGATTAAGCAATGAACGCAGAATCAAACACAACTGATGAAATAGGAATTATATATATATATATATATATATATAAAGAGAGAATAGATAGGAGTTACATTGAGTCCAATCAAAAGAGTTTAGCCTCTCATGGAGAGGGCCATTACAATCCATAAAAGAAGAGAAAGAGATTACAAACAAGAAGAGAAGAAAGAACTTCCTTTTCTCTTGAACTTCGCTTTCTTTCTTCTTCTTTTCTTCATGTTCCTCTGTTCACCCCACTGTTCACTGCCTTTTCTTTCTTTCTTGTGCCTTTTAAATCAGCCAATCAGTGTGACAGGGCATCAAGAAAGAGAAGGATCCGCTAATCCGCTGAGCGGATTGGAGAGTCCTTCAAGGTGAAGAAAGCTAATCCGTTGGGCGCACGTATAATCCGCTAAGCAGATTTAGGTTGACATGAGTTTGTGCTTGCGGTCTTGAATCGGCTGGGCGCCTCAAAATGGGCTGAACGGATTTGCCCTGTGAGCTTCCTTTCTTTTCCTCAAGTCCTGCATCAAAGAAAGGTATACAAAATGAATCCTCAGGTGTACATTTTATTGAGAAACCCAAAAATTCTTACCTTTTCATCAATTTGATACTTCGAAGAAAATCACAAGGTAGAATGTTACAAAATTGAGTCATTAAGTGCCTAATTGTTAATGTAATTCATCCTAATTTAGACACTTAACAACTCCCCCCAACTTAAGACTTTGTTTGTCCTCAAACAAAAGGTAAAGAAACAAACACGAAAAGTAATTGGACTCCTAAGACATTAAGGTTCAATCCATGTAAACATGATTCTCTAGAATTCAAGAGAGTAGAGTACCTACTTCAATTCGTTGTTCAAATGGTATGTACTAATTAACTTTTCATTTTGAAAAGTAAAACACTTTCAAGCATGTAATCACTCAAAATCCATTACCTTTCAATCAAGAACACCTTTTCCTCACAAAGTGTTTCATTCATTACATTGAAGTACATGTGAGTGTTTCTCTCTTAATTTAGTCACTAAACAACCTAGATTAGTCTTGTTACCCATCTCTTTTTTGGTTCACAGTGGTAAGCTAGACATGGATCACTAAGGTCTTTTAAGAAGGTTGTAATGGGGTTGGGCTGCAAGAAAACTTGGTTTTTCTGTGAATTCAAGGGCCCAACTGGCAAAAGAGAAGTTTCACTCCACTTGAGGATTTTGCATTCTCAACAAACTCTTCTACCTTCCCTACAACTACCTTCTTTACAACTTCCTTCTCAACATATAGTTTCCTTATGTATTTACACACAAAAATTATCAACTTTTCTTCTTTTTTTTATATATATATTGGAAATTCAACACAAATATTTACATATGAACAAGCCTTCCGCCTCCCAACTTGCCTAATTTATCAATTTTCATGAAACACTCACCAATTAAGGTTAAGGAATAGAATTTAATTGTTTTACCTTTTTGGGTTTAAGGGGATTTAAAAGAAAAGCTTTGCTTAAGGCCCAAAATGGCTAACAAGGGGAATTAATTGTTCAATGGTAGGCTTTTTAGCTCTGGCTCAAAATAAAGGAACAAATGCATTGATCCTATCCATGCTTCACTTAAATTATGATCCATAGGAGACTCAAACAAGACCAACAAGATTTGAATAATGCTGATTCTCAAAATTTGATTAAGTGTTTGATCCACTCACTCACCAACTTGGTTAGGTGCTCCTAATATCAGACAGCTTCAGAATTGTTCACACTTGCTTGATTATGTTTTAAATTCAAAATTACAGGTTAAAAGAGTTAATCCACTTGAATCCAAAAATTTTTCATCAACAATTCCTCTATGAGAATTCTTTTCAGATCATGTTTCCTAAGGTTTAAGAATATTTTTCCTTTAATTCCCAAAAATTTTGTTTTGTTTTTGTTTTTGTTCTGTTATTATATATATATATATATATATATATATATATATATATCTATATGTGCATATACTAGTGAGTTATACTTACTGTACCTTTACCACTAAAACACATACTAATAAAACATAGAACACTCTATATAACACTTAACAAGTTCACACAATAATTTAAACACCCAACTAAACAACATAATACCAAACCAAAGTACTGAATTTAAAATACTGAAAACCACAAGACTGAAATTAAAAGACTGAAATTAAAACTGAGCATAAAGAAACTAAAATTAAAACAAACAACTCAAACATATTCAGTCTTCTCTTCATTCTTCTTGCTCCTCCTCCTCAACCACTTCCTCTTCATCAACTGCTTCACCAGTTTCTCCATTAGCTGCCTCATTACCAGTTTCTTGCTCAGCCGGAGCCTGCTCCCCTTGTGGAAAGAGAGGCATGTCCCCAGACCACTGAATATAAGCATCAAAGGTGTCAAGTGCAGGCCAAGGAAATTGAGGGCCACCATAATATTGAAGTTGATGTTGTTGGTACAAACTCTGATTAAGCGACTAAAACGCAAGTGATTGGACAAGGTCATCTGTCCTAGATGCTAAATGGCTATTGTTAAGTCAGAATAATCCTGTCTAGGGGTCCTATACGGGGCTACCTCAGTGGCTGTGGTCCCTGAACGCCCTCCTCTGGATTTATGTAGTGGGTTCTGATATAGAAAGCATTGATGGGTGGTCGGAGGGGTCGGGATGGGTGAGATGGTATCTTAATTTTCTTTGCCTTGATTAGTCCCATAATCAGACCTAGGAATGCTAGAGGTTTTCTGACTCCTGATGGTGACGGAGTGGATAGGACATAGGAGTGAATCTCATTACATACAATCTGGCTATATCTACGTCATATTTCTGAAGAATACAACAAATGATTTGTGCCTGTGAGATGTTGATGTCAAAAATATGTGTAAGAGGCATGATGTTCCAGTTAATGAAATTCTACCATATTTTGACCAAGGTCTTCACATCCTTCCTTAGAAAACTAACTGGATTCCCAGTACACCCAACTTCATAGGACCTGCCAAGTAAACACAATTTATCAGCCAAAACATGAGGGAGCAGATGCATATTCTTCTTCAGTCTGGTGAAGGTATCCAAGCCATTTCCTCCTAGAATGAAGTTCCCTCCCAAAAATTCATTAATGGCATCTCAATCATAGTGAATAGAGGTGCCACGCACCCAGGATCGCCTTAATATATCATGACGTTGCACTGGGTATGCATTGACATAAAACTCCTTCACCAAGATTTCATTAAAGGTTTCCTCAGGTTCAGCCAGTTTCTTCCATTTTCTCCTGGCAATTTCATCGGTAAACTCTTTCCATTCACTAGGTTCTAACTTTACTCTTCTTTCTTCTAGAATTTCTCTCCCCTCAATGTCAACATACTGTTATTGCTTAGCTTTTGTTTGAAATTTAAATCTGTCCAATTGAAAGGGAGGTGGTGTTTCCTGTGGTTTAGTCTCAAGTTGTTGTGAGGAAGCTTGTCCTTTACTCTTTTTGGAGGTTGGTATCTCATGAGTACTTTGCTTGGACATCTGCAAAATAAAACAACAAAGAGCTTGATAAGTGGAATCCACTCAACTCCCACAAATCCGCTAAGTGGATTAGACCCCTAAAAAAATATTTAGCCTCTGCCCCAAATCTGCTGGGCGCATAAAAGTCCGCTGGGTGGATCGGGACTGTCAAATTTTCCAAGTTCAAGCAAAATGCACTCAGTGAATAATTTGCAAATTAGCTTCCTTGTTCCAGCTTAATTCAGAAGCCAAACATTCAAACCTTCAAACAAATGAATTACAAGATAGGTAAAGCAATTGCTTTCTAATTCAAACTTTTGCAAATGCGAAACCCTAAGACATGAAAACTTGAATCATCCCACCACAAATAACAACATTTAAGAAGGTAATGAAGTTTTTGCATGTTCAATAAAGATAAAAGGATAACACTTGTAGCATTTAACAATGAACATCAATAAAGTCGTTACCTTGATGGTTGATGAAGTCAAATAAGTGAAGAGTTGTGTGAGTTGTTGGAGTGAAGAGTGAATGTGAGTGAGAGTGATGGACGTGATAAGAAGGGGAGGGGAAGTTAGGTTTTGGGGTATCTGTAAGTTAAGGAGCTGGAATGTGAGAGAAAGGAAAAAAATTGAGAGGGTTCTTTGAAATCTGCAGTTTTTAAAACTGCTCCTTTTTAGTTTTGCACCCATCTGCTCGGCACATATTCATCCTTTTAGCGGAATTGCTGCAACAAGCAATATTGATGTAGAGCTGAAATACACTGAGCTAAATAAAATCCGCTGAGCGGATTCAATGCCATGACCCTTTTCAAATTTTGGTTCAGCCCATGAAAGAATAACTGGGCTATTTAATGCAGCAAAACTCTTAAGTTTTTTTTATATAATCCGCTCTGCCCATCAATCCCCTGTTTTCCATAAATTTATAAGTTTTCTTCCCAAGGGATAATCCTCTGAGCGCATAGAAATCCGTTGGGCAGATTTGCTACCGCAAGCAATTTCAAAGTTTTAGAACAAGAGGCTGGCGCATTTTGGATCCGCTGAGCGAATTGGAAACCTGATGCTTTCCTCTATGAGCTTTTGATGAATTACTTTGCTTGGCTCCTTAACCTTTAATGCAATATGCTTCCCCCTTTTCTGTCTCACATAAGAAATAGGACGTTGACCTTACCAAACAATGACTCACACATAAACTCTACTACAAAAACATGTTATACTCAACTCAAAGCATAGAATTACTTTTTCAAAACATGAAATTGGCTTACTAATTCACATAAACAAGTATCATCACAACACAACAACACAAACATGTATTTTCAAAACATGAAATTAGATGCAGACAAGCACCAACACAACACAAATTACGAACTACCTATTATTTTCAAACATTAAACATAACATTCAAATACACAATAACACAAACATGCTAATTTAGTGTCTTTAGCTTGACATTTTCTCATGATCAAGGTTCTCTAAGGTATGTGATGGTGGTGAGCCTTTCAACCCCGCCACCCAAATATGGCTTAAGCCTTTGACCATTCACCATCCATGTCCTTCCAGTAGCAGCATCCTCAAGTTCAACTGCTCCATATGGTTTAACTGATTTAATTAAAAATGGGCCTGACCACTTGGATTTCAATTTGCCTGGAAAAAATTTCAGTCTAGAATTGAACAATAACACTAATTGCTGGGGTTGGAAATTTCTCTTCATAAGATTCTTGTCATGATAAGCCTTCACCTTACTCTTGTATAACTTGTTATTCTCATAGGCCTGTAGTCTTAGCTCCTCCAACTCATGCAATTGAACCTTTCTCTTATCACTGGCTGACTTCATATCATAATTTAGGGCCTTCAAAGCTCAAAATGCCTTATATTCCAATTCAACAAGCAGGTGACAAACGTTTCCATACACTAATTGGAATGGAGTCAACCCAATGGAAGTCTTAAATGTTGTTCTATAAGCCCATAGTGTATCATCAAGTCTCATTACCCAATCTTTTCTTAAGCTTGCCATAGTTTTCTCCAGGATCTTCTTCAATTCTCTATTGGATACTTCTGCCTGGCCATTTTTTTAGGGATGATACGGTGTAGCCACTCTATGCCTTACCCCCGTAGTGTTAAGAACTTTCTGTAACTAAGCATTACAAAAATGGGATCCACCATCACTTATAAGTACTCTAGGAGCACCAAACCTGCAAAACACATTTTTCTTTAGAAATCTAATAACGGTCTTGGCATCAGCTTTGACCCACTTTGACACATAATCCACAACCACTAAGATGTATTCATTTGAGTATGAGGATGGAAGTGGGCCAACAAAGTCAATTCCCCAACAATCAAATACTTCAACTTCAAGAATGCTTTGCAAGGGTAACTCATGTCTTTTTGAAATTCCTCCTGTCCTTTGACATTTGTCACTACTCTTGCAGTGTTCATGTGCATCTTTAAACAAAGAAGGCCAATAGAAACCAGATTGGAGAACTTTTACAATTGTTCTTTCTCCATTGTAATGGCCACCATATGGAGGGTTATGGTAGTGCCACAAAATATCCTTTCACTCATTTCCAGCCACACACCACCTGAGCAAACCATCAACTCCAATTTTGAATAAATAGGGATCATCCCAGACATAAAAATTTGAATCTTTGAAGAACTTTTTCCTTTATTGCCAGTTGTATTCCTCAGGAATAACTCTTGTAGCCTTATAGTTTGCCATGTCAGCAAACCATGGTCTCTCACTTATTACAAACAACTTCTCATCAGGAAATTCTTCTAGGATCTCATTTTCCTGACAAGTCACCTGTTCATTAACAAGCCTTAATAGTGGTCAGCCACATGATTCTCACAACCTTTATTATCCTTTATCTCCAAGTAAAATTCTTGTAACAGAAGAATCCACCGGTTCAACCTGGGCTTGGAATCTGCTTTGGTCAACAAATACTTGATAACAGCATGGTTAGTATAAACAGTAATCTTTGAGCCGATAAGGTAAGAACAAAATTCTTCCAATGCATATACTGTAAGAAGTAATTCTTTCTCAGTAGTTGCATAGTTAATTTGATTTTCATTTAACACTTTACTTGCATATTGTATGATATGAAAATTTTTGTTCTTCCTTTGACCCAAAATAGCTCCTACTGCATAATCACTAGCATCACACATGAGCTCAAAATCATACTTCCAATCAGGTGCTGTGATTATGGGAGCTGAAAAAAGCTTATTTTTTAGAATTTTGAAAGCTTGCAAACAATTTTCATCAAAATAAAATTTACTATTTTTGAGGAGAAGATTACTCAGAGGCTTAACTATCTTGGAGAAATCGTTAATGAACCTTGTATAAAAGCCTACATGCCCTAAGAAGCTTTCTAATTCCCTTGACATTTACTGGTGGCGGGAGCTTGGGAATGACCTCAACCTTGACAGGATCAACCTTAATTCCTTTTGCTGAAATATTGTGACCCAGTACAATACCTTCAATCACCATGAAATGACATTTTCTCCAATTGAGTACCAGGTTTGTTTCCACACACCGCTTTAGTACAGTGTCAAGATTTCTCAAGCAATCATCAAATGAGGATCCAAATACTGAAAAGTCATCCATTAAACTTCAATGCATTTTTTAGTCAATTCAACAAAAATAGCTAACATGCATATTTGAAATGTAGCTGGAGAATTGCGTAATCTAAATGGCATTCTTCTGTAAGCGAAGACACCAAAGGGACATGTGAAAACAGTCTTTTCGTGGTCATGGGGATCCATAACTATTTGGTTATATCTGGAGTAGCCATCCAAGAAGCAATAATATGTCTATCTAGCCAACCTTTCCAGCATCTGGTCCATAAATGGCAAGGGAAAATGATCTTTTCTTATGGCTTGATTGAGTTTTCTGTAATCAATACACATTCTCCACCCCGTGACTTTTTTGGTCGGTATTAATTCATTCTTATTATTCCTTATAACTATTATACCCCTTTTTTTAGGAACTACTTGATCGGATTGACCCAAGCACTATCTGATATGGGATATATCATACCTGCCTCTAACAACTTGATTACTTCTTTTCTAACCACTTCCTTCATAGTTGGATTAAGGCACCTCTGTGATTGAGCTATTGGTTTATAATCTTGTTCCATCAAGATCTTGTGCATAGAGTATGAAGGACTGATTCCTTTTTAGATCAGATAAAGTCCACCCAATAGCATCTGAATTACTCTTGAGCACCTCAATCAACTTTTGCTCCTCCTTTTTTGTTAAAGAACTATTGATAATAATAGGCTTACCACCATCTTTTTTCTAAAAATACATACTTCAAGCGTGATGGTAACTGTTTTAATTCCAGTTTCGAAAGATATGAGCTTTCTTCCTTCTTCAACTCTTCCTTAGGTACATCTAAAGGAATTTCTTTAGATTTTTCCAGTTCCTTTAAGAATTTCTGAATTTCCTGATCATTATCAACATCAACTTTATTTACACAACCAACCAATGCTTTTTCCAATGAATCAAATTTACTACAACTTCCTTGGGCCTCCATATAAATCTCATCTAATACATAAATCCTGAAACATTCTTTCTTGTCACTAGGATGCTTCACGGCTCCAAAAACATCAAAATTTACCTCATCATCTTGAACTCGAACCTTCAGCTTTCCATCATCTACATTAATAATCACTTTTGCAGTTTTCATAAAAGGTCGACTAAGAATCAAAGGAACATCTGAATCCTCCTCCATGTCCATAACTACGAAGTCTACTGGAAACATGAACTTATCAACTTTCACCAAGAGATCCTCCACAATCCCGTGTGGATATTTAGCAAAGCGGTCAGCAAATTGCAATGTCATTCTTGTTGGTCTCACCTCCACATCACCAATCTTCCTAAGCATGGAAAGAGGCATAAGATTGATATTGGATCCCAAATCTAGCAATGCTTTTCCCACTGACAATTGTCCAATAGTAACTGGTAACGTGAACCTCCCTAGATCCTTAGATTTCTGAGGAAGGGATCTATGTATAATTGCACTGCAACCTACTTCCAATTCCACAGTCTCTGCCTCAATCAACCTTCTTTTCTTTGTTATGAGCTATTTCATAAACTTAGCATATGTATGCATTTGCTCCATGGCCTCTATGAAAGGTATATTTATCAGGAGTCTCTTGAGAATGTCAGGGAACCTAGAAAATTGACATTCCTTGTCTCTTTTGGATGAAGCATGTGAATATGGTAAGTTTTAATTGGAGGGGCTTTATCAACTTCCTTTCCTTTCTTATTCTTCTCCCCCTCAACTCCATTTGATTCTTCTATTTTTTTCTTTTCTTTTTCTTTCTCTCTATTTACATCTACCTTTACATTTTTATTCAGTTCCATCTGTGGCTCCTCTTCAGCTACTGATTCCTCAACCTCCCATTTCAAGTCATCCCCAATTCCTTTGCCAACCACAATTCCTTTCCTTGTAGTAATTGACTTATAATGCTCCCTAGGATTAACCTGTGTGTTGGCTGAGAATTTCTGCTCCTACTGCTCAGCTAATTGCTTGGCCATTTGGCCAATCTGAACCTCCAAATTCCTTATAGAAGCTTTAGTATTCTTCTGATTTGTAGTGGAAACTTGGATAAATTGGGTCAAAGCATCCTCCATCTTTGTCAACCTATCAGGATAATAAGGCTGTTGAGTCTGGTAAGGTCTAGGAGGAGGTTGTTGTCTCTATAAAGGACCTGCATCCTGTTTCCACCCTCCATATAGATTCTGATTATTTATCCACACTTGATTTTGATTATAATTTTTCTGGTAGTTACCCTGCCTGCCTGCATTGTTTAAGTAACTCACATCCTCCTGATGTTTAGCTTCAACCTTAGCACAATAACCGTTTGGATGATCTCCTGCACAGAAATCACATTTCATAACTTGATGCTGTTGTTGAGAATATGATGAAGATCCAACTTTCATCTTGTTCATCTATTTCTTCAGATTCTCTATCTGTTGGAAAAAAAGTTTATTCTGAGCAAGGATGGCACTCTGGGTATATAACTCTAAGATTCGTCTCTTTGGTAGAGGTGGGTTGCTTCTATCATGATGGGCTTGGAAATCACTAGCTGCTAAAGCATCAATGATAGTAATAGCTTCCTTGGAATCCTTCATCATCATAAAACCACCATCAGAAGCATCTAGTAGCATCTTGGTTTGTGGTCTAAGTCTATTACATAACATATTTAACTGAGCAACATCATCAAACCTATGATTAGGGCATTTTCTTAGAAGGGACTTATATCTTTCCCATGCTTCACACAGTGGTTCATCTGTTCCTTGTGCAAATGTGGCTATGGGGAATTTGGCACTGATGTATTTGGAAGGAGGGAAAAATCTGGTCAAGAACTTCCTTTCTACATCCTCCCATCTAGTCAAACTCTGATTTGAATGTGTCTGCAACCATGTTCTAGCTTTTCCTGTCAAAGAAAAAGGAAATAATTGAAGGTAAACTGCTTCCTCATCTTCACCAGGAACACCCATAGTACCACACAACTCATAGAAAGTGGAGAGATGGTTGTAAGGGTCTTCATGATCCATTCCTACAAATTGGTTAGAATTAATCAAAGATAACAAAGCAGGTTTCATTTCCACTCCCTTCTCTGGTTTCACAATGCTGGAAAAATGTCTAGGCCCCAGTTGTTGTGAATATTCTCCCAAGAGCCTTCGTCTGTTCCCAGCACATCCAACTTGTCCATCACCATTTCTTGGTCTTTCAGCCATCTGTTCTGGATGAGATTGTTCGGACTGCGAGGTAGATAGGTCTTCTTGTTGTTGTTGCCTATCCAATTGTTGTTGTCTCCTTCTTTCTTTTCTATTACTTCTAGCTATTCTTTCTATTTCCAGATCAAACTATAATTGTTCAGTTGGAAGCTTGCCTCTCATATACAAGTACAAGCCTATATAGATAGATTAGTTCAAGAAACAAAACAAATATATATATATATATATATATATATATATATATATATATATATATATATCAAAAGAGAATAGATAGGAGTTACATTGAGTCCAATCAAAAGAGTTTAGCCTCTCATGGAGAGGGCCATTACAATGTAGAAGAGAAGAGAAAGAGATTAAAAATAAGAAGAGAAGAGAGAACTTACTTTTTCTCTTGAACTTCGCTTTCTTTCTTCTTTTCTTTGCCTTCCTCTGTTTACCCCACTGCTCACTGCCTTTTCTTTCTTTCTTACGCCTTTTAATTAGCCAATCAGTGTGATAGGGCATCTGAAAAGAGAAGGATTCGCTTAGCGCCTGATAATCTGCAGAGCAGATTGGAGAGTCCTTCAAGGTGAAGAAAGCTAATCCGCTGAGCGGATTTAGGTGGACATGATCTTGTGCTTGCGACTTTGAATTCGCTGGGCGCCTCAAAATGGGCTAAGCGGATTTGCCCTGTGAGCTTCCTTTCTTTTCCTCAAGTCCTGCATCAAAGAAAGGTATACAAAATAAATCCTAAGTTGTACATTTTGTTGAGAAACCCAAAATTTCTTACCTTTTCATCAATTTGATTCTTTGAAGAAAATCACAAAATTGAGTCATTAAGTGCCTAATTGTTAATGTAGTTCATCCTTATTTAGGCACTTAACAATATCCTCACTATCCACCCCAGTTCCAGTAGGGGCCAAACTTACTTAACCATGATCAAGGTAACCCAACAATGTTTGGACATCCAACTAATCTATCCACCTAGCCCTAAATGAGTTTAGACACATTCATCATGTATAAGGTGTGATGAAGGGTGTTTGTAGTAAAAAGGGGTGAGGATATGAGACATGTACACACCTGTAAATTACTCTATATACATTTACTATGCATAAGGTGTGGTGGGGATGTGCAGTAAAAGGGGTGAGAATATTGTCTTGTTTTTCATTTCCAGTTTTTAAATTTATAAAAAAAAACTAGTTTTAGTTTTAAGTTTTCAAATTTTTAAAAAACAACATTGTATTGTTTTTCAAATTTAAAACATTGTTTTCAAATTTTAACCATATTAAATTTTTCCTTCTTAGATACCAAAAATTCATGGCAGAAGACAGGTAGTCAAAGGAGGTGGTCAATAGTAACAAATGACGTCAAATGATAAACTTGAATAAAAAAAGCAATAATTTAAAAATCAAATTTTATTATTTTTAAAATTAGATAATTTTTTTTAAAAAATAATTAAAATATTAAACTGAAACTCTTTTTATCAAAAATTTTTTATTTTTAAAATAAGAAACTTGAAACCACCCATCAAAGACTTTAGAAACAAAACAATTAGTTAAAAAACTAATCCCAAAATTCATATCCTATCACTTGAAATTTATTAAACGTTCATCCACTGTGTCCTTAAATAGGTAAACTTTGTTCAAATCAAGATTAGTGTGCATGATGCAAATACATCCTATGAGGTTTTGTTAAAATACAAAAAAAAAAAATAAAAAAAATTTACCTTGACGTTCCTTTTTTTTTTTTAAGGAATATAAATTTTATATTCATAAATTATCAAGATCAGAATAGAGGCAATATATACTTCTCAAAATATATAAAAATATGGCTCATTTGTTTATCGTCTTATTGATGTCAATTTGTAAAATTTGGTATATATGATATATGTAAAATGAACCTTCAATTCAACAATAAATTTTCAGATACAATTAGTGTTTTAAAAATTGGATTGATTCAACCAAGAATCTTGTTTGGTTTAAATTAACCACCAAATTAGCCATGAATTGAACCAATATAAAAAAGATTAAACTAGTCTTGAACCGACAAAATTGGTAGAATTAGTTTAATTGATGAATTTTTAAAAGTCATTTTTAAAATTTTTTTGGATATTTCTAAATATACATCCTTTTACAACTTCAACCCCCTTTAATTCCATATTTAATGATGTTAACTTAGTAATATAAGAATATATTTTATGAGAATCCTTTTCCATTTCATAATTACCTTTACAAATCTATATTAATTTGTGTGTTAAATGTTATATTTATGATGTATGGTTTATGACATTTTTAAGTTTTAATAATAATAATAATAATAATAATAATAATAATAATGTTAATTTTTCTTTTTTTGAAAGTATAATAGAGTTGTTCCTAAAGTTTGAAATTTGTGAAAGTGGCATACTCCCTCCTTAATAAAATCAAAGTAAAACATAAACAATGTGAGTTGACAGTATTTAATAATAGTATCTCTAAAATAATATAAACTTAATTAGTGTTTATTTCTAATAAAATTTTTTGTCCTGCAATTACTGTAAACGGTATTTTAAAAAATGAACAAAGCTTACTCATTAAGATTATCATCATTATATATTGTTAACTATACATAGGTGATAATTAATTTTTTACCTTGTATTCAATCAAGAGAGAGTACTAGTCAAGGGACACATAACCAAGATCAATATATTCATTGGAGTTGTGAAGTTCAAAGATGATGGAAGAATATAATTATAGTCCTTTAGCCTTTTACCTTGAAATATATTTGACACAAGACTAATCCATGACCTAGTTTATGTTGAAACTAGATAAGATGAGTATTAAATTAATTTACATCCACAAGAAAAATTAATTTACTAAAAATAAGTTTAGAAAATAACATCATTGTTTTAAACATGCATAATTTAGTAAGATATAAATGGAATTATAATATATTAAAGTGTGATATCAAATCACATCATCAAATTATCTTGTCAAAAAATCCCCATTTGAATAGAGCTAAAAAAATAGGTGATAGAATGAGAGAAATTAGACTAAAAAATTAAAGAGGTAATTTCTTTTACTACCATCATAATTATTATTTGTATTTTTTATAACAAAAAAAAATCTTTATATTTTAAACTAGTTGATTTGAATATAAAATAATTTCCAGATCACATAATATAGATAATATAAATACAAAAGTTAATTCCGGATCATCTTATAAAAAAATTTCTTAAAGAATAAGATTCATATAAAATGATCCAAAAAATGTAGCAAAAAAAAAAAAATTTGTGTATCATAAAGGGAGATTATAAATGGTGGATGTAACTTCACCGAAAGATTGTACTGTTGTAAAGATAGATTGTACAATAAGAGTAAGTATATATGTTAGGAAATTAGGACAACCACGGAGGAAGGAAGGATTAAAAGAAAATATAAGTATGAGTAAAATTATTGAAAGATAATAAAAATTTTTAAAAATATATTAAGCCAAAAAATATGTGAACTGCAAAAAGATATTAAAAAAAAAGATCATTATAGATCATATACAATGGTAGATCATATACAATGGGACCAAAATTTGTTGATTCAATGGGTAAGAGGAATCAAGATAAACTCAATAATTCTAAATCATAAATTTAAATAAGAAAAATTAAAATGGATCTACCAAATCAATGGGCTAAAAAAATTTAATCTATATAAAATTTGAACCGACCTGTTCCAACTCATTTTTCACACGTGAGAACAACTAAGTGACCTATTTCGGTTACCTCTAACGTAGAAACATCCTGTTAACTGATTAATGAATTAAAGTTGCTTAATTTTAAATTTACACATGTCATTAAATTAAATTACATGGTTAAAAAAAGAAGAAGGAAATCGTGAATTAAAATTTGAGGGAATCCAAAGTATATTGACACCACCCTTGTAACCACCATTATTAGTACACAGTACTGTGACCATGTCATCTTGTTGCTATTAATACCAGTTGACTACTATTATAATAACTAGGTAAAAAAGACATTCCTGCTTACGTAAAATTAAAAATTAATCATATTTGTTAAAAAATAAAAGTAACTGAAGTTTATTTTAAAATATAAATAAAGTTGAAAATTATTAAGTATTGAAAGTTAAACAAACAGTAACTAGGGATAAAAGTGTCTAAAATAAAAATGACAACAAATGAATTTATTCTCTTTATAATAGTTATGAATAGATTATAGGTTTTTGTTGTATTAGATATTTAATAATATTAAAAATAGTATTCAAATAAATTTTGTATTATTATACTTTTGATATTTATTATTGGTCAAGTAATATATATGATAAATAGGCATGATAAATATACCTATGCGTTTGATGGTGTCCTGATCTTGATAAGTAACACTTGCTTGACCGAATATAAATTAATTATGGGTGATACTTGATTTATTTAAATAGATGGAATGGGTATATGTATTGAAATATACTCGTACATGTCATCTTTATCTTTTTCTATATTTTTTTGTCACAATATATATATATATATATATATATATAATATAATATAATATAATATAATATAATATAATATAATATAATATAATATAATATAATATAATATAATATAATATAATATAATATAATATAATATAATATAATATAATATAATATAATATAATATAATATAATATAATATAATATAATATAATATAATATAATATAATATAATATAATATAATATAATATAATATAATATAATATAATATAATATAATATAATATGTATATTAACAATTTTATTATTATAATTTTAAAAAATATAAATCATTAGCTGAACACTAGATAAATAATTGTAATTATGTTTTAATAGAAATTTTAAAATTTTATATATGATAAAAATATAATTTAAGAATTCTTAATTTTATCTTTAATTTCTTTGTGTTTTAAAATTTTTGCATATTATTTAAATTAAAATATAATCAATAATTTAATATCTGATTTAGTTTAAAATATATAAGTAAATTAAAATTATGGTGGTTACCTATGATTATTACTCGTTTCATTTATAACCAAATTTACATATCCATATTTTACGAAGACAATAAGAAAGGAAGGTGAAACTTATCCTAGTTATGCTAGCAATTCCTAATGATAAAAGTATTGATTGAAATTTATTGAGAACAATAAATTATGTGGGTCTCACTTGTCAAATGACTATTTTTTCTAATTTTGTAGTTTTCAATAAACTTTAATTAATAATAGAGAGAGTGTTAGGATGAATGTGTTAAAGAGTCTGGTACTTGACTCAGATGATTTTTTGATAACTCGGCAATCCAGTTGAACCAGGTATGCACGCTTCCAAAGCTGCTAGTTGCAACTTTATCTTTTTCCAACATTAAGGGTGTTCACTGATTTAGGTCAATCTGACGAAACTGGAAATTCGAACTGAACCAATTAATTTGGTTCATTTTTTCACTAGATTGGGTCTAGACTCAAACCAAATTGAGCAGAATCGACTATGTATAGTTTGGTTCGCAGTTTTAACACTTCAAAATCCTAATCCAACCGAACCAAACCAAAAGTATATATATTATTATATATTTTGCTTGTATTGAGTTGCTTTAAATATATATAATTTGTTATTTATATTGTATTGAGTTGTTTTATAGTTTAAAAGAGTTTGATATTTTGGGAGAGAATGTTCCTCACACACTCTATGAGGATGCTTCATTTATATATATATAAAAGATGTTACATGTAACATGACAACACTAATAGAAAAGAAGATACACGAGAAATAAGCACAAAAATAAAAGACAAATATAATCTATATATTTAACATATATGAAGCATTTGATGTTTTATTATAGGATAATGAATTTAGTAGATTAATGAATTTAGCTAGTTTGAGGTATAAAATCATTTTGTATAATTTAATGAAAAGAAATTTGGTTTTTTAAATTTTTTATCAGTTTTTCCCAAATTCGAAACGAATCAACTCGATTATCATTGGTTTAGGTTAAGGAAAAAAATTTCAGTAATTGGAACTAGTTGGTTTGGTTTTCTTTTTCTCCCAAAACCAACCAACCTGAACCATGAACACCCCTACCTAGGGTATTGGCTACCGAGTTACTTTTTCGGTTTTGGTCACGCTTGGAAAGTGCTTAAAAAGCATTACATTAATGGGACTTGAACTCAAGATTTTGGGTTAAGATAACAAACACTTTCCAATAAGTTATTTTATTCTTTTAATATATCTAGGATAAATATATATATATATATATATATAAATATAAATATAAATATAAATATAAATGAACACTTCAATAAATATATATTTTAATTTTAACAATAATATTAGGGAATTAAGATAATTTATTTTATTAATTTTTAGATTGTTTTTATAATTTTGATTAATTATATAAATTATTTTATATTTTTTAATGTGAGTCAAGTCATGCAAATCACCTTTTAACGCCCCATGTTGACACTTGACTAGGCATGGTAACAGGGCAGAGCGGGACGAGTATGACATTTTCATCCTCATCTTGACTGTTGAAATTCATCCCCATCTTTGTCCTCATACTAGTGAGTATGATATTTATGTCCTTATCCACATCGGGTATCAGGTATGCTTGTACCCGTAAAAAAAAGAAGATAATATTTTAGTATAAAATAATTTATTCAAATATAACGAAATTAATTCAAAAGTTATCTAATAAATGCAAAATTTGTAATTTTTGTTAATTAAATGTCCAACCTTTATTTTTTTAAGACAAATGAATATTTTAATTATTAAAATAAGAGCAAGTGAGGCAGGTACGGATATGTATATGCTCAGCCCCATCCCCATTCCTAA
Source organism: Psophocarpus tetragonolobus (assembly GCA_037954015.1). NCBI lineage: Eukaryota > Viridiplantae > Streptophyta > Magnoliopsida > Fabales > Fabaceae > Psophocarpus > Psophocarpus tetragonolobus. Next base: position 433,774 of record JAYMYS010000033.1, on the reverse strand, counting down.
CTTAACAAATTGGATATTTTCCATACTCATACCCATCCGAAGTAAAATCGAGAATTCTCCGTAAACTTTAGAACGGATTCATAAATTATTTACGAATACAAGTTTATTGTTATCCTTACCCTTAGTACATGACCCTAACTCGACCGAGTCTATCATAAGAATGGTAAAGGTATTCAAAAACCTAAAACATTTATCACGTATTCTATACCTAAAACATTTATCACCGAGTGACAGGAAATCTTATTTAACCCTTCATTGATGATATTGCATAATTTGATCCACACATTCCTTTGTTAGCATCCACGCATGCTATCTCAAGTTCACAACTTCAAATTTCCTTTCAGTCATTATTTTATCAATGCATCTTGTTGCTGCTAATTGACCTTTAATGCCATCGAAATTTTTTCAATATATTTGAACTTTGGTTGTCTTTCCGAAAGTTATTACCATCTAGACATAGGGGGGACTCGAATCTTGATGGCCTAGGGCAAAACTTTGATACTAGCGAGCCTTTTAGTTAATAATATATATATACACTAGTTATATAGTATTTTATAATATATTTTTTCAATTCTTTATTCAAATATAACTAGTTTATTTAGTTTTTATTGAAACATTGTTGATGATCATTATTTTTTTTTTAATTTTAAATATGTAGCTTCTTTAAGCTACAAGAGACTTAGTTCGTCTTTTAATTATATAAATATAAATTTCATTAATTAAATATTTATTTTTTAATATAAAACCACTAAGCATTAATTAAAGAACTTAAATGCTTATCTTATTATTATTATTATTTTACTCAAATTAATTTATTATTAATTAAAAATGTATAATAATATTTTGGAATATTTTTAGCCCTCTGCAAGATTTTCTTCTTTATGCGATATCCTTCATACAGTTCGACATCCAATCCCTTTAATTAGTTAGCATCTAATATATTTCCCTTCCAGAAAACAAAGTAAACTATGTATTATTTTGAATCTATTAACAATAAAAACATTAACACAAGAAAAGACGAAGTGCATTGCACCAAAAAACCAAAGAAAATTCACATGATAATATATTATTATGGAAATAGCATACCAAATTTTGTATAACAATATTTAACATTCACCCAATGTAGTTAACCGTACGTAAGGAAATTAAACACTTTAATCTCAACCAATTCCTCCACTCCCTGGGAAAAAAGAATATGGAGAATTTTTACAAAGTGGGAATTACGTCCAAACTAAGTGATTATATATCATTCATCAGAAATAATAATGGAAAATATAGAGAAAACACAAAGTGAAGCTATGAAAGCATAACCAAAGCCACAACATTTCCTTTGTTTGTTTATGTGTATACAATTATCTCCTATCCCTTGGTGTTTAAGGAACTAATTATTCCACTCCTTTTTTCTAACTTCTTATTCTTACCACATCCCCACACCCAACATTTAACATTACCATTTCCTCCACCACCACCACCTCCACCCCAACCCCAACCCTCACCACCACCACCTCCTCCGCCGCCGCTTCCTCCGCCGCCACCACCTCCTCCTCCTCCTCCACTTCCACCACCACCACCGCCACCCCCACCACCACTTCCACTTCCTCCTCCCCATCCATGACCTCCACCACCACCACCACCACCTCCTCCACCACCACCTGAACCTCCTCCACCTCCACCTCCACCACCACTTCCTCCGCCGCCACCACCTCCTCCACTCCTTCTTTTTCGCCCTTTATGTCCACCTTTTTCACTTCCACCACTGAACTTCCTTCCACCTAATAACATTTCCGAAGAGTTAATTGTCTCACTTCCTCCAACATCTCCCAAACCACGAGAAACTTCAACAGTAGAGTTCCCGATGATGCCACCCTTTGCCTCATGAAAATCATTTTTCACATTAGCCAAACAAGGACTGGCCAGCACAACAACCACCACAAGCACCCCAAAAGCGGTACTCCTCATAATATTCTCCATTTCTTCCCAATTTCATATGATGCATTAAAAGCTTACCCAATAGCACCCTTTTATACCCTTCGCATTGCAGTGGGATCAGCACTACTCATATATTCTCATTCAAAAACCAAAATACAGTACAATATAGTCCCCACAGTAACAAACTCCAAGCCACAAAAGCCCATAACCCTTTCATAAGGCTGCAAAAGTTAGGCTACAGCGATGATGAATGAAGACAACACAACTTAGATGATTTGCCTTCAAGTTCAATTTGTCCCCACCAATATTTTCCCTGCTAATGCTATGCAATCGATAGTTTATGAGTATAATATTAACAATACTAGTACGTAACATCTCTCTTTAATTTGTCCAGTTACTTTATTGCTTAGCTATGCATTCGAGAGTGAATAATATATTTTCCACTTTATTAGTAAATGTTTTCCTATAAGTGCATGGATACCTTTTCGGTTTAAGTCGGAGAAAAATAATAAACATAAAATGAAGGATCTTGATATATGACTTCTATGTCTCCACATCTATTCCTTTTCGTATATATATGTTGGCATAAATGATAAATGTCATGGAAGTTTATTTTAGTCTTGCTGCACTTTGGTTTAGTCGAATTTTTACATAGTTATACGTTTGAATGTCATGGAACAGTTTGAATTAGTTCAGTTCAGACGAAATGCTACCCACTATAGTTTAGTTTGCTATTGTTGTACACAGTTCGATTAGGTTGAACCGCTTTTACAGACTTTAATTCTATAACAGTTTGATTCAGTTAACTATTTTTCTTGCCCTTAAATATAATAGTTATACCTTCAAGTACGGACACTCTAAACAATTTTACATCATTATCTAATTATATTAACTTTAATAATAATTATCTGTATTGTTAGTATAAAATCAATGAATCACCTTTAAACTGTAAAATCAAATAATAGATGTTGATAAATTATTAATGTTAGCATATTTTTTTAAACACTTTCTTTCTCTAATACAATTTTCGTTATTTATAGAATTTATTGGAAATAGCCGATTTTAATAGATCACATTATTCATTTAATGTCCATATATATATATATATATATTGAATCAATATAAAGAGTAATAGAAAAAGATTATTTCTCCTCTTCTACAATCATTGCTCTTAAATTAGTTCCTGCAACGCCAAAGATTACGACAAGAGTGGCGCAACTCCATCCACTAGCATACTTTATTCTTTGGTGAGAAGATTAATTAGTGATTGGCTGGGTTGCAAGTTGCAAAGCTAGCGCTGGCTATTTTAGTTGCAAGTCCAATAAGTTAAAGAGAATGAGCAATGCTATATATGCATATAGCGTAAAGCACATGGGATAGGGTGGAGATGTTGTTGGGTGGGGGTGGTGTTGGCTTTTTCTTAACGATTAGAATTTGGGTGCAAGTTGTGATCGATAATGTCGGCGTGACAAAGATTACATGTGGAGGACATGAGCAAGAATTAGATCAAAGGGAAGATTAGTAGTGGATAGGTAGTGCATGATAGTGTTGCTCTTTAGTGCTGTGACTTAGATTTTATTATACAGAATATTAATGAGTTCATCATACCTACGGATTTGGTTTTATAAGCCATTTAATGGGAATGTGGATTAGCTGTCTATGCCATCATTTCTAAGTGTGGAGGAAATATTAATCCCCTTCTCCTCAAGCTATATATTCCTTCTTCTTCGTGCTTTAGTGAGTCTTAAAACAAACAATCTGCTCTTTCTATGCCAACCTTCAAATTATAATCTTTGATTTAGCGTTTAAATTTTCTAAATAATAGGCATTTTAATTCTTGTGGTTGATAAAAACCAATGGAAAGAAAAAAGTGTAAGAAAAGGTAAAGGAAAGAATGGAGCAAAGATGAGATAATTTTCTATGTTATTTGATAGAGAAAAAATAGTAAAGGAAATATGAAAAAATTATTCCCTCTATTTGATTGTGTAAAAGGTGAAAGAAAAGAAAAATATATACTTAAATTCAGAAAATTTTATTAAAAGGAAATGGTTAAAATCAATATTAAAATCTTTCTCAAATAATAATTACCTACTATTAATAGGTAGGCAACAAGTGTTTCATGAAAAAGAAATAATATTACTTTGAACCCTAACAACGATAGATAAAATAATTTTTTTTTGAAAATTCGATAGTTAAAAAAAGATTGAAATATATATAACTATTATTATTTTAATTTTACAACAACAACAACAACAACAACAACAACAACAACAACAACAACAACAACAACAACAACAACAACAACAACAACAACAACAACAACAACAACAACAACAACAACAACAACAACAACAACAACAACAACAACAACAACAACAACAACAACAACAACAACAACAACAACAACAACAACAACAACAACAACAACAACAACAACAACATTTCTTCTTATTGATATAATGACTCATAAAGTGGCAATAGATATGTGGTCCCCATTTTTTAAAAAGTACTGCATAAAAGAGTACGTAAAAGAGTATCTCGTTTTGTTATTCGTCATGGGAAGGATTGTATTTATATGTGGCCTCATATATTAAATATGTATCTCTTTTTTTTTATAAGACAATTAAATTATGAAAGGAAAGAACCTTTAATACTTTTAACTTTTTATCTTGTTTTGCCCTTATCTTTGTACAAAACAATTTATAGGCTAAGTTTGGTTGAGAAAAGAAAGAAAAAGAATAATAAAAAAAAGTGAGATGTTGTAAATTACGAAATCGTATTCGACGAATTTTCTTTGTATAAAGTAACGAACGTAATTTCTATCAATTTTCTTTTCTTTTTTTTAAAGTTTAGTTTCTACCGATCATATTTAAACATGTGAATTTCGGATGGTTTTGTATTGAACAAGCTTTGTAGTATATAACATTGTTGTTTTTATAATGAGACAAATCTTATGATTATGTAACAACATATGTAAATGTTTCAAAATTGTGTAACTTCTATAATGGATTATTAAATTTTAAGCACTTATTTAAGTTATAATTAACATAAGTTTTTTTAATATAACAAGGATTTGTTAAATAAGTTCTTAATTAAGTCGTTTCTACAAATGGATTCATATAGTTATTAGGATAGTTACAACAATTATCTAATCGATTTATATGTGATTTATTTGAAAATTGGATTTTATAAATTTTCTCTTGAAGATATATAAAAAATATTTTCATATTATTGTTGTAGCGGATTAACGATATATTGAGTTGATATTTCATCAAAGATTTAAAGATACATAGTTTTGATGATCCTGTTGTATTTGGCATGAAAAAAAGATGTACCTTATGCATCTTGACATGTATCTCAAAGGCTCAAACTTAATTACTTATTGGTGCATAATTTACTTATTTATTTTGTTCAACTTTTGAACTTTGTTTTTAAGATATGTTTGTCCAAGCATGGAAAAGCTTGAATGCTAGTTACAATCGAAAATACATGCAAGTGAATATATGTAGAATAGAAGCATACATGGAAGAGCTGGCATGAAAAATTTTCAGATGGGAATGACGTTATTAATACTGGGTAATTACTTGGCTAGAGATGTGTGACCTAGGACTTGCAACTGGTTGGAGGATAAGTAGTAGGGATGACAATGGGGCGGTCACGGATTTGGCTTTCCCGTCCCCCTCTATTCTTAGAAGGGGTATGAATTTTAATTCTTATTTCTGTCAGATGTGTTTGGGTTCACTGTAAGTGTAAGTACCTATTATATTATTTTTTATAATTTAAATTTACTTATTTATTATTGAACAAATTATATATATATATATATATTAAGTTGTTAATTATATTTTAATTTAAAAAATATATAAAATATAATTAATAACAAGAAATTATAAATTAAAGTTCAAGAATTAAATTTTAATTAAATATATAACTTTAAACTTATTATATAATTATTCAAATTATAACGAGACAGATAGTCACATACCTATACATGTACCTGGTTCATCATATTGGATAATATCCATACTCGTAGCTATACCCAGTCAAAATGTATAATACCAGTCAAAATTAAGGTGGGTTCAAGGGAGTACTCACAAATATGAGTATTTTTTCTATCCCTCATGGGTAGAGATAATGTCTACCTGCTACTTGCCCCATCATAAAATATCTGCATCCATTATCTGCTTAAAACTTGATGGGTATTCATTATAAAAATATACGTGGGTTAATTTTTTCAACACCTGTGGATATCCACGAGTACTCACGAATATTTTCAAAAATATTTTTTAAAAAGATATTATTTTTTAACTTAGTTTTATCAAACAAATAATTTATTTATTAAAAAATTTTAAAATAAAATTATACTAGTAAGTTTCTACAAGTTAATTGGATCTAAAAATAGATTAATATAATATATATACAAAATATTTAATATAAATAGAATATTCATTTTACATTACTTTTTCATAAAAAATAATTCTATGAAGTATTCATTTTTTATAAAAAAAAAGTAATATTGATAACAATAAAATTTGACAATTAAGATTTTAAATTAATTTATTTAACAAAAATATTGTGTTTTTTAAATTAAATATCTGTAATATTTTAATTTAGCGGATACCCATTATCCACAAAAACCTGTATTATGCTAGTTAAGGAGCAGGTAAAAAAAAAAAACTTATATCGACGGATTTACTTATGGGTATCCGCGGATATGATTTTTTTTATCATCCCTAGTGTTACCCGAGTGTTTCAAAAAATTAATACAAACCTTTACATTAAATTAAAATTATCACATGTAACTCAGTTTTCAATATACCATTAGTTTACAACACACCCTCAATAGAATCCGAATATACGGCATTTTTAATAAAAAGAATTGAAATCTTCATAGAATCAATTTAACATCAAACTTTTAATTTGACATCTTGGTGTCATATCACTGAACATGATAGTATTCAAAGTCAATTTCATTTCATTTTATATTTGTAAGCATCTACAGATAATTGCTTTCAAACTTTTATGGTTATATAAAACTGAATATTTAATTACAATAGTTAATTTAGTTTTCTTAATTTTACTCCCGAAATTTCACCATTTTTTAGTTGTCCATTATATAATAAAATGATTTAACCTGTTTAAAAAAATACTAACGTGTTAAAACTATGCTTTTTTCTTTTCAATCAAGTTTTGTTGTTATAATTTATAAATATTTTCATAACAAAACTAACTATATTTTATCTCCACTGTTCTTTAAAATCTTCTACATTTTCTCGTAATTATCTCTATTTTATCTTTCAAAGCTATTGAAATTTTATCTTTAATTAATATTGTTTTATTAAATTTGTATCGAAATTTTATTATAAAAAAAAAAGAAAAACACTTGTACACTTTCAGTATAAAAAATTTTATATTAACAGGGAATTTCAACCTTTTATATATGATAAAATTTATTAATTTTACTAATCAATATTTTAAAAATTACAAAAAAAAATAAAATTGATTAACGGCTAGTGTAAAATTTTTTCTACACTAACAGTATAATATATAAGTGTTAAATTCTAAAAGAAAACAAATATAAACTTTGAGCAACAAAATACGGATTTTTTTTTCGATTTCAAAACCTACATAAATCGTACAACACATGATTGAAGGATCGAACAACACATCTTTTATTTTTAATGTTTTGGACACAGCACCTTTCAAAATATATTTTTATTTTTTAACATTTCATAAAATACTTTCTCAAAAAATATTTTGTGTTTTGGAAAGAATTTTTTGAAATGCAAAAAATTAAAAGGGTGTTCAAGAAAATATTTCAAGTTCTAAAAAATACTTTTTAAAATGATATTTTAATTATTTCAATTCCAAAAAGTAATTTTCAAAATATAAGTTATGGTTATACACAGTCTCACCATTATTACAGGAGAACAAAAAAATAATTTACAAAACTTAAAGTAATTTCTTTAATTATCTCGAGTTTGTTAGCATCTATAATCTCTATCTTTTGCCAACTACTAGCAAGGTACTCACGTGATTGCACATGTTATGTTGATTTTTATCATGTTTTGAGATAACTTACATATATCTATAACATATATATAAAAAAGGTAATTCTTTTTTTTTTCACATTTAGTTTTTAATTTTACTCTCAATTATTTTTTTAATAACTACCTATTTAAAAATTAAAAAATAAAAACAAAAATAATATTTTTAAAACATATAACCAATATAGATAACTTTTTTACTATTCCAAAAAAAAATTTAATTATTTTGTTAACATAAGACACAAAGTGCCTCATTTTTCCTAGTAATATTAAGTTAATATCACTTATGCATAGCAAACTCATTAATGAATTTTTAGAGTATTTTTTGTTGATCTCCTAGTAATAAGTCTAAGAACCATAATTGTCAAATTTGCGAATTAACTTGTAAAATCATATGAGTTTACGAGTTTACAAGTCTCTAACGAATTAAATCGCATGTAAAATTGGAAGAGTAGTAAACTCGAAGTAAGCTTGTAAAATCAAAGTAAACTTGTGAGTAAACTCGTGAACAAATTTCTTGGGTGATGTTTTTCTATGCTAACTCTAATTTTGAGTGTTTTGTATAATTTTCTCTTATGTTTAAAGAGGTCTTTAAATTTTCAGTGTTTTGACTCTAATTTCTACTTATTTGGAGTAATTTAGACTTATTATGTGGATTTTAACTTATTATGTATTCAAAACTTTCAATTTTATGTCATTTATAGTCATATTTTTAATAAAGTAAACTCTTATAATTTCATGAGTCGAGTTTACCGAACTCTCATGAGTTTATGTAAACTCTTGATTTTGATAATCTTGGTAAGAACTCACTCTCATGAGTGAAGATTCAAGTCAAGATATGCATATGAGTTATCTCTTGAGTTTGAGAGTTGAAATAGTTTTGTTGATGAACATTAGCAAGCCTAGGATGAATGTTATATGATTGAATGCTTATGACTCATGCATTCATCTAGGCTAGAGCATGCTTGATACATTTTATGATTTTGATCCTTACTATTAGTCATATATCTTGAATTAGCCATGTGTTAGCATGAATGAGATCTTCTATGAAAAAGTTTTCAAAAATTAATCTGGTTTGATGTCATCCATCATGCATGTAATATTGATTAAGAAAACATTTGATTGATTAAAAAAATGATTGATCTAATCCATTATAAGTATAGTTAATCGATTAAGCACTTATAATAATAGATTAATTTGTATTTTTGTGGCTAAGTCAGATTTCAAAAACAATTTAATCGATTAAGTACTTGAAGTAATCAATTAAATTGCTCCTGAAGTGTGTTTAAATCATCATAAAAACTATTTAATCGATTATACACTAACAATAATTGATTAAACTAGAAGAGATAATAGTTTGTATAAAAGTTTACACATGAAAACTTCAAATAACAATTTTGTATTACGTCATAACTTTTGAGAGATTATAAAGTTCGATTTTCTACTCTAATGATCAAAGCAAGTTGCAAACACATGTTTCTCTGAAAATTCAGATCTAATCTAGTGAGTTGCAAGAATCAATATCTTGGATAATTGCTTATTCAAAGTTTGATATCTCAAAACTGATTTTCATCTTTCATATTCAAGAATTCATGTATATCATTCTTGATATAATCTTTACACTTTTTGTCTTTTTACTATGATTTCTAGGTAGTTTTTCTAGAGGTAACACTGTATGTAATATGTTTTTGCATGTATAAATCCGTCTTGATAGGTTTTCAAGAAGGTGTGTATGTGCACATGGGTTTGATTGTAAAAAAGCAAATTAATTCTAGTAGATCAGTCCAAAGATGGCTTGTCTTGTGGATTAAGATTGGATGTAGCCCTAGATTTAGGTAAGCTAGTATAAATCTCTTGCATATTTTTCCCCCTCTCTGTTCATCTCTTTACCTTATTTTAATTGTTTGCATTAATTGTATTTATTTTGAATTGAATTTGAATCTGCACGTTGATGTAGTATTTGTATTAAAGAGATTAGTTTCTAAGCATTCTTAATTCTACCAAATTGTTTCATTTATTCAACAAAGAAAAATAATCTATTTCTTGAAGAGAAAGAAATACAATTTTTACAACCAATTCACTCTCCCTCTTAATTTTGAGGATTTTAGCCATTAATTTTTATAATAAGTAGAATTAAAAGGTTTTTATAAGTTTTCACTCTAATAATTAGAGATTTTAGTTTATTTTTAATTATCTTATCATGGACCCACGTTTTAAATGAAGAACCAGTTCGAAGAATAGTTCTTCCACCGTGGAATATTGGTCTCCTCTTACAATAACAATTGTTGTAAAAAAAATCAATTCTTATGCTAAAATAAAAACTCATACAAAGAACTACCACTAAATTTTTTTTCAATTTCTTAATATAAGACTCTTTCAATTAATTTGAGCCTTTTAAATGTAGTTAATTTAATGAATGACAATAAATTTATTAATTAATGACACCTCATAGGATTGTGGATGAAGACATAGGAGTGTGGGAGACCTTACTTCCAAAATAGAAACAAACAAAAGGGGTGTGGATAACATTATATGGATGCCAATAGCAACACATAAGGATGACAAATAAACTTGTACTCATGTGTAATCTCCAAACTCGTTCTGAAGTTGATGGGGAATCCTCGATTTGAATAAGCATGAGTGCAGGTATCGGAAATATCCGATTTGTTAAGTTGGGGATGAGGACAGAGATGAAAATATATATACCCACCCTGTCTCCACCCCTATACCCGTCGTACCCTGCCCTTATTAATTTTAATGACTAAAAAAATATTACAAACTCTTAGCTTTAATTTGTTAGATCTATTTTTCAAACCAAATGACTTCTTAGATGATTCTTGTTTTCTTCACATATTACAATTTTGAGATGTTAAGAAATGTTTTAGATACAGGGTTTGACATTTGTCTTTTTAAAAAAGAGAGGAAAATTTTGAAATTTAATTTAAAAATTACAAACTTTGCATGAGTGTTAGGTATGATAACATAAATCTCATATGTGTTAGGTATGAAGAGGGAATGTGGATGAGTTTCAGGAGCGAGAATGAAGTTCAGAATGTCATACTCGTCTCCACGTCACCCCGTTAGCTATTGCCATGCCTAACAATATGTCCACGAGCAATGGTTTGGTACCACATTCCCCACAGGGTTGTGGGTTAACCCATGTAGATACGAGAGTTGTTACATACCAATTTAATATACTTGTTTCTAAAGTAAGTAAACTTAGACTCAACGTTAATTAACTTTATTATAACTACAAATGTTATACAAATTTATATTTGTAACCAAATTGTTGATTAATTAATTAGGTTTATTTGTTTAAAAACTTTCTTTTATTTAAACTAACTAAGATATTAAATTAATTATAAAAAATTCATTTAAGACCTAATATTACATCTTGGAAAGTAGAAATAGAAAGTTAAAAGATAAGACTTAACATTTTTTAGAGCGAAAAAAGGGAAAAATTCAAAATATATATATATATATATATATATATATATATATATATATATATATATAGCAAATATGCCTAAAAAACACATCTATTCTTTAATCATCTGAAAAAAATATATCTTTAGATACCTAAATAGATAAATAAATATTATGATAATCTTAGAGCAAAAATATGTATGAGTATCTATCTCCCGTATTCATTTAAATTAATATGGGAAAGTGTGTTAAAATAAATGAGCAATGAAACTGTGAAGCACGAAAAAGAGAAAGATGCATGTCATGTATCTTACAACATATTCAATGGAAGGTTCTTACATGAGTTGGTTATCACTAAAAATATTACTTTAATTTTATTTTTAAATATTTTATATTTAACATCTATTATTTTAATTTTAGTCTAAAATTTAATTGAGTATCAAATTACTATAATATCCTAAAATATATAAAATAATGGTAATGCATTCTAAAATTTATTATCTAATGCATGTCAAACATCTAATAATATAAAATTTTATAGTACACCTATCTAACCACACTCTTAATTAGGAGGGTTGAAAATTGAACTAACTCAAAATAAAAACCAACCAAAAATAAAAATTGATGAAAGATAACAAAGAGTAGGTCTGTTGAATTTATAAAATTTCTAAACTGCATGGTTCGATTCGGTTTATGGTTGAAGATTTAAAAGGCAACTCATATCAAACCAAACTATAATATACACAACTCATTTTTTTCTCCCAAATAATGCCTAGTTTGGAAGACATGACATGACTTATGTTATAAGTATATCATATAAAATAAATTATAGGCATTAATAGTAAGGTTGATTTTCAATAAATATTTTAAATCATTGTTAAAGTAAAAAAAAAACAAATTATTTAAGTATTTCTAGAAGTATCATGAATCATAGTAATAATACTTAATAACTTATTTTCAAAACCCCAAAAATCAACCTAAACTAAACCAGTAATATTAGTTAGGTTTGATTCAAATTTTATAATACTTTACTTTCAAACCAAATAAAATTAAATCATACTTAATTTTCTCATTTTGTTTAAGTGACTTTTAAGATTAAAATTGAACCATTGTGACCATCTAGTCTTAATTAATTATTATATTTCATTTCTTTTACTCATTGTTTTTAAAATTGGACTCGACCGATCAGTTTGATAATTTGACTTGCTTGTGGTGGAAAACTGGTAGAACTGATCATGAACTAGTAAAATGGTGAAAATTGGAAGCTCAATTAGTTTGATAGGTCTCAATTTTTTAAATTTTTTTTTGGATTTTACTAATTATTTCTCTTTTTCCTAAGTCAACCCTTTTAATTTAAAAATTAATCAAAATGGGAATTAAGTTAGCAATATAATAGTGTATTAAGCAAAATTCATTTTTTCTTTTATAATTACATTCTTAATTCATTTTCATATTGTGTATTATGATTTATGTCTTACCACTTATAAAATAAATATGATTTATGATACTTTTACGTTTTAATATTACAAATTTTGTGATATTTGTTTATTTAATATACTTATTACAATATATTAAAAATAAAAAATCTAATTTTATTATTATCATTTCAATCACTGGTTCAACAACGGTTCAGCCGATAAACTATGAACTATTGTTCTGTTAGATAACTGATCTATTTTTAAAATTATTAATTTTATTTACTATTACACTTTTTCTTTTTTTAAAGAGTCCATATTTTTGTAGAAGAGAATTTGAATTGCCACTTATTAAATTTTCAATTCTCACTTACTGGTGGGTAGAATACCAATATACCCTCAATGATTTTACTCTCTGACAATGCATCGTTGAAGAGTAAAAAAATTTGTAAATTTTTTTACTCTTCGACAGTGTATCACCAAAGAAGTAAACACGTTTGACATACCACCATTCGTGGCATGGTAGGTGGTTTGACTGGCGGGGAGTGTGAATGTAGAATGAGAACTTTCATGGTGCGCCACCATTGGTATGTTAGGTTTAAGATAAAATTTAGGCTTTTTAATTGGTTGTATGGTTTAGCATAAAATTTAGGCTTTTTAATTGGGTGCATGTTAGGTTTAGGGTAATTGGTTGCAATCATGCACGAGTTTATAATTTCATAGTATTAAAATTTTTTATTTACTTAAATTTGTTTGTGAAATAAATTATTGAATATTGAATTTATATAATTTATTTAAATTATTGAATTTATTTGATAAATTCTTATAATAAATTTATTAAATTATTGAATATATTGAATTATTAAAATTAATTATTATCTTTTAAAGTATATAAAATTTATTTAATTTATTGAATTATTGAAAATAAATTATTACCTAAATTTTAAATATCATTAAATAAAATTCCAAAAATTACTAATATACCCTTACTTTAGTCTATAAAAGCAAACATTTTATATTATATTTCTCCATCGTAATCCCTTGTCTCCTTCTTGTTTTATTCTTCTCCATAATGGTACGTACTTTGTTTTTTTTTGGGATTTGTTCAACATATCTTCCTCAAGTAAGTTTATTTTTTCATAATGTAATTAAATTTAGTAAAAATATTTTATACTAACAATTATGTTGTGTTAACGATTTATATGTGGTTTCTTTTTTTTTTTACAAAACATACAAATATTTTACTCTTCAACCGACCGTTGCTGAAGAATCAAATACCACTTTTGTTATGAATCTTATAAATAAAACTCGAGATAATAATATATATACCTTTCTAAAAAAATTTTATCACACATATTTATAAAAAAATATTTTATCACACATATACATTTCTTATATTTACTTAATAATATAAATTATGTTAAATTATTCATATTTAAAGTGAACATTTTAATAAATTCTATATTTGGTTGAACTGTCCATTATTTACAAAACAATGTACTTGATAAAAAAAATTTGTCTTCTGACTTAGGTGTTTGTTGTGTATCACTATGTTATCTTTATGGTCTGTAATTAATTAAGTTTTAATGATCAAACATACTCTTAGTCAATAAAATTAAATTGAGTTAAAATTTTCAATCTCTTAAAAAGTGGGGAAAAAAATCTAACATAGTGCCATTAATAATGCACTATCTCTATTTTAAAATTGTAGTTGTTATTTAAGGTTAGTGTACACCAATTAAAAAGTTTGTATGATTGTAAACTAAAGTATGTTTACTTAACGTACTTTTTATTATTGGAATAGTCATTTTGACTTGTAAAATTTAATATATTAATAAATATAACTAAAGTGGGAATACAAATTTTGTAAATATGTGTGATATAATTTTGTTCTTATATATGTTTTAAAAGAGTGACCTTTTAAGATGGTTATGGCGTAGATTACAAATTAGCAAAAAAGAGATCTTGGTAGGCATCCCTGTGAAAGGAGTAGTATACCTTTTAAATTATTTTTTTAATCCATAGAATTGTAAGTTTTTTATATGTTATCTTTCCCATAATTTTAACTTGTGTGCACATTGATCTTCAATACCTTATTTTTTTTTATACATTATCTTTCTCATAATTTTTTGTCAGTCCTAATTTTCAAATTTTTTAATTAATGATTTTGACTACATAACTGCAATGTCATTTCTTTATATAATATGTAGTGTGTAAATAAAATGAATCTATTTTGAAGGGTAAATCATTTTAATTGAATTTTTAAATTATTGTTGCAGGTTTTAATGGAATTTTTTAGAAGTATTTCCAACAAAATAAATATGGAAGACAATGAATTAAATTTGAATGTTGGTGAACAACTCTACATTGATCAAGAACAATAAATTATTGAGAATGTCATTGATTTTACGAATGCATTCATCAGCACATACGTACAAATCATATCAATATTTGTGTTACTGTAATTTTATTTAATCATTAAGTAAAATATTTGAAAAATATTTATTCATTGAAGTAGGTGTTTTTTATGCGATACGAATTATTAAAGTGGGTTAAAGGGATAATGTCTTTGTCATCGTAATATTAAGGTCAAGTACAACCGTCGGTAAAATATTTATGGATTTAGGGTGCGAGCAAAGTGGTACCTATAAACCTTATAAAGACTATGACAATTATGTTTGTAAAACAACGGGGACCACATAGTGTGATTGCCATTCAGATTAAGAGGACGACCTCTAAAGAATCAACATGGGTGGAAGCTTAAGGTAATGTATGGGTTTCACAATCATCTATTGGCAGAAACATTAGTTACTCATCCATATGCAGACCGTTTGGTAGATGAGGAGAAAGTATTACTTGGTGATTTGACAAAAAATATGATCAAACCGAAGAACATTCTTCTCACCTTGAAGGACTACAATGAACATAATGTTACAACCATTAGTTAAGTGTAGAGTGCAATGTATGCTTTTTGTAAATCTCAAAGAGGTCCTAGAATACAAATCCAATATTTAACGAATTCACTAGAGTGTGATATGTATCTTTACTGACATAGAGTGAATGAAGTCACAAAAGTTTTGTATTATATCTTCTGGACACACCCTGATTGAATGAATCTGCTTAACTTATTTAGCATTGTTCTTTTATAGGATAGTACGTATAAAACAAATAAATATTAACTACCTTTGCTTGAAATTGTTGGTATGACATCAATTGACATAATATTTTCTGTTACCTTTGCCTACTTAGAGGCTGAATGATAAAGTAACTTTGTTTGGGCACTTCAACGTCTTAGAAGCCTCTTTTTGAAAAGTGATGCAGTGCCTAAAATGTTTGTTATAGATAGAGATTTATCTCTTATGAAGACAATTGAAATTTTTTTTCCAGAAACATTTCATTTGTTGTGTGAGTACCATATTCAAAAATATGTGAAGACCAAATGCAAAATGTATGTCCATTCGTAAGAAGCATAAGACTAAGTTATGTTGTCATTTCATGACCTTAAAGAGTGTGACATTGAATATGCATTTCAAGGATATCTGTGAAACTTCGAATGTATTTGTCAAAATTAGCCTCTATTTATTGATTATGTCAAAGATAAATTGGTTGACCCCTCATAAGGAAAGATATTTTAAAGTTTGAACCAATCAATTGATGCACTTAAGGAACACAACTAATAATATGACATATGATTTATGGTAACATTACTATTACGTGTTTACCTGTTTATAACTAACTCGTATTTATTCTTAACAGGGTTGAACCATTGCATTCAACTTTCAAAAGATTGATACAAACCAGCATGGGTGACCTTTGTAATTGTTGGGGTGCCATGAACAATATGTTGCAATTACAACATACCAAAACTAAAGCATCTTTTGAGAAAAGCATCAATTTTGTTGGACATGCATTTAATCTGACGATGTACAAGAATTTGTGTGGCGTTGTCTCAAGGTATGTAATGAACCTTATTCCTATTGGTGCACTTCATCTACTGTGGAGGCAACTTAGTCTTGGTTATGATGATTTGCATACTGAAGAAAACTTGACAATCCAATTGCGGATTGATGTCATCTATCAGCATTTTAACGAGGTTGACTTCTCTAGAAAAATCAGAATAAAAGACAAATTAAATGAAATAGCATATCCTGACTAGACTTCAACCTGTCCTCAGAAAGAGAAGGTTAAGACCAAAGGTCGTGCACATTAAGTTGAGAGATCAACAAAGCATGATCCATGTTATTTTGAGCATGTTGATGCTTTTTTTTTCATGTAATGATACTTGTCCTTACTAAAAGTCGACAATGTCTGTTGATAATGAACTTAACAGGAAGATTATGTTCATAGATCAGTTGCTTGTTTTTATGCATCTTTATGTCCAAAGCATAATAAATATTATGGCTAACAATCATTGTGGTCATCGTGCAATTTCTAGTTTGATGGTTTTTTGTGAGGATTTTTGGGTTATTATTTGTAACAGTTGTACAGAGAAATGGGAACATGGCATTTTGAGTACACAACTATATTTGATAGTGACTACCGATTTCAACTTTTACGGAATTCATTACTTGTTGATGATCGACGCATGGTATCAATATATATTATGATAAGTAAAAGTGTTTTTTTGACATATGCATTTGTTAACAATATACAATTTTTTTGCAGGCTTGTGTTGACAGATGAATGACTTTACTTGACATGGGATATGTTATTGTCACTCGCTATAGTATTGTGTTACTTTCTTTATCTATAAAGCAATGCATGACATTTTTTCCATTAAGAAATGATTCTCTCGCTGATACATCAACTCATCGAGTCATTTACATAGCTCGTGTGAATGGAAAACACTTTGTTCAAGTATAACACATGTTTTTACATTACCCAACCTAAACATAATTTATTTATATTGTATTATGTTTGTTTGTAGGTCTTGTTAAAGAAGCATTGTCCAATCCCATATGCAGATATACTGTGGAAAACATATTATTATCCAATTGCATACGAATTTTTAACACATTACGGTAGTCACATTCAGCAGTTTTCACAATTGTTATATGTTATGCGACACTACGTTAGTTTAAATAATGATTGAATTTGTATGCATAAAATGAAGTACTATGGAAATATTATCATCAATAAATTAATTATTAAACAACATATTTTGTTAAAGAAAAAATACATAAGAAAATCGTGTCATTATTAAGCTATCAACGCGCAATCATAGCTGACGACGTGCTAATCCTAGAAGATGTTGTATCTCTTCCCAAACTAGTGTTCCTCATGGTACCATCTAACCACTGTTGGCTATGTAACTGGTCGACCCTGTATGATGTCTCCTTTGTCGAGCACGTGACGCTTCTAGAATCACCCGGGGGTTAATTTCTGACGGTGGAAAAACATATGGATGCGAGACTCAAAAGTATCATGACATATAGTTACTGGAACAGTCAGACGGGTCAACCAACATAGTATCCCCATATGCTAAATATTGTCCAAAGTTAAGCCGTTGCTCATCCATTTCATTACTTGTGGTTGCTTGCAGTCTAAAAAATGCAGGATCTTTGGAAATTCCTTAGACAATCTTAAATTATCGGTGAACCTGTTCAGGGAGATACAACTGTGTATATTCACTGGTCTAAATCCAGCCAGAGAACAAGCAAATAAGTTGGAATTCAAATGCATGTCTCTGTTCATCATACAATGACCATATAACTGCCTCAATAGATAGCTGATCTAATTACTGTTTGTATTCAAGGGTTGATGGTCTACATTTAGCAATATTCTAACGCAAGGTGCGAGGATTAGCCTGATCGTATTCTATGGCTGTTGATCTTTCCCCAATCATCAGAAAGTGTTTGTAGACTCAAGCCTGTATAAAGCATTAACATACTCGTATCAGTTATGTGTAATGCATGAGAAATTGTATAAACATACAACATGTTATGAAAAGTACTAACCTGAATCAAAGTGGTGTAACTGGCGCATTGTTTGATCTCGTTGTAGCTTGTCTCATCAATATGATGATACATACGTGTCAATGCAGCTGCATCCATAAAACATGTAGTTGTCTGCTGAAGGCAACTAAACAATTTCAAATATGTTATGCAGTCAAAGGTGTTGCTCTTGTCTACAAATATAGTCACTAAACAACTTTAGATAAATAAAATAACATTTTTTTACTTAAAAAACATCTTAAACAATATTAATTAAAACTTTAAATGACTTTAACTATAAAATTTAAAATAATATATATTTCAATTTTCAAATTTAAAACAATAATTATTTAAAATTTCAAATTTAAAACAATATTTATTCTAAATTTGAATTTTGAATAATATTTCATAATTTCAAATTTCAAATTTAAATCGTAAAATAAATATTGTTTTAATTATTTTATAAATTTCAAATTTCAAGGTTTAAATTTCAAGTTTCAAAGTTTAAATTTCATAAAATGTAACGTCAGCTAACATTTTAAATAAAATAAAATAAAAATTTTATGTAACATTTAAAAGAATAAAACTACAATATTAGTGTAATTTAAAAAAAAATCAGTGTAATTTACTGTTATTAATAAGGTATATCATATTTAGGATATTTTCACCTTAGAAATTTGTGTAATTCAATTAGTCCATATTGGAGGACACAAATTAGAATTTTATTTTTATTATATTAAATATATACTAGTATACATTCATTTCACACATGTTTACTACACACATGTTTTTTAGGCTAATCTTTTTAACTAATTTTTTAAATTTGTGTAATTTTTTTTTTAAATTAGAATTTTATTTTATATTAAATTTGTGTAATTTACTACACACATGTTTTTTAGGCTAATCTTTTTAACTAATTTGTTAAACTTTTGTAACTAATTTTAAAACATACTTTTTAAAATTAATTTGAAACATGGACTCAAATGATTATTTAAAAAAATTAATTGATTCCCTTTCATAGGAATAGAATATTTAAAACAATTATTTTACCTTTTTTACTACTTATGTGCACTTCATACTCCCATAATTAGTTTTTAACTTTTATTTTTAATTAATAAATTTTATTTTTTTCAAACAAACATGTGCATGCGAATAACCCTTGAAATGTGATTTCTGTTAAGTGTCTAAATTAAGATGAATTACATTAACAATTAGACACTTAATGACTCAATTTTGTGACATTCTACCTTGTAATTTTTTTCAAAGTATCAAATTGATGGAAAAGTAAGAAATTTTGGGTTCCTCAACAAAATGTACAACTTAAGATTCATTTTGTATACCTTTCTTTGATGCAGGACTTAAGGAAAA
This sequence comes from Psophocarpus tetragonolobus, assembly GCA_037954015.1. Lineage (NCBI taxonomy): Eukaryota > Viridiplantae > Streptophyta > Magnoliopsida > Fabales > Fabaceae > Psophocarpus > Psophocarpus tetragonolobus. The sequence goes on along the minus strand of JAYMYS010000033.1, from coordinate 413,656 downwards.
GAAAGGAGCCTCACAGGGGCAAATCCGCTTAGCCCATTTTGAGGCGCCCAACAGATTCTGGGCTGTAAGCACAAGCTCATGTCCACTTAAATCCGCCCAGCAGATTACATGTGCACCCAGCAGATTAGCTTTCTTCACATTGAAGGACTCTTTAGTCCGCTCAGTGGATTATAAGGCGCTAAACATATCCTTCTCTTTCCTGATGCCCTATCACACTAATGACTGATTTAAAAGAACGGGGGAGAGAAAAAAGGGGTGGACACAACCCGCAGAAAGAAAAGAAGAAACAAAATGAAGTTTGGAAGAAAAGGAGGCTCACCCTTGAATTCTCTTCTGGTTTTGTAATCTCTTTATCTTCTCTTCTGGCTTGTAATGACCCTTTCCAAGAGAGGCTAAACTCTTCTGATTGGATTCAATGTAACTACTAATCTATTCTCTCTTGATATATATATGATTCCTTTCATCACTTGTGTTTGATTTTGTGTTCATTGCTTAATCTGGTCTGATAAACCATTTTATGATGTAAGGTTTTTGAATCTTGTTCAAAAACATTTTTGGAAACTCGATCTGTTTCAAGAATGATTATCAAAATTACGAATTAACTCGTAAAACCATACGAGTTTACAAGTCCTAGACGAGTTAAATCGCAGTAAAATAAAAAAAGTAGTAAACTCGTAGTAAACTTGGTAAAATCGGAGTAAACTCGTAAAATCGGAGTAAACTCGTGAACAAACTTCTTAGGTGATATTTTTCTATGTTGACTCTAATTTTGAGTATTTTGAATATAATTTGTTCTTATGTCTAAAAAAGTTTTGACATTTTAAGTGTTTCAACTTTAATTTCTACTTCTTGGAGTAATTTAAATTTATTATGTGGATTTGAAATGATTATGTATTAAAAATTTTCAATTTTTATCTGATTTATAGTCATATTTTTAATGAAGTAAACTCTTACGATTTTACAAATCAAGTTTACGAGTCGAGTTTACTGCACTCTCACGAGTTTACGTAAACTCTTGATTTTGATAACCTTGGTTTCAAGCACCTAATGGTTTTGAGTTCTAAGAATAGATTTGATATTGTTAGCTAGTATTTCTCAAGTTTATGTGGATGAATGTTGGATACTAACTTTGACTCATTATGGAATCATGATGAGAAACTAGTATCTTAGGATTTAGTTTTGAGGGATCAAACTAAATTACTTAATGAGAACGGAACTGATAAAATTATATCATAAATATTCAAGAGAGGTGTTAGATTAGAAAGTACATTGAATCTTATCGTTTATCTCATAATAAATTTCATATCTATACTAGTGTTCTCATTTAATCTCAATTTACTCACATACACTTTGCTCATGATAATTTTAATCATATCACATTAGTAGAATTTATTAATATCACAAATCTCAATGGGCAACACTCAATTTTCTAAAATAAAACTTGGTCTGCTTGCCAAGGAAAGTGAATGAAAATAAAAATAAAAATAAAAACCCTTCACCAATTTCCAAAAATAAAATTTCATAACTTAAATCATTACCCTTAGTAAAATAAAATAAATTTTATTCCTTTTTTTTTCTTCTTCAAAATTTTACTTGTGTATCTCCATACAATCACTGATGTTTTTATTAAAACGTATAAATTAAAAAAATATAATATATGAGATAAATATAATTTAAATATAAGTATCTCAATTCTAAAAAAAAAAGAAAAATATTATAAATAAAATTATAATTTAAAATAAATATATTTGAGAAAAAACGAAACTGCTAAAAACAATACATTTGAAGTTTCTTTTACTCTTTGGAGAGATACCGCTGGAGAAGTAAAAAAAATTTCAAATTCTTTTTCCTTCTCCGACGGTATCTTGTCGGAGAATAAAAAAAATTTGAAATTTTTTTACTTCTCCGAGTATATCTCGTCGGAGTTTTACATCTCTCACTTTAAACAATACTTACCATAATGGCGAAGTGGTCAGGGGGGACAGTCACGACAAGGTAGTGGCTGTGGTCATGGGGGAGGGAGGATGCGAGTGGCAGGGAGAAAAAAAGGAGCAAAAACAATGGAGAAAAGGAAAAAATTATGAAGAAAGAGGGAGAGGAAGAAAGATAATAAAAGAGAGAGAGGGGGAGACAACTGATTGAAAAAAAAGTAGTATTTAAAGTTAGGTTTAGGGTTAGAAGAGGGGTAAAGTTGGTATTTAAAAAAATTTAAATAAAACTGGTGTAGAATCAAATTTTTGTAGTTATGAAATAAAAAACTCTTTTGTAGAAACACCAACCTTATTTCAACCCAAAAAGAATTCAAAAAAAAAAAAAAATAACAACCCAACCACCTTAAACTATACCATATATTATTTTTTTTATTTGGAGTAGAGAACATTATGACACCAGACTGCAAGAATGTACCAATCTTCTTAATATATTATTAAAAGAGTTTAATACACAGTTAGTATAAAGATTTTTTTACTGACATTTAATCACAGCTCTTCATTCATAGTATGTTGACTTTACTAATTAGTACTTTAAAAATCATATAAATGAAAAGTTATATTGAGTGTTAGTGTAAAAATCTTTTACATTGACAATGTATACCAATTAAACACTTATTAAAATAATCAAAATATATTCATATAAAATAGTATAAATTAAAAATATAAAACATTCAATATTTTATTGTATAGAAAATAAAAAACTGTTAAAAAATATTGTAAGATGATTTATGATTAAGAGATAAAAAACTTATAAAATAAAATTAACTAAAAAAATCTGTAAAAATATATTGTAAGGTGGTTTATGATCATCAAATTATAAATCACCTTACAATATTTTTTATATTTTTTTCTTAATTTTATTTTATAATTTTTTAATCTCGTGATTTAAATTATTCAATTATTTACCCTATCTTAATTTTTTCGAATTCAATTTTCTTCTTTAATTGCATTCAATTTTAGGGTATTGCAAGGAGCATTAGAAGACTCCACTCAAGGGAAATTATAATAGTTTGAGATGGCTGAAATTAATTTTAGATAAGTATAGTAAGAACAACATCTTCATTTTAGTTTAAAGGATAGTTATAAATCTCCAAATTAATTAGTGAGATTTATGATTTTGGTTGTCTTTTGCGCTTATGCACAGTTAGATACAAATCTTGTCTTCTTCCTCCACACTCCTCAGCTCCACCCCATCCTTAAGTCTCTTAACATCTGATGTTAAAAACTTGTGGATTACAATTGTAGACTATATGATTTGTAATACTCATTCTAAATTTCAAATGTGTAGATCTACAAGATAAAAATACGCATAAAAAATATTACGAATCACACAATTCACAATTATGTAATTATATAATTTTAGATTTTGGGATCTGAGTGTGCTTTATACAATTATGGATCATGTGATTTGCAATGTACTCAATGTAACTACGAATCATGTGATTTGTGGAGAGCTGTATGTTGGAGGGTGGGGTGTGTGGGTGTGAGTTAGAGGGTGGGACCTACAACTTGGTAGGAGGGTTGGAGGCATCTCCGGGTTGGTTGGAGGGTGTGGGAGCTGTGGATGGTGTCCAGAGGCGGTGCAATGATGGAGGAAGAAGGAGAAAAGCAAAAACATGAGTGTTTTTGGAAATTTAAAATTTGGGTTCAAATAGTAAAAATCAGCTGCAAAAAGAAAAGCCTTCTACTAGAGTGCAATGGTGTTTGTTGGGCTTCAGATATTGACGGCTAGTTTAGAGATATCTATTAACACCCCACAAGATATTTGCATCCTATAATATTTTGAAAAATCTCCAAACTTTTAACCTAAGATTTCAAATCTTTTATCTTTAGTTGCATCTCTTTTCCTTCTTTCCTATTCCTTCTCCTCTTTCTAACATACTAACTCATTGTAAAACCTCTATAAAACCTTCCTTTATGACAATACAACCTCTCAAAAATATCTCAATAATCATTTATAGTCTACCTTCATCAGCACATAATAGGTAGACCTCAAATCTATATTTATTTTGCACTTCAATTGATCCTAATTTTATTTATTGTAGAACTTATGGATCAGTTGATCTGGAGTTAAATTTCAAGTTTATGTTGTTTGGATCATATGGATTGAAATTTATTTTGATATATATTCTGGCATTGAATATTTATTGTATTTTCGAATTAGTTGATTCGAAAAACATAAAAATATAAATTTTATATCAATTGATCCGAAAAATATAATTAATACTCAATTTTAGATCAATTGATTCAGAATTTATATTTTTATATATTTTGTATTAATTGATATGAAAAATAATGATATTTTAGTCTCTTATTTTTGTTATTAGAGAGTGCAAACAGCAATTGTAGAATGCTCAAAGAAATTTCCCTAATTCTCATCAGACTCTTGGGCCTTATTTTGGACTGACCGGTGCACCACTTGGGTTGATTAAGGACTTTGCTATTTTCATTCCTTTATTTTTTTTTTAGTACATTTTTCTTCCTTTTTTGAAAATAAATTGCTTAAACAACTCTTTTATTCCAAATATTATTTCTCATATACTTTCATTTAAGTTAAACACTTAGGAACTCCACCTTCCCCCCATCTTTCATTATGTTTGTTCCTTCCTTAAACATAAATACACTTATACACTCTTTCTTTATTTGTTTTTCCATTGTTTAATTAACATGATCTTCTAAGTCTTACATTTTTTCTTGAACAAATATGTGTTTTTCTAATCCTATTTAGTTTTTATTCACTCAACAACATTGATGCGTCTTATATTTTTTATATACTCGTTTTTTCTAGCTTTTGTTATTCTTTTTTCCTAGGATTTAAGTCATTTTTGAGCTATTTTGGCTGTGTCCTTTGAGGAGATATTATGAATTTTGATTATTATTTCTAACTCAAGCATCTTATTAAGAAAAAATCAGAAAAATGAAATATTAAAATAGGACGTAACATTTTGAAAAGTACTTAACAATATTTTATAATTAAGTTCTTTAAAAAAAGAATTATTTATCTCAGGTCCTGTATATATTCGACATCATTTAAAACAATTACTTTAATAATAATTTTTAATTTTACTAAAATCATATTAATAAATTCATGGATCTCTTAATAGTACTAGTGTTAATTTATCATTTTGTCTTTTCAATAATACTCGTAAACCATTAAGATATATGATTTTAGTTGTCTTGTTTTAAATTACCCTGTGTTTAAATTAACTCTTTAAATCAATTAATTAAATACTAGTTATATATTATACATATAGAGTTTAAGAGTGAAGAATATAATTGGATGTTACACACACTTCTTGTGTAATGACAACTAGTTTTGTAATGTTCAGATACTTAACTTTACCGTGCATCAATTTAATATACATATAATCTCACTTTTTTTTTTTTCATTTCTATATTCTTTTGCTTTTATTTGACCTTTTCTTGTTTATTTTATTACTTCCAATTTAGTATGATTTAGTGATATTTTTTAAAATAAATTAAATATTAATATTATTAGTAATATTAATTTTTACATCTCCTCTCAGTGTAAGAGTTTATTTATTCGATTTATTTTAATTTCAACTGAATACTAAACCTACTTCTAAAATTATATTATCGTTATGGAAAATATCTACGTACTGTCAACACTAGTTGATTTTTAATAGGCACATGGCCTCATGCTTCTTAATTCTTATTAGAAGTTAAAATAAAAAGGTAGGCGATATATCATAATGGATATCTAATTTTCTTTGGTTTTTTTTTATAATTCTGACCGTGGATGTAATGTGCTGCGTATATGTGAATGGTATAAATAAGTTCAAGTTATATTAAATTAATTTCTAGTATTTTTGTGCCTTTTGTAGTTTACCTAGATGTTATATTATCAATATTGAGATATTACGTGAATTTATGAGAGTCTTATAGTAAATTTATAAAAATTTACTTTACATAAAAAATTAATAATTAAATATTTATAATAATAATTTGACAAAATCAACATAAGCAAATCAGTTCTTAATTCACATGTTCAAAATAATTTAGAATCACAGTTTGAATAAGCAACTCAATTCTCATATCCAAGTCAAAAGCATAATAAATAAACAAATCTCAATTTAATTGAATTTGATAGATTTCAGTTCATAATAACAATTCTCTCACCCAAATCAGAATAAACAACTCAACATAACAATTTGTCAGAGTTAGAATCAGAATAAGTGACTCACTAGTTCTCATATTCAGAATCATTTAAAAAGTTGAGAGTGAGAGATCGATTCATCGAGAGTGAGAGATCGACTCATCGAGAGTGAGAGAATGAGTTGTGGGTTGTGGTAGAAAGGGCTTTGCCAGAATCAAAGGTAGTGAGGGACATGCAATCGAAACTTAGAAGCTATGGCAGAAAGAGGCTTTGTGCCTTCGCAGGAATCAGAATTGCGTCTGCTTCGCGCAAGGTTCGCCAATTGTCAGAATCGGAATCGTGTCTGCTTCACGCATAGCATGGATGAACGGAGGCTATGATTCATGCAAGGTTCGCGGGAAGTTATGGCAGAATCGCATTTCGACGAAAGCTATGACAGAATCACGTCTGGACCTCTCTGTGTGTTAGTGAGTGCTCGCATCGATCAATGGCCAAATAGGAATGGGAATGGAACTATGGAAATGAAGAGGATTTAGGGATTCAACTGTGGGTTGCGACGAATGGAAATGAAGAGAAGAGAGGAGAAAACCTGCAAGTAACTCTAAACATGTTGTTTCAAAGTGTATAAGGGCTAAATGAGAATTTTGTGTAATATTGTGGACTCATGTGTAAACTCGCAAGTTTACACGAGTTTATCGATATTATCACGAGTTTATCGAGTTTACTCAAAAAATGAGTTTACTCACGATTTCACTCAACAAAGGTCCCTAAACTCGTAAAATTGTATGAGTTTATGAGTTATAATGCAATTTTAATATTCATGCTAGCACTTACAGACTTGTGGAACAGTTTTTTGACTGATGGTTTGCTAGTTGATTAGACAGATTGAACTATGCAATTTTTTCTTGAATAAATTTCTTAATCACACCTTAAGTGAGCCGCACTCTTTATCAAAAGAGAAAAAGTCATATCTCAAAGATAAATAGTTCCTGAAGCAAGCTACGTACATGCATGACTCCATGACAAGATATTATAATTCTTTTTTAATTACAGATATTTCTTATCCAAGACAATTTTGTTCCAATCTAGATAACAATTTTTTTTTTTAGTATTTAACATATTTGCATATTCAAATTTTAAATTCAACACTCAAGTTGAACAATCAATATTCACACAATATAATTTTGAGAAATGTTATGTTTCCAACAAATTTTATAATTCACAAAGTAAACGAAAAAGAAAAATATGCAACAAATGATATGATCGATGGAGATTAATAGATACAAAATATTATTGTTGAGAGGACAATGACATATAATAAAGTTTAGGCCAAGAGGAGAGTCTAGAGGGGAGAAATGGGAGGTAGATGTGCTTCAATTCAATGGAGGTAGACTAGAGAGAAGCTTTCCTTAGCTGTTTTATTTAGGAAAATACACACTTAATTAAGATTAGCTTAACCTCGATTTTGGATACTAATTCTAGAGTGTTGATTAGCTTATAATTAACTTTAATTTAGTCTAACTCTTAAATAATCAAAATTTTGGTTTTAATTACTTACACTTGAGTAAATAGTGAGTTAATTAATAGAATGTATTTACTAAAATACATAGTATATATATTATATTCAATAATTGTGAAAGTTAAGAATTTAACACATAAAATATTAAAAAGAATTTAAATAGTGTTAAGTGTTTATTTAAAATAATATTAAAATAAAATTTTAATTATTGTATTGAAAGAAGTAAATTTAAGTTGATTTAAAAAATTATAAAAAAAATTAAAATAACTAATAAAATGAAAGAAAGTAGTTAGGATGATAGAAGTGTTCATAAACCTAGGCTACTTTGCAACGGAATACAACAAAGTTTTTCACCTCCGCATGGGGTCCTCCCAAGAAGATAAAATGTTAATGGGAGATAACAGATTAAAAAAACAAAAAAACAATGAGATTCAATAATTAGAATAGGGATTTTATATTATAATTCGATCATACTTCATTTGATTTATATATAATAATAACAATATTATTATTATTATTATTAGAATATAGGCATTTTATATTATTATTATTATTATTATTATTATTTTGAGAGAAATAAGTTTGTTATTTTTTTAGTATAATCATCTTAAATATCATATAAGCCATGTTTATTATTAAATAATTGTACAAAAGCATTTTATTTTATCAGTAATGTTTTTACTGGCAAATAGTAATAATTATTATTAATTTTTGTAAATAAAAAATTTAAACCCACAATTTTTCTGTTCTTCTTTCTTAACCCTGCTTTTACTACTAGTTGTCACGTACCTTCTGTGAGTACATATATAATCTTTAAAAAAAGTTATTCTATAATTGAGAGTAAACATTCCTCAATTAAATCAAAATCGATTCAGTAGTGTATTTCGTGATCAATAAAAAAAAAAAAACACTCTGTATGATCAGAATCTTTTAAGCATTATATGTAGGGCTTTGAGGCATTAATTGGCCGCACAAGTTTTTCTAAATTATATATTTTTAGTATAAGACATTTTAATATTAAAGGTTTTTTTATCTCATATTAATTTTGAAACAATAATATTTTAAGTTTTATTTTTTATAAAATATTTTATTCTCATTTTATAGTTTTCAGCATAAAGATACTGATATTTTTTAAATACTATTTATTTTCTTTTTCTTTTATAAAAATGATGATTTTTTTCAAATAAATATTGTATTTCTACTTCTATAGTCTTTATTATTAAGATAATTGTATTTTTCTCTTTTAAACATAATATATATTTAAATATCATTTACTTTCTTTCAAATTAATAAATATTATAAGAAAATGTCTATTTATATATACTGTAATTCGTACATAACATGCATCCACAACATGTTATGAATTTATCGACAAATTATTTACAGGCAAAAATCTGTGGATAACGATCTTGTTAGTTACCATTACCAATAAAATTTAAATATTTGTCGGTAATTTACAAATGTTTTTATAGATAATTATCTACAGAAAAATTAATAGATAAATTACTCACAAAATATTTGAAGGTAAGGAGATTATATCTATGTTCGAATTTTTTCAATTGGTAAGTTACCTATGAAAATAATGTAGATAAATTATCCATCGAAATATTGTGTATATCTATTTTCTATTTTCGCGATAAAAATAATGAAATTTTATTTTTCAAATAAATATTATATTTTTAATTTTATAGTCTTTATTATTAAGATAATTGAATTTTTCTCTTTTAAACATAATATATTTCAATATCATTTATTTTCTTTCAAATAAATATTATAAGAAAATGACTATATATAATGTTATTTGTCGATAATACCCAAAATTCATAGATAATATGAATTTATCGACAAATTATCTAAGGGCATAAATTTATAGATAATAATCTTGTTAGTAACCACTACCAGTAGATTTCAAATATCCTTTGATAATTTATCTATGGATTTTTTTGTAGATAATTATCTATGTAAAAATTGGTAAATAAATTACTCACAAATATATTTATAGGTAAGAAAACTACATCTATGTTCGAATTTTTTCAATAGGTAATTTACCTATGAAAAATCCATAGATATATTATTCATCAAAATATTTGTGTATAAAATATGTATTCCACCTACGAATATATCATAACTATTTAAAGTTAACTATTTTTTACCCTTATTATATAGAATTATAGTGTCTATCTCACACTTTTGTAGATTTTTCTATGCTCTTATGGTCAAATTTTTTATGCACTTTTTTCTTTCAGCATGTGGGTTATGGCACATTATTGTATACAAAACTCTAAAGATTGGTAGAGCATCTCTCACCTGTATGGATTGTGTCACACTTCAGTGTGCATTCATTTGCATTTTCTCTTTAAGTGCATATCTCACATCTATGGAGGGATATTCTATATCATATGGGCGAACTCTTATGCATTTTCTCTTTTATAGTGCATCCCACACTTATGTGTATATTTCACAATGTTTTGATCGAATCCCTTATGCATCATATCTTCTGGTAAACCTTCCAAATATAAATCATAGATATTCAAATGTAGAGATTGAACATAGAGAAAGATAATGCATCATATCTTATGTGTATATTCCACAATGTTTTGATCGAACCCCTTATGCATCATATCTTTTGGTATGCCTCCCAAATATAAATCATAGATGTTCAAATGTAGAGATTGAACCTAGAGAAAGATAATGAACAATATGGACGGAAAGAAATAGAGTTTGATGAAAATTAATGAGAAAAAGAACTCATATATAATAATAATAAATTAAAAGAGATTAAGAAAAATTAGTAAAATCATGTAAAATTTATTAACGTTCATTCCCACATTCCCCTCAAACCAAACAGGGTGTTAAAACTCCTTTTCTAGACAACATATTTCATCACAAAAAACTTTTGAAATTCTCTAATGAAATAAATTTTCCTCTAAAAATTTTATATCATACACATGGTAAAAAATTTGTTCTTTCTTCAAAATTAATTTAGAGTTGTCCATTGATTACTCAAATATGCCTGATATTGTTGATCGTTAATCCCTATAAATTATTATTATCGATATTGTTGTTATCTCCATTTTTGTTGTCACCATTACTATCAACAACAAATTTTAACACTAATATCATTGTTTCTAAACTTTTTATGATATTGTTGTCAACATTGCATCCATGACTACCAATAACGATAGGATGGGGATGATAGTAGCAATAGTAGTGATAATAATAATGATAGTGAAGCTAACCATATACTCTCTTAAAAAATGTAATAATGAAAGTAGTGATGGAAACTAATAGCAAATAGAGATGGTTCTTCCTCTAGTTATAATAAGCAAAAGAGTAATGTTACATATACACCTATTATACACCTCATCAACATCTCTTTTTTCTTTCTCTCACTAGGTGTAAAATAACATATAAGGTGTATATGTATAATTTTTCTAAAAAGAAAATTAAATCATACATATTAAGAATATTAATTTACAATATCTAGTTCACTAATTTTGAATAAATAATAATATTATTTTTAAAATATTCTTAATTGAGACTTAATAATATGAATAGAAAAGAGTCACATTAAATGATATTCTTAAAATAATAACATTAAATAGAACAAAAATTAGTTAATTTTGCTTAAATTTAAGTGGATAAGACAAGATAACTTTATTTATATATATATATATATATATATATATATATATATATATATATATATATATATATATATGAATGTAGTTGTTTAATGCATTCATATTAAATCCAGTACAACATAAACTTGATTCTGCAAGCATAAACAAGTTTAGATACATTCCAAATTAACATTAGAGCCTTGTATGTGTCTATAAGAATAAATTCTTTAAATTTTGGAGCATGAATAAATGAAGTATGTTTATGTCATTAGGTGAATCTTTCATATAAAGGGGCAAATTTATGAAATTTCTAGATTATAATCTCAACACTCAATAGTTAATTCTAAAATGCGTAGCTCATATCCTACTATGTCTCCATCTCCAATGTTATGTAAGGTATTACTAGTTTGGAAATCTCACATCATTTAAAATAAGGTATAAAAAAAATTCTTTTAACTTTTTTATATTTTTTTCTAGATGTCTTTCTAGAAAAAATTATCCAATCAAGTTAACATTGGCTTTAAAAACTATTTAGCAATGTTTTTAAATATAAGTCATTGAAATAGCAATACTTTTAAATATAGGTCATTGAAATGACCAAGTACTATTTCAATACTTTATACTTCGGTTAGAGTTGAAATGTGATTGAATAGATAATAATAAAAATAAATAATAGATTGAATAATATTAAATAAATATAGCATCATATTTAATAGCTACTTTCCTTTATACCATTTACTTTGATAATCAAGTTGCTACATTGAAAAATATTTTATTTCAAAACTCAACATGCCAAAAGATCACTATCATATTATATATATGAAGCACTAGGAAATTGATTTTCATTCCTTTCCTTCAATGCTTGCTTCAAGTATTAACCATTGAAATATAAATTGAATATGACATAAACAGACTGGTTCTAATTATTTGTTGTTGGTGGTTAAACAATATGATTATTAACCAAATTTAGTTGAACTGATTACCATAACTATGCTTTAGTTTACAATTACAATGTTATTTTATTTTCCTAGAAATGTCGTGGAATGACAAAAAAAATGATTTTACGAAATCTATTTGTATAATGTATAGTACAATTGCATAAATGACAAAGACTTTTTGCTCATTATAAAGGGATTGACAACAAGTGAGTCTTGTGATGTTTTTCTCCCAGGTGACAAGCATCCTAATTGGTTGGTCCATATGCTTGATGATTTTTGCATGAAGTGAATGATTTTGTGTGTTGTTTATTTATCTGACCCTAAATAATGTCTTTTTAGTGTCTTAATAGTTAATTATATAAAGTACCACATCCAAATATAAAGGCGAGACACAGTAACTTCCTTTAATGGCATAATATCACATTTGAAACCTAAAGACGGGTGGAGATTTTTTAGCATAAATTGGTGGTCAAGAAGACAACAATGCATCTAATGTGTAATGAATCAATTGAGAGGAAAATGGTGCCTTCTCTTAAGCCAAAGAAAAATATCGTTGTGAGATTCATAAAGAAAATTGTAACAAGTAAGACTCAATAGAGTATTTTTTGTTATATATAATCAACAAACTTACCTAAACAAAAACTAATTATAATTATAGTCAAACTATGTTATCAATCAACTATACATATAATTAATTTAAGCAATATTACACATCATACTATCAAAGTAAGAGATACCTTAGGATTTTGCCTAAGGAATAAAAAAAAAGGTATCATAAAACACAAAATATGTTTATACATGAATGTTTCTTTTTTTGTTGAAAGTTATTATTTGTTAGTTTGAATAAAAGAAATATATAATTGCAATGCTAAAATTCTATATTAAAATAAGTTGTTTGTAATTTAGAATCATCACAAGATTCATTGAACATAGTCAAGAAATAAGTACATAACTACTAAACCATAGGAAGCATCATAGTTCAATAGATAAAAAATCATATCAACCTTAATTTATGAGTTTTAAAGTGAAAATAATCATGACTAAAAGTGGAAATGACAAAGTCTCCTTAATATCCTAAACTTGAGAAAATTAGTTTTTTATAAATCATCACCAAATTTAACTTACATATCTTTGATATCCATTTTAATGCAATCACACCATATGCAACATTCCCCAATGTACTCCTTAAACATACTTTTATGCTTGCATTGTGAAGTTGGATTTTCTTCATTTACTCATGTTTTATCAACCTGTAGATAATAACATACGAAATTAGTTATTGATATTTCCTTTCATATAAATAGTAATTTGTTTGAAGATGCATCCATTCATGAAGAATTCAAAAAAGAGCTCAAATATTCAAAATCACATGCTATCATCGTACCACTAGTATCCTTTAAGCACTACTTCACTCACATATGCACATAAAAATATAAACTTAAAATTTTAAATGTTTTAAATCTAATAAATATGATTGAAATTTTATTACATTTATATATCTTTCTTTGACCTTTCAACTGAGGATAAACAAATATTTTTACCTCAAACTCAATTTCTCACAAACACATGTCCATTTTTTTCGATAACATGTCTAACTCTTTCTCAGAATTTGATTTTTCAATTGTTTTTTCTTCTAAAAGTCCAGTATCGACGGGATTGCTTCCCTACAAGCTAGTGGCTGAGTTTGGATCTTATCTCTTTACCCTCTTCCTCCTACATTGCTTCTCTACAAAGTATTGGTGTAAGATAATACCGTATTCATAACACATACAGGCAGAATAATATGATCTATTTTGCATCTAAACTATATTAAGTTTGTAATACAAAACTTATAAACATACCTGCTAGTGAGTTGTTAAATAATAAAATTTATCCTTGTCAATGAGAAGAGTACTTAAAGGATGTCCTCTATCAGACTGTTAGCTCAAACTCTTTGAAAAGTGAAATCAAAATAAAATTCTTAAGAGTTATATGTGAAAACAAATTTAAGAAATAGTAGCAAGGTTCGTTCTTTTCTGTGTAACAAAAAGTCATACTTACAGCACAATAAAGATTTTCTTTTCCTAAAATTAGGAAACTACTAACATATTTTATTTTGTTTTTAAAATAAAAATAATATCAAATATGTACCTTTAAGGAATTGCATCCTTTTTATCTTGTCACAAATATATTTAAAGATTCGTATTTTATTTTGTTTTTCAAATAAAAACAACAATATCAAATATGTATCTTTAAAGATTTTTTTTTTCATTTGTCTAATGCTTTAACAATATCTCCAATTTGAAATTCAAAAAAAAATTTCAAATAATTTATATATATGGCAAAGAATATAATAATATTTCCCTTTAAATTATTTTATTTGATCAAATTAAATACTTTTATTTAATCATCAAATATTAAAATAATTCCTTTAACGGAGATTAGAACACTCATTTGTGTGTGACCCTTAACGTCCAGATATATTAATCAAATTAGAAGAACATATAATATTTTTCTTCCATCATTACAACTCTTAGTTAACTCTAGAGTATGGTATTATTGTCAAAATCCATTATGTTAACCTATCATGATTGACTTAAGAAATTCATTTCTTCTTTCAATCCATTTTCATTGTCAGGATATTATTTTATTAATAGAGTTCAAACTCATTACCAAAAGTTGATGGATTCCTTCTTGATTTATCATTAATTATACAAGTATTTAATCATATCCAATCTTCATTCAACTAGTACCCTGAGGCATTAGCTGTCCGAAATTAAAATATAATAAATTACTTGTTAATTACTATGATAATCTCAAGTCAAAGAAAAAACATTTAGTTTCTTCTTGAGAAATTTCTATTGACGAATTAAGGTAATATAAACCATTAGAAATTCTCAATTGAGTCAGTTCAAATGATCATACTCACATATGCATAATCTATACATGTAATTAATAAATGAGATCTATTAATCTTTATCATATAAAGACATTTACATATATATTGATCTATCCGGATTTATTTATGTCCCATATACAATAATCTTATGATCAAGAACAATTTAGATTAAAATAATATCATAGTTTTCCTTCTCATTATCATAATATCTATTATGAAAGAAGGCTATAATTTTAATCCATGACTTTATCTATGAAAATAATAACACTATCAATTTGGATATGATTACATGATGAATTGGGTCTTGAGCATATTTAATTATTCTCCAACAATCTCCCACTTGCACTAGAGCCAATCAGTCATCTATTACATTCCCACTTCCCATTTTTGCTTGTAAAACTCTTTTATACCAATTGCTCTGGTGAAAGGGTCTGTTGTATTCTCCTTTCAATCTACTTTTTCGATCTTAACGTTGCGACGTTCAATGATTTTTCTAATCAAGTGATCTTGGATCCTTAGCTTGTCAAACTCTTTTATACCAAGTGCTTTGGTGAAAGGATCTGTTGCATTCTCCTTTCCATCTATTTTTTCGATCTTAATGTCGTTACATTCAATGATTTCTCTAATCAAGTGATATCTCCGTAAAATATGTTTGGACCTTTAGTGTGATCTTGGCTCATTAGCTTAAGAAATAGATCCATTATTGTCACACAATAATAGAATTGGTTCCTCTACTAAAGGGACTATACCAAGTTTAGATAAAAACTTTTTCATCCAAACTATTTCTTTAGCAGTCTCGCTTGTTGCTATATATTTTGCTTTAGTTGTTGAATTTGCCATTGTAGATTGTTTGGAACTTTTCCAACTTATTGCATCCCCATTCAAGGTGAAAACACATCCTGAAATAGATTTTCTATAATCTTTACCTGATGTAAAACTTGCATAGTATAGCCTTTTAACTTTAATTTAGAATCTCCATAAATAAGGAATTGAGCTCTAGTTCTTCTCAAGTACTTAAGGATGGTTTTAACCACTTTCCAATGTTCCTCACTGGGATTTTTTTATATCGACTAGCTACACTCAATGCATAGGCAACATCAAGATGTGTACAAATCATGGTATACATGATAGCTCCCAATGTGTTAGCATATGATATTCTAGTCATGCATTCTCTTTTTTCATGAGTTTTTAGGAAAATCCTTCTTACTAAGAGTAACTCCAGTTCCTATTGGAAAATAGACCATTTTGGAGTTTTCCATGTTATACCTTTTTAAGATGGTATTAATGTACATAGATTGAGAGAGCCCAAATAACCTTTTAGATCTATCTCTATAAATCTTTATTCCTAGAATGTAGGTTGCTTCTCCTAAATCTTTCACGGAGAATTGTTTTGATAGCCAAATTTTTGTACTTTGCATTGCTGGTACGTTATTTCCAATGAGTAATATGTCATCCACGTATAATACCTACTCCCACTAACCCTTTTGTAAACACAAGGCTCTTCCTCACATTTAACAAAATTTAACTTTTCAATTGTTTTGTTAAAGTGAATGTTCCAACTTCTAGAAGCTTGTTTCAACTCATAAATAGATCGTTGCAACTTGCAAATTTTATTATGATTGGACAAGGATGTGAACCCTTCAGCTGTGTCATGTACACATCCTCTTTTAATTCACCTTTAAGAAAATCTATTTTTACATTCATTTGGCATATTTCATAATCATAGTATGTTACTATAGCAAGAAGAATCCAAATTGATTTATGCATTGCTACGGGAGAAAAAGTTTCATTATAATCTATACCTTCTATTTGACGATGCCCTTTAGAAACAAGATGAGCTTTGTAGGTCTCAACTTTCCCATTTACTCCAATTTTTTTCTTGTAAACCCATTGACAACTAATTAGTTTTATATCCTTTGAAGCTTTAAATAAAGTATATACTTTGTTGGCTTTCATTGATTTTCCTTTAGATTTCATAGCCTCTTGCCACCTTTTAGAATCCACGCTTCCTATAGCTTCGTCGTAACTCCTAGGATCATCATCATTATGATAATCCTCATCAGAAATGTTATCTTGCACCAAAAAATTTAATATTTCTGGTACACGATGTGTTCAACTAGATCTTCTAAGAGGTTGTTGAGTTTGTTCTAAGATTGGTTCATTGACATGTTCTTGAACAACAATTGTTGGAGGTGATGAACTTTGTCTTAACTTTAGGACATAAAAAAACCGTTTCTCAGTTTCCAACTCGTGGTTCTGAGTTGTCTCATTAGTGAATTGAGTTTCATCAAGGTTAATTTCTTTACCATGATTTCCTCCTGCAAGGAATTCCCTTTCTAAAAAGGTAGCTCCTCTTGCCACAAACACTTTGTAGTTAGATGGTTGGTAAAAATAATATCCCATTGTTTCTTTAGGATAGCCAATGAATCTACACTTATTTGACCTTGCCTCAAGTTTATCTGTAAGTAATCTCTTAACATAAGCATAACATCCCCATATCGTAATGTGTTTGAGATTTGGTTTATGCCTTTTCCATATCTCATATAGAGTCGTAGAAACTGCTTTTATAGGAACTTTATGTAGTAAATAGGCTGCAACTTCTAAATCATATCCCTATAAGTTCTCTGGAAGATCAGTGAACCCCATCATAGATCTTACCATATCCAATAAGGTTCAATTTCTTCTTTCAAAAACACCATTGTGTTTTGGTAAAATTCCATTCTCTCTTAGATAATAAATGAAATCACTAAAATGATATTCTCCACCTTTATTGAATCTAAGCATCTTGATAATCTTTCTAGTTTATTTTTCAACTTCGCTATGAAATATTTTGAACATTTCAAATGATTCTGACTTTTGTTTCATCGGGTATAAAAAACCATATCTTGAAGTATCATCAGTGAAAGTTATGAAATAAGAATATCTTCCTTTGGCTTAAATTTTCATGGGTCCACAAACATTCGTGTGAAATATCCTAATAATTCAAATGCTTTTTCTCCTGTTATAGTAGAAGGAGATTTAGTCATTTTTCCTTTGGGACAAGATTCACAACTTGTATATGACTCATAATCATAATTATCAAGGTAACTTTCCTTGTGTAACTTATTTATTCTTTTCTCACCAATGTGACCAAGCCTACAATGTCAAATATATGTTTTATTTATTTGATTATCTTCTTTTATTTTACAATTAGAAGAAACATGTAAAATTGAATTATGATTTACATCAGATAAGACATATATGTCGTGTTGGAGATAAGCATTCACAAACAGATCAATATTATGATGAATTGAACAAATATTACTATTAAAAATAATATGAAAATCTTATTTGTCTAACATAGAAATTGAAATAATGTTTGAAACAAATTTCGAATCATAATAAAAATATTCTAACACTCGTACTTTGTTAGTGGGCATTTTTAAAGAAACAAATCCTAAACTTAAAGTACCAAAATTTCCTTCATTCCTTACTTGAACATTTATTTCTCCTTTCTTCAACCATCTACTTATCTGTATTACCTACAACAAATTGCAAATGTTAAGTTTATTGCCTATATTGGTACACATTTTGAGGAATCAGTAATTGTTGAAGATATCATGAAAACATTTTTAATTAATGGCTCACCTTGTTTCTTGTTTCTCACAAAATCAAGATATTTGTTGCAATTTCTTTTCCAATGTCCTTTCTCCTTACAAAAACACTCACCATCACTTTGGTCAGTGTTGACCTTATGGTGCAAGAGTTTGGTCACACCACCCTTAGGTCCAAGAGGCTTCGTTTTTGGTGCATACTTTCCCTTGCCCTTTTTCTTTGAGTTATCATATACCATGATGACTCCCTTTTTCTTTTCAAAAGTAGTTTGATTCTCATAATCAATAAGCAAATTTAACATTTCATGTAAATGTAAATCACAATTCATTTTATTCATGTTGAAGTTTACAATGAACTGTGAAAATATGTCAAGGAGTGACTGCAAAATCAGGTCTTGTGAAAGTTCTTTCCCAAGTTTGCAGTCTGACTTCTCAAGTTGCTCTATCAGATTAATCATCTTAAGGACATGTGGTCCAACCTGAGCACTTACAGGCATTGAGGACCTAAAAAAAGTGTTGGATAGCTGGTATCTCAAGTTTGCATTATGACTTCTCAAGTTTCTCTAACCACCATACATCTTCTTAGAATGTTTGATGATTTCTTGAGGATCCATATCCTAATGTTGCCTCTAAAGTTCTGAACTCATCGATGCGGCCAAAATGATACATTTTGCATGAAGGGACCGTTCCAAATACTTTTGCTAAGCATTGGTCTCCTGCTCATTATCCAGCTCAGGTGCTTTCAAAGCAAGTTTATCAATAATATCGATAAACTTCTCATTCATGAGAACAATCTTCAGACTGTGATACTAATCATTATAATTGGCTCCAACAAATTTTCCAGATTCAAGAATTCACAGAGTGAAAGTGAAGACATACTATCAATCATAAAGTGAAACACAATTATAAGAATATTTATCACAGGGGTAAAATAAATCAAGTTTAAAACTATGGACAAAAAATACTTGGTTGTTATGTCATTCATCATACATAATCTATCATAAATGTATCACATACATATGAAAAACAAATTTCATTTAAATAGTATACCTCATAAGTTCCTGGTTCTCAGATCAATCTTATTGGTATCTTATCATAAATTTAAATTAATGTTGATACTCTCTTGTAATCCAGACGTTTAATATAGAATTAATTTCAAAACATACATCATATGTTGCAATTAATTATTAGTTATAAGTCTCATGTTTATCAGGTCGTTCCTTATTATTAAGGATTAAAATAAAATTATATCATATATAATTATTAAAATATGATATCAATTTTAAATTAAAATCCAAACATATCAAATATTTAGAAAAAAAATCATATCAAGATATATAATTAAAAAAAATAAAATTATGTATCATATGGTATTATAATACATGATGATTCAAAACTATATATATCAAATATGTAAATATATAAAATTACAATAAACATTATTATATCATAATATAATATTTTATGTACAAACATATACAATTACAAATACTATATTACACATAATATTTTATATTTATACACACGTTAATAAAAAATTAACACATTAATGCATATATTGTTTTAGTATATATATATATATATATATATATATATATATATATATATATATATATATATAACACAAATACTATGTAATAAAAAATAACATATTCATGCATATATTGATTTAGCATATGTATATAAATTACATACAAATACTATGTAATCAAAATTAACATATTCATGCATATGTTGTTTTGGCATATGTATAAACAACACACTAATACTTTGTTATGAAAATTAACACACGCATATATTGTTTTGATATATATATATATATATATATATATATATATATATATATATATATATATATATATATTTATAAACATATAAATATTATGTAATTACATATTTATTTATATATTGTCTCGGCATATATATAAACAATATACAAATACTAGCAAATAAAAAATTGCAACTTTATCACATGTGCATCAATATAATTTAAATGCATAAAAAATAAAATTGACTCTAATACCAAGAGTAAGATAATACAATGTTCATAACACATGCATGCGGAATAATATGATCTATTTTTTCATATAAATTATATTAAGTTTGTGATACAAAACTTATAAACATATATTAGTTTCATAAAATTTCTCAACAATATGTCTTCTTGTTAGTGAGTTGTTAAATCATAAAATTTCTCCTTGAATCATAAACTTATAAATATGTTCTCTATCAGACTATTAACTTCTCTTCAACAATGTGAAGACCTTATGTGTATCCACACCTAGACCAACTTCTGTTTTTTAAACTCTTTGAAAAGTGAAATAAAAATAAAATGCTTAAGAATTAGATCTAAAAAAAGATTTTCTTTTCCTAAAATTAGGAAGCTATTAACATATTTTATCTTTTTTTTCAAATGAAAATAATATCAAATATGTATCTTTAAGGGATTGCATCCTTTTTATCTCGTAACAAATATATTTAAAGATTCGTATTTTATTTTGTTTTTCAAATAAAAACAACAATATCAAATATTTATCTTTAAAGATTTCATCTTTTTTTATATTTATCAGTATAAACAACACTGACCAAGTCTAATTCTTTAATAATATATTCTTTATAAACTACTTTCTCCAATTTGAAATTAAAAAAAAAAACATTTCAAACAGTTTATATATATAGCAAAGAATATAATAATATTTCACTTTAAAGTATTTTAATTTGATCAAATTAAATACTCTTATTTAATCATCAAATATTAAAATAATTCCTTTAACAGAGATTAGAATACTCATTTGTGTCTGGCTTTGTAAGTTCAATACTAAGCGACTAATAAACTAATTAAATTAATATATTAATAAAGGTAGGCATCTAGCAATACTCCTTAATGTCCAGATAGTATGAAGTAATATTTTATTTTCAAAAACTTAGAAGAACATATAATATTTTTCTTACATCGTTAATCCTTTTAGTTAACTCTAGAGTATGGTATTATCGTCAAGCTCCATTAAGTTAACCTATCATGACTTACTTAAGAAATTCATTTCTTTTTTCAATCAATTTTCATGCCAGGATATTATTTTATTAATGGAGCTCAAACTCATTACCAAAAGTTGATGGATTCTTTCTTGATTTATCATTAATTCTACAAGCATTTGATCATATCCAATATTCATTCAACTAGTACCCTAAGGCATTAGCTGTCCAAAATTAAAATACAATAAATTACTTGTTAATTACTATGATAATCTCAAGTCAAAGAAAAAACATTTAGTTTCTTCTTGAGAAATTTTTGTTGACAAATTAAGGTAATGTAAACAATTAGAAATTCTCAATTGAGTTAGTTCAAATGATCACATATGCATCATCTATATATATAATTAATAAATGAGATCTAATAATCTTTATCCTATAAAGAAATTCACATATATATTGATCTATCTAAATTTATTGATGTCCCATATACAATAATCCTATGATCAAGAACAATTTAGATTAAAATAATAACAAACCTGTTCTTCTCACTATCATAATATCTATTATGAAAGCAAATCTATAATTTTAATCAAGAACTTTATCTACGAAAAATAATAACACTTATCAATTTGGATATGATTACATGATGTATTGGGTCTTGGCATATTTAATTATTCTCTAACAATTGGCTGAGTCTAGACCTTACCCTTTTCACCTTTTTCCTTCTTCATTGCTTCCCTATGAGCTATTAGCTGAGTCTGAACCTTATCCTCTTTACTCTCTTCCTCTGCTTCCCTACAAGGTATTGGCTGAATTTGGACCTTATCCTCTTCACCCCCTTCCTTCTCCATTGCTTCCTTACGAGTTATTGGCTGAGTCTAGACCTTATCCTCCTCACCTCTTCCTCCTCCATTGCTTTCCTACGAGCTATTAGCTGAGTCTACACCTTATCCTCTTCACACTCTTCCTTCTCCATTGATTCCCTATGAGCTATTGGCTAAGTTTGTACCTATGTTCTTCACCCTATTCTTCCTCCATTGGTTCCCTACAAGGTATTAGCTGAGTTTGAACCTTATCCTCTTCACCCTCTTCTCCATTGCTTCCCTACGAGGTATTGGCTGAGTCTGAACCTTATCCTTTTCACCCTCTTCCTCCTTCATTGATTCCCTATGAGTTATTTGCCGAGTCTGGACCTATCCTCTTCACCTTCTTCTTCCTCCATGGCTTCCCTATGAGGTATTGGCTGAGTCTGGACCTTATCCTCTTCACCCGCTTGCTTCTCCATTGCTTCCCTATGAGGTATTGGCTGAGTTTGGACCTTATCCTTTTCACTCTCTTCCTCCTTCATTGCTTCCCTACGAGCTATTGGCTGAGATTGGACCTTATCCTCTTAACTCTCTTCCCTTTTCATTGCTTCCCTACGAGCTATTACCTGAATTTGGACCTTATCATCATAATCATTCAATTTTATCTTCTTTGGCCCCATTCACAAACCAATAGAACAACAAGCAAATTCTCAAAACCCCTCTTCATTTCTAAAAGACGCACCAAATCTAAGGAGTCACAGAAAAATGTCTAAACTTGTAAAGATGGTGCCAATAAAAGAAAATCAACTAACCCTAAGTCTTTAAGGTCTCAAGGATGAGTGAAGACGTTAACAAAAAGATCCTGCTTAGTACAACAGTATCAATGAAGAAATGAGGAAAGTTGGAATGACAAAGGAAAAATAAAGAGTAGAGCAAATCGCCTAAACTTGTAAAAGTGGCACCAATAAAAGAACCGAATAACCCTTTTTAACATAGAATCATGTAACAAAAAATAGAACAAATAATAATAGGTAAGAGTCAAAAAGTGAGTGAAGATGCTAGCAAAAAGATCCTGCTCAATACAATAGTACCAAATGTTGTTATGTTTTTATTTTTATTTTTTTTAAGAAGAATGAAGAATGAAATAATGTTACGATGCTAGGGTTTTTTCCATATAGAGTGTAATAGTATTTAAAATTCTCAACAATGGGTTTGGTTCATGTAAAATTCCCAAAATGGTGTAGTTCTGTTCGAAACAGACAATTAATCTGGCAGGTTGGGGTCATCTACCACAGAACCTGGGGTAAACCGCCACTTTACCTGGCAGATTGCGTAAAGTGATTGGAAATCGACAACTGAGTTTTTGGTTTGGAAGAACTTTGGAAAGATTCTTCTCCTTCCCGAGGAGGCACAGAGACAGCGAGTCCAAACCGGCAAGTGAAATAGCGGGTTAAATGGGGAGGTGACATGCGTCACAATGGGGGGGTGAAAACCGACAACTCATTTGGTAGTTTGGGACTGCAATTCTGACATGTACTCAAAACCGTCAAACTGAATGACGGGTTCAGTGGAGAGGTGACACTTGTCACCAGGTCTGGGAAACCAGCAAGTAGAATGGCGGTTTGGAAGGCCTTTAATCACGTCATCTTTTCAGCCAATGACATGCTGCTAAGTGTCATAAACCCACCAATTAAGATGGCAGTTTTGGCTTCCTCTATGCCCATAAATCCCCATTCTGTAAGCCCTAACTGTAGAGAAGATTCAAAGAAAAAGTTATAACGAGCATATTGCAAACATTGGAAAATTTTAGGATATAAGAAGAAAAACTTTGTAAGTTTTTATTATTTTGATTATATTATATTTTTTATTATTCAGATTGTATTAGTTTTGTTTATAATTTTGATTGCTAAGTACATTTTTAAATAAATTATACTGTAAAGAAGATTGAAAGAAAAAATTAGTACGAGCTGTAGAAGAATATTGGAACGTTGGAAAATTTTGGTATCCAAGAACAAAATTTTTTTAAGTTTTTATTATTCTGATTATATTATTTTTTTATTATTAAGATTATATTATTTTTGTTTATAATTTGATTGCTAAGTACATTCTTAAATAACTTATGATGAGTGTGTTACACTAAAAAATATGTTTATAAGTTATACTCATTTTCTAAAAAAAAGTATAAATTTTGTTACTGAAACATGATTTTAGAGTCAGATTTATTTAGTACTAAAAATAATTTTTTTGCATTAGAATATTTTAAGAGTCAAATTTACTTAGTGCTAAAAATAAGATTTTTTATAATGTTAAGGAGTTAGAACTTATAATGTTTACGGTTTAAATATAATTATGTGTTAAGGATTTAAGATTTATATGTGATAAAATCATGAGTATAAATATAATTTGAATAATAAAAAAAATATAAATCATATAAACCGTTTATTGATACGGTTATTTAGTGTATGATAACATAATTAATACGGTTTATTGTATTAAATAATAAAGTATCACACTAATTAGGGTTTAAAAATAATAAATTTAGATTCTGAAACATGATTTTAGGGTTTAGATTTATTCAGTGTTAAAAATAAGTTTTTTGCATTAAAATATTTTTAGGGTCAAATTTATTTAGTGCTAAAAATAAAGTTCTTTTATAATGTTTAGGAGTTACAACTTATAATGTTTAGGGTTTAAATAAAATTATTGTTAAGGATTTAGGATTTATAGTGATTTATATGTAATAAAATCATATAAATATAAATATAATAAAAAAATAATATTAAATCACATAAACAGTTTATTGATACAGTTATTTAATGTATGACAACATAATTAGTACAGTTTATTGTATCAAATAATAACATATCAAATAATAAAGTATCACACTAAATAGGGTTTAAAAATAATATAAATTGAGTTGATTCATATGTTATTATTTGTGATACTTTATTATAGTTTAATTTATACGGTTTATTGTGTGATAACATAATTGAATATAAACAATATAAAATATGAAAATAGTTATATTAGTTTTTTTTTGTTTTTTTATTAAAATACTAATTTTATCCCATTTATTAAATTCGAAAAAGGATTAATAAAATATAATATTTAATAGGTTAAAATTGTAGACAAAGGAATTTTATAGAAATTATTACATGAATTATACAAATTATAAAATATAATGTTCAATAGCTTCTTATTTGTCATACTTTATTTTAGTTTAATTTATATAGTTTATTGTATGATAACATAATTGAATATAAATGATATAAAATATGATTGATTTTGTTCGAAAAGTAACATTGTTGGATGGACCTTAAATCGAGTACAAATAAGACACACAAAAAAATAAACTTACCATCGGACAAAACATAAAAAAGACAACAACACGAAGACAATGAATGAAGTGCACTCGGTCAGCTTAAACACATTCGCCTCCACCAGTTTTTTGTGAGAAAAGACAGAAAAAATTACACAAAATGAATGCACAAAGAAATTGCTCAAAGCAATCGTGGATGCATTCACAATGGTAAAAGAAAAAGAAAAGATAATGATAAGCAAAAGAAAAAAAAAGACAATAAATGGAAACACAGAAGGAATGGAACAAAAATGGGACAAAAACAATAAAAAAAGACAACATAAGTGGTGAAGAAAAACTGCATTCTGCCACCACCTGTTTGCATGCAATGGAAAATTTCAAGTTACTTTTCATAACTTGAAATAGTACATTTGATGCATGATATAAGTTGCAAAAGTACATTTGAATATCCATTTAATGTAGTTTCACACGATACCAACTTTTCAACTCAAAAACGCTGAAATTAAAATGCATTTTTGTATAGTTAAAGCATATGTATTTAAGGAGATGGTAGTTGAGTGGCTTGAGTCAGCAAGAGGGAGTATTTAAAGAAGAGGTTGCGTGAATGGGTAGTAAAATTGAATGTTGGGCTCGTGAGGGGCAGGTTCAATTCTCTATCTCAGATGGCGAATTGGGTTGGCATGTTGGTCCAATTCGCCATCTGAGATGGGAAATTGGACCTGTCTCCCACTACTTCCCATCAGCCAACACTTACTTCAAAATTTTTCTCCATATATAGGTGTGGTTGGATCTCCATCCCAGTCTAGTTATAGCTTCTTCTAGTGTGTAGCAAGTGAAACACAATTTTTTTCTGCAACTTATACTATGAATACTCTTTTTGCAATTGTTTACTATAACGAGGAAGTTAGTATGGGACCGAAAGGAGTTTAATTTAGTGGTACTCGGGCTGGCATGCAATTTCCTACTAACATATGTTTTTATGAATTTGTTACACGAATTCATTCAAACTTACATCTTTCACATTATCAAATTATCAGTAAAATTATATGCAAATATATTGTTTACAAAAACCGTAGGCATTTTGGTGTTTTATAGTATCTGATAATGGTGATTTACGGATGATGATTAATGTCTTCTCTGCCACTAATGCAACACGTATGATAGAATTATATGTTGAGATTGAGAAACTTGATACTACTGCCTATATGCAGGAGTAGATACATTATTATCCTGAAGGATCAATGCCAACACAGCGAATAATGTATTCAAAACATCAATCAGTGTCAAACAGTAGTTGCGATATAAGGCACACAACAACAATAGTTGAGGACGTAACCAATTTGGGAAATGATGAAGATCGTTTAAACATTGTTGTGTATAAACAAGAAGAGTTTTTATCTGAAGAAGATCACGAAGGTGAGGATAATGGTACATCTTCGGGATCAAGTTCAAATACAGATAACGAAGCATACACAAGTCATCATCAACAACAACATCATGTCAGATTTTCTATAATAGGTATGAACATATTATTAGGCTTGTTGGTAAACCCTAAACTATTTTATGCTTAACACGATTGTTTTATGACCTCGCTAATTTGATACTACATATTTTTTTTAAGGCGCCTAAGTTTTTTTACCCTCGCACACTATAGTAACATTAATTATGTACATCTGGATCAAGAAATGGACTTAGTCCCTATTTAAGGCTCTTATGAATGGGAATACGGACAAGAGCTACTTAAGGGATTAGAGTTTGAGTCAAAGGATGAAGTAAAACTAGCTATTTTTCAGCACTGCCTACGAACACATCACACTTATGAAACTGTCGAGACAAGATCGATAATATTTCCATCCGGTGTCCCAACCACACCAGTGGATAAGAGCAACACTCTCACAACGGACACATAAATGGACAGTGAAAAAATGGGGGGGTTTGCATAATTGTGTGAATGCAAAATTTAGTCAGATCACACAAAACTGACCTTAGATATTATCTTCAGCTGCGTTTTAGGTAATAATATGCTAACATGTTTATCCTAAACTGTAAACATTTTAATTTTTATTACGTAAACCCTAAACAACTAATTGTTGTGTCAATTGTATTAGGTATGGTTACATTCGACCCATTTGTTGCGATATAAATGATTATAGAAAGAATCTAAAGCGACCAATCGTACACACCTTTGTACAAGAAGGCATGGTTGGGTAAACAAAAAGCTTTGGCAAAATTTTTTGGTGACTGGGAGGAACCATATGACACGTTGCCTATGTGGTTGGATTGGATGGTAACGAAATGTCCTGGGTCAGCCTATGCATGAGACCATTGAGTTTATGGTTGATGATGTTGTCAAAGAAAGACTTCGACAGCTTGATCGTGTCTTCTGGATATTCAAACTTGTTGTTGATGCATTTAACTCGTGCAAACCCATCATACAGATATATGGGACCTTCTTGTATGGAAAGTATAAGGGGACACTGTTAATTGCAATAACACAGGATGGAAATAGTTCTATCCTCCCAGTTGCATTTGCCATCATTAACGGTGAGACATTGAGTAATTGGGCATGGTTTCTGAAAAAAATTTGAACACATGTAACTCAAAAAAGTGGGTTATGTCTCATCTCAGATCGACATAAAAGCATCCTAGGTGCAGTGCAGGACTCATGTATGTGGAAATTGCCGCATGCTCATCATGTGTTCTACATCTGCCACATAGCAAACAACTTCAATCACAACTTCAAAAATACCAGACTCAAACAAGATTTAATCACAATAGATAAATTTAAATATATCATTAATTTACATTGCTTTATCAGCTTAAGAAACATGTCATTAAATATGTCAAAATTATTACTTTTTACTAACTTTTTACATGGTATCAGGCTGCAAAATGTGTGTAGATAAGTTTGACAAGAAATTGACAAATTTTAGAGACACTAACCCACAAATA
This sequence comes from Psophocarpus tetragonolobus, assembly GCA_037954015.1. Taxonomy (NCBI): domain Eukaryota; kingdom Viridiplantae; phylum Streptophyta; class Magnoliopsida; order Fabales; family Fabaceae; genus Psophocarpus; species Psophocarpus tetragonolobus. Next base: position 384,947 of record JAYMYS010000033.1, on the reverse strand, counting down.
AGGGAATGGATTGATCAGATTGTAGTTAGCAGGTGGAGCATGGCACATGCAGGAGGCCAAAGATTTGGTCATATGACGACTAACTTGTCTGAAGAAGTTAACAAAGTGTTTTGAGGTTCACAAAATATGCCTGTAACTGCTCTTGTGAAATCTACTCACTATAGGTTAGTTGAGTACTTTTGCAAAGAGTTGCAGAAGCAAATACACAGTTTACAAAAGGAAGACATTATTGCAAAGAATTAATGGATGCCATGGAGGAAAACAAAGTCACTACATCAATGCATGTGGTCAAAAGGGATGACACATGAAACAAAAAGTTTGAAGTTACTGAAACATTCTATCATGCCACGCAAAGAGGCGGTCAAACACGGGTTGTGCTACTTGACGAACAATACTGTGAGTGTGGAGCTTTCCAGGCATATCACTACCCTTGTTCTCACATCATAGCAGTATGTACTCATGTGAATATCAACCACTATCAATTTGTTGATAGGGTATACTCTCTGCAACACATAATACAAACTTATTCCGCAGAATGGAATCCTCTAGGAAATGCAGAGATAATGCCTCCGAGAAGCGGACCATTCATTGAGAGAGTCACAACCACAAAACAGAGTTACATGTTCAATTTGTAGACAATCTGGCTATAGAAGGAATCATTGTCCTAATGCAAACCCCTAAATCTCAAATATTTTGTCCTCCATTTGTCAACATTTATTTTATTTTCATTAATATTTGAATATAATTATTTATCCATTTCGGTGTAACAACTGATTTTTATTATGTTTCTGTTGCATTTATTAAATACCTACAATGTCATCACCCTAAACTCTATATTGTTATTTACTTGTTACGTTTCTTCTTTTCTTTTTATTTCTTGTGAAAGGTTTCCAATTGTTTTTATAAAAGTAAATCCTTTATTTAACTGTTAAAAAAATATCAAATATATTCAAAGGCTATCATTAAATTTAAAATTTTATGTAAACCACCATATATTACTCTATTTCAAATACATTATCAAAATCAAAAGTTATTAATATAAAAAACTAATTAAAATTATTTAAATAAAATCATGTATTTAAATTTTATTGTTACTAATAAAGAAATTAGTTTTTACATAAATTATCTTTTATCCGGACTTTCACATGAAAACCAAATACATTATATTTAAATTAACATTTTAAATAATATGTATTTAGATATCATTTCATGTATTATTTATGTCCAAAAATATAATTTATCTCTTTTGTTTTCTTAAATTAAATATTTGTATTTAAATTTAAAAATTTTACATATTAATAATTGTTTTTAAAAATTTTTAACTTATCAATTAAAATCTGTTAAATATATATCATTTTACTATTTTTTTAGAATTATTAATATTATTAATTTATTATTAACTTTTTATTTTTCTTCTTTCTTCTTCATCATTTTCGTTAGCCTTCTCCTTCTCCCATACTAAAAACATTCCTTGGGCAATATCATGGCATACAAAAGATAATGGAAAAAAATTTAATAATTCTACCTGCATCTCAAAATATCTTATAAATATATATATCATTTTACTACTTTTTTAAAATTATTAATATCATTAATTTAGCATTAACTTTTTATTTTTCTTCTTTCTTTTTCATATTTTCGTTAGTTTTTGGCTGTTATACTTCTTCATGTTTTTAAAATGGCTTTTCCATTCTACTTCTTCAAATTTTTTAAAAGGGGCTATGGATGTGCATGTCAATTGGCGGTTTGGGACGAGCTACGTGCGTGTGCATAAATAGGAAAGTCCAACCTGTCATGTTAGTTGGTGTCAACCAGCCATGTGAATTGGCGATTTGGGAACAAGAATCTCTATACCTATCCACCCAAACCGTCATTTCAGTTTCTGGTTTCCGCGTTTTTGTTGTCGTTTTCCCAAACCGACAACTCATTTGCTAGGTTTGAACTAATTTTATGCAAACTGCTAATTTATATGGTGAGTTTGACGAAATCTACATCATTCCGAGAATTTTTCACAAAACTACTCTATTTTGATAATTCTTTGATTCATGTACACTCTTGTTGTGAAAAAATTCATTATGCTGCGAAACAAAAGTATTAATTAAGTACAAAGAATGTTCTAAACTCACAATAGTTATTTAGTCACTTATCACCCGCGAGGTTCATTCCCTATTTTTTTTTAATAAGCCATCAATTTTTTTCCTGAAATCTAGAAATACTACGGGTTAAAGTTATATCATTGAATAAATAAAAGTTTTAATGTAACCCTATACTTAAAAGATTTTAGCTATAGTAACTTTAAACACTTTAAAAGAGTTATCTAAGTGTGTATTTGGATCACGTTAGGAAAATTGATTTTTAATATAATTAATTTTGATTAATATTTATTTTGAGATTACATGATTTATGTTTTGATGTCTTTACTATAAACATAGAGTATGAGTAAAATTTAGCATAAAATTCTTGATTTGAAGCACAAACTATTCCAAGTGACTTAAATCCAGAATTAGTTTTGAATTTTTTCCAATGTAAAATCAAATATATAAAAAATTATTTAAAATAAATTATGATTTATAACAAGGTTATAAGATTAATCTAGAAATAAAATATACCTGTTGAGAGAAGATAGAGAAAAAAATCACATGTTCAAATCCTTTCCCTAAAACACTAACATTTGTTTATTAAAAATAATTTATGGATCGAGAATCAATTATCTAACCTGAAATCAAACATACATTAAACTTCATAACTTTTATTGTTATTTGTTTAATTTTCAGCTTGATCTTGCTTGATATAATATTATTTTTTAAAATTAGATTTACACTTTAATGAATGTATTACATATTTATATCCAGAGTTAGCATCAATTAATGATGTGAAGAACTCCAATTCTGATTGGAGAATACTACTAAAAGTACTTATGGAATTACATATAAGTTTTGTACTTTCTTTAATTCTTGAATCTCAATGAGGATAGAATTGTGCTTTTGGCGTGGTATTTTGCCTATCGGTGCTTCAATACTTGGATTTGCAGGGAGATGGGGAACATTGTTGTGTATTGGGTTTTATGTCCAATTTTGCGTTGCCATTTTTGCTGTCGTTAGTCTTTTTCTAATAATATAGAAATTGCATGTTCCTTTTAATATTATACTAGAGCTATTCTCAGACGGGATCTAACCTCAGAATTGGGCCTACCTGCAGGCCCTCAATATAGTTAGTGCATATTCTTCGTTTTCTATTTGACTTTCTCACCATTACCGTCACCACATTGTTTAACCAGGTTGAGTATTGAATCTCCCTGACAAAACATGTCTTGAGTAACTTAGCCGCCTCCTCTCTTACTTCTTTACTTTTGTCGCTTCCTATCTTTCTTTTTTTCTATGTCACCGACTTTGCACATGTGCTTACTTCTAGTATGTGATATTGGAAATGAGGGGTTTATGCTCGACGTGTTTGCTGCAGTCCATGCGAAGACGTTTGAGTTCGAAGAACCCTCTATGACAATACAATAACTATGGTGAAAAAGGTGGGAAATTGGTGTGCCCTAAAAGGGGTCGAACCATACCCGCTGAGTTCGCATAAAAAATACTCGACGAGCACTACCCAGAGATCTTCTATTGTCATGTCACTGCATTTCTCGATGTTGGTGGGGTTGTATATCAGAAGTATCCCCGGACTGGAACTACCCCTAGAATCGAGCCTACCCTTAGGGCTAGGCTTACCTCCCATAGCCAAGATACTGAGATAACTTGACAAGAAAGCACACAGCTATCGCCAAAATTAGTTCTGAGTATGGTTCATTACCCTTAAGTAAAAAGTTTGTACTTGTACTATTTCTGTTAGGTAAATGAAAACTCTAATAACTTAAGTTAAAACTCAAAAAAATAAAAACAATAAATAAGAAGCAACAAGTAAAGTTTTGATTACTATTTTTTTGTATTTTCTTATTAACATACTGTATTTTTGAGAGATTAGTCAACTTCTCTCTGATTTGAACATTAAAATGCTTTTACAGATGTTCATTTGCATTGGCCTGTATTAACTGTTGTAATGGAAATCAGGAGAGGAGGAGAAGGAGAACCAAGTGGAGGAGTGAAAGTTTGTTTTCAGTGTGAAGGAACAAATAGCGAAGATGATTTTTCTATTTTCGGGTTATCTTTCCTAGTCTCACTTTTTTTAAGTGTCTTTGAGAACTGAGGTTGCAGAATTTTAATAGCATCTTCCAAAGGATAATTAATATGCTGCACTTGCCCTCCACCGATTAATTTGTATTAGATTTAAATACGTGTGTATTCTTTAATAATTTTGGATACTAATTCTAGTGCTGATTGGCTTATCATTAATTTTAATTAGTCTATCTCTTAAATATTCAAAATTTTGTTTTTAATTAATTATACTTGACTAAATTAGTTAATTAATAAAATATATTTACTTAAATACATAGTATATTATATTCTATAATTGTGATAGTTCAGAATTTGACACACATAATATTAAAAAAAATTAGATAGTGTAAATATTTATTTAAAACAATGTTAAAACAAATTTATAATTATGTAAATGAAGTAAATTTAAATTAATTTAAAAAATTAAAATAACTAATAAAATGAAAGGAAGTAAGTAGTTAGGATCATAGACGTGTCCATAAAGACGTAGGCTACCTGGCAATGGAATACAACTATGTTTTCCTCCTCCGCATATGGGACCTCCAAAGAAAAAGAAGATAAAATGATTATGTGATATAATAGATTAAATGTTTGTTTGCCAATAGTTTTATAAAATTTTTTTAGTATTTTAATATTTAAAAACCTTGTTTGGGTAGTTTTGATTTTTTAGTTTTTAAAAATTAAAAGACAGCTAAGAGTAGTTTTGTTTTTTAGTTTTTTTTTTTTTGTTTTGAAAACTCAAAATATAATCAAAATATATTGTGTTTTACTTTTCATTAATGAAATTTTAATAAATATGAAACAAGTTTTTCCATTTTTATATCTTCAAAACAGTTTTTCTTTTCTTTCCAAAAACAATTTTTGAAAACTATTCTTTAAAACTCTTTTTCGAAACTGAAAAACAAAACCAACCAATCAAGACCTAAGTGCTTGTTTGACAACAGTTTTATAAAATTGTTTTCAGTATTTTAGTATTTAAAAATTAAAAAACTCGTTTAGGTAGTGTTTTTTTAAAATAGTTTTCAAAAACAGTTCTAGTTTTTTAGTTTTTAAAAACTAAAACTAAATAACAGGAATAACTAAAAGTAGTTTTGTTTTTTAGTTTTCTATTTTGTTTTGAAAACTCAAAATACAATCAGAATATGTTGTTTTTTACTTCTCATCTTTAAAAAAGTTTTCAAATAACACTTGCCAAATAAGTTTTTTTTTTCTTCTCGAAAACAGTTTTTTAAAACTATTATTGAAAACTTTTTTCAAAAACTAAAAAATAAAATAAAATCAATCAAGCCCTAAATTATGGGGGCAAAATGGTCCAGCCCACCCAATATGTGCGGGATGGAGTATACGTTTTGGCCTGTTGGCTCATTTAAGTCTGTCTTGCCTAATCCGTCAACCCACTGGGCCAAGGGCGAGACGAGGTGTGCTAACCCGCCAGTCCGTCCAAAAAAAATTAAATAATTTAAATTTAATTATTAATTATAATTACTATTTCATTATATAATATATATAAAATATAATTAATCAATACAAAATAAAAATATGATAATTTTATATTTTATAATTACAAATTTATCAAATATTTAAAATTTAATTTAAATTAAAAATTAAAATTTATATAAGTTTATTAATAATAATATTGACTTATTTAATTAACAATGAGACACCAAACATATAATTTTTTTATAATTTGGAGTTTGTACATTTTATATTTTAACTTTTAATGTTATTGTATTTGGATTTTGTCTTTGGACATATTATATTTTCATTATTTAGTTGTATATTTAAAATAACAAAAATTTGTAACACATTTAGTCAACCAGCTAAAACTTTGTAACTTATAAATTTTTTTCTTTGCAACATTTAATAATTTTAACTATATAGAAGTTCACTTTGTTCTCTCATTTGGTGTTGGTCAGTTCCAATTTTTCTTCCCTCAGCAATTCTGGGTGTGACTTTGGGTAAGAGAACCCTTCAAACATCTTAATAAATGACAATCTCATTGTGTAAGTCAAATAAGTTATTAAGCTAGGAAATTTAGATGTCACTATTTGCAAAATATTTATTTTGGATGTTTACGAACAACTTTAATTGAATTGAAAGAAATTTATACATAAAGTTGCTAAAATTTAAACATTCAATATCTCCTATTTTTTTTTCTCAACATTGTCAATTGTATTTCATTAAAAAAATAAAAAAGGGAGACATTAGGTAAGTTTGTATACAATTTTACTAAGTTTTCACTTTTTATACATTTTGAGTTTTAAAAAAAATAAAAAATAATTAAAGTGGGAAAAATTGGCAGGTCAACTCACCTTGTCCTGTTTTTCAGCAGGTCACAGGCAAGCTGAGCCTAAATGAGCTGGGTTTAAATGAGATTGGCCTAAACGGGTAGGGCTTTAATAGGTCGAGCTGATTCGTTTTGTCAACCCCAGATTAAATAAAAAAATAATAATATGAGATTCAATAATTAGAATTGTAATTTTATATTATAATTCGATCATACTTCATTTGATTTATATATAATAATAATAATAAATTTGAGATAAATAATCTATGATATTATGTTTTTATTTTAAGATAAATAAGTTTTTTTTTAAGTATAATCATTTTAAACATCATAAATCAAGATAGTCTAGTTCAGTTAGTTAAACAAAGTGCATGAGTTGTTGTAAATCTCTTAAAACTCTCTTCTATCAATCATAGGATAAAAAAAAATCTTAAATATCATAGAAGCTGTTTATTATTAAATAACTTGTACGAAATCATTTTATTTTTTCAGTAATTTTTTTACCGAAAAATATGAATAATTAATATTAATTTTTTGTGAATAAAAAAAACGACCCACAAATTTTCTGTTCCTCTTCTTTCTTAATCCTACTTTTACTACTGGTTGTCACGTACCTACTGTCAGTAAATATATAATCTTTAAAGAAAGTTATTCTATAATTGAGAGCAATCATTCCTCAATTGAATCAAAATCGATTCAGTAGCGTATTTCATGATCAATAAAAAAAAAACACTGTATGATCAGAATCAGTTAAGCATTCGAATATATCCAGACTATATATGTAGGGCTTTGAGGCATTGTGCCACACAAGTTTTTATGCTAAATTATATATTTTTAGTATAAGGCAAACTTTAATATTAAATTTGTTTTTTTGGATCTGATCTTAATTTAGAAATAATAATATTTAAGTTTTTTTATAAAATATTTTATTCTCATTTTATAGTTTTCAGCATAAAGATAATGGTACTTTTTAAATACTATTTATTTTCTTTTTTTGTGATAAAAATAATTAAATTTTCTTTTTCAAATAAACATTGTATTTATACTTTTATAGTCTGATAATTGTATTTTTCTCTTTTAAACATAATATATAGTTGAATATCATTTATTTTCTTTCAAATAAATATTATAAAAAATGTCAACTTATCTATAATGTAATCAGTAGATACTTATTGGCAAATTATCTACGGATAAAAAGTCGTACACGACGATCTTGTTAGTAACCATTGTCAATGGATTTCAAATATCCATCAATAATTTATCTACGATTTACGAATGTTTCTATAGATAATTATGTACGGAAAATTTGGTAGATAAATTACTTACTAGGTAAGGATGTACTACATCTATGTTGAAATTTTTTCAATAGGTAATTTACCTATGAAAATACAGTAGATAAATTATCCATTGAAATATTTGTTCATACTTTTCTATTTACATACAAATTATCTAATTTATTTTTATTTACATATAAATTATAAAAATAAACCTAAGGTTAAAAATTTTCATAACTTAAAAAATAAAACATATATTCCACCTTTTAACATCTCATAACTATTTAAAGTTAACTATGTTTTTTACTTTATTATATATAATTATATCCCACATTTTTGTAGATTTTTCTATGATTTTATGCTCAAATTTTTAATACACTTTTTTCTTTCAATAAGTGGGTTATGTCACATTGTTGTAGCAAAAACTCTAAAGATTGATAAAGTTTTTCACACCGTGAATTGTGTCATATTTCATTATGCATTCATATGTAATTTCTCTTTAAGTGCATATCTCACATCTATCGTTGGATATTTCATACATTATGGACAAATATGATGCATTTTCTCTTTTATAGCGCATCCTCCATCTATGTGTATCTTTCACAACATTTTGGTTGAACTCCTTATACATCATATCTTCTTGTGCGCCTTCTAAATATAAAGCATAGATATTCAAATATAGAGATTGAATGTAGAGAAATAGAGTTTGATGAAAATTAATAAAAAAAATTTGTATATAATTATAAAAAAAAAGAGATTAAGAAAAATTAGTAAAACCATGTAAAAATTATTAATTAACTTTCTCCCATTCCCCAACCAACCCAATGTGTCAAAATTACTTTTCCAACATGTTTTGTCTCGAAAAACTTTTGAAATTCTCTAATGAGATAAATTTCCACGTAAAAGTTTTATATCCATGCATAAGGTAAAAAATTTGGAGTTGTCCATTAATTACTCAAACATACAATTATCCCCTATAAATTAATACCATCCATATTGTTGTTATCTTCATTTTTGTTGTGACCATCACTATCAACAACAAACTTTAACATTAATATCATTGTCACTAAACTTTTTATGATATTGTTGTTTGCATTGCATCCATGACTTATCAATAACATTAGTGTGTGAATTATAGTAGCCATAATAGTGATAATGATAATCAAGCTAATCATATATATTCTCTTAAAAAATATAGTAATGAAAGTAGTGATGGAAACTAGTAGCAAATAGAGATGATTCTTTCTCTACTTATAATAAGTAAAAGAATAATGATATAAATATACTTATTTAATCTATATAGTTCATTATTGTTTTTTTATCTCTCTTATCCTATCACATTATAAATATCCTATTATATTTATATATTATTCTTTTTTTTCTTTTTCTTACTAGATGTACAATAACATATAAGGTGTACATGTATAATTTTTTTTAAACAAAAATACTTAAATCCATACAAAAATTAATTTAAATTATTTAGTTTTACTAATTTTGATTAAATAATAACTATTTTTAAAATGTCCCTATTGGAACTTAGTAATATGAACAGAGAAGAGTCACATTTATAATTTATAATTAAATGAATGATATTTTAAAAATAATAATATTAAATAGAAAAATAATTAGTTGATTGTGGTTAAATTTAAGTCGATCAGACAAGATAACTTTTTTTCTTACATATATATATATATATATATATATATATATATATATATGAATATACCTGCTTTGATGAACTTGATTCTGCAAGCGTAAACAAGTTTAGATACATTCCAAATTAATGGCTTTCTTCTTCACCATCCTACTAATGCTCTTGCTGGTGCTTTTGCAGTCTCTGCTAAGAAAAAAGAAAGCATACCCACCGGGGCCAAGAGGCTTACCCATAATAGGCAACATGCTAATGATGAAACAGCTAACCCACAAGGGCCTCGCGAAACTCGCAAGGCAATACGGCAGCGTTTTGCACCTGCGCATGGGGCTCCTCCACATGGTGGCCATTTCAAACGCGGAGGCGGCGCGTGAAGTGCTCCAAGTCCAAGACAACATCTTCTCCAACCGCCCCGCCACCATGGCGATCACCTACCTCACGTACAACGGAGCCGACATGTCGTTCGCGCAGTACGGCCCCGTCTGGCGCCAGATGCGCAAGCTCTGCGTCACCAAGCTCTTCAGCCGCAACCGAGACGCCACGTGGAGCACCGTCAGAGATGAAGTGCGCGCTGTGGTTCGCGCCCTGGGGCTCCGCAACGGGGACAGCGTCAACGTAAGGGACGCGCTTTTCGACTTGACCAAGAACGTTGTTTACTGTGCCGCGTTTGGGTCGCGCCTCGAGGAAGGGAAGGACCGGTTCGGTCGGATTCTTGTGGAGTTTTCCAAGCTCTTTGGGGCTTTCAATGTCGCTGACTTTTTTCCCTTTCTCGCGTGGGTTGACCCCCATGGCTTCAACCCCAGACTCACCAAGGCTCGCGCGGCGCTCGATGGCTTTATTGACAACATCATTCAGGAACATGTGCTCAATAACACCCACAACTGTGCTGCCTGTCCCCAACAATACGACATCATTGATGAGATGTTGGCTCTTCACACCGATCAGGTTCAATTCACCAAGGATAACATCCGCGGCCTCACCATGGTACGTCAATCTGAATATTAAAACATCTCTATAATGTTTTATCAAATATATCAATTTTTTAAAACCATGCAATATCATATATAAATTTATTAAATATATATCCCTAAATTTTGTGTCATATTATACATGTTACGTGTAACAGGACCTGATGTTTGGAGGGACAGAGACGGTAGCATTGACAATAGAGTGGGTCATGGCGGAGCTAATGAGAAACCCTCTCGACTTAAAGCGCGTGCAGCAAGAACTCGCTGACGTGGTGGGCCTCCACCGCCACGTGGAGGACTCCGACATGGAACACCTCACCTACCTCAAATGCGCCATCAAGGAGACGCTGCGCCTCCACCCTCCTATCCCCCTTCTCCTCCACGAGACGGCGGAGGAAGCGACCGTCGCCGGTTACCTAATCCCGAAGAAATCGCGCGTGCTGATCAACGCGTGGGCCATTAGCAGGGACAGCGAGCGGTGGGAGGATCCCGACGAGTTTAAACCGTCCAGGTTCCTGAACCCGCACGCGCCGGATTTTAAAGGGGCCCACTTCGAGTTCATTCCGTTCGGGTCTGGTCGCAGATCCTGCCCCGGAATGCAACTGGGTATCTTCATGCTGGAGCTGGCTGTGGCGCACTTTCTTCACTCCTTCACGTGGGAGTTGCCGTGTGGGATGAAGGCCGCCGAGATGGATATGAGTGACGTGTTTGGACTCACTGTGCCCAGAGCGAGTCAACTCGTTGCTGTACCCACTACGCGCCTCCTGTGCCCTCTCTGAAACCCAACCTCACACATCAATGGTGGCCAGGGAAAACGAAGTTACTCGCTTTTTCATGATCCACACAGTATTCTTGTTATGTTGTGCATGCATTGTGTTAAGTTATGGTATGCATGCATGGTGTTTATAAATAAGTTTTCATGATCTATAATAATCTTTCAAGATTTCGTTCAAATTAAAGAATGTGTATTACATATTATAACAATTGTACTATAAATATTATTATTATAATTAAAAATAATATTGAAAAAACGTACTATACTATATACGTACGTAAGTGCATATGATTAACTTTGCTCATGATGAAATTAATTATATTATATTGAGTATATTGTTGTTACAGGGATGAAATATGTGAATGTCGTCTAACCCATAAGCCAGTAAGGGCATAATGAAAAAACTAGTGTAGTTTTGAAAAATATAGATGTATACTGAAGTTATTGTGAAAATATTCAGGGTGATGCTTGACTAGAGGATGCTTCAACTTCAACTCTTCTTCTTTTTTTTCTTTTTTTTTTTTGTAGGCATCAATTTGAAAGAATTTGGGGGGGAAAAAATTCATTCCCTTTAGTAAATGTTTTTTGAAAGAATTGCATTTTGATATATATAATTTTTAAAACTATCCCACTTTTGTTATTAAGCCCATAAGTAAGTGATGAAAGATAGGTAATTAAAAAACGAATATTATTAGGATTAATTATAGGTTAAAAGAAATAAAATTAAATGGTTGAAAGATTATATAAGTTGGTTTTAAATAAGAGGAGTTTTTATATTTATATTTTAATGTTTTATTTTGATTCTTTAAGATGATAAAATATATAGGATTGTAATCTAAATTAAGTAAATGATGGTGTCTTTTTAAGACATTACTTTAATGTACTTCCTCTAGACTTATATATAAGCAAAAATAATCACACATATTAAGAAAATTAGTTATTATAATTTATTTCACTATATATAATAAGGATATTTCTAAAATATCCTTCATTGAAACTTGATATTATGAATAAAAAAGAATTATGATTATAATTAAATGAATAGTGTTTTAGGAATAACAACATTAAATAAGGCAAAAATTCGTTGTACTTGCTTATATTTGAGTCCAAAACAAAACTCAACTTTTTCTGTTATGTATGAGTCCAAAGGGAGTAATATGATGTGAAGAAATAAATCATTTTATGCAATATTTCCCTTTTTCTATATTGCATTTTTAGATAAATTAGAGTAACACTAGTTATCTTGGTGTTTTCGTAATACAATATAAATCCGGAAAACAATGACTTTTTATTTTTTGTAACTTTTTTTTAATTTAAGAATTAAAGTAACTTGCAATTAATCATATATGATAATTGTATGATAATGAAATATTTAATTCTTCTTTCAAGAGTTGTGATTTTGTACAGCAACCTAGTTCTATAAATAATGCCTAAATTGTATTGAAAAAAAATCATTGAAGCAATGAAATTATAATTGGATTTTCTCCCTTTTTGTGAGAAGTGAATTTATCTTAAAAACTTACTAAGGAATTCTTTCTTGTGACGTTTTGTTAGATTTATCAAGGATAAATCATCACCACCTTTGTTGTGTCACGTAACTTATCTTCCATTGCAATGCTTCTATTTGTGGCATCATTTATCCCTTCATCAAACCATTTTCATCTTTCCATTTTCTTGTTTACCCAATTCTTATTTTTTTTGTTAACTTATTACCTTCCAACCTAAATAAATTTTAAAACGAATCCAACCACCTCTGGATTCACATCAATTGGTATCAGAGTTTCGTCTCTGGGTTTGGAACTATGTGGATGTTTTTTATACAAGGTGTTCAATAAAAGATTATTTGTGTTTATTTGCAGTTGATGAAGAAAGTTGTAGCAATGTAGTGAGTGAAAGATTGGTGAATAAACTCAACTTACCAACGAGTCTTCATCCTAGACAAACTAATTTTAGACTCACTATTAGAAAATACGTGGATAAAGTGACATGCGATATTGCTTCCATGAACTCATGTCATTTTCTTTTAGGAAGGTCTTGGTTGCTGGATAAAAAGATTAATCTTGAAAGAGTTCGGTTTCTTTGGTGCATGAAGGACGTGACCTTAATTTGAAATTTCTGACAACAAGCAAAGTTTTTTATGATCAACATAAGTTGAAGGAGAAAATTAAAAAAGAGAGAGATGAAAAGAGAAAATTAGGAAAAAGAAAAGAGTGAAGAGGAAGAGAGAGAAAATGAAAGAGAAATTCTTCCTTGTGACATTCTACTGAACTTATCAAGGATAAATCACTATTTGTTCATGGCGTCACATGACTTATCTTCCATCCTTGAAAGTGATGTCATTTATCTCTTCATCAAACTATTTTCATCTTTTCCATTTTCTTATTTACTCAATTCTCATTTGTTAACTTTATTACCTTTCAACCTAGATAGATTCGTAAAACAAATTCAACCACCTCTGAATTCACATCAGCCTACTCCCTTCCCCATGGAAGAACACCTACCTTGATCAACTCACATCAGCCTACTCTCTTGTTCCGGGGTGGTCACTCTCAATGAAAAAGTACAAAATTTTCACTCTCTTCTCCATTTCAATGGTCCCAATTGCCATCACCATATCATTCTTACTACTGTTCACTGATGACATCATAATGGCAACCAACACCTATATCAATTGCTACTCTCAAATCACACCTACATCTTCCTTTACAAAACCCATATCGCAGGGCACAACTCTTGTTCTCTTTTCAAATTAATGCGCAACAATCGTATATAGAAACACCTTGTGGATCTACACTTACGATAGCTAGAAAGACCAAACGAAATCCGTTTTTCAGAATTAGTCCACAAATATTAACTTGATCAAAGACGAAGCCGATGCAAACAACATTCTTGTTTGTTCCCGTGACAAGCCCCCAAAAACTAAAACACAGTGTCACAAGCTTTATCTATGCAAAAAAAAACTAAAAAAGATAACATTTTCAAGGAATAAGAGCAGGCAATGCATATGTGGGTCACAACATTATTGCTGTCAAACACCCCTAATTCCACTTTATGTCTAAAACAACCTGCCCAATGCTAAATTTTCATTTATCACCTAGTTTTACCCTTCTCTATTGTCGTTTTGATTTCTTACAACTTTTAGTCCAACAAATATTTTTATTAAAAATAGTATTGGTACCAAATTTCAATTACTTAAGGACCTTGAGGGCAAGGTCTAAAGTGGGTTGGTGAGTAATGTTAGAATGAGTTATAAACCCAAAAGAAATAAAATTAAATGGTTGAAAGATTATATAGATTGGTATTGAATAATAGGATTTTTATATTTATAATTTAGTATTTTTATTTTAATTTTCTTAAATGAAGACACATGCAAGCTGGCTTTGTCATCCAATCAAATAAATAATTGTGTCAATTTAAAGTATTATTCTAATGTAATTTGAGATAAGAAGGAATGAGTCATTTCATATAATATTTTTCTTGTTCTTTATTGCATTTTTAGATAAATTATAGTAACTTTAATTTTTAGCCCTCTATCAAATATCACTCTCAGGTGGAATTTAAGATTTTAAATAAGAAGATAGAATGTTCCATATGTTAAGGATACAAGTATAAAGCGATGAAACTTAAAAACCTCCATAATTGAATAAGAGAGTAAAATGTGATAGCGATAGTTAAATTCATATGTATAGACGCATCTAATTATTCATAAAATGACAAGTGAACCACCATGCTACGAACATATATATATCCAGCAGAAGTTACCATATGGTACAATTAAGGTTAATATGTATATAAGTTATTAAAGCTGTCATTCTAGCTATCTTTAGGAATTGGCATTTATTGACAAACCATCGAGGTTTGTTTTTTTAGCAAGATTTGTTAAAATACAAAATATATTTATATTACGTATGCATGCAGTAAATTGTAGTTTTGAAGCAAGCCTCCAAACCAACGGGAGTCATTTTACATTAATTAACACATAAATATATGTTGTTTACTAATAATTGAAATTCTGTATACATATAATACTATTTTGACAATACCAAACACGAATATTAACCTTCTCCACGTCCACGCATCCTGAATTCCTGATCCTGTTCCTGCCTTTCTCGTTTTTGATAAATACTCTTGCAATCAAATGTATTAAGAAAATGATACATGTACACTTTATATGCTATTACATATTTAGTGAGAGAAAGAAAAAAGAGAAAATATATAGGTATAGGATGAGAGAGATAGAAAGAAACAAAAGGTGTTGATAAGATATATAAAATAAAGAAATGTATGTGTATCATTATCCAATATATTAATATTCATTTAAACAAATTAATTACAATAACATCATACATGCATTTTTTTTATTATTATTTTTTATCCTTAATTATATAAAGTATTAGTGTAAAGTTTAAGATGAGCGTTAGTGTAATATAATTTTGAAGTATATAATAGAGGTTAGTATAGAAAAGAAAATTATGTATAATTTGATATAAGATGAGGAATTTTTTTTTTCTGTAATTTGTTGTCTTCATTACAACAATTTTTTTATAACTTATAACGAGTTTGTTGACATGTGTGATGCATGAATTAATTATGATGACTATTAAAGTTATATTCACTGTCCAAATGTTGTTACTTAAAGTTTTATATTACTTAGATGACAAGGATAAATAAGTTACATGTTATCACATTATAAACTAACTTTCTTTTTTATAAAATTACTAGTACACATAAAATAACTGTTCCTGATCTAAGGAGAAAAGTTTGCTCTACAAAACACGCTTAACATTCGTTATACTTCTTGAGCTGTCAAAGTGAGTTATAACTTATGGGTCAACCTAACCCATCATAGATCTGGGTTGGGCTAGAAAAGGGACAAAATTTTCTCTTAATATGTGAAACTTATAACCTGACTCACTTAAAACCCAACTCACCAAGTTGTAACCTACCCAACCCACTTAAAACTAATTTTTAGACTTTTTTTTACTCTTTATATAATAGCTTATACTTGATTATTTGATTGTGCCTTGTAAATATTGAATAAATTTTTCTTTTAAAAAAAATTACTATAAAATATATCTAGGTTCAAAAAAATTAAGTGAGCATGTTAGGTGAGTTAGGCCAAGCTAGCCAATTTAGGTGGTGGGTTAAGGTGGATCAGGTCCAACATGTCAGGCGGACACACTTTGACAATTCTAGCTTTTACAATGCATTTTCACTTAAAAGATTGACCATAGACCTTACATTGCTCATTTCAATATATGACACATGGATCTCTAATCTTATTTCAATTTTACATCACACACATGTTCTTGAGAAGATACTTGCGGTGATAGCCCATACATAGAAGTACAAACACGAAAACAAAGAAAAACATTTGCTAAAAAACAGTGTTGTTACATTATCAAATTATTTTCTCAATACATTCCAATAACAATGTTGTAACCTTTGCTAAGCAAAGTTAGAATGTACCATATTGTATGTTAGTGGAATTGAATACTTTCGGAGAGAAGTGCTACCAACATACTCTTTGACACACTCCTCCTAATATAACACCCTTAGATTCATAAACAGGTTAGTATATAATTTATTTACATTTTTAATTAAAGATAAAGACTGTTATTTTAGACACCCAAATTTTTATAAGACTCAATCAAGAGAGAATTTAAGTTCATACCAAATTGTAGAACAACCATTCTAGCATCAACTTAATGTTTCAATAAGCCAAAGGTGAGTATTAATTCATGTGATTCATAGGACAATAGCACTAGCCATGACTAAAGGTTTTATAAGACCAAGTAAGGATCTTGATCCATGTAAATGGTAGAAAGATGACCCAAGCTTAAACCATACAATTCATTAGGCCATGAGGGTAGGTTAGTTCATGTAAATTGCAAAACCATAAAGTTAACCTCAACCTATAACATCTTTAAACCAAAAAGAGATGTTGGTTTAAGCTTAATTTCGCTAAGGCAGTAGAAATTCGCTCAACGAAATAGGAAATCACTTAGCGGATTCATCACAGTAAAGCATGATCTTTTTTCCAGAAGAAATTCACTCAGCAAAGCCTAGATCGCTCAACGAAACTTAGGTCACATAACGAGCATAATTTGACCCAGAATCCCACTCACCGAAAGTGCCATGGCTTAGCTATGTGAGTCAGAAAATTAGGATTTTTAACACCGTCACTCAATGAAGAAGCATTCGCTAGTGAAAATGTTGTATGTGTATGTTCGCTTAGCGAACATAATTTCGCTCAACGAATGAGCACAAAATTTTCCTATAAATAGGGGCACTCAGATTTTGAATTAAAGAGGCAAGAAAGAGAGAGAAAGATCCTGGAGAGAAAAGAGCAAGGAAATCTTAAGAAAGAGAGAACTTTAAAAGGTTCCTACCACTCTTCAACTCTTACTAAGGTAAGGCGGGAATGAGATTTTATAAACCACGTGAAGTGTTATATGTGTTTATTATAGATTTTATTTTACTACCTTATTGATCTGTTGGTGTTCATTCCTTATGCTTATTATTTCCTTTAGATGTTATTTTGACCCTCTACGTATAACATTAAGACGTTATGATTCCGGTTATTATCTAAGTTGATTCCCAAATATTACTTTGTGAATTTCTGTAATTATTTATCCTATCTTTTATCTCAGAAATTATATTTTAATCTTTTTCCATGAAATTAATTCATATTATTATTTTGGACTAATATTATTTAGAATATGATATTTTTACCATTCTTTATCTCAAATAAAATTATGTTAAATTTTGGTTTTAGAAATTCTAATTTACAAAATCACTAATTTTAGAATAGTTAATAACTATTTTATTCAAAAGGATGTTTTGAAAAGTTTTATTCACCAAAGACAATTCAAGTATGCTTTGATGCTGCAGTTTAGTCTGATCTTCCACATCAGAAAGATTTCTTTTGGTGTTAAGAATATATTAATAAGATTACTGATAATATTTTAATCATGAAAATAGGATGGAAAATGAGAAATTAATTTTATACTATGATAGTTTAATTTTGAGGATAATCTATAACTAATTATGTGAAGAATCATTAAAGGTTTGTGTGATTGGTAATTGATAAGTCTAGTAACCTTTGGGACTGTGTTGAGATGTTATAAGTAGAACTTAGTAAAGTCCTAGGTTCCTTGGTAAAGGTATTACGTAGGTACATGAGTACAATATTGGGAAGTCATAGTGGATACTTATAAGATGAAAAGAAGAATCAGAAATGGTTTTAAATAGATGGGTATTCAGAATTATTTTTGTTGACATATGGATTGAGGATATTCATCAGGTCAGTGAATATTCAAGGTAGTCCATATTGACGCTTGGATGAGATATTCATAAATTTAACACCGTTTATATTAGTTTTAAATAGATGGATATTCAGAATTATCTTTATTGGCATTTGGGCTGAGGATATTCATTAGGTCGGTGAAATATTTAGAGTAGTCCATGTTGATATTTAAATGGGATATTCATGAATTTAAAACTATTGATAATTCTCAACATCTCATGATTGGTTGGGTATATTTTACTCTTGATGATGCAATCCTATCTACCAATGGCCCTCTCACTAGGGTCATAGCTAGGAGGATAGAGGAAGACTTGGCCTGAAAAGACTCATCAAGACCTCAACTCATGATGGAGATATACATATTAGGCCATAGTCCATAGATTCCCCTTTATAAATATTAATTAGCTCTTAATTTCCTTTTAGACCATGTATTTTGACCATTTACTTTGTAATTAGGAAGAAGAGGTGTTATTAGTTAGTGAGAGGAGGTAAGCTTAGTTAGGGGCCTCTTGTCCAAGGCGTGTTCCCACACCTTTGGATTAGCTTTTGCACCCCTTAGGTTTAGAGTAGGTGTCTCTAATCCTAATTAGGCCAAAAGTCCCACATTGCCTAGTTTTTTTAGTGTCTGGCTTTCTCATTGGGCTATATATACACCTAGTCTCTCTTGTAATCATCACACTTGAATTTGGAATTGATATAAGACTTTTTAAGGGCATTCTTCTATAGTAAAGTGTCATTGAGAAACCTCTCTCTTGAGGATTCTCTTCCTTTAAGCTTTTATCAAGGGTACTCTCCCTTGTAGCAAGCTTCCTAGTAAAATTTTTCTTCACTTATCTTCTCCTTAGAGAAGTGGTGTCAAGTTCCCCTCCATCCCTAACATTTTCCATCCTCCATCTTCTTAGAGGAAGGAACATTGGTTGAAGAGATCAAGGGAGTACATCACTTGGCCTTATGGGAGGTCATTTCAGGTATTGGAAATCAACCAAATGATTATTTCTTATTTGGACAAATGGTCCAATTGGCAATTAGCCAAATTATTATAAAGGGCAATTGACCCTGGGCAGTTGGCCCAAACTCTCAAGAGAAATCATTGTACCAATTAGGTAAAATATATAGGTATTACCAATCATTTGCTAAAAACGAAATCCTTGATGGTTATAAAGGGCAGTTGACCCTAGGCAGTTGAGCCATCATGAATTGATTATAGATCCATACATAAAGTCAAGTGGAGTTTCATTTAGTATTGAGAAGAGTGAGATTAAGGTATATGATGAAATTATGTGGAATCGAGTCCTAGGATGAATCTTAGCCCCCATTGAGAGTGTAGTTTATTAAAATTAACATGTATGATTTATAATTATCTGTGCATAAGGATTGTTTGTTTTCTGTGCATAAGGATTCGGATACAAATAGAAGAGAAGTTGGATTGGAAAACTATAATGGAACTCTGAAGATGTTTTTCATGCTTGATGTTGTATAATGTTTGTATTAAGTTACTTTAATATCATTTTGTCAAAGGTACACTACTTAAATTAGGATAAGATGGGTGGTGATAATAATGTATTAAGATACTTGGTGCGAACAAATATTTTGAACTGAATATTTCTATTTAGACTTATGTTAATGAGATTATGGTTTTTTATTGAAGGACTAATTTTGAAAATTTTTCATAACGATTGTAAATATTTTTGACAAATCTTGGATTTTTCATAAATAAATTGGGTTAGTAAGAATTAGAGGCATTACAATTAAAGAATATTATAAAGGACGTTACACTTAACACACTCCCTATAATCGGTTGAAATATATTGAAAAATAAAAAATTAGGAGAGAGTTATTTAACGATAAGTGGGACCCACATAATTTGTTGTTTTAGATAAATTTAAATCAATCATGTAGAGTATGTTAGGAGGAGTGTGTTGCTAACATTTTCCTACTTTGGAATCTTAAAGTTAAGGAAGTCTAAATAGCAGTATCACAAGTGACACTAAGAATGCTTGTGGCCAGTAATTACAGGTAAGAAAAATCATTTTTTAATATTTTTTTATTAGTGGAACTCTTTACTGTGATAAAAGAAAACTATAAGTAGCCCAAGAGTTATAATGAATCAATATATAAAACTGAGTATTCTACTATTTTATCTATATTTCTCAAGTCATTTCCTTTGCTCGCTTTTCAAGTTTTTTTTTTAACCAAGTCATCTAAAAGAACTAGACAAATCCTTTTTTGTTTTAAGTACTATTTTAAACACGTCCAACCTATTTGTGAACACCATATTTGTTGTGAAAAGTTTACGATTATCATAACACTCTATTCAACCACATTCTATTTTTTTATTATTTCAACTAATACTCCTTATAAGTTTAAAAAAATTTAATTTTCAACATCCTTAAACCTTACATTAACATTCAAAGGCAAAATTAATGATGTAAAAAAATAGAAGTAACGAGATTTCAAAGAATGACATTATAATTTACTCAATATTTGTACTAAGGGTGTTTATTGGGTTAGGTGACCCGATAACCCAATTCAATCCAAAGTGATTGGGTTGAATTTTTGTTTAGATTGGGCGAAATCTAACTCAACCCGATCAAACCCAATCCCCTATGAGTTTGGCAATGAGTTTAGTGAGTTGAAGTCAAGACTCAACCCAACCTAACAATAATATTATATTATTATTATTATTATTATTTTAAATTTTAAAAAATATTTTTAATAGTTTAATTTATAACTCTTGAGTCAAGACTGTTACACACTAAGACAAACACTTTGCACTGCAAAGACACACCTAACTCCAATTAGCTAATATTTATTGGTAGATAAAAAAAAACTAATAATGAGCACTCAACCAATGTTTAAACTCTTTTGGGAATTGATTCTTCACACTATCAAAGTCAATAGTTTATTGTTTATTTTTATATTACAACAATGATATATTCTTTTAAAAAAATCCTAAAAAATATATAAAAAAATTCTAAATATTTAATTTATTCTTTAAAAAAATATTTTATGAAATGATGACCAATTAACTCAATCCAACCTAACCTAACTCAATGAGTTATAAATTGGATTGATCTTAAGTTTGCTTAAACCCGATCCAACCGAACATGTGAATACCCCTAATTTTGTACCTTCAGAAAGAGAATAAAAGACATTTTTATTTGAATTGATTTTTCTCTTGTCATAAATTTCATATGAAATACACTAGGTTTTACCTTGTTCAGATTATATGTTTGATGAGAAGAGTAAATCACTTTACCAAATAGAGATGAGATTATTCTCACTTTACTGTAAGCCCGTAACCTTTCCTCCATGTAACCTTTCCTCACACATCCCATAGTTGCAGATATAAATATCCACACCCTCACTACAAATTCGCAAGGTAAAAGCAATATAAAAAAAATATTGCGGATCGCGTGATTTATAAGTGTTTAACTCATATTTTGGGTGCACGGGTGGGGGAGGGTTTAGGAGGTGGGAGAAGGGTTAGATATTCGTAAAGGGTGGCGGTGTGAGGAGGAAGAAGATGAGAGACAAAGGCACAGTGGGTAATTAGGATCTAGAGAGTGTGAATAGAAAAATGGGGTGCAAAAGAAACTCCTAAAAGATTGGAATCATGGTTCGGCTTATAGTTGTATGGGCCCTATGGAGAGCTTGGAATATGTTATTCACTGTTCAATTCGAGTTGGATGACTTCAAGGAAAATTTGAAAAAGTTGACTCTATTAGCATGTTTTAATAGATTATGTGTCTTCGGGGCATAGATCACGTGCTTTCGTTTGTTTTTTTTATCTAGAATGGCTACATTTTAATTGGCTTTTGGCTTTTGTTTTTTCTTGTTTTAAATAATTTTTATTTTAATTTTAACTTCTTTTTAAAAAGATCTTCATTTTAGAATCAAATTTAGTTTTTAAATGGCTGGTAAAATCATTACAAAACTAGTTTAATTTTTTAATGTTAATGTTCTTTTAATTTTTTTAATTTATCTTTGTATGATTTCTCGAAGGGGGTGAATATAGGATTGGACAAAATTTAGATTGAATCCCAGACTGAAAATTGAAACACATAAAATATAAGAAATATCAATAGTGTTGTGTGAATATATAAAATTGTACCCCTTGTGCCTCAAGCCGACCGGGCTACCCTTGTTAGACATCAGCTAACATCAATCGACTACTAGTAGGAATATCGTCTCGCACCCACTGGTCACGGGCCTATTCCACAACTACCTCTCACTTTTCTGAGATCTTTGCCCACCATCTTTGTACCTTATCTATATTAAAGGCATATAGCTAGAATCCCAACAACCAAATCATAGCAAGCTAGGGGAATCTCAGCCCCTTCGGAATTCCCATTCCCCACAAATACCTATAAATACACCCACTTACTCCCTCGAGGGGGGCTCAGGACACTTACACCCAATTTGATGATCTCAATCTAAGTATACTCCCAACAGGGTCTACTTGGATTCGAGAACATTTGGCACCCACCGTAGGGCCCTGGTAAAATATTGCATGCGCCCCCATAATTCAAGCCATCCTATGCCAGGTACTGGTGCAAACAATGTTCTCTCGCCCTCCCACTAATGGTGGCAAGGAACATCCCATCCTGGAACAAATACTACAAAAGCTAGTAGAACTAAGAAGAAAAAACGATGAAGTCATGACCAGAGCCTACATGGTGGAAGCCAAACCACAAGCGTAGGCTGTAGACCTATAAAGGTTCGACAGCCAACACATGAATGAAGCATCTAGATATTTCCAACCCCTTTTGACTGACATCCTCGATGCCCCAATTCCCCCACACCAGCTCGTCCCCAAGATGGAGGCCTTCGAGGGGAATTTCGACCCTGAGCAACACATGAAGAACTTCTGCGTCTAGATGATGATAAGTGGAAAGGGGACCCCATTTGTTGTAAAATGTTCATGGAAGGACCCAAACACCCCTTTTCCCAATTATAAATACCTCTTCATTTCTCATGTATCCTCACACTTGAATAATGAATTTTTTTTTAGTCATATTCTTAGTAAAATGTCTTGATCTTTCTCACTCTCGAGAGAGCTCTTCCTAATTGGCTTTTATTAAGAATCTTTTTCTTTGTGGCAAACTTCAATTTTTTCTTATCTCCTTCTTAGAGTGTTGTCGCACCTCTATCTTCTTCCTTTCATCATCAGTCTTCTTAGAGATTTCGAACCTCAAGAAGAAGGATTAAGCGGAATACAACTTGAATTGCATCACATATTACTCTATTAATCAATAGTATTATAAGAATTATGAAATTATTACACATATAAACTGAAAAATATTTTATACATTGTTTACACATAATCATGTGACATAATATTTTTATTTCCTTTAAATTAAACTATAGTTACAATGATTATATTAATGAGTTTAAATATTTATATTTAAATTTTAAAAATTCTACAAATAACTCCTTTAATTATTAATTTTTTTTAAAAAATTATTACTAATAAATTATTTAAAAATTTTAAACAGGTAAAACACAAGTTCCTTTACTAGTTTCTTTTTATCAATAAACACTGGATAGAAGGAAATGCTTTCCATAATGGCATGCGGAAAAATTATAGACTTTAAGCCTTCAACATTAACTTGGCTGTATAATTGATTATGATCTTAATATAATCAACTTTTTTTTTATAAGCGAACATAAGTTTTATTTGAAATAAGAGAAATACAATAGTGCACTCAGTATTCCTATTTAACAAAACAAGAAAAAGATAAGAAATCTTAACACAAAATTATTGGTTCATGACTAATTCAATAAATGATTATTTTGTAGTTTTGTCAGCGTAACATCATTTCCGGAATCTCAATTGTCCCTAGAATATTGACGTGTTCTTCACCTTCTAAATGTGTCGTAAACCTGCATACTAAACAAATGATCAGACTCTCCTCATCATTTTAGAGCCACTAACTAGATGGTAGTAACAAAAGGTCCAAAAATATTTATGAAGCATTGTGATCATCCTCCATAAAAAACTTAACTTGACCCATACACAATAAGATAACCTGCAATTAACAAACAAATAGTGTGCTATTTCAAGGTGCTTCGAAAAAAAAAAAAAACACCCGACCCCATCTGCTAGTATCACACCCCTCTTAACTAGGTTGTCTCGGTTAGGTATTCTATTTTTCGACATGTGGGTCTTGATGGGAAGGCAAAAGATGTTTTAAAAATAAGAGAAGTCACTACCAATATTTATTTTAGGAAAATATTACAAAAACCTTAAAACGAAAAATGGTCGAGAAAATGAAATTTTGAGCTTGGGATTCAATTATGCGTAAGGAAGGTATTAACACCTTATAACGTTTGTCATAAAGACGATTACCTCTAATTAATTAAAAAAAATATTTATCTTGGAAAGTGAGGATTAGAAGCTTTTTCGTAGCCTTCTTGAATGTTAGAATAAGATGCTTACCTTGAATTTTGTTGTGGGTAGGTACCCTACTCCTTGGTTTACTCCACTTTGATTATTATAGTAAGGATAAATTTGGATGACTCTTCCATCCTTCGTTATAAGTGTTGGAGTAAGGGTCAAATGTTTGCTTATTAGGATGACTAAGAAATTATGAGTTGCAATTATGTTTCCCATGGTATTTTCTTGACTATCAGACATCCCTACTTGACAATCAATGGTCAAGTGTCCCTGTAAATCACAAACCTCGCAAAAAACATTAGTAACACCTATTGCACTAACATTACCTTTTTCTAATTTATCAAATCTCTTATTCAAAGCATCAAATTTTGCTAAAATAAGATCAGTATTATTTACCTCATACTTACCTCGGGTTTCTCATGATGAGTTACTGCTTCTTTCTCCAACCCATTGGCGTTGATTTTCTGCCATCGCTTCAATTATATTTATTGCTTCATTAAATGACTTCCCTATAAATCATCCACCAGCTGCAATGTGTAACAACATCTTACTTTTGTACTTCTATCCATTTTGAAAGAAATGAATTGTTAGGGGTCTCTTAAGGCCATGATGAGGACATGATAGTAAGAGCTTTGAAAATCTCTCAAAAGCTTTAGGAAAAGGTTCTCTATCACCTTGATGAAAATTTGTTATCTTCCTCCTCATCTCGTCCGTCTTTGAAGGTGGGTAATATTTTTTTTCAAAAAGGCTCTTTCACAGAAAGCCTATGTAGTGACATATATATGAGGATAGTCCTCATCCATGTTCTTACTTTTCCTGCTAGTGTAAGTGGGAAGAGGCATAGGCACAATGCATCTTGTGAGATTCCATGGAAATTTTGTGTCTCACATATCTCCAAGAACTCCTCTGGGTGATCTACAGTATCTTCAACAGGTAACTCATCGAACTGATTTTGCTTCAATGTGTGAAGGAACGTGGAGGAATTTGGAAATTTGCATTTCCAATATTAGGGTGAGAAATTCCTCTAGACAATCCATGGATGGTTGAAGTTGCATAGTCTTGTAGGGTTCAATTTGCATTTGCCTCTTCTTCAACCATTAATATGTTTTGCTAGGAAAAGGAAAAAAAACAAGTTAATTAAAAATAAAATAAAAGGAAAGAAATAAATAAAATTAAACAAGGAAACAAAATATAAAAAAATAAAAACAAAATTAAATTTAAAATGAAAATTTATTAAAATTAAAAATAAATATAATTGAATCAAGAGACACAGTCTCTGACAATGGCGCAAAAACTTTATGTGTGAAAACTGTAAGTTACAGTGTTGTCAAGTTATAATAATAAAATCGTTCTTTCACAAGGACTGTGTATTTGATAAAGAATAATTGTTTATAATTTCAATTAATTTTATAAATATTTAAATTAATAAAAAAGGATTCAAATTATATAATTAATAACAATAAAAATAAAATTTATATGAATTATAAAATCAATATAAAGATAACAAATTCAAATAATATAAAATCTAAATGAAGGAAATAATAAATAATATAAAAGGCATATTTTTTAGATTTTTAATATAATTTTAATTATCTCTTATGCTATTATGGGTTCTGAAGGTGAATTAACTTTAAGGTAACATTCGTCCTCTTTCAATTTACGAACGCGTATATAATTGAATTAACCCTTACTTTTGTGGTAGCTAGTTCAATTAAATTCGTTAAGTTCTTTGCTAATTCATTAAGTCATCGAAGGGTTAAACTTACTTTCATGATTTATTTCGTAAGGTCCTTCCCTAGGATTCCAATGATTAAAGTTCACATTTCGGTTATTCTCTAATTATCTATGACTACAAAAACGGTATCAAATGAATTGTATTGATAAAAGCAATAGAGAAGAAATCAAGAAAAGTCAACATAAAAGAAATAAAAATGCTTAATTAATCATTAACAGAATCAAGGGTTAAACCTCAATCCCAGAATAAAAAAAAAAAGTCAACTCACACATATTCATAACTATAAAAAATAAGAAAATAAATAACATCAAACCCAGAAATAAAGAGTTAGTTGGGAAAGGACAAACTCTAAATCTTCCTCTCTATGTCGTCTTGATTAAAAGTTCAAACCCTTAGTGTCAAACAGAAACTTTCTATTTAAGGCCCCCTTCGGGGTGATTCTGAGTTTCTAATTTTTTGTTTAGAAATGTATTTTGAAAACAGAAACCTATTCGACAAAAATGGTTCTGTTTTGATTTTTTACCCATTTTCGAAACAGTTTTCACTCAATATTAAAAACAATAAAATTTGGTTTTTAGATTTATGTTTCTGTTTTTATTTAAATTCATTACTTGAAGTTATTTGTCATCGTTGACCATCACCTCTGACCACTGACCGTCACTCCGATCGGCAGTCACCGGCTGCCACCTCCGATCGGCGGTCATCAGCCACCACTTCCGACCTGTGATCACCGGCCGCCACCTTCGACCGGCAGTCACTGGCCGCCACCTCCGACTGGCAGTCACCGGCCGCTACCTCTGACCGGTAATCACCAGCCACCACCTTCGACCGACGATCACAGGTTGCCACCTCCGACTGACAGTCACCGGCCGCCACCTCTGACCAGCAGTCACTAATCACACCTCCGACTGGTGATCGCCAAAATGACCAACTGCTGTCACCTTCAACGATCGCTACCTTCAACTAGTGTTTTGGTTATGATTTGAAACCAATGTTTTAAATTTGGAAACAAAAACAATGTTGTTTTTAAAATTTTGAGAACTTAAAACTAAAACTAGTTTTTGTTTTTAGAAATTTTTAAATTAGAAATAAAAAACCACCCCGAACGGGGCGGCCTAAACTAATGAGTTTTTTTATGTCTAAGCCCAAAAATATCATAACAATACAATACAATACTTAAATTGATTGCACAAGGGAGTGCATATTTTTGCTCAGGTGTATAATCTTTCATTAATTAACTCATATTCATTTTTTTTATAAATTTCCTCCAGAGCTCTAAGTTTCACTCTAATGCTCCAAATTAGTTCAAAAGTACATCAAAATCTAGCAAATGATATCCTAAAGCACTTAAAGCTAAAAAATTCCAAATTATAATTAAAAGACGCCTAAAATTCAAATATTAAATGTAAATGGCATAAAAATAAATAAAATTCTAATTAAAATAAAACATAAGAATAGATAAAAATGCAACGCATCACACATTCAAATTGTTTTTTAGTATATTGTACATTTATATTTAATGTTTATTCATTTTAACTAAAATTAATTTAATTGATAATATTATCAATTGATTAGATTAAATATTTTTTAAATACATATATTAAAAAAAATAAAAAAATTACCTTAAATAATAAAAATTAATGCTCTTAATTAGAATTTTGTGTTCCATATATAATATTTGTAGTCTCTCCATCATAATTAAAACCATTCTATTTTATGATATAATTAATTATATTTAAATTATTTTTAAGTGTGAACATATACATAAAATTAAATTATAAAATAATTGGATTAAATTATAGGAATTAGTAATTTTAAACATAATTTTTGTATTCTATAAATAATATTTTTAATCTTTATAATAAATAAAAATAATTTATTTATGATGTTATGAACTAATTATATTAAATTAATTTTAATATAAATATTTTAATATAATATAAAGTAATTACATTAAATTATTTCATTAATAGTCTTGATCAAAATTTTGTGAGTCTATTATTATATATAAATATTAAATTATATTATTTTAGACTAGAACTTTCAATCACATAATATATGTATTATAAAAAAAAGTATTTATTATGAATTATCTAAAACTATTTTATATGTTTTTTTACTTAATAAATTGAGCTTTTAATTTAAAAAATTGTTTTAATTGCACATTAAAGTAAATATTCATACGAATGAATCAAGTTAATTGTTACAAAAAAAATTACTCTGTTAACAAAAAAATATGAAAGAATAAAGTCGAATTTAATTAAATTGAAAATTTAACTATATCTATAGAAAATATTTGTTGAAAAAATATATATAATTTTATTTATATAACTTCATGTCTCGAGATATATTTTTGTATACATCACATTAGAACATGGTATTTATGAGTTTTGTTTTGTTGAAAGCTATTTTTTATTTAAAAAAAATGTCTCACAGGGATATTGTTTTTTATCCATCACATTAGAACATGGTATTTATGTGTTTTGTTTTGTTGAAAACTATTATTTATATATAAATATTAGATTATACTATATTAGACTAGAATTTTCAATAACATAATATATGTATTATTAAAAAAATATTTATTTATGAAATTATCTAACTATTTTATGTGTTTTTTACTTAATAATTTTAGCTTTTAAATTTAAATTTTTTTTAATTACACATTAAAGTAAATATTAATATGAAACTATTTATATAAAATAATTTTTTATATAAAAAATTGTTATATAAAACTATGAGTTTAATTAGTATGCACTGACCGTGTAAAAGAATATTACACTAACATTTAGTAATCACTTCTTTTTATTTATATGACTTTAAAGTATTAATTGGTAAAGTTAACAAACTGTGTGATTGAATGTCAGTGTAAAATTTATATTGATAGTGAATACCTATGTTATGAAAACTAGAACAAATCGGTTTGACTGAAAAATAGGTGAACCAGTTTGGTAACAGGTTCGGTCAACCCAGAAAACCGGTGGAACAAAAAATCGGTATGAAAACCGGAAAACCAATCAAGAATCGGTAAAACCGGTGGTTCAACTGGTTCAACCGATTTGTATTTTTTTTTTTTGAATTTTTTTTATTTTGCTAAACACACCCCTCGTTTTTCTAAATCAACCAATTTTTAATTAAAAATTATTAAAAATGGAGTTTAACTTAGCAATATGATGGTGTATTTAATAAAATTAATTTTATCCTTTTATAATAAAACCTTAATATATTTTTTCTTTTATAATCTTAATTGTTATAGTACATTAATAATAAAAAAATATTATTTTATTAAGACTAATTCAACTACTGGTTCAATAACGATTGAATAATAACCGTGAATTAGTGTCTTCACCGATTCGATCACCGGTTTGATTTTAAAAACATAAACAAATACTAATTAAACTCTTTATATAACTTTATGTCTCACATAGATATTTTATCCATCACATTACAAAAAATTGTTTTAATTGCACGTTAAAGTAAGATACATGTTATTAACACCATTGTCTTTCTTCTTTCCTTAAATTATGACACATAGATTTTAATTTAAAAATAATTAATATAAATAAAATTATAAAGTGTCTTATAAACAAAACATCAATTTTAATTTAAGGCTTATGATTAAATAAATATTTTAAGAGTTTAATCAGTATGTCTGACTATATAAAAAAGTTCTATTTTAACATTCAATTATAACTTTTTATTTATATGAGTTTTAAATTATTAATTTATAAAGTTAATAAATTTATTATAAATAAATATTATAATTTAATGACAGTGTAAAATTATTTATATATTAGTATATACTAGTTAAATTCATAGTTTAAAATAAATTCTTATAATATTTTTTTTAAGGTAAAATTCTTATAATACTTTACTCAAATGCTGAATGATAACAACTGTTGCCACGTGACATATTAAACTTGGATCTACATTATTCCAATCTTCTAATTGGAATATACCTACCTTACATTCCGGTTAGAATCTTAGCATCTACTTTTCACAAATGGACAGACAAACCATTGTGAATGGTGAGGATAAAACGTTGGCCAGTGGAATGAGTGGGTTTTGTTTCTTTAGCAAAATTTATTTAATACAAAATCTATTCATACTATGAAATGAAATAGTATATGCTTAGGTTTTTAGTAAAAAAATAAAAAATAAAATAAGACATGCTTGGAGTATTCTTTGACTTTGTAAGAGTCTTGATTTGAGTTTACCAAACACAGGAAAAGGATATCTTCAACACAGTCCATCCTGATCTTGTTCCTGTCTTTTTCATTGTTGTCCAATAACTTAGAAGTTCGTAAAAGTTTGTTCTGAATTGTTTTTCTTGTATTGTATTTTAATGTGTATTAAATTATTCTTGTGTTAAATGTATAGGTAAAAAAATGTTGGAGTTAAAATTTTAATTAATTAAAAATATTTTGATTAAACAAGAAAGAGTTAATACTTATTTCAATGATAAATATAAAGAACTTATTCTTTATTTTTATCTATTTTTTTCTTTAAAAAAATAATTACTCATTAAAACCATTAGATTTAAAATAAAATTAATGAAAAGAATAAGGAGTAAGTATAAAAGACTTAGGATTTGATTGATTTGATTTTTTTTAGTTTTTAAAAAGAGTTTTAAAAAATTGTTTTTAAAAATTGTTTTCTAGAAGAAGAAAAAAAAAACTTGTTTGACAAATGTTATTTGAAAATTGTTTTGAAGATATAAAAATAAAAAATTTGTTCATACCTGAACAATTTTTTTCATTTTTTCATCTAAACCCTAAACCCTATAATCAGAAAACACAAAATATAAATATGAACATTTGTTTTTGTTATTTTTACATCTTTAAATCAGTTTTTAAATAACAATTATTAAACAAGTTTTGTTTTTCTCTTCTTTCAAAAAATAATTTTCAAAACTATTTTTAAATTTTTTTTCAAAAACTAAAAAATAGATCCAAATCAATCTGTTACTTTTATTAGGTATACTTGGTCCAAATAAGTATTAGCTATACTTGGGACTGGCTAATATGATTTTTACTTTAAAAAGCTAGATTATTTATAGTTTTTACCATCAGATATAATGTTATGTTATTATATATAGTAGATTATACACAGTAGATATTTGTGGAGCTTCAACCTCTACTTGACACCCAATTGGAAAACAATAGGCTTGAATGAATTTTTAAATAGAACTATAATATAGGTTTTTTAAGCTTTGAATAGTATTTAACTTAATTCAGCATAAGGTGTTTATGGATATCAATGGTTTTAGATTACATATCGGTAGCTTAGGAGGGATTTTAGCCTATAGTAACGTGTTCATGCATTTATTAGGATTTATTGATGATGATTTGAATTTATATTCACATTGATATGATTGAAATTGTTTGAATTTGTTTTGAACTAAAATTACAAGTTTGGATACAAAAAATTTAAGCCTAAATGGAAATGGGTTTATTTTGTCCATTATTACTTTTTATTATTTTATCTTTTCTTTTTAAATTTATATAAAATGGGAAAATGGGCCTGTCAGATGAGTTAATGGCCAGGTCAGACAAAAAAACATGCCAGATCGATCCATTTTCCATACTTGTCTTAAACTATTTAATTTTATTTTTTTTACCTATAATATGATAAAACAATAGATGAACTTGTGGACTTGCATCCCCTGCAAGCTGCAATAATATATAAACCTTGAGTTTAACATTTATATTATAAAAGGATTTTACACTAGCGGTTAATTAAAATTTTTTATTTATATAATTTTTAAAATATTAATTATTAAAGTCAACAAATTTTTATATATATATAAAAATTATAATTACTTATTAGTGTAAAATTTACACTGCTAGTATATAATTATTTTTCTCATAAACTTTTAAAGTTTATAAGTTATTCACAAGTGTAGCCTTTAGATAGGTCTTTATTTATATGCGAATATAGAAACAAGGTTGAATTAGTCAGAATTAATCTCAAGCGACACTTGAATACAACAGGCCCAAACGAACAAGATGAGATTGGTCTGTGCCTGCATACGAAAGTGAAAGCTACATATGAGAAAAAATGGTCATATTTATCTACAACACTAGAAACTTTAATGTAAGATAACACCAAAGAACATCAAGATTTACCGCACAACTCACACACCATATTTAATTAACTGAACAAAAATTCTTAACATAAGATGGTTCAGTTCATTAATAATAAAAAATAAAAAAATATTATGAGTTCGATCCTTATAAAAATAACTAATATTACTCACATATTAACATTTAGCTATAAAAAAAAATAAATCATTGACTCCATAATGCTTGATGACTTCATAAAAGAGTTACCGATGTCAACCAATTCTAGAAAGCCATGGAGTAAAGAGTAGGGACATTTCAAGATACTTAGAAGAGTGGTTGGCTTCTCCACTTGAGCAAAATTAAAATCCATCATCTATATCCTATCTCCCAAATGATGATGACTCTGTTTAGATATTTTGTTTTTCTTTTAGACTTTCTAATTGTACTTTTGTGCTCATTACATCTAAGACAACTTTTTAGATAAAAGTTGGTAAGTTAAGATTGAATTAAAATTAAATTTGCAAACTGAATTTACAAAAGTAATCTAACTCTTTCTTTTACTAAATACAAGTAAAATTTTCATATAGAAAACTAATTTTATGAATAAGCACACATATCATTAAAATGAATTTATTTTTTAAAAAATTTAACACTCGATAGTATTTTTCAACAGTAATTCATAAATGCACTCAAAACTTATTAAAAAAATATTTTATTAGGAAATAAATATTTAATTTTTATCAACTAATAAAATATAATTATATGAATTTAATTGGTATACATTCTCAATGTAAAATTTTTACAATATATACTAATTAATATACTAATTAAAGATGAATATACTAATTAAACATGAGTTATATTACTATGATGGGTATAAGTTATACCCGAAAAGTTTACAAAAAGCCAATAAATATGATATTAAAAGTTACACATGCCTTTTATGGTTATTATCTATTTAATAGTTATAAATATGATATTTAAAAGTTACCAAAGAAATATTTAATGTCTATATGTTTACCAACTTTTAGTTTATATTATTTTAATGTTTTCACAGAATGAGAATCAAACACAACTTTGAAAAGGTCAAATCATACATTTTTTTAATGTATAGGTTAAATATTAATTTGTTAATTATTTTAATTCTTTTGTTAGGAATGAAAATTAAATTTGTGATTTTTTTTTGTATTTGTCTTACAACTAATTGATCTTATATTTTTCTTATATCTTGCTAGTTATTTATTTTTTTATATGTATAAAATATACTAATTTGGTAATTTTGAAAGCAAAATATACCACCAGTTTTTTGTATATAAAAAAAAGGAATTGCAAATTACTAACAACTTATCATTGGTAAATTTTTTACTACTATAATAATAGTGGAGAATTATGAGACAAAAATAGATCTGTTCGGTTCACATGTGATATAACTTAAAGTCTCTATTTGATTTACACAAATTAACAAATTATTCGAGGATATACAAGAAGATAAAAAAATACGAGATTGTATAAACAATTATATAAAAAAAAAAATAATACTTTCTGTGTCGATAGAATTCGACAGATAAAAGATTAAAAAAAATCAATCATTCAAGTTAGAATATATATATATATATATATATATATATATATATATATATATATATATAAACAATTAGCTTTGATGGGAATGAATTAATGAGGCGAGGGCAACTGAATGAGGCAAATGAAGACGAGAAAGGAAAAGGTGATGACGAGGAAGAAGCAGGAAAAATATGGAAGACTCTGAAGGAAGTCGGAATATCCGGAAATCAATCAGATAAAATATATATACAGCAGTTAAGGAGGATGGAGACGAGGGATAAGGAGGAGAAGGAAAGAAGGAAAAGGAGGAGTGATAGGAATAACTAAATGAAGATTCTCTCTTTGAATGTGAGGGGGTTCCGGGATCGGACCAAACGAAGAAGGATTAGGAGATTGCTAAATGATAATGATATTGATATCTGCTTACTACAGGAGACAAAATGCAAGACGGTAAGTGACTGGGAGGTTAAGGAGCTATGGGGGACGACAGGGTGTGATTGGAGAATTTTACTGTTAGCAGGACTTAGTGGAGGTTGTCTGACAGTTTGGAAGAAGCATAGGTTGGAGGTTGTCTGGGTTATACAAGGGCAGGGTTTCCTTGGAATTGGTTTTAGAGGAATGACTTCATCGGTAGTCAATTGTGTGGTTAATATATATGCCCCATGTTCGGTACAAGGAAAAAGGAAAGTATGGGATGATCTGATGATGACAAAACGAGGATTTCCGGAGGCTAATTGGGTACTTGGAGGAGACTTTAACGCTGTGTTAGATAGGAGTGAGTTTAAAGGGAGATCTAGTTCTCACTCTACAATTGAGATGTCTGACTTCGAATTCTTTATCCAATCAATGGGTTTATTGGATATTCCAATCATCAGAAAAGGAGCAACGTGGATAGCCCCGAATGGAGAGTCATCTAGTAGGTTGGACCAGTTTCTATTCTCCCCGGATTTGATGGAGGAGTGGGGAGTCATAGCTCAAAGAGTGGGTACTAGAGAATTTTCAGATCACTGTTGGATCCTAACCGAGGTGAATAAACAGAATTGGGACCCTAAACCGTTCAAGTTTTTTTATCATTGGCTGCAGGACCAAAGTTTTATGGATCTCGTAAAAGAGTTTTGGACATCAGAACAGGGTCACGGTTGGCGGATGCATCAGCTGGAAAGTAAATTAAAAGGTCTGAAGATGAAGATTAAAGAGTGAAAAGAAGAAAACTGGAGTAAAGATGAGAAATTCTTGACAAATAAAGTTTTAGAATTAGGGATGGTGGATCATCAGTTAAGCAAGGCGAATGGAACAGTCCATGTTACAGAAATCTCGGGTAAAATGGGCTCTAAATGGAGATAGCAACACAAACTACTTTCACACATGCTTTAAGGAAAGATTTTATGCAAATTCCCTACTGGCAGTTAAAACAGATGTCAGTTGGGTGGAAGGAGTTCAGAATATTTGGGATCATGTGCTTAATCATTTCACAGGGCTCTTTAAGGAGGAACAACAGACGAGACCAAGGATGGATGGGGTGGTTTTCAATCAGTTAAATGATCAGCTAAGAGAATGGCTAGAGGAGGCTTTTTCAGCGGAAGAGATAAAGGAGGCGGTATGGGCCTGTGAGGGAGGGAAGAGCTCGGGCCCTGATGGATTTGGTTTCCATTTTTATAAATCATGTTGGGAAATTATAGGGGACAACATGGTAAAGGCAGTTCAAGAATTCCACCAATCAGGAGTATTACCAAGAGGAGCGACATCATCTTTTATTACTCTTATCCCTAAGGTGACAAGGCCGGACAGGTTAGCTCAGTATAGACCAATTTCTTTAATCTCTAGCATTCAAAAGATTGTTTCCAAACTGTTGACTTTGAGAATGAAGAAAGTTATGGGGAATTTAATCTCTAAGTGCCAGTCAGCTTTCTTGCCAGGTAGATCGATACTGGATGGGGTACTGGTAGCGAATGAGATAGTTGATTGGGCTAAGCGCAAAAGGAAACCATGTTTCTTGTTTAAGGTGGATTTTCAGAAGGCGTATGATTCGGTAAATTGGGATTTTCTGGATTATATGTTGGCTAGGTTGGGGTTTGGGAATAAATGGAGTAAGTGGATGAGTAGTATTGTCAGGAATAGTCACATGTCGATTCTAGTCAATGGGAGTCCAACGGAGGAATTTAGGCTGGGGAGAGGTTTGAAGCAGGGAGACCCACTCTCTCCCTTTTTGTTTCTAGTCGTAGCTGAAGCCTTAATTGGACTGTTCAGAACAGCTGTAGGGAAAGGGGTGTTTAAAGAGCTAAATATTGCTGAAGAGGCAAAGTTTTCAATATCGCAGTATGCAGATGATGTCATTATGATGGGGGAGGCTGATCTGCAGTCGGTGTGGTACTTAAAGGCTATTCTCCGTGGTTTTGAGCTGACTTCGGGGTTAAAGGTAAACTACAGCAAAAGCAAATTCTTTGGGCTAAATGTAGATGATTCATTTACAAGCACTGTTAACAACCTTTTGAATTGTGTTGTGTCTGCACCGCCATTTAAATTTCTGGGGATTCCGGTGGGAGCGAACCCGAGGAAGGTAGATACGTGGTTACCAGTTATCGAGCAATTTCAGCGGAAATTGGCTGTGTGGAGGGCAAAACATATGTCCTTTGCAGGAAGGTTAGTTATGATAAATTCAGTACTGTCTAGCCTTCCGCTGTATTTGTTCTCCTTTTACAAGGTGCCCAAGAAAGTCCTAAAAGTCATTACCGGATTACAGCGCTCCTTTTTGTGGGGAGGAAAAGACCAGGAAACCAAAATTGCTTGGGTTAGCTGGGAAAATGTGTGTCTGAAAAAGGAAGAAGGGACTCTGAGGGTAAAGTGCTTATGGGACTTCAATTTGAGTTTACTTGAAAAGTGGCGGTGGAGGCTATTAACAGAGCCAAAAGCAATATAGGCGACTCTGTTGGAGGGTAGATATGGCCAGACATACAAACTCAATGAAAGACCGGAGAATTTATCTACAGTTTCTCAGTGGTGGAGGGATGTATGGAATATTGATGGACCGAAAGTCGGGATACCAGATTGATTTCGGAATAACGTCATTAGAAGACTTGGGAACGGAAAGGATACTCTCTTTTGGGAACAGAATTGGATAGGAGATGGTCCCCTCAGCTTAAGTTTTCCCAGGTTATATGGGCTAGCAGTAGATAAAGGCACCACTATTAGCGACAAAAAGGAAGCATCCGGGGGGTGGATATGGGTATGGAGAAGGGAGCTATTCATATGGGAAGAAGATCAGATCCGTCTTTTACAAAGTGCGTTGCAGCCAGTGGTAATTGTGGATTATATGGCTGATAGATGGAGTTGGTCGTCTAGTACGGATGGAAGCTTCTCAGTTGCGGGGGCTTATTCGGTTCTGCGTTTGCAACAAACCTCATCCAGACTAATTGAGGTGGAACCCAAAGCTTTGAGACGAATGTGGAAAGATAGTTTGCCCTCCAAGGTTATTGCGTTTTCATGGAGATTGTTGTTAGACAGATTACCAACCACCCAAAATCTTTTGAGGAGAGGTGTTATCATCCCAGCTGACGATGCACTGTGCGTCTTTTGTAACAGCGCTATTGAAGATAGCAATCACTTGTTCTTAAGTTGTGCCAAGGTTCAAATGGTGTGGAACAATATCATTAGCTGGCTGAGAATTCAAGGACCCATTCCGGGGGATTTGTATCAATTCTTCCTTTCGTCATCAGCATGGGTGCTTGGAAAGCGAAAGAAGAAGTACAGGTATGTGTTCTGACTTGCCGGGTGCTGGAGTATCTGGATTACTAGAAATCATATTGTATTTGATAACATATCGGTGGATTCTGTCGACATTCTGATGTGCATAAAGGTAATCTCGTGGAAATGGTTATCATATTACATTGGGTTTAATAGGGGCTGTGTCTTCTCAGATTGGTACGCTAATCCTACATTGTATCTTTTAAACATGAAATAGGTGGATAAGTCTTGATATGCTCCAATACGATATGAAGGCATATGTAATTAGTATGTACTCTAAAAGAAACATTTTGTTTTTGTTATTGAATATATGTTTAGCTTTTCAAAATAAATATATATATATATATATATGGATAGATAAAATGAGATTTTCAAAGTTATTAATAGAAGACAAATCTAAAAAAATCGAAAAATGACATACGAATATGCCAAAAAATTTGAATTATATGAATCGAAAACTAATCAATTATTATTGTAAAAGTTACATATCTATGCTTATGGTAAAATCCTTTTTTTTTTTTTTTATCGCTTCTATACTACTGAAAATTTGGTTGTTGGTACTTATTGGTAGCTAATATTGGCCGAAGCTGTTGTGAATTATGGTTTTATTTTTAGTTAAGTGTCTTTGTGGTGTTAAGATAGGCTTTCGATATTTAAAGAGTTTAATAACATTTTCGAATAATAGAAAATTAATAAATTTAATTATTGAATAATTTGATATTATCTTTATAATAAAATCAACACTTTTTTAATTACATTATTTTATTCACTTAATTGAAATCAATATTTTATTTAAAGAGATAATTAATTTCCAAATTCCAATTATACTAAGATCAATAACTTGTTAATATGAATATAAATATTTATATTAATCAATTATTTAAAAGTCATCTTAGATGTGACTATTAAAATGGAACGAAACCTGACGGCAAGGTTACGTCCTACTTTTAACTTTTTATGTTCCTTCAAAATATCTAATTAAGAATAATTTTGGTGACTATTAAAAGAAAATATTTTCTTTAATTTCATTCATTTTCAATCAATTGACTTGCGAAATTATCTAACTTTTTGAATTTTTTCCCCTTGTTGACTTTCACTTTCTTTCTTCTAAAAAATACATCTTAACGCCTCGATGTTTCTACTAACAAAAATATTTCCCTAAAGATAGGAAATAAATTAAATTTAAAATGACAAAATCTATCATATTATTTCACAGTTGTCTCTCAATACGTCTTCATTAAACAATGAACTAATATTTTCAATTATTTTTCTTTGATTATATTTTTATATTTAATTTGTTACTCCAGTGTTTTAAATTATAGTTTTTTAACATTTTAATATTGTTTTAAGACTATATATTATTTTATAATTTTAAGATTATTATAATAATTTTTTAATTATATTTAATAATATAATAAATTTTTTAAGTACTTAAGTTAATGACTAACTATCTATTAATAAAAACATTAATAAACAATAATAATAGTTTTAAAATATTAATAAGTCATTAAATAAGAATATTTTAGTTTATATAGGTACTAATTACTACTCTAATGTCATATCTAATGAGGGTTTTTTATATGGTTTTTAGTTGAAAGAAACAATTATTTAACCAAAATAAATCTACGTTGGATGAAATCTATGTCGAACAGTGAATTTTTTTGGCATATTATGAGTTTTTTATATAATTTTTTAATAATAAAATATTCTTTCCTATTAATCGTAATTAAGTCACAATAAAAAACTATAAAAATATGAATTCTTTAAGTTTTCCAACATTTTTTTTAAAATGTTAATTCATCCATTATTATTTTTAAATTCTTCATATCACAACTTGTTAAGTAACATCAATGTCATCCACTATAACTTTTAGATTTAATCTTATATATCCCATCATTCTTTAAATAATTTCATTGTCATTGAAGTTAACATGATAATCCAGTTAATGTCTTCCATTTATTTAAAATAGCTTCAATGTCATGCACAATGATTTTTTATTGATAAAAACTAGTGTTGCTATTAGTAAATGTTAACAATGTTACTATGTTATCTTCAATTTGATGGAAATGATGAAATTGAAGACATTTAAGTAATTAGAAACAAAATTGGATCTAAAAATGCTAGTTAGATGACAATGAAGAAATTTTAAAAATTGTGAGATCAAATTGGAGTAATAATTGAATGATATTGAATATTTTAAAAAAATAATGAGATGAAAAAGGTAATTAAGTCCAAATTTATAAATGAATTTTTAAGAGAGAAATGAAACTACAAGAACCATAAAAAAATACTGTGAAAACTACAAAAAAAAATTGAAGATACCTAAGTATTTTTTATTTTAAATTCAACTAATCAATGAGCTTATTAAATTTCTTATTTTTAAAAAATTGATAATTAATATGAGTTTTACAATATTTCTCAAAGAAAAAACTATTTATTATTGATTATACAGCACTGTTCTTTCGTATGAAATGCACAAAATGTACAAATCAATGTTTGCGCATTTTTTTTCAAAAATAAATAAATATTATTCATATAGATTTTAAGTGTTTTGTAACAAAAATAAACAGTTTAATGGTTTGGATGGTAAATTATCCTGGAAACGTTAGAAGTATCTTATGTCGCATTTGTGGTAAGGCAATAGGCACAAAAGGGTTTGCTTTCATTTCATTTCTATACTGATGTTTATTAGTACAATAGTTTGCACTATGATATTTTTGCACTCTTTTTTCATTATTAATATAATATTCATTTACTTTTTATCTCTTTTTTCTCTGGTTTTCTTGACTTGATTTCTTGAAATTTTTTATAATTATTTGTCAATTTCTTATCGAACATCATCCTATACAAGTTTTAAAAATATATACCAACATAAATAATAAGTGTTTACAAGTTCGTGCTATTAGTGCGAATGTTATGTTGATACTGATATCCATAAAAAAATTAATGTTACCCTAAACTTTAGAAACCACCGTTTAAATCAACATAAGGAACAAACAAAGTACTATCTTAATAAATTATACACTGATTTTTAAGTACTATAATTTTTATAGGATAGTATGTTTATTTCCAAATATAAATGTTATTTTTTATATATCCAAACATAAATCTTAAAAGTAAGTTAGTGGGTATCACTTTCCAAGAGCAAAGAATAACGATAAACTATATCCACAGTTATTCATTATTACCACGATGATGTAAGTTATGCAACGGCGACGCTACAACACGCACTGTGCTGGGTGCTGTGAGTGGGACTTGTTGGAAAAAATCTATGCCAAAATTATGCGTAATCCGTATTATATTCATGAACTTAATTATCCTTTAATTTAAGTATATATTTTACTTTATACTATATATAAATATATATATATATATATATGAAGATAACTCAGGTGAAAAAAAAAATTACTATATGAAATGAAAAAATATAATAATAACCGTAAAATTTCAATAAACGCTTTAGATTTAGTTGTTAATTAAACAAGTTCATATGTTTTCTTACATAGATATCTCTCCCACAAATGCTTAATCTCTCTTCACCCTGCGGAGGTACCACCCCACTCCATGATCATCATCGATACCACCGTCAATACTGTCATTGCTGCCAACAGTGGTTGCACTACCATCGATACTACCACCAATGTGGCATCAAGTCATACAAGTAAAAAAAGACACATTATAGAGCACTACTACAACGTCGTTCGGTTCTCACAAACAGTGCCATATCCGGTTGCAATTGCGATTAGGTTATGGTGTGTAAGTCACAAGTTTCACCTTCCCCGTGGTGCCTAAGGAATAGAGAACTGCTGCCACATCAAACTGAGTCACTTGTGCGAGTTGACTTAGCGTCGAAGGAGGTTTTGTTTTGGTGAGCGAGTCGAACTCAGGAGAGTTGAGCAACCAATGCATGTTGCCTTTGGAGAGTTTGATAACTATAGAGTTTAATAAATTTAAAACAACACACTAAATCGATAAAAAACACATCATAAATAAGTCTAAAATAATATAAAAATATATTTGTATGTATATTTTAATTTAATATACATTTTAGAACAACATAATTTTCATTTTGTTAAAAATATATGATTAAATAAAAATCAAACATAGTTTATATATATATATATGTATATGTATATATATATATATATATATATATATATTAACAATTTGTGTATTAAATATATTATAAACACACTTTTATGTGTATATTTTTTTTAATATATTTTTTAACAATATATTATATATATTATTAATATGTATTTTTAAAATTTGTGTATTCATATTTGTATTTGGGTTGGCCAGTCCAAGTCTATTTACATAGTCAGGCCAAGTAGACGGTCCAAAAAGACTCGCTTCTATTTGGGCCTCTTATTTAGAGTTCAACCTGACCCATTTTGTAGGCTCAGCGAATCAAACCCATTTTGACAACTCTAGATAATTGTGGTGAGGTTTGCACGACTAGGGTTCTAACTTGGTGGAAGAGTTTACCGTAGGATAGGTAACAACCAATTGTGGAGTTGATAATGGTGGTGGAGGAGTTTGGGAATTACGAGCTGCAGATAAGAGAAAATATGTATTCAATGATGGAGATG
The DNA here is from genome assembly GCA_037954015.1 of Psophocarpus tetragonolobus. Taxonomy (NCBI): domain Eukaryota; kingdom Viridiplantae; phylum Streptophyta; class Magnoliopsida; order Fabales; family Fabaceae; genus Psophocarpus; species Psophocarpus tetragonolobus. The sequence continues at coordinate 342,424 of JAYMYS010000033.1, read as the reverse complement.
GTGGTGTTTGGCAGAAGGAGAATGAGTGGTGGTTAATTTGAGGTTTTAGAAGGTTCTCTAAGCGCAATTGAAACAACTTCTTAGTTGTAATGGTGCTAGCAGTGTAATGAGATAGTGGTGATATTAGCATTTGTTGGAGATATATTTGTGTGAAAAAACTATATCAATTTATTTATTTAATAACTCAATATAAACCATTTCTTAATATCATACCGTTTCTTTTTCACTTTAGTTGTTTTCTATATATATAATTACTTCAAGTTTTAATTTTATATTATAAAAAGTGCCCTCGTAAATAACTTACAGAAAAGCTTAAAGAAATGCAATTTCATCTCTTAAAATAGTAATGATATATAAACATTTATACAGAATATGAATCTAATTATTACTTTTCATTAATATTTTTTTTATATCAATACTTCAATAGTATCTTCTAGAGAGAATCATATTCCAACAAAATATGATCATTATAAATCATAATAGAAAACTTCTAAACATTATTTAATATAGTTTTTTTCTTAAAAATATTTAATATAATTATTGGATGAAAGAAGTTCGTTTGTCGTTCCATAGTGTGTTTTATATAATATTAATGGTTTCTTATGGTTACCTTGTCGGATATGGATTAATTACTTTGTGGTTACTTAAAGGTTACTATAAGATCTATTATGATAAATACGTGTGGTTATTGTGACATTAAAATCAACTATGAAAAGATCGTTTATCGTTCTTTTTCAGCTCAATTATATATAAAAATTCAAAATATTATTCTGATTAAAAAATTCATATCTATCAATTCGCACGTTGAATTTTTTCTTTTTACAGTTAGTACATACATTATTGTTTTCCCCTTAAAAGTAGCGAAAACCAAACCTACGTACTATATATTATTAATTAATTACTGTTGATGCCAAGAAAAAAAAAAAGATCAAATCCCTATTTTCATATATAAAAATTGAATTTAATCAATATGCACTATTAGTTAAAAAAGCTTTATATTAATATTTAATCATAATTTTTTATTTATAGTAAATTTATTAACTTTATTAATTAATATTTTAAAATAAAAAATTATGATTAAATATAACTGTAAAATCAATATACACTAACTTAAATCATAAAAGTCAGAGTTACTAGTATTTAAACTAGATTATCCAATAAATTTGAATATTATGTCATTTGATGAATTAAATGTTAGAGTATTTTAGATTTTATTTTAAAACATTTTAACATTATTATTTAAAGTATTTAGAGATAAAATTGCATAATAATATAGTTATTAAAAACTAATTTCTCTAATAAAATTTTAATGACATTCAATTGGAGAACATTTTTAATGAGATTTAAGTTAAGAGGGTTTAACTCACTTGATTGAGCAGAGAGTATGAGTTTGTGTAAACCCCATAATTATCACTATTTTCAACTCTTATTAGAAGGATTAAGTAGAGTAAATTGCAACAATATTTTTAAAGTTTAATGTAATTATATATGTATCTTTTTTTTTTTTTTAATCATTACTTTTCACTTTTGAGAGAGTGTTAGTGTAAGTTTTAAAAAAGATACTAGTACAATGTTTTTAAATATATTAAGATATTAGTATAATGTTTTTAAATTAAAAAAATAGTGTAAAAAAATAAAAAAGTGAAGTTATTTATAATCTTATAAGAGTTGAGAGATATTGTTAATTTAATTTGATCGTTCAAGTATATATCTAGCTATTATTTTTAAAGACAAAAATTGTACATTCACTCAAAAACAAAAACTAAGGAAACATTAAACAAGTGGCAAAACGAAATCGTCAACATTCTGACATCGGTCTAGGGAGTGTGACAACTTAATTTTATAGAATTATTATAATTTAAATAAGGTCCAACATCAATTCTATCAACTTTCAATGCAGCTGAATGATCACAAGGTTCAACCTACTATTTTGTTTTCATGAATTGCATTTGTCTTCTCTCCTTTTTGGATAAGAACAAGTTAAATAAAACTTATTTTGAGAATGAATATTTTTTCTCAAATTTCATGCTATATATATATATATATATATATATATATATATATATATATATATATATATTTATTGATCCATATATAATGTCTACTAACAATAATATGTATTTTTCAAAGAGCAAATTTTAAAACGTTACAATTGATTATATTAACTATCAGAAAAATAGAATTAACTTACCTAACAAACTCTTTTTAGAAAATGTCAGTGTATATAAGTAAATTTATTTAGAAATATATAGCAAGAAGATGTTACTTAGCTAATTTTTTTAAAAAGATGGTGAAAGAATATTTTTTAACTAATTTATTAGAAAGATGGCAAGCAAATAATGAGGAAAATCTCTCTCTTCATTAAATTATATATATTTGCGACAGAATTGCTAGGTAAGTCTGTGTCTTCACTAATCCCATGCTAAATAGTAAGCGAATTGTGAGGAAAACATTTCCTTTGTAAATTTACTCATTGTTTAGCAACTTTCTTGTAGTAACTGATATTTTATCATTGGGACGCATAAAATAAATTTTTATTTATAAAATTAAATTAATAATTAATAAATAATTTTATTATGTACTATTAAATTATATTAATGATAAATAATTTTAAACATATAATTTATATTTTAGATTTTTGTGATAAACAACTCATATTGTTTTACAAGGTTAGTTTTAACTTTTAACTGTTAACTGTTAATAGTTTTTTCAAATAATATTAAAATTAAATTTAAAAATAAATATGAAATGATTTAGAAATATTTATTTCAAAATAGTTATATATTTTTTATTTTTCGTTATAGATAAATATTAATTGTTAATTAATTTGTTAAACTTTTTTAGTGAAAAAACTTGATGTATTCTTTCTATATATATTTTTCGTAATTTTAACTATTATATCAACTTTATAAGTCTTAATTATTCTAATTTATATAAAGAGAGGGTTCAAGTTATTCTCCATCCTTATTTTTATTTTAATATAATAATTTTAAAGAATGATTAATCTATTATTATTCTTATATTTAGAGGATTGATATAAATTTGGAGTAACTTAATTCATTTTCATGTATCTATGTTAAAAAATCCTTGTATTCTTTTATAAGCCAAAATTTTATTAATAAAACAATAAAGTTTACAAACAGAGCAATGGGAGTGTCTAGGTACGAAAAGAATAAAAAAAGAAATACTAAATACAAAGAATTGGATTCAATACCTAATCTCATAACGTATGCGCTGTGATTTTACTTATGCGACACCATTCTCACAAGCTAAGTTGCACAACATGGATAACATTATCAACATGTATAATGTGACCCTAAAATATTTTTGCATTTCTAGCTTTTCATGCATGTCATAGACCAGCGTACTAAACAAAAGACCAAACCTTTCTCAACCTTTTAATTCCACTAACAAAACCTAACAATTGACAACCAAAGGTCCAAAAGTCATTATAAAAAATAAACGATAGTCACCACATGAAAGTAATAAAACTCATACTCGAGAAACCAATATGCAATACATAAATAAGTGATATACTGTTTCAAGAGACTCCTCACAAAAAGTGCACCCGACCTTTGATAATAGAACATCTCTTTTCAGTAGATTATGTCAAGTTGGCAATCTATTTGCATCTAATTGTCGTCCTAAACATTAAACCTTCAATGAAATATCCTTAGTACACAATAAATCAAAAAACAAATCTTAGAAGAAAAATCCTTGTATTAATTATTTTGTTTCTTATTAATTAGCTTGATAAAGTTATGTTCACATATCACATTTCAAGTTTTCAACCTTTCTATCTTACCCGCCCGCCCATCAACGATTAAAGAAAGAAAAGAAAATTAACATGCACATAATGTTGATAGCCAAACGGATTAATCTTTATATATTATCATCCAAATATTTTCTTCCAAAGTAACCAAATTGACAGAGACATTTCTTTTTATTAATTAAAAAAAATGACAGAGACATGGGTTCGCAATAAAGCAAACTTAAGTTGGCAATAATCCATATTCATTTACTTAATGTATAATTGAAAAGAAAAACCCAACAACCAAACACGTGCAAAACACAATATATATGAAAATCTAGCACAGATCTTATTCTAATTAAATATGGAAGACTAAGATCAAAGCTTGCAAAGAGTTCATCAACTAATGATAATACACAAGTAACCCTAAAAAATGAAGAATATAATCCGCTGAGACGATATTTGCGTTATGGCGTTGATTTAAGTGTGGCATTTCCACCAAATGATATATACATTCAAACCTTAGATTCAACTTTTCAAGGTATATAATATGAGAGTGTGTTTTTAGAACTAACAACCATAAGCGCTTTTTCAGTTTTTCCACCATCGTGATTGAATGTCAATTATTATTATTATTTTTGTATCAGCCTTTTGAAAGAAGCATGTGAGCGGCTAGCGCCTACCACACCTGACAAAATCCACACAAGCCGTGGATGATTTGACACAAAGTAGAGCGAACTGAACCTGTTTGTTACTGTGAAAAGTGACAAGAGAAAAAAAAATGAGGAAAATCACACTTTGTTTTGTGCCATAAAAAATAATAAGAAAAAATATTATTTACTTGAATTTCATATATTTTAATTTTCAATGAAAAAAAAGTGTAAAAAAATTCATTTCAAAAATAAAAATCAAGATTTTTGTAATTATAATAATTTTATATTATAATTTTCCTTTTTTGATCACTTTCTATGTGTAATCAAACAATTTTGATTTTTATTTTATTTCATCTCTCTCTTTCTTTACACTTTTTATCATTTTCTTTCCATGCAACCGAATGAAGTTTAACGACATTTCTAATAAAAATAATTTATTTTAGTTATTTCATACATTGAAAATTGTGTTTAGTGATCTCCATAGTATCATATTAACATAAGCAATCAGACAGAAAATTAAAAGTTAATTAAAAGTAATTTATTCAAATATCTTTACACCATCCATACAATGGTCCCGATAGTGTCATGTGAACCTTAAGGATATTTTCAATTAAAGTAATTTATTTGAATAACTTTACACCATGTGTATAATAGTTTTAATTCCATTTGGTAATTTAAAACGTTAGTAGCTTTTTTAAATAGTTACTATTTTTTCTGAAAAGTTATTTTTTTAGAAAAAAAAAGACATATTTTCAGCTACCAATTAAATTTTTTAACAACTTTAACCTTCTCTAATTAATAAATTGTCTCTCATTATTTGTCTCTTCTCATATGTCAGAACATGCTTTTGTGTTTCTCTCATTTCTCTTTTCTTCATTTTATTATAATTTAAATATATAATTAAGAAAATAATAATTTAAATTTAAATATTTAACTATAGAAAATTATAATTTAGATATAATTATAACAATTCATACTTTAAATATATAATTATGAAAATTTATAATTTAAATATTTAATTATAGTAATTTATAACTTAAATATAAAATCAATTTTTAATAAGAAATTTTATATTATTAAAATGTACTATAATTATTTTAAATACTATTAATGATATTTTTATTTATCACTTTACAATTTTAAACTAATTAATAAATTGTTTTTACTAAATACTTATAACTATTTTTAATTTTTAATTAATTTTTTAATTTTTATCTAGTTTTGCTAAACATATTCCTAACACCCGAAAGTAAAATATGTAAGTATCGATGTGTATGTAACTCTAGTGTACATAGGATGAGAATATTACAGAATTTGTAATAATAGTAGGTCAAATTTGTGTCTTGAAATGTTCAAACACGTGGTAATATATTATTAGTTTATTTAATAATGGAACGTAAATCCCTCAATTAATTAAAAACAGGACGATAGAATTAGCCTCCTCATAAAAAAGAGAAAATTATATTAAAAAATATATAAAATTATAAAATTATCGTGCCAATTATATTAAAATATTATTCTACAAAGAAAAATTATATTAAAAATTAAAATTACTTAATGATACAATAATACTTAAGGCTGTATATTAAAATTAAAAGGAGGCAAAAGCTAAGAGAATTTGATCTTAGGTACAGTTTACTAGTAGCAGAACCGAAGTTATTAATTTTAAGTTTATCACCTTTTCATAGATTCATAAATATTGTGAGATTTAATTTTAGACTTAAAAGAAAAAGGAAACCCTCATAATCAAAGAAAAGTCAAATTTTCAATCATCATGGGAAGCTATTTTCCGAAGCGGGTATTCCCAGTTTGGGTTGGTTTAGTTTTTTGAACAAATAAAAATTGAATCAATTAATTTTAATTGGGTTTGGTTGGTTCGATTTCTTAAAATTTTTTCCTATATCCAAACCAATGATGATCAAGTTGGTTCAGTTTGGTTTTAGGGAAAACAATAAAAAAATAAAACTTTTTCATTAAATCGTAAAAAAAATAATTTTATACCTAAAACTAGTCAAATCCATTAATCTACCAAATTCATAGTTTTACAACAAAATATCAAGTATTTCATTTATACTAAATTAGTCAAATTAAACTATTAAAACAACACAATACAGTACAAACAATAAATTGTATAAATTTAAAGTATAAAATAAATTTACTAAATATAAAATAGGGTTGAGTCAGGATTTTGAAATGTAAAATCCTAAACAAAATAGATTACTAAATTTATTAACTTAAAAATATAAAATAATATATATATATATATATATATATATATATATATATATATATATATATATACTTGTGTTGGTTCGGGTTGAGTCAGGGTTTTGAAATGCGAAAATCGTGAACGGAACCGAACATGATCAGTTTTAATCGAGTTCAGACCCGATCAAGTGAAAAAACTGAATCAAACTAATTAATTCAGTTCAGTTTACTGGGTTCGTCAGGTTGATCCAGACTGATGAACACCCCAATTTTAAATACATAGATGTTATTTGTGAGTTACGTTGTAAGGTTATGTTTGATGGAAGAAAATAAAGGAAAGAAAGTATGAAAAAAAAAGAAAAGAAATAGAATAAAGTGAAAATTAAAGTTGTTCAATTGTTAAAAAGTGATGTGAAAAGAATAAAAAATTATAAATTAAAAATTACAAAATTATTTATATATTTATGACTTTTTTTTATAATTAAGAATAATTTTGGAGAGATAATTTCTTTACATTTTTTTTGGTACAAAATTTTTCAGTAAGTACAATAAGAGATAGTCATTAATAATCAATAAGACTCACATATTTTTTTATTTTTCAATAAATTTTAATTATAATAGAGAATAAAAAACATATTTAAAAAAATTTATTAAAAAAATATGACGCTAGCATTTATCTTAAAAACTACATTAGCGTGCCCTCCATTATTTTTCTCAATGTTGGCTCGAGCTCTTGCACCATGTGACTCTCCTTAATAGAGTTTTTTTTTTTTTTTTCACTTATCATCCAAATCATTATTATACTCCTTTTTAATATCCTAATTAATGAGTCAAGGGATAAAAGATATGCAACTTTAAAACGAGAATAAGAAATAGCATAACTATAGTACTATTCTATAAGAAAATTTAAACTAATATTTATCTAATGGTTTATTTTATTTTCTTCTTCATCAATTTTTCCACGTGTAGTAATACAACATGGAAAAATCTATGGCGTTTTTATTAATTTTAGGGGTATTGTACTATAGTTTTTTTTAATAAAATTTTAAGTCATGTAACCATGAATTTCAAATCTTGTAACCATAAACTTCTTCTTAACTCTATTATCAACAATCTTGTAAATACTGCATTTCATGAGACTTTTTACTCAAATGTATCGTGGGATTGATTTGCCTCCTCTTAAATCTTCTATGCATAAAAAACTAACTGTTAGGATGTAACTCCATAGAAAGCCTGACATGACAGGTTATGCATGGTTGTGATGTTGTAGAAACCCCAACGGATAATGTAATATGAAAGTCTATGGTTATAAGAGTTAAAATTTTATTGAAGAAAAAAACTATAATATCAATACTCCTAAAATTAATAAAAGTACAGTAGATTTCTCCATAGGACATAATAAAAACCTACTGCTTATTCCACAAAATACTCTAAAATTAACTTAAAAGCTCTGCATCAACAACTGTTATGGTTGTTAATATATATAAATACATTATTTTGTTTCACAACATAATTCAGTATGCATGCTTTCACATTAATTACAAAAATCAGTTGTTTCTTTAAGAGATTCCCAAAATAATATAATATTTGATTCAACCTAAATGACAACTAAGGTTTCACTGTATATTAGGTAGTGGAGAATATTCTTAGGAGCGGAGGAGTCATGACCCCTTTCCCCCCAAACTTTTTCCATCCTTTTATTATTAAATATATATTTTTGTAAAAGAATTGTAATTGTTTTTGTAGTATATCTATTTTATTGTTTTTATCTCCCCCAAACTTATTATTTCATTTTAACAAATAGAAAATTTTTTATAAAAAATTATAATTTTCTTGAAATATATCTATTTTATTTTTTTTAATCCCCCAACATTTTTTGTCAAGATCCACCATTGATATCAGGTATCTATGAACTTGTGAATCTCTCAAAATAATTCTCTGGCTTGTTTTTACAATTAAAGTGTGGTTCAAAAAATTAATTACTGATCATGAGTTGTTTCAGAAATATTTACAAGAATGGGGTGTTTGATTCGTTGACCACATAAGGCTCCAACTATGAAGGAGAAACATGTATGGATGATTTGGCTGACATAGGAGACAATAATTGTCTGGAGGTATTCCTTTTTGTCGCCATGTAGGAGCTGCCAACATGGGAGGAATCTCCCTGGAATCTTTCTGATAGAAATAGGCACACAATAGGCACATGTTAACTCCCTCTATCTATCATAAAAACATGTTCCACATGGGAGACATCAATCATGGAGGCATCTCCATTCACCGAAATTGCTCGACCATCCTATTTTTCATGTACGTGGAAGAGTGTTAGGTGGTGTCCCATCACTAATAGAAAGGTATCTCAAGGAGATGCAAGTTGTTTTCCCTTCCCCATGCCTGCAATGTGCCCATAAAGTGAAGGTTGAAATGAACAAAAGTTTAAATATGCAATGTGTGGATAAAAAAAAAAAAACAAGTGAAATGAGATTTTACACTCACGAACATGTACACAAAAGTTTCCTTTGAACATGCCAAGGAGGTTCCAAGGGCTTGGCAAAGGGAAAAGCCCATGCAACTGACACCTGTTTGGGGAGTTAATACGTGCTAGTTGCCTTCATAAAGGTTGTAGAGATATATCTCTCATGTTGGTGCCTACCTGTTAGGACAATTTTGTTACTATTAATGCTAAGAAAGACTAGCGGCAAGGAAAAACGCATAGGAAATATTCATTTTGTAACCCTAGTGTTTCCTTGACAGTGTATAAATACTAAGACAAACATTCAGGAAAACAAGCCCAAAAAGAGGCCCACAACCACTTAAAAGAACATAACAAAACACCAGCAAAACCAAATTAATTAAATAAAGTATTTTAAGAAAGTTGACTTTTTTTTCTCTCTTTTGGGCTTTATGTGACCTGTTAGAACTGGGTCACCAACAATACCCACCGCTCTAGAAGACAATTTATCCTCAAAGTGAGATGAGGTAGGGATCATTGACATGGATGAATCAGATGAGAGGTCATAGCTCGATGTAAGAGGATCCAATGGTGGAAGTTGAATAGGTTTTGTTTCTTTTGGGTTGTTAATGCTGGTTGAAGAGAATGGGAATTGAGAGTTTTGAAGAGCATCTTAAGGGTAGACTCGTTGGGCAATGAACAACTTAGATGAAACTAAATGGGAATTAGTGACAACTGTAGGAAATGTGGGAGACATAAGCACTTGAGCAAAAAAGTTGGGCTGACAATTGGTACTTAGGTGGTTTGAGAGTAAACTAAGAGCGACAGAACCCATAGCTTTAGACTTTGAAAGAGAACCATCTAAAGGGGTAGGGGAAATACAAACTGAACTAGTGTTGGTGACAGTGGGGAGAGTGGTGCGAACTAGGAACGAGACATCGATGGGGTTGCGCCTAGCGACATGAAAACGACCTATAGCCGAAGGTAGGTGGGTCAAAAAAGGATTGATCGGAAGTGGCGATGAAGATGTTGTTGCATGCGATGGTTGGTTCGATGGTGAACCTCTAATGGTCGGGGCAAGGAAACATGAAAAACATCATGGATCTTGGATTTCAGTGGGAGGAACAACTTGTAAGTCACCATGCCAACTCGAGTGAGAACTTTAAATGACCCAAATATATGACACGACAACTTCTGCTATGGGTGAGAGGCAATAGTCACTTGATGATATGCTCGCAGCTTGAGCCACACCCAATCACCGTAACAAAGGTACGACCTTGTCTATTCTTATTTCCTTGATCCACCATGCGTTGATGAGTGTGTTTGAGATTGGCATTTAACTCTTCTAAAACTTGGTGACACTATTTTAGAGTTTCATTAAGGGAGCTAATACCAGATGAATCGGAAGTGAAATCAAGAAGACATGGTGGTAGATGACCATAAAGGCAGATAATTATGTGACCAAAGGAGTTGGGTAGGTGAGTTAAAAAACCCATTGAGTTCCTTCTAAACTTGGTTTGGATTTGGCAGAGGTTAAAGAAGACTTTTTTTTTATGGCATGTACTTATTTTGTTGACAAATGTGGAAACTCTGAATATAAGATTTGAAATCCTTATACAATCCAGGCCAAAAAAATGAAGCAACAATTTGGGCTAAGATTGGTTTCAACCTAGAGTGACCAACAAGGGGAGTGGAGTAATACTCCTTCAAAATCAAGGAATGTTAATTTGCATAATCTGGTATGTATCATTTCTCCTTGCAATAGATATAGTCATTGAAAATATTAAATGCTTGCTGCATTTTTGGGTCATTGGAAACCTTGTTGAACAATTCCTTCTTTGTGTAAGGCATAATATTATTGCATAACAGCCAATAATGAAGGAAAATGAGAGAATAACATTGCAAACAATGGCAGGCCTTCACAGAATTTGTGGGACAAAGCGTCTGCAACCACATTGAATTTCTCATGTTTGTAAAATATTTCAAATTGGAACCCTTGAAGTTTAGTTTCCCTTTTTTGTTGCTTTAAAGTATACACTATTTGAGTTGTGAGAGTATTAAGACTTTGTTGGTCTGTGTATATATGAAAGTGTCTACCTAACAAATATTGCCTCCATTTCTTGATAGACTCAATGATAACATATATCTCCTTGGCATAAATAGAAGAAGCATAAAAATGGGGACCTATTTTTTGTTGAAGAACACAAAAAGATGACCCTATTGAGTTAAAAAGCACTAATGGCTACTGTAGATGCATTTGTCTCATGCACAAACAATTGTGAAAAATCAAGCAAGCCTAAGACTGCAAAGATGTCATGTGTAATTGTAAATCTATAAAGGCCACTGCGGCATCTGTACTCCATTGAAAATTAGTGAAACTCAAAATATCGATGAAAGGGGTGACGAGAGTAGTGTAATGGAAAACAAAACATCAGTAAAAATCAATAAAGCCTAAAAAATTCTAGAGAGTCATGTGAGTACATTGATGTGACCAATCTAGAATAGGTTGAACTTTTTCTGGATCTGAGGCAACCCTCGAGGCAGAAATTATGTGACCCAAATAATTAACCATAGTAATAGAAAATGAACACTTAAAAAAATTAGCAACAACATGATTAGAACTAAGATAAGAAAAATAGCCAAATGTGTTAGGTAAGAAGAAAAACTAGGACTATATATCAAAATATCATAAAAGATAACAAGTACAAAGTGGCGTAAAAATTGTCTTAGGAGGTCATTCATAACAACTTAAAAAGTAGAAAGAGTGTTAGTCAACCCAAAGGACATAACTGCAAATTCGTAATGATCATCCATAGTTCTAAAAGTTGTTTTATGAGTGTCTGGAGAGAAAACTCGAATTTGATGGTAAGCCGAGCGTAAGTAAAGCTTAGTAAAAATAGTAGCATTTCCTAATTAATCTAGTAATTCATCTATTGTAGGAATAGGAAAACGGTCTTTGTCTGTTACTGCATTAAAAGCGTGAAAAAGGACTAGTATTGGGTTGTATGATGTCTTCTTGAAGTATTTGTTGAATAATTGTGCCATAACAGTCTTTTGAGCATAAGAGTATCAGTAAGGCTTCAAATTAATTGGGCTAGTATTTGGAAGCAGGGGAATATGATAGTCATGGAATCTGTAAGGAGGTAGAGCATGGGGGTTTGAAACATTGGAATAGGAAAGTAAGATGTCTTGGATTGGTTTGGAAAGGACAATGAACAGAAGTTCATTGTGTGTAAAAGGATGAAAGTTTTAGGTGGTAAATAGGTTGGAACATAAGTAAGTGGAAGGAAGCTATGGAATTAGTATGAAGGAGTTGGCAGATTTGGGTAAAGGAAGAAGGTGAAGGTTTAATAGGAAGGTTACCATGAAATGTAATCTAGTTGTCCTGAAGAGTAAAAGAGAGGCTTGGAACAGAGAAATTTGTAGTTATGGGTCCAAGGGAATGCAACCATTCAATGAACAAAACCACATCAGCACATTCAATGGGTCATAAGTAAAAAAATATGTTAAAGGTGGCTTGCCTAAAGGTGAATATTTGGGCAAAATCCTTGATGTTGGATTCAGTCACCATTTCCCACCACAACAGAAAATGGAGGAATGCTTGTGGAAGGAAATTTAAAGTGGTGAATAATATGTGGTTGTATAATATTGTGGAAGCTTCCTAAATCTACTAAAATAGTGATAGGAAGGTTGGAAATGGAACCCACAAATTAAGGGTTTGAGGGAGGGTTGGTCCATTAAAACGTGGGATGATAATTGAAAATGGATGGTAGGATCAGGTAAAGAAGGGTTGTTTGGGTCATCTATTGTTGTCAATTCAAGAGTCTCCCTAAAAGAATCATACGTAACCAAAAGTAAATGGAATCTACATTTCGTACACTTGTGACAGGAATGAATTTTTCATCACAATAGTAACATAAACCGTGGGCACGACATTCTTGTAAGTAACTAGAGTTAAGGTGTTTAATAGGAAGTGAAGAGGTGGGTGGAAGGGAATGAGGGGTTGGTGATAGCTTGAGAGGTTGATGGTTGGTTGGGACCAAGGAAGATTGTAAGGTGGTAATGAACGTTGCATGCGAGATTTGCTATCCTTAAGCTTAACCTTAATCAATTTTGAAAGGCCAATAGCCTTTGTAATAGTTGCAAACTTATGATTTACAAGCTCACAACAGATATCTAAAAGCAACCTTGAGATGAATCAATTTAAAATTGCTTTGGTGGATAGACTAGCCACCTGGTTGCATAGACACTCAAATTGGACCTGATAATCAGCAACAAAAGCATATTGGTGTAATTTGAAGAGCTTTGCCTGATGATTGTCAAATGAGGACGGAACATAGAGTTAAAGCCCTTGTAAAAAAATTCTAATAATAGAATTGCAAGTTTTTATGCATCCATTTAAACCAACTGAAAGTCTCACTCTTCATATAAAAAGAAACCACATGAAAATGCTGGCCTTCCGGAATCTGATAAAGTGAAAAATACGAATCAGCTTGGAAAAGCCAATCTAATGGTTTACAACCATCAAAGGATGTTAGCTGCAATTTGGGTGGTTGAACGGGGTAGTGAGAGGAATAATGGGGGTGGGAAATAAAGAGGCCTATAGGGACAGAACATTGGAAAGGTGAAATGGTTAAAGTGAAGGGGGTTTGGTAGGAAGGAGGGATAGGCATGGTAAGATTTGGTGGTATGGGAGGAGGAAAATATGAACTAGCAAGCAATGGTTGGGCAGAGGGTAAGGGTAAAAATGGCATGGGAAAGTAGCCAAATGGAAATGAGGTAGTAAAGCCCATTGTAGGTATTGAGAGTGGCATGGGAAGGGATAATGTTGGGTGAAGGTATAATAGAGGGGAAACACATGCAAAAATATTAGGTGGAATGGGCGATTGGGACACTGGAGCAAGGCAATGGATGAAGGAATTTTGGGAAAAGATGGATGAAACATGTTCTTGGATGGCTGAAATACTTGAGGTGAGGTGATCATGTGGAGCCTCATGGTGGTTTGCAGTTGAATTTGATGCTCATCTTGGGCAGTGAACTGTGTTGGCAACTGGATTTGACATTCATCTTGCACAATCATTTGTGATTGTAAAGCCCCCAACATTTCTTGAATAACTTTGAAGGGATCATTAGCATCCTTAGATGTGCGAGACATTGAAATTGTATTAATGAAAACACATAAAGATTCAAAGATAGGAAATATTCATTCTCTAACCCTAGTCTTTCCCCAACAAGGTAGAAATACTAGGGCAAACATTCAGACAAACAAACCCAAAAAGAGTTCCACAACCACTTTCAAGAACATAACAAAACCCAAATAATTAAATAAAGTCTTTTAACCAAGTTGACTTGTTTTTCTCTCTTTTCGGCTTCAGCAACAATACTCACCCTTCTAAAAGACACTTTGTCCTCAAAGTGAGATGAAACACTCGAGTGAATAAATTAAATGATATAAAGCTACTACATGATAAAAAAAAAGGAACATGCTATGTAATTAATGCCTCCTATATCAACCAAATTAATTCATATGGGTTTTCCTTTCATAGTTGATGCCTATAGTAATTAACAAGTCAAACCACTCCAATTTAATAAATATTTTGAAACAATGTCTATTCATTAATTAATTTTTTTAGCCACCCGTAAGTTGTTAAAAAGCCTAATTCTCCATTACATTTTTTAAGAACAAAAAAACATATAATGTTGCCTCATTTTATTTTTAAGCGTTCAATGAAACATGTCATCATTTCATTAAATCCATCAACAAAAATATATAATGTTTTCCTTTCTCACTTTGAGATCTTAACAACCCTAGCTAATACAAAATTCATTCATTGAAACACATACTAATTAGTCCAAGGTTGATCAGGAAAAGGTAAAGTTGCATAGGCACCACTTTAATTATTCTTGTTTACACGTGATGTTTAGTAAATACACGTGATGTCCCTTTTTTTAGTAAATACATGTGATGTCCTTTTTTTTAGTAAAAAGACTAGATTGCGCATCATGATTCACTTTTTAAGGAGGAACACGGTTTGACTATGATAGGTGCGTGCAGTACATTTAGAAACTTGTCATTACTTTTTTAAAGTTGGCTCATACTGTGTCTCGTTAGGTTTTTAGAGTGTTTTTTTCTTTTTTTTCTTTTGAATTTTTAGAGAGTGCGCTTCATATAAAAAAACAGTAAATGTTCTACACCTACATATACTTTTATTCACATGCATTAATTAAAAGAAAGGCTTAATGGTAAATTTTTACTCGTTACAAAGTGACTTTTAGTAATTTTTTATCTAATACTTAATAAAAATATTTTTTGTTAACAATATTTATGAATAAATGTAATTAATAAGTTTTTACAACTTTTTATGAAATATTATATATCTATCATCCATATATACCTTATCAAATCTAAAATTATATATAGCATTTGATAAAATGTTGTAAAAGTATATTAGCAACATTTATTTATAATTTGATGGTATCTTTTAAATGTTATAAAAAAATTTTAATAATTTTTTTATTAAATATTAGACAAAAATTACTAAAAGTCAAATGTGTTGTAGTCAATGTTTATATATTATATTAAGATATATTCATAGTTATCTATTTTAATATATATATATATAATAAAATCAATGATATAAGAATAAAATATATTTAATGATGAAACTTATAATTATATTTAATAATATTTTAGTTAGATTGTAAAATCTTTTCAATTATCGCCGAAATAAATTTTCGAATTTCGACAGATTTTTCATGATATCGATGGATTTACCACGAACTATTTTATGACAGAATATCCGTATGAGCTTCCATCGAAACATTCACAATTTCTTATGTTGAAAAATTCTATTGATAATTTAAGAATAAAATTTTCGTGGAAAAGTAAAAACATTCAACAAATCAGCTTCTGTCGGAAAACCTGTTAGCTACTTCGGGTCACCTACGAATTCTTAAGTCGTCAGTAATATAAATAGTAAAAAGTTGTGATTAAATATAGTGTAAAATTTTTTTATTTACAGTATATAAATATTAAACTTATATTAATACATATAGTAATATTTAAAAAAAAAAGTTTATACTGTCATTTAATCATAACTTTGTATATATATAATAAGTTTATTACTTGATCAATTAATATTTTAAAAATTATATAAATAAATAATTATAATTAAATATTAATATAAAACTATTTTACATACGTATTAAATTCTAAGGTTAATGTTCTTGACGACTCTAAATCAGTAAAAAATATTTGTCAGTAATTTGGCTTTTCTTGTAACAATACTTCTTTTGAATTGAAATATAAGAAAAAATAAATTACATAAATAAAAAAATAAAATTATTTAATTTTAATACTCTTATTGAAAAATGAAAATATTTCACAAATACTCTACAGTAGAATTTGGTAATGTGAATAAAAAACAATTAAAAATAGAATCTCAATAATAGTAGCATTTGAGAATATTAAAATAACTATTCCTCCATCTATTGCTGTCAAATATGAGAATGGAGTTTTGGATGCTAGCATTCATGAGTTTTTTAATTTATTTCAGAGGAGATGAAGTTTTGTTATAGAAAAAATAAGTTTAACAATTATACACGTAAAAGAGTTTTATTTGTAGTTTATCATAATTTTTTATTTACTGATTTTTGAAGTATTAATTAACAAAATTAATAAATTTAACATATATATAAAAGGTTTATGCAAGTATGATTGAACACTAATGTAAAATTATTTTAGACTATTAGTGAGAATTATTAGAAACCAATTTGAATAAAAATTTTATTCAATGATCTACTTTAATTATTAATATACTTGAGGAAAAAAATTATGGGTTATTCCCATAACTGGAGTGTCCCATGCACCTAGGCAGAGGTGGATGAGCAACAAATGGACCAATGATAAATTGTGAGGGAATCTGGAATTGTATTAGTAGGATTGGTGTTATGATTAAAGGGATATTTTTCTCTATATGTTGTTGGCATTATTGTTTTGAATCTGGTTTGATTTTTTTTTTTTTTATATTATATGATGATACGATCCCAAAGATTATGATTGGGAATTTTTTTATTATCTTTCTCCGAGAAAGAGGCAAAACATAATGAATTTGTTTTGGTGGTATTGTTTTTGTAAGCATGATTAATATACTTTATTGTTGTTGTCTCTACTTGATATATTGTTTTCTTTGTCTTCCACAAAAACAACTTTCAACATAAAGGCAAAAATAAAATAAAAGTACAGTTATAACACTCGTTTTTTATGGGCTTTTGAATTTAGAAAAATGACAATACTATACTTTCAGGTCGGAGGCAGAATTAATCATATATTAGGAGCCAATTATCGAAATTAAAGTTTACATATAAAAAGATAAAAATTATCTACAAAGATATTAAATTTTATTAAAATATTTATAATTATGTGTTTCTTAAAATAATTCAAGAATATATTATAAAAAATATATTTATGTAAAAAAATAATTTTTTTTTATAAAACTGTCATTACAAATGTTAGTTAATGTATTGATTACATCTAGTTTGGTTTATTAACATTTACAAGATAGGGGTGTTTGTAAAAAGTTTGAGACTGGCTTCAATGTCAACCTTTTATATATGGTAAATGTGTTAACTTTATTAATTAATATTATAAAAATCATATAAATGAAGAATTGTAATTAAAAGTTAGTGTAAAATTCTTCTACAAGGATAATTGGTCAAAAAAAGAAAAATAGGGATAATAAATTAAGAGAAGAAAAGCATACATACAAAATAGCGATAGAAAGAAATTATACTATGGAATCGTTTGATGGATCAGATAAGGAACAAGATAGAATAACTTTCTCTCATCCTATCTTATACAAATGTTTATTGGATTAATATGATAAGATAAGTGTATTCTATCAGCTCATCACATCCTACCATCTAGTGTAATTTTTATCCTGAAGGGAAGACTGAGTTAGAAAGTGAAAGGATAGGTTATTTTTTACTTTCCATTTATCTTCTCATCTTCTCTCTCGAGCTCGACTCTCCCTACAATGACCCTTCCATTCTCATAACGCCTCTTTCAATCTTTGGTGAGTCTTATCACTCTCTCTCTCTTTCTCCTTTTTCTCTCTTGACGCTAACTCTCTCTTTCTCTAGTCATTTTTGTTTCTCACATTTTTATTTCTCCATTGACACATTTTCGAGGTACACAAACACGTCCATCATGCCCTGTCGCTCCAACGCCTCCATCAAGAGCTCTTATGGCTCATCAAGGCTGAACCATGACACGAAGGGTTTCACAACGACGGTGGCAGTTCCTTCAGAGAAGGTGCTGAAGATTTTGAGAGAATGACATTGGGATTGTGCAAAAGTGGGGGTAATGGGTTGGTGCAATGGAGAAAAATTTTATTTGACATTGAAGGGAAGACACTAGTGGTGAAGACAGGTTTTTGGGGCAGTTGTTGTCGTCATCTTCTTAGACTTCAACAAAAAGTATCCTAACAAACACAGACCCTAATTCTATAGATTTTTTTTGTAAAGTAAATTTTAATAATTTTTAATAAGAAATAAATTTTTATTTATGTGTACTTATTGAAAAGCCATAAAAATAAATTAAATTACATTTACTATAAAACTATATTTAAATTTGTAATAAGGGTAATTTTGTTATTTTAATATTTTTTTATATCCTATTCTACCATAATATGTTCAACCCAAAAGTAAAATAGGATAAAATAACCATATTTTGTCTCTATCTAACTCTTCTATCATATTTTATCATGTCATGTGCATGAAACCCACTATAATGTGTTTCAAAATTTAAAATGTTCTTTAACTTATCCTACTAAAAAGAAATAATCTCTCCTATAATATTCCTAAACTTATCTAGTTAACAAATACTCTTTAACTCTCGAGTTAATATAATCAAATCAATATAAAAAATAATAATAATTCTACTTGATTGCAATAATTTATATCCTTTCAATCAATTTAATCAATATTTATATATAAATAGATATAATCAACATTAATTGCAACAAATATATATAATCAATTCAAATGCAATTATTTATATCCTTTAGGATAGTAATTATGTATTATTTAAAAGGCTAACCTATAAAAAAATAAAATAATAATAATAATAATTAATGTTTTGTTTTAAAAATAAAAAGTTCCATATTAAAGACTATAAAATAGAAATTTTCCTTTCAAAAAAATAGAAATTTTCCTAAAACTAATCATATAATTATCACAAAAAAAGAGTTATTTTATATAAAATTATATTATCTTAATTATAAAATATCATGTACATTAAAAATAAAATTTAGAAAAGTCAGGAGGGGCAATAACCCCTAATTAACCTGTACTAAAATAATGCTACACAATTTTAAAAAAATAAAATATTAGGGCTAGTTGCGCCGACCCTAACTAATAAATTTAAAAAATAAATATATTTTACTATTTATTCACAATAGGATTTGGTATGTTTTTGGTATAAAATTAATTCAAACCAAACTTAAAAAATAAGTGTACTACGATATGATTTGATTTAGATAAATTATAAAATCTCAATTAAATCAAACCTATTTTTTTGACTTGGTTTGGTTCAATTTTGTAATTTAAAAATTATATTATTAAGTATTAAAAAAATATATTAAATATTTTATTTCTAAAATTATATAAAAGTTTACTCGCTTCCAACAAAATTATAAGCAACCATTAAAGCTAAAGTACAGAAAATAAACTTATTTAAACATTACATATTACTTTTTGTCAAATTATATCTAATAAAATTAAATCAAATAGTCTTACTAAAATATTAATTCATAAACTAATACATATTAATTAAAAAACCTAATTAAATCTAAATAAACTTAGAAATTAATGAGTAATTATATATGTCTCCTAGATTATCTAAAACAATTAAGGGTGAGAAATGTGGTTCAATTGGTATAGTTTCAACCTATCAAACCATAAACTAAACTAAACCTAGCTGCTTATAAATTGCAAAAATTAAATCACCCTAATTAAATTGAGTTTTAGCAATTTTGAACTTGAGACTTCTAGTTAAGCTAGAATAATTATCTACCAATTAATCAACCCCGCACACTCTTGATAGACTAATCATAGTTTATTATTAGGCTCTATTTGGTTGCGAGAAAAGAAAAAGAAAAAAAAAATGTGAGGAAAGAAAAGGAAAAAAAGTGATGAAATAGAGTGGAAATTGAAGTTATTGTATCGTGAAAAAGTGGTGTGAAAAGAGAAAAAAATAATAAATTAAAGTTATTATAATTACAAATTCCTGATATCTTTATGACTTTCCTTTTATAAATAATCTTGGAAGAGTTAGTTTTTTTGCATTTTTCTTCGTTTTCATGCTTGTGTGAAAAGTTAAACATACATGATCCATAATTAATGTTACTTTCTTTAATAACGAACAAAAGAAAATGTAATTTCCTCTCATTTCCTTTCCTTGTGCATGTAACTTTTGACTCTCTATTTTTTTTTTTAACTAGAGTTAGAGTTTTGTTAGGAAAGATGGTAAAATTAAATGATATTGAATTGATTTTTTCTTACAATTTATAAATATTTATTTAATAGATATGTGTAGCAAGATATTTAATTATTTGGCGGATAGGTATAAATAAATGCCATAATTTCCGTAATCCCCTTAGCATATACAGCTACCTCTTTTGATTAGTAGCGTTTATCTTCTTTTGAATGGTTAAAATAAAAATAAACGTTTCCTTTTCAACAGATTTTATTCCTCCTAAATCTACACGCTATGCCTTGCGCGCATGCTGCTCTCTCTTTATGTAACTGTTGAAAATGATATATTACTACAAATAGGCCTGTTCTATTCCACATAAACGCTTTCTATAATTGCTAGTTAATTATTGCTTATCAAAATCTACAATCAGAACATGTTATTGAAGAGATTTGATCGCCATATCCTTTGAGTTTGAAAGAAAAGATAAAAAAAAGAAGCTATTTTGACTGGCCAAGAGAAATACTTCAAAATTACCTACAATAATGTTTCTTTTACATAATTAATTACATGGATCATGTTGCTATAAGATTTGACCTAGTTATAAAAATCACTTTAAAAAGATAGAGAGAAGTAGTTTTAGCTTCTAAATCCTCCTAGGACATCTTTAGATAAGATTATGTAAAAAACTTTTCTAAAATTTTTAATGCAAAAATTTCTTTAAATAAGTTAATTTAGTGTTTAGATAATACGAAGCTAGTTAATTAAAGAAAAAATAATGTCTATTATAGGATAAAGTGCATTAATAAATTGTTTAATAGATTACTGTTTAATAACTTGTTTAATAGAAAAAATCATGTCTATTATAGTAAGTTGTCTTTATTGATTACTGTTTAATAGATCCTGGACCTAAAATGCATGACTTCTTAACGAGTTGAACAACATTGTAGAAATCTCCCACCAATAATAGAGCTCTTACACCTTGCAGACACTTCACATGTTATAAATAAATGTCCCCCTGTTTCCACCTCTTGTCATCACAAAGCACACACATGGTTGCCTTTAGTTAAATTATTCTATGCATCAGTAAATTTGCCTTTGTTGGTAGTATGTCTACTTCTAATTTCCAAGCTAGCAAATACACCTTCAAGGGTACACCTTTCTTCCATACTAGATTGCAAAAGTGATCTTTTTGAGTGCGCCTGTCTAGTGTATGCAAGCAACCTGTAGGCTAATGATATAAAATATACTCCCGCTTTGTCTGCATGCCAGCTAAGAGTGGCAGTGGGTCAGGACGTGTATGGGTAGTGCCTATCCGCTACCCGCCTTACTATAAAATATTCGTATCCGCTACTCGCTTAAAATCTATCTGGTGCCCGTTATAAAAATACCCATGAGTACCCACATATATTTTGCAAAAATATTTTTTAAAAAAGATATTACTTTTTACCTGAAGTTTTCAAACAAATAATTTATTTTTTGAAAAATCTAGAAATAAAACTATACCAATAAGTTTCTACAAGATTAATTGAATCTAAAAATAGATTAATATAATATATACAAAATATTTAATATAAATAGAATATTCGTTTTACATTACCGATATTTTTATAAAAAATAATTCTATGAATTATTCATTTTTTATAAAAAAAAAGTAACATTGATAACAATAAAATTTGACAATTAATATTTTAAGTTGATTTATTTAACAAAATATTTTCTTCTTTAAATTAAATGTGTAGTATTTTTAATTTAGCATGTAGCGAGTACCCACAAGTATGGGTACTATGATACATGCACTTGTGCCTGTTAAGGAGTGGGTAGAAAACAAATCATACCCACAAGTGGTGAGTACCCATTTAAATTACCCATGAATGTATTTTCATAGGTTTAATCAACGGGTATCCGCAGGCGCAAATTTTTTTGTCATCTCTAATGTCAGCAAATGCACCTTTGAGGGTATACCACTCATTTATGTATTGCGCATTTTGACCTTTTGGTGCTTGGATAGAAGTGGAAATTTGGTTTTCAAACCAAAGATTTGCTCTGTGTCCGCCATCACCCAACACTCACTCTATGACCGTTAAGCAATGGCTTGTAAAAACAAGGGAAGTTACATTTTCGTTCCAGAACTGGGCACTTACATCTACATAATTTAGCATCTCTTATATGCATCTTAACGTTGGGCGCCCACTCTATGGTTGTTTGGCGCATGTAGCGAGTACCCACAAGTATGGGTACTATGATACATGCACTTGTACCTATTAAGGAGTGGGTAGAAAACAAATCATACCCACAAGTGGTGAGTACCCATTTAAATTACCCATGAATGTATTTTCACAGGTTAATCTGCGGGTATCCGCGGGCGCAAATTTTTTTGTCGTCTCTAATGTTAGCAAATGCACCTTTGAGGGTACCCCACTCATTTATGTATTGTGCATTTTGACTTTTTGGTGCTTCGATAGGAGTGAAAATTTGGTTTTCAAACCAAAGATTTGCTCTGTGTCTGCCATCACCCAACACTCACTCTGTGACCTTTGGGCAGTGGCTTGTAAAAACAAGGGAAGTTACATTTTCATTCTAGCACTGGGCACTCGCATCTACATAATTTAGCATCTGTTATATGCATCTTAATGTTTGGGCACCCACTTTATTTTCATATTTTTGCACATTTGGTTTAGTCTTTGTTAGGGAGCACCCAACAATGGTTCTGTGGTCGCTAGGCACTGACTCACAGAGACCATTTTTCATAATTCTTTCATTGTGTTTTCATTCATTTTTCATTGTGTTTTTCACTTTTTTTATGTACTACATTATGTATCATATGTGTTCTAACTTATTACAACATTATGTTTCCTTTGTATTAGTTGCATTGTGTTTATGTTAATACTTGTGCTATGTAATTGTTGTTCTGCATTGTGTTTTAGATTTCTTTCCATGAGCTTCATAGTTGACTGATCCTCATTAGTCTGGGGACTAGGCTCACTTCTATGAAAGGGAGTCATCCTCCAGAGCTAAAAATGAAGATGCAGTTTAGGATGTGGAGGACCGATTCATATTCAACTATAAAGTTCCAAAACAACCTGTTTGTGTTTATTATTGCATTGCATTTATTTAGTTATGGTAGTTTAATTTTGTTTTGCATGAGTAGAAAAGGTTGTTTTGAAGCTTTAGTGGATATTGTGTTATTTAACATTGTGCATCTTTGTCTTAATTCAATATGTTTCTCTTTATTTGTGCTAAAAAAATTTTTAAATATCAACGTTCTTGTGCTATTTTGATTCATTTTTTACTTGTGGTTGCCTTTGAATAAGTTGAGTTAGCCTTGCTTTGTTAATTCTTTTGGCAAGTTTTTGTGATCTGTAAATGAGAGAATTAGCATGTGAGATTTTATCTTAATGCTTGTTATTGTGTGAGTCATCATGCACTTCATGTTGTTGATTTTGCTTCATTCTCATTTATTACTTCTTTGCATTCATGTTGAAAAATGACCAAGGCAATGCTTGTAAAGTAGTCACTTAGCCAAAAAGCTTACTTGTGCTTTTGATTGATCTTTGATGTCTCCTTTGAGCCCTTGATTGATTATATTCTTCTTGCATGAACCCGTGAGCCTAATTAGAATTATACATTTGTTGTTTTACCTAGGATTGAAAGAGCATTTACATAAGATATGTTTTACAATAAGTTTGGGGAGAATATCTTGAAAGTCAAGTACATTGAAAGCTTTGTGTATTGCTTGAAAATTCAAAAAAAAAATAAAAAGAGAAAAAGAAAGATGAAAGAAGAAAGAAGAAAAAAAAAAGAGAAAAAGAAGGTGTGAATAAAAAAGCTTGGACATCGATTTGTGCTTATTGTAAATGTTTTGAATAAAGTCAATGATGCTAGTTGACATTTTGTGTTTGGGATTGATGAATATGTAAGGGATGAACTAATCTTATTGAATATGCCTTTTT
Organism: Psophocarpus tetragonolobus; assembly: GCA_037954015.1. Taxonomy (NCBI): domain Eukaryota; kingdom Viridiplantae; phylum Streptophyta; class Magnoliopsida; order Fabales; family Fabaceae; genus Psophocarpus; species Psophocarpus tetragonolobus. The sequence continues at coordinate 317,937 of JAYMYS010000033.1, read as the reverse complement.
CAATTGTTCTTGATTTGTTTCCCAGAAAAACCATTTTTCTTCTTCCCTAGCCAAGCTACAAGCCAAATAAAGCCCTTGAAATCTTTGTGCACGCATTATTTGTGATTGGCTGAGAAAACAAGGTTAATTTATGTGATTGTATAGTGTGGCATGTGTGAATGTTTTATCTTTATACAATTTTGTAACGAGAAATACCTTACTAGTGAGGTTGCTTGAAATTCTATGATGTATATAGCTTGCCATTTGAATTGACTTTTGCAGAGTGATCTTTCTTTTCTTTGTGGGCACCATAGTTTTGATTGATAACATTTTTATAAGCATTCAATAAATTGTAATTGTTGATAAAGGGTAGATGTGAGTTTAGATTGTGTTTTTGTGATGTTGTTCATTTGTGTTTGTCACAATGTATTTTGTCTTAGTTTCATTATTTCATTTTGTGTTAGTGTTGTGTTAGCATGCATGTTTTCTATGTTGTTTGTTATCTAATAAAGTGACCTTTTGCTTGAGGACAAACAAAACTTTAAGTTTGGGGGAGTTTTGATAATTAGCTAAATTACCTATTTTTACATAGTAAAATAGAGCAGTTATCTTAATTCTTTCTCATTTAAGACCTTGTTTTCCTCCATTTTCTATTTAAGTTAGAATTATTTTGGAAATTAGTTTTAGGTTTAGATTTATGCATATTTTAGTGTTATTTTCCTATTTTAGTTATTTTGAGACACATTGCGAGAAAGACTGGAGAAATGGCAATAGAAGTGAACTTATTGGTGTTGTAGCAACATCAAGCGCCCAACATCTAGGATATGAACCCCCAGTGCTACTTGGCAGAGAGCACTACAAAGTCTGGTATTGGCGCCCAACACCTGCTCTGCTGCCACCCAGCATTCGACTACAACTTTTGCGAAATGCTTATTTTACTGCCCACCGCTCACTTATAGGTTAGGGCTTATAAATGGGTGTTTTTGTTCTAGAGAAGAGGTTAAACACCTTGCTGACTGAGGGTATGCTCCAGACCTATCTTCTTCCATTCTTTGTGCTCATCCATCTCGATGGTTAGTTAAGCTTGTTATTTTCTTGGGGTTTGATGTAATTGAACCTAAACTCTTGTGTATTTTTGTTCTCTTTAGTCAAAGTTTATTATTCAATGTTGATGTTCTTAATTACCCTTTGCTTTATTTCTTTATCTTTTGTGAATTTTACTTGTTGAATGAGCTTGAAAGAGGATTTTGACTTGTAAAATGAGAAAAGCTCCTAATGGGGTTTATTGCTCAAGAGAGAACCCATTAGTCATTTTAAATCTTAATCTCCTTTTTTTAATGCGGGATATTTGACTTTAGATTATTCAAGGGATCGATAGTCTAATACTCAAATAACTTAGTTCCTTGCTTGTAAGGAATTAGAGTTAAGGGTACTTTTATGAGTGATGAAAACATGAGTAATGAATGACGATTTTGAGTTCATTTATGCATTTTAAGAATGGTTGAGTGAAATCAAAATTCAACTGAATCTCATATGTGTAACTACGTACTATATTTATTTATGCTTTTATTTACTTTCTACTAAGTAGTTGTAGTATAAATTTCCTTCCTTTCCGTATTATAAGTCAAAAGTATTGAGATTTATGAGATATCATCCAAGTCCCTATTTGATTGATCCTATATTATCAACATTTTTATATTATATTATTTATCGTAAAGTTCTCATCATAAAATAAGATTGATATTACTGAAATTTGACAATTAATATTTTAATTTGATTTATTTCACAAAAATATCATATTTTTTAACTTAAATATACATAGTATTTCAATTTAGCAAGTAATGGGTACATATCGATACGGATACTATGATATCTGTACACGTGCCTGTTGAGGAGTGGTAGAATAAACCAGGTTAGGATCCTCTCCATTTATTATCTCTTCATTTCCTTCCATTACTAAGGTTTTGACTACATAAATGTTATATCTTATAAAATTTATATCATATCTATTTAATTAACTTTTTTTAAAGTATAGAAAATGGGAGAAAATGGAAAGAAATAGACAAAAAGAAAATGGAAAGAATCCTTACCCGAATAAAAATTGTACTCGCAGGTGATGAATACCTATGTATACTATCCGTGTATATATTTTCATATATTTTAATGTTTTCTTGAAGTAACAATGTTTTCAAAGATGAAATAAATTACATAACAAAGTTATATTAAAAAAGAAAATTAATTTGAATTAATTAAACTCCCAAATTGTTCTATTAATATCACTTTTAGAAAAAAAATTATATATATATATATATTCTATAAACATGTTGAAAACTAAAATTATTGACTGAATAAAATAGTATAAATTTAAAGACATGGAAAGAAATATATTTAATTATTAAATGTCAATATAACGTAGGTATATTTGGGTTATATGTTCAGCAAAACCGAGCTTTTATACTAACATATTAAAAATCGCTATATCAATATTAAATATATAATTTCAGTTTTTCATTATATATTTTTCATAAAATTATAATTCCATAAGATACAATTGAATTTTAGTTTAAGAGAATAATATAATTAATGGTTTATAATACAATGATATGTACTCTTGCATCTCAACTTCAGTGTCTAACACTATTATTTTAAGAGAGTTAACTTACTTTTTTTTAAGGATAAATTATAACTTGTGACTTAACTTTATTTTGATCTTTTATTTTTAATTATTCATATTTTGTTATTTGTCTTTAATTGTTAACATTTTTCATAAAAAAAGTAAAAAAAGTTTTTTTTTTTAAAATTATACTTTAGTGTCTATTTTTCTCTCTTTAAAACTAAAGTTTTAGGCCTTTTATCCATGTGTGTGGGAAGTCATTTAATTAAGGAATGTAGAAAGTCAATGTCAAGAGTTTAACAACCAATGGTTATCTTCTAACAAATAATTCAAATGTCATCAAATTATAAAATGGAAGGACAAAATTAAGCAATTAAAAATAGAAGGACAAAATATCAACAATTGAATAAATTAAGGACATGAATTATAATTTAACCTTTCTCAGAAGTTCTTCAAGTTGTTACCAATTTACTTCCTCTTAATAATGTTATGATCTATTTAAATAGTGTGTTTGCTAAAATGAGTTGAAAAGTTACTAAAAGTTAAAGAATTAGTTGAAAGTTGAAAAATTAGTTGAGTATTTAGTAAAATTAATTGTTGTATGTATTTAGTAATATAGTATTTAAAACAATAACATAATTTAACAATATAAATTTTTTAATATAAATTGATTACATATTTTTTGTTTTTAAATTTCTATAATTATGTATTTAAATTATAAATGACTACAATTATATAGGTAAATTATGAATTTTTATAATTAGATACTTAAATTATAAATCACTATAGTTATATATTTAAATTATAAATTTATAATTATATATTTAATTATAATTTTCTATAATTAAATATTTAAGTTTTAAATTATATATTTAAATTATAATTTTCTATAATATATATGTAAATTATAAATTATTATAATTATATATTTAAATTATATGAAGAAGAATAAGTTGTGAATCAAAAACAAATAAATGAGAAGAGGTTATGACACTTTAGTAGAGAGAATTAGTAAAAAATAACTAATTAATTAATGAAGGATAAAATTGTAAAAAAACAGCTACTAGCTAAAATTAGGAAATTTTTTTAAAAATTAATTGGAGTAACTTTTTTTAAAAACCTTTCTTGGATAAATTGTTGCACCTTCTCACCAGGCACCACACATCTACTATTTATTAACTGATTCTACCATTTTCTACTTGTGATTAACACTATTTTCCCACAAGCAAGAAGTGAATATGATGTATGGTTTGTCCGCTTATCCTTAAATACACTTTCTTGAGTTGTATCAGCATAAAAAACTCCATCATATATATACTCCTTTTGGCTTATCATCTTTCCAACGATAATATTGTAAGAGGAATGTAGATGTCGAAACATGGGTGTCCACGATATGGTGAAAAAATATTAAAAAAAAATTAAAGAAGTCACTGTCAATATTTATTAAGAAAACATTAGAATAATCTTAGAAATTAAAAAAAATGGTCAACAAAATCAAATTTAGAGTTCAAAAGTCAATTACGCGTAAGAAATGTATTCATCAAGACAATTTACCTCTAATCAATTAAGCAAATTATTTATCTTTTAAAATATTTATTTAGATGATTAGAGGTCTTAAAATCTCAATATTAAAAAAAAAAATAAAAATAGAAAGAATAAAGTTAAGATTTTATTATTAATTAAAGAAGAATTTTTACTCAACAAAATTGTCATATTTATATTCTCTTGATTTCGAGAGGAAAAAAAGAAATATTACAAAAAACTATAAATAGATGAATCTAAATATTTTCATGGGACATATGAACGGATATTATTATCATTGTTGTTATTTTTATGAGAACTAGATTTAATTATTAATTTATTGTTCACTATTTTACACATTTTTATGAATATATTAATTAGATGACAACAAATTTTTAATAAAAGATGAAAATGATAGAAATAGAAAAAGAAGAAAAAAAGTACAATGGGTAAAAAACATTAAAATAAAGCAGAAAGAAAAAAATTCAGCGTGTATATATACATATATATATATATACCAATTAGTTTTTAAATTATTTTTTTTCTATAATAAAACCCAAATGCTTGAATATTTACATAAACGTGGACAATTTTATAGAAAGATAATGAAAAAAGAGATAATTGTGAATTTTTCTATCATTAAATTGACTCAAATCTTACCATTATCATGCCACATGTATTGTGTGTAGTATATAAGTATCCTTTGTATTTGATTTGATAGAGAATTCAATACTAAAATTACGTTTGTTTTGAATGTTTTCTGTTTTTATTTTAAGAGAAAATAAAAAGCAGTAATGAAAATATATTTAGTTATAATTTAGAAAATATTTTTATTGAACATTTTTAAAAAACAACTAAAAACAGAAAAAGTTTTCAGTATTTTAAAAAGTTAACATTATATGAAAGTTTAATAACAATATGATAATTATAACAAAAATTATATATAAATGTATTTTAAATTATACATATAAATATTTTATAATATTTTTTTTAAAATTGATTAAATTTAACAATATTATTTTTTAAAAATAGAAAATATCAAGTAAAAATAAATTTATTTTCTGAATATTAAAAATTTAAAAATAAAAAATTTTTAAAATATAAAAATAAAAAATAAAAACAGAAAATATTTTCTAAAAACAAACGCTCTCTTATTTTCTCATTTAAGTTTTCTCTCCTTTATTTCCTTGGGTGTTTTTGTTGACTTTTTGCTGAGTTTCTAGTTAGAAACCAACATAGATTGTTGAGCTCTTTTCGTTTTCTCTATACTTTCTCATTAATTTATTTTTTTTCGCATTTTTACTATTTCATTATTGTTACTGTTCTAATTGTATAATAGCCAAATAGTATGGCAGTTGTGTGTTCATTCTTTCTATCAATGTCCTAAACCATAAAATGTATTAATAACTTCGTATTTTTAAATTCACAATAAACTGAAAACATTGAAAACTATTTAGCTATGTAATATATATATATATATATATATATATATATATATATATATATATATATATATATATAAAAGAAAAGAAAGAGCTAGCAAAATTATCAATTTACCCTTTTTCTTAGATTAACATATGTCCTTTTTAATGCTTTTTTATTCATTTCAATTTTTAATGTTTTCCTTTTCCTTTTTCTTTTCTGTTTTTCATTTTAAAATTCTCTTTCTTCTTTCTTTTTTTTTTTCTTTTAAGATTTCCATTTTTTATGCTATTTTATTTATTTATTATATTTAATTAGTATATTATTTTTTTATATTTTCTATTTTAATTTTATCTTCTTTTCTTTTTAGTTTTCTATTTTCAATTTTTCTTAATTCCTTTTCTTTTTTATTTTATATTTTATAATATTCAATTTTCTTATTTTATGTTTTTTATTTTATGTTATTTTATTTTTTATTATCTTTCTTTGTTGTTTTATTCTTTTTATATTTTTTATATTTCACTTTTCTTATATTTTGATATTTATTATGTTAAATTTAATTTATTAAACATATTTTAATATTCATAACCATAATATTGTTTACAAGAAAAGTTATGTTTGATTAGTATTTTATTGAATACTGTTTGTAAAAAATATGTTCTCTGTTATCTTTATGTGCAAAATTTTTCTATACTAACCGTAACACTTATGCATTGTAAATGGGATTAGTGTATAACCTCAGTAGGTTGAGACATGATCACTTTTGATCCAAGAAAAACAACAATAAATATATGAAATATAATTTATTAAATATATTTTTTATGAAAAATGGTATTAAATTATTTACTCAATAAAATCATAAATTAAATTTATTTTAATTATTTATTAAAAAAATATTATTTATAGGAGACAATTCAATTTGATATTTTTTTGTGATTATTTAATATGATTTTATTTAGAAATTATCTTAAATTAAATTTGTTTCAATTTATTTAGTTTTGTTTTTTATGCATTTTTTCCTTTATATCTTAATCATTTTTTTATTTTATATTTTTATTTATTCTTTTATATATTTTATATTTCCATATTTAATATGTTAAAAATTAATTTATTAAATATGTTTTAGTATTTTAAAAAAATAAATTTAAGTCACTCTAACAAAAGTATCTTAAATTAAATTTATGAAAAAATAAATTTAAGATCCCTAAAATATTTTTTAAATATTAAATACGTCCTCCAAATATTTTTCGTATTCTTTTTGGTTTCTCTAATTTTCAAATACATTACTTTGTTCCTCCAAATGTTTTAAATTGCTCTTTTTAGAGAGATAAAAAATGGTTTAGATAACGTTTGGAAGAACAAAATGATATATTTAAAAAATAAAGAGACAAAAAATAATATTAAAAAGTTGGAGAATATATTTAATATATTAAAAATTTTATAGGCACCTAAAATATATTCTACTCTTAAATTTACTTTATTTTGCTTACAATATATAATAATGAAATAAATATTGCTCGATTAATGTTTACTTATTAATCTATTAATATTCTTCAAATACCGGTAGTTAGGGAAGTCATGTTTGATTCTTTTCGTCAATTTTTTTTAACCAAGAACAATCACACATCATAAGTGAAATGAGTTTTTGATTCAATAGACTGAGAAATACATTATGATTTTGGTCCAAGACAAAAATATAAAATACGATAAATATGCTAAAAAATTTATTAAATATTTTTTTATTACAAATAATCTTAAATTACCTACTCAATAATATAATAAATTAAATTAAATGTCAATAAAAGAAACTAAAAATATTATTCAAGAAGATAATCAAATTTCAAATCCTTAACAATATCCTTCTATTCTATTTGTAAGACTCCAGATAAAACATATGTTCCATGTTTTCTATAAAATTATTACTTTTGTACTTAAATGCACTTAATTAAGTAAAAGATAATAGTCATAAGTACATTATTATTAAGATGGAACCGCTCTGACAGCAGTTTGATAGTTTAATATATATATATATATATATATATATATATATATATAAAGAAAGAAAGAAAGGATACGGCTGAGAAATTTACCTTTTTGTCTGTAATATCCCAAAATTCAAGCATTTAAATAATTTCTTAATTAAGAAAAAACATATTTTAATCATGGTATGACTTTTAAGAATTGTTTTCCTCATTTTCTTGATAGAAAAACCTCTAATTAAACATATTTTAATCGCTACGAACCATTTACATCAAAAACAATCTTGTGTCCTGAGTATATATCAATTTTACTGGATTGAGCGATTTTATTTCGAAACTATGATAGATTTCCTTTATAAAAGTATTATAGGATATAACTGAAAATCTTGTCACTTGTTTGTTTTTTTTTTTTTTTTTTTTTTTGAAAAGCTAAGATTTTATTCAATAGAGAAACCAAGAGTTTTTTATAGTACAAAATACAGACGACATCATACTCCACTCCTATTGGAGTTTGGTGATAACCCCATCTCCGCCTAAGACATGTTTAATAAACACTCTCTCGGATTCGCATACCAATCTGAGAATACACTCCCCCTATTAAACCCAAAGGAATATGACAACCATTTCCACGAGATTACCTTAATAGTCATCAGAATGTCAACTGCCTCCACCTGTATTCTATAAAAAACAATCTGATTTCTAGTAATCCAGATTCCCTAACAACCAGCCAGCCAGAAAACATACCTGCACTTCTTTTTCCTCTTTCCAACCACCCATGCCGACGATAAGAGAAAAAGTTCAGTCAGATTCCCCAGAATAGGTCCATGTATTCCCAGCCAGCTAATTATATTACTCCACACTGATTGAGCTTTGGTACACGTTAAGAACAGATGATTCCTACTTTCCATAGTGTTTCTACAAAGGACACATAGTGCCCTGTCTCCTGGAATCTCAACACGTCTCTTCAATAAATTATCAATGGTTGGTAATCTATCCATCAATAATCTCCATGAGAAAGCAATTACCTTGGAAGGAAGACTATCTTGCCACATACGTCTCAATTGATTCAGTTCCACCTCGGAGAGTATCGATGAATTCTGATGCGTGCTCAGTACCACATAAGCCTCTGCAACTGAGAAACCTCCATCCCTACCAGGCCTCCAGATCCATCTATCCAAGCTGTAGTCCACAATTACCACTGGCTGTAGGACTGTTTGTAATAGACGAAGCTGCTCGTCTTCCCAAACAAATAGTTCCCTCCTCCATGCCCAACTCCACCCCTCAGATGGTTGCTTCTTCTGGCTAATAGTCGTACCTTTATCAGCCGCTAACCCATATAACCTGGAGAACATTAAGGTGAGAGGGCCCTGTCCAATCCAATTCTGTTCCCAAAACAAGGTATCCCTACCGTTCCCGACTTTTTTCATGACGTTGTCCACGAACCAATCTGGTTTCACTGCTTTCGGCCCGTCAATGTCCCATAAATCCCGCCACCACTGTGACGCTGCATATAAACTCTGCTGCCTTTGATTATATTTATATGTCTGTCCATATCTACTCTCCAGCAAACTCGCCCAAATTGCATTTGGCTCTGATAGTAACTTCCACCTCCACTTTGCAAGCAAACTCAGATTGAAGTTCCCCAGGCACTTCACCCCCAACCCCCCTTCTCCCTTGGGTCGACACACCTGGTCCCAGCTAACCCACGCTATTTTATTCTCCTGGTCATTCCCTCCCCACAGAAAGGAGCGTTGTAAACCGGTGATGACTTTTAGGACTTTCTTGGGCACCTTATAAAAAGAGAAGAGGTACAGTGGAAGGCTAGACAATACTGAATTTAGCATAACTAACCTTCCTGCGAACGACATTTGTTTTGCCCTCCATACTGCCAATTTCCTCTGGAATTGTTCGATGATTGGTGCCCACATTTGTACCCTCCTTGGGTTTGCACCCACCGGAACCCCCAAAAACTTAAATGGCGGTGAGGATACAGCACAATTCAAGAGATTTTTTACAGCTCGTGTAAAAGAATCATGCACGTTTAAACCAAAAAATTGGCTTTTACTGTAATTCACCTTTAGCCCCGATGACAGCTCAAAACCACGAAGAATGACCTTCAAGTACCATACTGATTGCAAATCAGCTTTCCCCATCATTATAACATCATCCGCATATTGCAGAATTGAAAACTTTGCCTCAGCACCAACATTGAGCTCTTTAAACGCCCCTTTCCCTACAGCTGACCTAAACAAACCAGCCAAAGCTTCGGCTACCAGAAGAAACAAAAAGGGAGAGAGTGGATCTCCCTGTTTCAATCCTCTCCCTGGCTTAAACTCCTCTGTAGGGCTTCCATTAACTAAAATTGAGACATGGTTATTGCTTACAATACTCGACATCCACTTTCTCCAGGCACTCCCAAACCCCATCCTAGCCAACATGTAATCCAGAAAATCCCAATTTACCGAATCGTACGCCTTCTGAAAATCCACCTTAAACAGAAAACATGGTTTCTTTTTCCTTTTCGCCCAATCCACAATTTCATTTGCAACCAGCACCCCTTCCAGGATCGATCTACCTTGCAAAAATGCTGACTGACACTTTGAGATTAAGTGCCCCATGACTTTCTTCATTCTCAGTGCCAGCAATTTAGATACAATCTTGTGGATGCTTGAAATTAAGGAAATTGGTCTATACTGATCTAACCTATCCGGCTTTACCACCTTAGGAATGAGTGTAAGAAAAGAAGATGTCACTGCTCTTGGTAGAGCGTCTGACTGATGGAATTCCTGAACTGCCTTTACCACATCTTCCCCTATTATTTCCCAACATGATTGGTAAAAATGAAATCCAAAACCATCAGGACCCGGACTTTTGCCTCCCTCACAAGCCCAAACTGCTTCCTTTATTTCCTCTGCTGAGAAAGGCTCCTCAAGGCTTTGTCTCTGTTGATCATTCAGCTGATTAAAAGAGACCCCATCCAACTTTGGTCTTGGCTGTCGATCCTCGTCGAAGAACCTTGAGAAATGATTAAACACATGATGTCGAATATCCTGGACGCCCTCCACCCAACCCCCATCTGACGAGAGTGCCAGTAAGGAGTTAGCATAACATCTCTCCTTAAAACATCTATGAAAGTATCTTGTATTTCTGTCCCCCTCTCGAGCCCATTTTACCCGAGATTTCTAAAATATGGATTGTTCCATACGCCTTGCCTTCCCCCAATACTCTGATAATATCTCTTGTCTCTGCTGAGCACTCCCAATTGCTCCTAGGCTTAGGTGAATGTCCGCACTCTCCAATTCTGACACTTTCTCTGCCAAGAACTTCTCATCTTTACTCCCCTGTCCTTCTTTCCACATCTTAATCTTCTTCTTCAAACCTTTTAACTTACACGCTAGCTGATACATCCTCCATCCTTGCCCATATTCTGCTGTCCAGAAGTTTTTTACAAGGTCCATAAATCCTGGCTCCTGCAGCCAATGATCAAAAAACTTAAAAGGTTTAGGACCCCAATTATGAGTATTCACTTCTGTGATTATCCAGCTATGATCAGAGAACTCTCTCGAGCCCACTCTTTGAGCTATGACTCCCCACTCCTCCATCAGATCTGGAGAAAATAAAAATCGATCCAACCTACTTGATGACTCCTCATTCGGACTTATCCACGTTGGTCCTTTTCTGATAACTGGAATGTCCAACAGACCCATAGAATGAACAAATAATTTGAAATCGGACATCTCGATTGATGAATGATAGTCTGATCTCCCTTTAAACTCGCTCCTATCCATCACCGTGTTAAAATCTCCACCCAATACCCACTTGACCTCCGGAAAACCTCGTTTAGTCATCAACAGGTCGTCCCATACCTTCCTTTTACCTTGAAGCGAGCATGGAGCATACACGTTAACCACATAATTTATTGCAGAAGAACTCTTCCCTCTGAAGCCGATTCCAAGAAATCCCAGCCCTTGTATAACCCACACAACTTCCAACAAATGTTTCTTTTAGATTGTCAGGCAGCCTCCACTAAGCCCTATAGACGGTAAAATTTTTCACTCGCACCCTGTCGACCCCCAAACCTCCTTCACTTCCCACTCCTTTACCTCTCTGCATTTTGTCTCCTGGAATAGACAAATATCGATGTCATTGTTTTTTAACAATCTCCTTATCCTTCTTCGCTTGACCCGATCCCTGAATCCCCTGACATTTAAAGAAATAATCTTCATTTAAATATTCGGGTTACTCCTCATTTCCCTTCTCTCCTGCTCCTCTTTGTCCCTCATCTCCATATATCGTAATTGCTGAATATATATGGTGTCTGATTGTTGACCCGATAATCCGATTTCTGTCAATGCCCTCCACATTTTCTCCTCTTCATCCTCCATATTACATTCTCGTAACTCTTGTTCATTTGGTATCTCCGTTTGCCATCTCCTTGTTACTTCACCCTCCTCCACACTATTCCTCCTTACTTGTTGCCATATTGACACATCTCTCCTTTGCCCTTCGCCACCTCCGGACACCTCTTCACCTCCAACTAAAACCCATTTTTTGTAATCATATGGTAATGTAGAAATAGAATCATTTTTTCCGGAATCGATATTCACCATGGTGGCCTCCTTCCTTTCGTAACCAATGTCTGTTCCGGAAACTTGCCTGCGGTGCCAAATAGAAATTCCCGTGACTATATCCGTAGCCCCGCGTGCACTGTTCCTGGCCCCGGCCCAATGTTTTCGTGTGCTGTCCCCACTTGCTGCTTCTCCCCGCTGGCTACTGGACCTCGGGCCGCACGAGGACGCAGTTTGGGCCTCCCACCGCACGCGTCCTGGCCCATCTCCAACGGTCGAGTCGGTGTTGACCGGTCCATGTGCCAGCTGGTGTCGCTTCTCGAGACGCTGTCCTCGAGCTCCGCGCCCGCACCCGTCCGGCCTCATGAGAGCCAGCCACGCATCCTGCCGTTCTGACCGACGTGACATGCCGTCAGACCTCGTGCTTCGTGCTGACAGACCCCGCTCCCCACGCCAAAATCCGTTCTCGTCTTCATCTTCGCCATTTTCCCCCCGTGACGCCTCCTGCTCGCCAACTTTCTCTGAAAAGCCTTTCCTCTTACCCGATTTATCACAACTTCTGCACCTGCCGTTCTCCCCTGATCCCTGCGTCTTTCCCCATTCGGTCGACCCTCCTAAGCGCAAAAGATGGGATCTTGTCCCCTTTCCAGTTGTCTCCCCACCCCGCCTCCCCTGAGCTTCCGGGTCGGATTCGTCACTTGTAATGACTTCCGCCGGACATACGCGTCGCTCCCTTCCCGGCGAGGTCCGTCCGCCTGATATAAACCGATTTGTTTCTCTATCAGCCGGATCTCCTCCGGCCCGCGGCCACCATATTCACTGTTCTAGAGTTGCGCCTCATCCCATCCCTTCCATGTTCCATTTTGACACATCTCCCTCTTCAGCTCAGCCAGCCTTCTTTCCGCCTCAACCGACTCGTCGAACTCCTCCTCCCCCGGACAGGAGCTCATTTCGGACCCATAGGTAGTATTATCACCCTTGTGGTTCATCTCGTTCCTCTGCTCCACCTCCGTCACCCTGATGACAAACTCCCTCCCGTCAATACTCACCCTTACACACTCGTCAAGCTTCCTCATGTCCTTTCTAGACACCACCAGTTGTGCTACATCGTAGCGTTGCTTTTTTAGAGTGCTTTCCTCGACGTTCAGCAACTCTCCAAAAGGAGCAATTAGCGTGGCGAAAAAATTTTCTCCCCATACATGTAATGGAACCCCGTAGCAGTTCACCTTGACCCTCCGATCTGTGTCTACCGATTCCGGCTCCCACTCCTAAATCCCTATAAACCATTGATCGAACCACAACTTCTTCTTTTCCATAATCTCCTGTAATGTCTCCTCCCCTTGTACTTCCAACAGAACCTTGTTTTCCCCCATGGGAGTTATGCTCACATTGTAAATACAGTAAGTCATTAGGAATAGCTTTGTCCTGAAAGGCGTCCCTCTGTTACGAACTTCTCCCACATACACCTTCTGGAGCCTAATCACGTTTTCCACGGGTGCCGAATATACCAGTTTCAGTTGCGCGTCCTCCTTCCTTTCTGCAGCTCTTCTCAATTCTGTATTCCTAGCCCCCTCATAATCACTTACTACCGCAGCGTATGATTTTTTGTTACCACTGTACCTCCTGTCTTGCCCTGTTTGCCTAACCCCTGTAGAGTGTGCATAGTGCTGTAGTTTCTCCGTACCTGTCTTCCTCTGTCGGTAGTTCGGCTCTGTTCGCTGATCGTATCGTGGTAAGTTTACCCACAACTTTGTCTTTCCAATAAAGATATTGTCCAGTTTCAACACTAGCATTTTCACATCCTCAACGTCCCTAAACCTAGCAAATCCGAACCTCTGTCCCGTCCTGTTTCGCTTGTTTGGAATCACCACTTCCTGGACCTTGGCGTACCTGCCGAAGATCTCCCACATGTCTTTAGCCATATACTCTTTCTGGAAAATGTGTGAAAAAAACTAAAGTTATACGTCCATTGCCTATCCTTCCATTCGTTAAGGATTCCCCACCTCTGTTTACGTATTTTCTTCTCCTCACCTCCGTCCACCCTTCGTCCATTTCCAATACTCTCCCTTGGTGCTTCCCACCACTACCAATGTTGTGAATTAGTTAGTAGTTTAATGTGTAAAAATTAGTAGGGATTGGGCTACCAGTTATCAACTTCTCATATTGTTAATCGATTTAGATTAGGTAGTTGCTTTGATTACCTTCTAAACACTTTGGAAGTATGAAATCAAGACCTTAATTGCCCACGGCTTGATTTTCATATAGCTAGACGTGGCTAATTAATTCCCACAAATTAAAGTAAGTACGTTTATGGTTAATCAGTTTTTAAAATTGATCAAAATTTATTATGAAGTTACTGTTACCAAACAAAATCTTGATTTAGGCCTTGCACGGATGTTTATCTATTCTAACTAAATAGTTGCAATCGCGATTCAGATTTTCTTTCATCGATTGTTATATTTTCTAATATGTGCTTTTACATTTGATTTTCTATTAAATTTTAATGTTATAAGTTTTGTTTGATTTATTGATTCTTGTGCGATAATTACTCGAGATACTCCATTGGAAATGAGGTTGAAAATTGAGATACATTCATCTGGATGTATGAGATACGTCTGTTTAACACGCAGAAAATGTTTTAGATACTTCCATCTCGAACGGGAAAGAGATTTTGAATACTTCCACGATAGTGTGGGGAAGACAGTGGAATGACATTGTATGAAATATGATTATATGGAATATGAGCTCATAAACCATTTTGATAAATCTACTAAAAACAACCTTGTTTCTGGAAACCGTAGAGTAGGAATGAGTGATCATGACTATCGCTATATTTTATGGTTGTGTGCATTATGACGGTGATAATTAAAAACACCATTCTTTTATCATTTCTATTAATTATTGAGGATTATTCAAAATAAATTATAATTTTTGTTTAAAGAAAATATCTTTTATTTGCGAGTACTATGGTTGTTTTTTTCCGGATTTAAGTGTTGTTTTTAGAATCACGAGAAGAAGAAGTTGTGGAGCTAAGAAGGCGATAAGACTTAGCCTATAGTTTAAATTTTCTTTTATGAATATTTTGTCGTTATTGTTTATATTCACTGTAGAGACGTCTATATTTGAGAATTTTACCTTGTAAGGTGTATTTTATTTATTTATTATTTCTAAAGTTTTTTTTATCAATAGTTTAATTTATATACTTTAAATTATCACAATAATGACGAATGTTACGTTGTTTTTCTTCTATTTTTAAAAAATGTTCTTTTTTAATGTTTTATGCTCTTCTTACTTTTTTTAATTTTTTTTACTTTCCAATTTTTATTTCTTCTTAATTTTTACTTGTTATGTATTTCTTGCTTTAAGCTTTTAATTTTTTTTATTTTTGTGTTATTTTGATATTCTTATATTTAATATGATAATTTATTTTTCCTTTAATTTCTTCTTATTTTCCTTTTATTTTTTTTAAATTTTAATTTATTAAATATATTTTAATATTTAATTTTAAAACTTTATATATATTAGATATTCGAAAAATTAATTTATTAAATATATTTTAATATTTTATACATAATTTTTCATTTTATTTTACCTTTTCATTTTTTATTTTTTTCCTTTCCTTTTTAATTTTTTTTTGTTCTTTATTTTTTTATCTTTTAATATATTTTAGTTTTAACCTTTCTTATTTCTTCATTTATTTTTATTTTTATGTTAATTTATTATTCTTATAATTTTATATTTAAAATGTTGTTTATTTTCTTTTAATTTAAATTTTCATAAATACCCTTATTTAATATATTTTAATATTTTGAAACATAATTTTAAATTTTATTTTATGTTTTTACTTTTTAATTTTATCATCTTATTTCTTAATTTATTAATTATTTTCTGTTTATCTTTCTGTATTATTTTTCAATATTTTATATTTTATTTCATGTTAAAAATAATTATTAATATTTTAGAATATGAGAAATAATTTTAATTTAATTTTACAAAATATTGAATTAGTTTTATAGAAATTTCATCTCAATTTTTATTTTTAGGTTTTATTTTTCTTATTTTTTCATTTTTTTATTTTATTATTTTTTTATTAATTATTTTTATTTACATGTTATTTTATTTTCCATTTCCATTTTTATGTTATTTTATTTATCATATTTTATTTTTCATTTCTCTAGGCATATAAAATAACATGTAAATAAAAATTTATTATTTTTGTAAATAATATAATTTACAAAAGAATAATATCATTTACAAAAGAATATTACGCATTAGTAAAAAAACATATTTAAATTTATATTAGTATTGTCATTTTACCTTCTTTTAATTTTAATTGAAGTTTATTATTAAAATATATATTTATCGACTATGGCTAAAATTAGTATGTGCTACCACATGCTCATCTATAATTGTTTAGAAACAACCTATGTTAAAAAACTTGTCATTATAATTTTACAAATAAAAGTTACTTCACATTTATAATCTATTCTATCAGCTAAAATTGTTATTCTTTGTTATAAAATGAACATTTCAGAAATAGACTAAGAGTTGTGTATTCTAAAGGTGCTTAGGAAAATCAAAATTCAAATCATATATGCATGTAATTATTACAAAAAAAAAAGTAGCAATATGTAAAATAAGCTTGAAATTTTAATTTTTTTTAAAAGGAGATAAAAAATAAAAAATTGATAAAATAAAATGTAAATTTTGTTTTTTTCTTATAAATGATTTTGGTATAGATTAATGAATTTTGTTTTTAGTTTCTAATAATTTTTTCTTCATTTTTTATCCCTAATAATTTTTTTAGAGGAATTTTGTTAGAAACTAAATACAAAAAAAAGATATTAAGAACCAAAAACGAAATTCAATAATGCGTTAACTTACTTTCTTTTTTGGACCATCTCTTACATATTTGTAGTCATAGTCACACTGTTATGGTGCATATCAAATTATTTTTATTAAAATATTCAATAATTTTCAAAATTGAAGAAACTAAATATTTTTATTTTAAAATATAAAAATTATAAACAAGACATAAAAAACTATAATTGTATTTTAAGAATTTTTAAAAGGAGATGAAAAAAATAGAGAAAATAAAATTTTTGGTTATAGATGACTTTGGTATAGATTAATGAATTTTTTTTTAGTTTATAACAAAATTTTCTTGACTTTTCATCCCTAATAACCTTTTGGGAAGAATTTTGTTAGAAACTAAATACAAAGAAAAAACTTATTAAGAATCAAAAATAAAATTTGATAATTTATCAAGGACCAAACATATATTTAAGTCTTTTATTTTTTTTATATTAAAATAATATGAAAAATGTTACATTTTAAATTATTAAAAAAATTCTGATAAAAAATTATAAATTATAATATTATAAAGTCAATTTATTTTTTCATTTCATATTTTATATATAAGTATCTAATAAATACATCTTAAAAAATCAAATAAATATATTACAATTGTAAAATAATTTTTAAAAACTCAAAAATTTAGATCAATATGAAATTTTATGCAGTGCTACTAGATTAATTGGTACAAGACTAGAAGATAATATAATTGAAGCTAAAATTATGTCTTCAAACAAAAATGGAATCTCACCTTCATTCAAAGAATGTTAATGTCTCCATCCCAATCTCCATAACCTTTCAAACTTAATATAAGATAATTTCCAATTATTATCTCATATGTCATAACAATTAACAAGTTAGAAGGTTAATCATTAGTCAGTGGTGGATTATATTTGCCTAAATTAGTCTTTAGTCATGGTCAGTTATATATAGCAATTTCAAATGCACAAAGCCAATTGGAATTGGGCGGGAAAAACATTTAGTTTAGGAGAAAATTTAAGTTGGAAATTTTCTTAGTTATATTATAACTATATATTTTTTAAATGTTAAGATTAATTTTTTTTAATTTGAGGAATAAAAAAATATGTTTAAATTAGAGGAATTTAAAAAATTATTTTTAGATTTGAGGTCTAAAAAATCATTTTTAGACAAAAGCTAAAAGTATTATTTTAAATTTAAGAGACTATTTGTTTTTCAATTAAGGGACTAAAAATTATTTTTAAAAGGCGCTAAAAAATATCATTGTTAACCTTTGAGCACTAAACAATCATTTTTAAACTTTAGAGAGTAAAAACACTTTTTAATATTTGAAATTAAAAAAAAAAGTACACCTAGACTCAATTTTAAGAAACTAAAAAAAAGAATAAATGAGAAATTTTTTTTAAGAAGTTAGAATTTAATGAACTTAAGTCCCGTTCTAAAAAAGTTATTTACAACTCAATTGAGTTTATCTTATCATATTAATACTTATACAAGTATTGGATAAAGTTATAAAAATACTTATAGTATAAGTTGTTTTAGGTCTAGTTTGGAAGAACCTATAGTATAAGAATTTATTCAATAAGAACTTCTTACATAACCGCTTAGTATAAACTCTTAAATTCAATAATCTATTTGTGTTTAGATATACAAATTTAAAGGCTCTTATATGGAAATATAGTGTTTGAATATATCTATATATATATATATATATATATATATATATATAGGGGGAGAGAGAGAGAGGGAAGGGGAAAGGAACAGAGAAAGAGTGAGAGAGAAGCGGATGGGGAGAAGGAGGAAGAGGGAGAGAGGGAGAGCAAGAGATAGAGGATAGGGAAAGAGAAAAAGGGAGAGAGAAAGATTCAGCAGCAAGTTTTAATCATGAGAGAGACAAAAAAAGTGAAAGGTGAAAGTCGAGCGAAGTACAAATTTTCTATAAGCTTAAAAAAACTTTTTTTCAAAAAGTTACTCTAGATAGCTTATTCAAATAAGCATAAAACAACTTATGGATCCTATATATGTGCTTTTATAAATTTATTCAAACACTTGAATAAGTGTTTATCTGATAATATAAGCTTAAATAAACTCTTTCAAAAGGGGTCTTAGGCTCATTGAAAATTCACACTTCTTTTGACTCTCACCTATCACTTTTTTTTTGTCTATCTCATGATTAAAATTTTCTATCAAGTCTCCCTCTTGCTCTCGCTCTCTTTCCCCTTCTATCTCTCTTGCTTTCTCTTTCTCCCTCCGACTTTCTCTCGCTTTCTCCCTCTCTCGCCCTCTCCTTCTCTCTCCCCTTCGTTCTCCCTTTCTCTCCCTGTCTCTTTCCCTCCCTATCAATTTGTCTATCTGTTTATCTATCTATCTATCAATCAATCAATCTATCTATCTATCTATAGAATAAAATCTTATACTGTAAGCTTTTCCAAACAGGCTTTAAAATTTGAGCTTCATAAAAAGCTCTTATGAGTGCTTTTTATTTTTAAAAAATTGAATAAATTTAAAAAGGTATTAATTCAAAAAAATTTTCTTATATTAACAAGATTTTATACCATTAAAAAAGTTGTTAGAAACTCTTGTTTGGAATTAATTAAAGAAAAATAAATAATATAATGCTAAATGTCACATTTCAACAATACAATAGATACTTAAACAAAGCAATTAATAATAATAATAATAATAATAATAATAATAATTAAAACACAAATAGTAAATAATTGAGTATAGAGTTTATGGGTTCAAGCACGAAAGCACTATCCTTAAAGAGTAAACACCATAATAGACTGGTATTTGTGAACTTTATAATACATCAACCCAATAGACCCTTCAAGTGCAGCAAAGGATCCTTGAACCAATGAACACCACTCCAAAATTTTAGAAGTAGAAAGATTTTAAGGAGAGAATTATTTTTTGAGTATTATATATATTTTACTATTACACCTACCAATATATAGAGATAAAGTTGAGGTAAAGAAAAAAATGAATGTACTATCTAAATGTTACATTTGGACCTTAGACTCATTAAGTCCTTTTATTATTTAGGGATAGGAAGATCACGTTTGTAACCAAATTCAAAAGCAATAATATTTTTGTCCAGATACAATGAATGTTACATATGGACCATCAGACTCATTCAAGTCCTTCTATTATACTTTAAATAATATAATAAAGAATTAAAATTTTAAATTATAAATTGATAATTTTAGCATTCCTCCACTAATTTAAAAATTTAAGTAAAGAAAATAATAGAATATTATACAAGAACTCAAAGTATAGAACATGATATATTATATTTGCAGTATAAGGAAGCTTACAGGTTTGAGTATTTCTTATACCTAGTGTTTAATAGAATATTATACAAGAACTCAAAATATAATAGTCTTGAAATACATCTCCTTTAATCAGGCTTTAGACCACAACACAATATAATAGTAGTGTTTAGTTGAGTTCTAATCAATGGTGCGCATTATAACCTTGCACATGCATCTTGTTTTATTAGTCACTTAGAGATTTCCTATATCTCACCGTGATAGCCCCACCACCACACTCACTAGGTGAACCCTTCCAAGGGTGGCTTGTGACAATCATCCCTACAACTATTATCATTGGGTCCATTAAGAGGTATTTTAAATTTTATCATGAATAAACAAGAATATTGAATACCTCAACCTTGTTACTATCACAATTTAAAATAGAGCACACCTCGCCATGGGAATGAGACATGTATAATGTGTAAATTATAACAATCAATTTCATTTTACCCATTAAACTCCATTTGTGTGATCGCTATTCGTTTGAAGACAAGTTTCCATTGTTGCAACTAATTGATAGGCTTTAGTCTCACTCCCCTTGACGACCCAAGTATTTGTTAACGTGCCAATCCTTTCTTGAGCGGATCCACAAGATTATACTCAGACTTAATAAAATAAGCAGATATAATACTGTGAGATATCAAATTTCTAATAGACTTATGTCTTATTCTCAAATGTCTTCTCTTTTCATTAATGTTCGTACTAGTAACTTTAGCAGTAGCAACTTGACTATCATAATGGATTGAGATTGGAGGTATATGTTTATTTAACAAAGGTAAATCACATTGAAATTCATCCTTAATACTAGCAGTATCTAAGGCAATTATTCTAGTTTCCATTGTAGAACGAGAAATAATAGTTTGTTTAGCAGATTTCAAGTTATAACACCTCTAGCTAAAGTAAAGACATAACCACTAGTTGATTTAGTTTCATTAGAATTAGAAATCCAATTTGCATCACAAAAGCCTTCAATTATAGCAGGATAACGAGTACAATGAATGTCATAGTTAATAGTTCCTTTTATATATTTAAATATCCTTTCTAGAGCAATCCAATGTGAATGCATAGGATTATGAGTATATCTTACCAATCTACTTAATACATATGCAATGTTAGGTCTAGAATATTTAAGAGGAGAAATACTTTCACCCATATTTTTCTTTAATTTTGTATTGGAGTCAAAATGTGTAGAAACAAGTTTTATATCAAAATAATTAAACTTTTTAAACATTTTTTCAATATAATGTGATTGTGTCAAAACAATATCATCATGAGTCTTTACATATTTAATACCTTAAATAACATCTACTGGACCAAGATCTTTCATTTTAAAATTACTAGATAGGAAAGATTTCACATCATTTATTACATACAAGTTACTATAAAAAAGTAAAATATCATCTACATAAAGACAGAATAACACACAAATTATCAATAAATCATTTCACGTAAAAACTTTTATCATTGTTATTAAATTGAAAAGTGTGATAAAACAACTTGATCAAATTTATCATGTCATTATGTAGGTGTGTATTTTAAACCATACAAAGATTTAACAAGCTTGCAAACTTTTTTTTCCATTCCAGGTTATATAAAACCTTTAGGTTGCTTCATGTCATAAATAATATTTTTAAATTCATGAACTTGATCTAAAAAAGGCTTTTCATCTTCCATTTGAAAATAAATAATTCTTTCACAAGAGCATCATCTTAAACCATTTTGAAAAAATCGTGTTTTAGTTTAAGAGCATCTCATAACTTTAGAGCAGCTTTTGTTTAACAAAAGATTTTGAAGACATTATCAGCAAGAAGAATACAACCATGATATAAAATATCTTTGTCACGAAAGACATCATCAAAAGAACTAACTTTGACCAAAGTATCACTAGAAGAACTATCTTTAATCAAAACAACATGAGAATCCTTTTTAGATTTTCCATTTGAAATTATTGAAAATAAACCTAACTCGGTAAGACAAAATGTCATTTGTTGTTGTCAGCATAAAAATTTTTCACCATTAAATTTTTCAGTTTTGCTAGACAAATATTTTAATATATACCTTATAGACATGTTAAGACGGACAAAAACAGTTGCTTTACTCTCTAAGATTGTTGGAAATTAATTAAAATAATAATAATATAATTATTAAATGCTACATTTCAACAATACAACAAATACTTAAATTGAGCAATCAATAATAATAATAATAATAATAATAATAATAATAATAATAATAATAATAATAATAATAATAATAATAATAATAATAATAATAATAGTAAATAATTGAGTTTAGAGTAACTTTAGTTGAACCACACTAAGCGCTGTCCTTAGAAGGTAAATGCCCACACTAATATTTTTGCACTTTATAATGCATTCCTCTTCTAAGATAAATCAACTTGATACACCCTTTAAGTGCTACAAAGGATCCCTAAACAACAAACATCACTCTAAACATATTTTTTACACTTTTTCTAAAAATTGATCAAATTGTACCTCTCATATAAAATTGTATAAAATAAATATAAAGAGTACGAGTTTGAGAAATAAGAGTTTTTTCTTTCTAAAATATGAAATTACTCCTTATAAGTTGAAAATTTTTAATTTCTTTATTATAAAAGAAATATCCATAACATATGTTAATTTTCTAATTTTATTTCTGTTCATAGTTTCAACTATTATGTTAAAAAAAATTGGCGTAGCTAAACATGATTTCTAATATCTAAAACTCATTAGAAATTATATGGATATAATTAACTATTAAATCATTTCTGACCAGAAAAGCCATGATGAACAAGGTCAATTTCTCTTTCAAGTACCGAACCACAACCATAACCAAATTCTCGTAGAGATACTCGAATAAGTCCACAAACAAGAGAGAAATTTCAAGAAATGTGCGGCCAAGTACATAGTTACACTAAATATACCATCAAGTATTCGGCCAAATTCCTAGCCTACTGCGGATCGAATACCACAACAAAGTATTCAGCCCCAACATCCAATCAAATACATCCAAATGTCACAATCACAGTCTCAGTCATGTCCATGGCAAATTGCTAATATGTTCACGAGAATATGAACTAAGAGAAAAAGGATTCTGTTTAAAAGATGTCGTACATAATAGATTACTCAAAACTGCCGACATAATTCATTAGTCAAAATTGTTTTCTATAATACACTAGTTATAATTACCATCCATCATAACATCTTATATTCATCTTCTACTCTAGATACTCATAATTTGATATTCGACAATTCCTCATCTACGATTCACAACATTTTTACTGTGTGTTTGTAGTCGGTGACGAATATAAGATATTATTATGGACAACAATTTTGACTAGTATATTATGACTAATGTATTATGAGTGAGAGTTTTTAATTAGGACGATATTTTTTATTAGATTATTTTTTGTCAGAATAAAAGGTTTTACATTGACATTCAATCATAATTCTTTATTTATAGTAAATATGTAAATTTTACTAATTAATACTTTAAAAATCATATAAATAAAAATTTATAATTGAGCGTCAGTATAAAATATTTTTACATAATTAGTACATGTTAATTAAACTCATAAACTTATAATAATAATATGATGATTAAGGTCTAATGATAAGGATTAGTCACAAACTACCTAATTGATTTACATGTTTTTTAATATGAGAATGCGAATCATGTGGAAAAAAATATGAGCATAGTTTACATGTTTTTCAATAATTTAAAAAAACTCGTTGTGAATCTAAATATAGAAAGTGAACCATGTAAACAAAAAAAATTTATTATATTTTTATTTTAGGTGTTGCTTTGTATTGTTAAGGTGTTTTTCTTACCAATATGAATAAAGAGAAATTTCTTGATTATATGTTTGTCCCAATCTAATTTTCATATCTAAACCTAAAGTCTAAAATATTAACGAAACATCTTAACACTAAGAGTTTAATTAGCATACACTTACGGTATAAAAGAATTTTACACTAATGTTGAATCAAACTTCTTTATTTATATGACTTTTAAAATATTAATTAATGAAATCAATAAACTTATCATAAATGAAGGATTGTGATATAATTTTAGCATAAAATTTTTTATACTCACACTATATATTAATTAAACTTTAAAAGTAATGAATCAATGTTGAAAATTCCATTAATTTGCCACGACTATTATGCCATCTCTCATGTTATATATAAAATTAATCGAGAAGTTCACAAGGTTGAAATTGTAATTTTTAAGGATTATAATATTTCAACGCGAATTTTTCAGCCCCTTCGATAATTTAGTATTCCATTTTAATCCATTGAGTCGTTATTCTCAAACTTCTTTTCTCCTTTTCTTGTCACTTGTTTTCCATTCGTTATTAGAGGATTTGGTAACTGTATATATCAGTCAAAATAAATTAATCAAGTTCAAAGATTGTATATCAGGACAAGTAAAGAAGCAGAGAGGCGCGTACGTTGGGAGGGGAAGGGTGACATGGAGATGTGATGATGTATGAAAGTGGAATAAATAAAGTATGTATTTTAAATTAAAAAAATTATTTAAAAAAGGTTTAGGTGATGTAGGTTTAATGAATATCGATCATATGTTCTTGTGGTAGACATGAAAACGGGCCGTGGGGCGGAGAGAGGTATGAAATTCTTATTCTTATCTTTATTTCTAAAATTCATCTTTATCTTTGTCTTCATATTCGACGGATATGAGATTTAGGTCTTTCTCTTCATCTCTGTCAAATATTGGGTATGCCCGTACCCGTCTCGTATTTGCAAAAAAAAATTATAATAATATTTTAGTAAAAAATATTTGTTTGAATATAATGATATTAATTAAAAAGTTATATAATAAACACAAAGTTTTTAATTTGTTAATTAAATGTTAAAATTTTCTTTTTTTTAAAGAAAAATAAATATTTTAGTCATTAAGATAAAAACATAGTAAAGTGGGTATGAGGATGGGTATGGGTATAGGGTGAGTATGTATATCCCCATCCAAAACTTAACAAATCGGGTATTTCCATACTCATACTCTTACCCGGTCAAATTGGGAATTCCCCATCAACTTTGTGTGGATTCGGGGATTACCCTTCTTTCATGACATCTGAAACAAGTTTGATGATAAATTATAAGAGTGTGCTTAAATAGGGAATTCTAAGAGGAAAATTTATTTTATTTCAGAATTTCAAATGTTTAATGATGAAATGTATTGTTTTGATAAGGAATTTTAAAATAATTTAAAATTCAAGTCATTTGTGAAAAAATTTTGATTAGTTAAAATTGTAAGATTTTAAATTCCTTAAAAAAAAAGGTAAGAATTCAAAAGTTTTGAAACCTACTTTTTTTTACCAAAGAATTTTTTGGTTGTTATCAGCTAAATTGTTTTTGTTGACTTAAATAGAGATTATTTTTCGATTGATGTTTATCAAAGTTATTATTTTCCCAATTTTTTTTAACATTTTTTTAGAATATGTTGATAATATTTTTTGCTAGTATTGGTTAGCATTAAAAAATCTAGAGTATTAGTCGATAGCCCATTAATTTTGCTACAGTTCACGATATTATGGTAGGAGTGTTGATGACCAAATTTAGATCCATGCTTTTATGGTCAAGTCTCCACCATGTTATGAGAGTGTCTTGTTCCATACTTTTGTTAAATAAAATAATATTGATTGACATTGACAAAAAAAAATCTTTTACAAATGTTGGCAAAAAAAAAAACTTGGTTTATATTAAACATTGGAAATAAATTATTAGCGAGAATTGAAATATATACTTTACCCAATTAAGAAAATTAAAATTCAATAAATTTGAATTACTTTATCTAAACAAAATATTTGAAAAGCAATATCATTTGAATTGAAAGCATTTTTAAACTAATTGTATTTATAGAATTCTCTATTCAAACATATGGTAAGAGTTCTTTACTTTAGCTATAACATCCCAAATAATTACCAACACAAATAACTTTTGGAATAAAAATAGATTCAATACTTAACACCTTATGTTTTCTCATCCAAATTTAAAACTTTCAAGGAATACAAATAAAAACACATCATGTAGAGTCTCGCAAAGTGAGTATAGTCACCCAACAAGGAACTAGGGTTTCTCGCCCAATAATAAAGGTCACCCAACAAGGTATCTGAATTGAACTATTCCAATAAATGAACATCGCTCAACAAGTTGTATCACAGGACAAAACAGTCCATAATTTCCTGACAGGGGAACCTTTATGCTGGGTGAGACATCTTGTTGTGTGTAAACCCAAGAAATTCACCAACTAAAACAACTTTTTGTTAGGAGAGACTTATCACCCAACGAGATTTTATTAATGCAGAACATCAGCTGCATAATTCTCTACCAAACAATGATGCAAAAACACAAATCAAAATATGATTCACTTAGTACATTTAAAGTATTAGTGTGCACATTCACGACATGTCTCACAATATTAGTGTAGACTATGCTTTGATTATCATACATAGATGTTTATACAACTTAAAACACTATACATTGTGAGTTTCATCTTTTCTTTTTCTCATAATACACATACAGGAGAACTATACATCTTTATACAAATCAAAAGACAACACAGGTCCCACTGATGTGTGCTTTCTTCAACCCTAATGATCACAACCTCTAACTCCATCAATGACATTTGTTTTCGTTCAAAGCATTATTCATCACAGTCATATAGAAAACACATTAAACAAGGGTAAACTCATAATAACATACAATACTTAAAGTGTGAAAAAAAATTTAAATTAACATCAAAATTCATCTAACAAACAATCACACTTATATTCCTGCTAAACATAAGTTTTCATAATTACAATATCACATAGCAAGACGCTTTTTAGAAAGACTCACTACATTGAATTTGGATACCAAGTTGTGGTCCATCTGACTTCCCCCACATTTGTATTTGATGTCTATCTGACCCATCTGATAATCGGTTGAAGTTTAGGCATACTCATCTGATACCCAATGTGATGTCCAATCTACCTGATCCAATTCAAACATCTAGTTGATATCTGAGTGTATCCTGTTTGTGTATTATCACCTTAACTAGGCCTAAAACCAGGTGCATTACCACCTTAACTAGGCCTAGCACCACATCGTTGTTGTAATCAGACCTTACCACTAGGATCTCTTAAACCTATCCATATCCCTAATTCAATATACCACATCAAAAGCTTTGTTACCTTCCCATAACAACCCACATCACAATCTATCAATAATCATTTCAATCATTTGCCAATTTCTAAAACAAGCTAAGCTCAATACATCATCATTTATCTCAATTTCTAATAGCCAAATTTTCATGTCAAAATCAACATAAATACATTCACAAAGAGCAAATATCTCAAATCATCAATTCCATCAAACATCCAAATTTCATAATATTCCATATTACAATTCATCCACAAAAGTCACACAACATATTTAAAGCTAAAAGCACTGATAAAACCCCAATTACTCACATATAAATACATTTACACTCTTAAATCAACGTTCCCTCAAATTAAAACAAATATTGAATTTCTCTTACCTATTTCTCCTTTAAAAAGCTGAATTTTCCAAACTGAAAAAGACATTCCAATCAAACTCCACCATATTTGTATTAGCACATCCTTGACTTGTGTCTGCCACAAGTCAAAATTGACCCATCCATCAAACTTCTCTATGTCACATCTGACAGCACCTGAAAAATACATTGCACCAATTAAGGATGATTCTCCAATAACAAGGAATTACTCTTTTATGATATGGAAGATCAAACTATATTGGAACCACAAAGAATACTAAGAATATTCTGTTGAACCTTAAGCTCTTGATACCACTATTGGGTAAAATAAGGGGTCATTACCCTTGAGAATTATCCTTTTAAATAGAGAAGTTAGATAACATAAGTAACATAAGAATATAACATGGAAACGCCAAAAACAAGGGAAAAACCAAGAATATGACAATCAGAGAATAACACTATGTGAAAATTTTTACAACACATGGACTACTCTCCCCGACCCCCAGCACATCCACACTCTCCAAAGCAAGTAACTTAACTAAACCTTACAACAATCTAGAGCAAGATTATAAGAAAAGTCAAATAGAAGGTTAAAGTGTTTTTTAAGGGTGCACTTTGACACCATGGACTCAAGTCTATTGTATAGCATAATTAATCCACTCCTTTATTCATCCTTGGTGAGGTCGGATTTTCTCCAACATAGCTTGAACAATGCGAAACAACCAAAATGTACTATTTTCTAGGGGTGTTCAAAAGCAATTCAAACCGAATAAAAAATAAAAAATTGAATTGCAAAAATCGAAAACTGCCAAAAACCGTTTTAGTTTTGGGTGCTTTGATTTTTTTAATTTTCAAACTGCACAGTCTGGTTTGCTATTTAAGATCTTGAAACTGCACCAGACCGCTTATCCATAGTTATTTTAGCAAATTCACAAGAACACATATATAATTACTCATTATTTTTAAAGTTTCTATACCTTTTTACTTAATCTTTAATTAAGATTTTTAATTAATATGTATTGGTTGATGAATAAATATTTCAGTAAAACTATGATTTAATTTCATTTTATTACAATTTTATGACAACGAGTCAAATGTAATGTTTAAATGAATTGATTGTTTACATAATAAAAAATTTAAATCACAAAACCAAACTACAAAATATTGGTTTGGTTTGTATTTTATAATTACTTTAAACCGAATCAAACTTCACCATGTAATATTTCAAAATTTTAATAAAATATTTAATTATATTTTAAAATTTAATATATTAAAAAAATAAATAAATATCTAATTGTAAAATAATTATGATATTTTAAATATCAGCTAAAATATTTTAAAATAAAAAAATGTCCTATTTTTAAACTCTCAGTACAATATTATATTTTTAAATGTAAATATCTTATTTGAAATATTTTTAGAATATATGGTATAAGTAAAATATTAAAAATAAATTTATAATTTATTTTGAAATTTTAACATATATATATATATATATATAAAAATTATAACTTTTATGTTGCTCTACATTATTTTAAATATATGTATGTTAAAATTTAAATATTTACAGCAACGTAAAAAAAGAAAAATAAAAGTTACGCAAAAGCTAATAAAAATCCATATAAAAAGAAGAAGAAGAAAGAGATGATAAGTTTGAAAAAGATTATCCATATGTAACTAAATATATCTATAAGTAACTAAAACAATTGAACATAAACTATGTAATGATGGTAAAAAAATATTAATTAAGGATTTCAGAGGCTATAAATAGGAGTGTAACCTGAGATGAAATGGAAGAAAACATATCTGAGAAGAAATCTAGGAGTGGCAGTGAGTAAGTGTTATTCAGATAAGAAAATTCAAATTCTTGCATTATTTCAATTATTAAGATAAGGAGAGAAAACATTTATCACTTTTAAATATTATATGTATTTACTTGTTTATTTTATGTTACTTTTAGTTAGAATTATTTAGTGGGATATCCCTAACTTTGTTTTATTTATTATTTTATGTTACTTTTAGTTATAAATATTTAGTGATGTATCACTAACCTCGCTTTATTTATTATTCTATGTTACTTTTAGTAATATTTATTTAGTAAGATGTCTTTAACTTTGACTTGTTTAGGATTATGTATTACTTTTAATTATAATCATTTGATTTGATGTTCGTAATCTTATTGGTTTATTAAATTAGTTATTTTTAACTATTAATTAAACATTTTATTTTAAATATAATGGTTTTTTCTTATATATAAATATAAAAAAATATAATCAAAAGTATAATAAAAGTTTTTAAAACTTTAATAAAGATCTGAATTAATTTGTAGTTTGAGGTTTGACCTTTGGGGATTTAAATGAATAAATATTTAAGGTGAAATATCCTTGTATTCTTTAAAAACTATGGTAAAGAAACCAATTTATCTTGACTAGTCCCTATAAAAATAATTCAAATTTCTCTATATAATAAAAAAATATATGAATAAATTATTAGTTATCATTTACATTATTTCGATGATATTTTTTTCACTCCTTTATTTTTTTGTCTAAAAAATATGGAAATGCAAAATTTAAAAGATGGACGCGACAAATTATCCAAACCCTTTTCTGCGGTAATTACAACAAGATTTCCAAGAATAATATGAATTGCTAATGTGATTGAGAACTCAGTCACGTATAGAGGGACTCGTGCTTCCACTTTAGTATGTGTGAATGATCATGGGAGACTTGTAGTGATTGAAGGACTAATAGTTGTTACATTTTATTTACTACCGACTAATTATACAAATCTATTATTAAACATTTTCCCACTTACCATGTAAATATCAGAGTAGAAAAAAAAAGTAAGTAAAGGGGATAACTGCATATAACAAAAAAAATCTTTCTTCTCTCTCTCTCTCTATATATATATATATATATATATTAAAAATATGTAATATTGTAAATATAACTTGTGTGTATATATAAATATGGTTTTGTTTATGATTTTTTTTAGTTAAATAAATAATTGAAGAAAATAAATTATTTGTTGAAATGAAAAAAATAATAATAATTAAGTAAATAAATTATTTCTTGAAATTAATAACATGTTTAAATAAAAAAAATTACCATGAAATAGGAATATATAAAATACTGTTACACACCACACTTATTTTTTTAGTTTGGTTTGAACTAATTTTAGAGTTAAAACCGCATTGCAAACCCTCCTACTATTTTCATCAACTCTATCAACAATAAATCCCTTAAACTTACTTTTGGAGTTAGTTAATTCCTCCTATATATGTATATATTTAAAATGGTTAGTATTAATTATAATAAAAAATAGTGTGTTGCAACTCTATTTTGTAATGTTTAGGAAAATTATCTGATTTAATTTTATTGGATATAATTTGTTGACAAAGAATCAAATGTAATATTTAAATGAATTGATTGTTTATACTTTAACTTTAATGGTTGCAACTTTTATATAATTTTGTGAGTAAACTTTTATAAAATTTTGAAAATAAATTTTTTAATACTTAATAATAGAAAATTTAAACCACAAATCAAATAAAACCAAATTGCAAAGTATTGATTTGGTTTAGTTTAAATTTTATAATTACTTTAAATGAACCAAACTTCATCGCACTTATTTTTTTAGTTTGGTTCAAACTAATTTTAGAGTTAAAACTACATTGCGAACTCTCCTACTATTTTCATCAACTCTAACAATAATAATCTTTTAAACTTATTTTTGGAGTAAGTTAATTTCTCCTTTTTCTCACTATATATATATATATATATTTAAAATGGTTAATATTAATTATATTAAAAAATAGTGTATTGATATTGGTTAGAGAACTAATATTAAGTGTCAGTAATTTAATGATGTGATAAATCTTAATTATGTAATAATTTAAAAATTATTTAATTTTAATTATGTTGACTCGTTTATTAAATTCCGTAAATTTCTGTCGTTTATTAAATTCCTTAAATTTCTGTCACCTAACAGTAAACTGTGTAAGCATTAGTTTCAGAATTTTGATGTCAGTTTTACTTCAACACATAAAATTATAACATCTATGATTTCACTACTAAAAAATATAATGAATCAATTAGCTAATTATTGTTAAAATTTAATCATGTACATCCAATGTACGAAAATTGAAGCTTATAGTATAAAAAATTATTACATAAGAGCTTAGGGAGATAGAGGGAGAGAAATTCAATAACAAGTTTTAGTGAAAAAAGATAAGATGTGAGAGTCAAAACAAATACAATAAACTTAAAATAACTACTCTAGATAACTTATTCAAATAAATTTAAAATAGCTTATAAACTTTATATAAGTTTTATAAATTTATACAAATACTTGAATAACTGCTTATCTAATAAGATAAACTTAGATAAACAGTAAATAAATCATTTCAAATAAAACCTAAATCACGATTTATTTCTAAATCAACTTACGGATATGATCTCTATTAATAGTTGTCATTTTTTTATGATGAGTCAATAACAATAATCAGTGAAATGACTCATGTTTCAATGAATTTTAAATAATTTGTATATAAAAATATTGATAACTTCAAAGTAAAAAATCATAAATTTAAATAGTTTTTAAAAAATATATATTAATATAATAATAATTTAAAACAATCATAAAATAGAAAATAAAACAACATATAAAGGCTTTGGAGAATAAATAATCGTCTCTCCAATTCTTTTTAAAAAGGATAATAAGAACTAATATTAAGTTTTTATTTTAGTAAAACAATTATAAATTAATGTTATCATAATTATTCTTTTTATTTTATTGAAACAAATATTTACAAAAATGGTTATCTTAGTAAAATAGTTATTTAGTAAGTATGGTAATAAAAAATAAGATTAAAAAAACCACTATATCAAGTAATTGACATTGCATAGGAAAATGGAAATATTGAAAACAAAAAGAAAATATTAATTTTCATTGACACGTGGCAGGAGAACATGGAGTTTTTAACATGGAAAAAATAGATTTGATTGTGATACATAGCAAAAACATTCTATAAGTTGGACAAATTTATATTATTATAGATAAAAATTAATAATTAATTATAAAGCATAAATTACTATATATATATATATATATATATATATATATATATATATATATATATATATATATATAAACACACCAATTCAGTACATGATATGCCCTCTGTTTTTATCTCTCTATATATAACAAAAAAAATCCATTTCATTATTAATTATTTAAATTTCTTCAAATTAAATTTAATGAAAAATATTTATCAATTAATTCATAATTATTTTAAAAAATATAATATATTTTTATAAATATAAATAATATATGATCTTATAATTTCAATTTAACATGAGAAAGCAGCAAGAACATATTAATTTGCTGTCATTTAAAATTAAAATTAATTTTAATCCTTATATGATTTTAATATAAACTAAAAATTCTATTAATTAAATATATTAAAATCACTAACAAAATTAAAATAAAAATAATCAAAGTATAAATATTTTTTCTATTCAGTATTTATTTAACATGATCTTGTGATTTTTAATTTATAATATAATATATTTTTTTATAATATATTAATTTATTTTCAATCGAAAATTAATTTCATAATATTATGATTTTTATGTATATTATAACCTATTTTAATGTGTAACGTCTTTCATATAATAAATTTTTTTGTTAATCTAAAATTATTTTTATAATGTAATTTATATTGTTTATTTAATTTGGAATTAAGTTAATTCCAATCACCATCCTTATATTTTTTTTTAAAAAATAGTGTATTAAAATGATTATCAAAATTAAAATTAATTTTGGCTAATCAAAATATTATAATATTATATATATATATATATATATATATATATATATATATATATCAATAATCATTACTTATTTGAAAATTTAATATAACATAATAGTCGACTAGATAAAAAAATATTTAAATCATATCAATATGTCATATTTAAATAGATAGAATCTTCGAATTGATAAATTTATATACACCAATTTTTATATTTTTCATGTTGGATACCTCTATTAAAAAATTGTATTTAACATCTAATAACAAATTTTAGTTACAAAATTAAAATCTTATGTAATAAATTTTTGTAGATGTAATTATTTATTGATTTTTTTAAATTATCTATGATAATAACGATATGATCTTGTGTAAATAAGATTAAACAATAATTATTTAATAAAAATAAATATAATTTTATTCTTAATTATTATAATTAAAATAGTTATTATAATATTTTTAGATTTAAATGCAAATATTTAAACTCTTTTATGTAATTATCATTTTATTGAACACAAACGAGACAAAAGATATTGTGTTATATTACAACTATGTGTAAACTAAAACATAATTATAATCACAATTTTTATAAGAGCAACTAAAATATTTCTTAAAAGAAACTTATCGTCATTCTTAATCAACTTTAAATAGTTCTACTAAAAATACATAAATATTGTTATTAGATAATATATTTTAAGTCAAGGACATTTAACTCAGTTGGTAGTTGAGTAAAGTGTGTGAGCAAAGTGTATAAGTTGTTATAAACTATAATATTGTCTACAACTTCTATCAAAAGATAAAAAAAATAGTATATTTTAAAAATTTAATTTATATGAAAATTATTAATCTACGTGATAAATAATATAATATCAAACATTCAACAATTTTTTACTATTACTGATGGTACATAGGGACACACTTTCTCTCTGTATATATAATTGAGTAAGTTAAGAAAAAAACATAATTTTATGAAATATTAAACTAAATATTTTTGGGTTTATTGTTTAAAGATTAAGTTCAACAAATCAAATAATGACAACTAGGATTTGCGCTTAAAAACAAAAAAACTCAATTATAAGTGTCTACACTTGAATCATCAAACATCATTGAAAACATGAACTTTGGTGTAAATTGTCAAAAAAAAAAAAAATTAGTAAAGAAGATCTTTGTTGCAACATTTCTCATCTTTTAAAATTGTTAGTTTCTGCCAACTATACAAAAGATAAAACTTTCTGATGTACCTTCGTACCGTTAACCAAACCTCAATTTTAAATACTAGAGATCCCTTCGCTAGTTTCAAATCCGGAGCTAGACACTTGAAGAGATGTTGTAATTAAACATGATGTGAAGTTATGTTTCTTTTGCAATGTCACACAAACCACAAATCTCCTTCCCTTAATGAATGATTTGTCTTTTCAATAGATTACATCTTATTGTCCATATACAACTATCAAAGCAAAAATTGTACTTTTGCTGACACTCCTTTCTCTACACTTGTAACACCCCAATTTTCATAACTAGATTAGTATATAATTTTAGGTGTTAAAGTTAGAAACTTAGTTATTATAAACACCTAATGTTCTCCAGATAAAATTTTTAGCCAAGAAAAGATGAACAGGAAAAGGATTCAATGAACCAAAGGTGGGCATTGATCCATGTGCATTGTAGGATAATGACTCAAGTCTCAACCAAAAGATTCAATAGACAATGGTGGATAATATTACATGTGAATCATAGGACAACAACACCAGTCGCAACAAAAGGTTTCAATGAATCAAAAGAGGACATTGATTCATGTAAATGGTAGGATAATGACTCAAGCTTCAACCAAGGGTTTCACAAGATCAAAGGAGGATGTTAGTTTATGTAATTGCAAAACCATAAGGTCAAACATTAACCTATAGTAGCATTAAACCAAAAAGATACGATGGTTCAAGCTAATTTTTTTTTAGCCATGTGAGATAAGTGTTGGAACATTTGGACCATCACTAAGCGAACTTCTTGTCGCTTAGCGAAAATGCTTCGAAACCAAAACCCCTAAGCGAATTGGAATTCCCTCAGCGAAATTTGGCCAACCCCAAGCTTATAAATAGGGACCATTGGTGCACATTGTAAATGCACATATTTCAGTGAAGAGGTGAAAGAGGAAGAGAGAGAAGCAGAAGGAAATCCTAGTGAGAGAAAAGGGGGTTCTTGAGGAAGGTTATAGCTATAATCAATAGTGATTATTCCTAAGCTAGGAAATGGATTTGTAAATTTATATATATATATATATATATATATATATATATATATATATATATGTGTGTGTGTGTGTGTGTGTGTATATATGTGTGTGTATATATATATGTATATATATATGTGTGTATATATATATGTATATATATACATATATATATACACATATATATATATATATACACACACACACACACACACACACATATATATATATATATATATATATATATATATATATATATATATGTGTGTGTATATATATATATACTGAGGTATTTCCGGAGGATGATTCAAGAATGATTCTATAGAGGATAATTGAGATATAGCTCTTTAAAGATATCATAGTTTTATAGCCATAGTCATTATTGATTATTCATGAACTAGGAGATGGATTTGAGATTTATATATATTGAGTTCTTTTTGGAGGATAGATTCATGAATGATTCTATAAAGGATGATTGAAACATAAGTTTTTAAGGATGTAGTAGTGTTATAGTTGGGGTCATTCATGAACTATATATATATAGTTATTGAGGTCTTCTTGAGGATAATTCATGAAGGATTCTATGAATGATGATTGAAAATATAAGTCCTACTTAAGTTTTGATATTTGGTTTATGGTTAACAAATAGTGTTGTAAGTATGAGTATATCTATGAATGTAAAATTAGAATTTCTTAGGGAATGTGCTGAAAATTTGAATGCAGAACTTAATTGTTCCCTAGTAGAGGTACCATGCAGGTGTATGGAGTACAATGTTTGGAAAGTCATAGTTGGTACACTACGAGATGAAAGACAAGATCAAGGAGGTCCTAGGATTTGTTTTAAGTAATTCGGATGATTATTGTGGATAATTGGACTGAGGATGTTCAATATGTGGGTGAACATTCAGAGGAGTCCATATTGGTGCTTGAATGGAATATTCATTTATTTATAACTATCAAAAAATGCTTGGCATCTCATGATTAGTAGGGTATATCTTTCTTGGCATAAAATACTGTTAGCCGTTTGTGATGATGGACCTTATGGAGATCCATTTGTTGTCATGATGGGCCTTATGGTAGGTCATTTGTGGTGATGATTGGCCTTCTGAGGGGCCATTTGTGATTATGATGGGCATGTGGCCCAATTGGCAATCAACTAAATGATTATTTCTTGACCTTATAAAGGGTCATTTGTGGTGATGATGGGCATATGACCCAATCTCTCGAGAGGACTATCATACTAACATAGGAAAGATATAGGCGCTACCAATAACTTCTTGAACATAATCCTTGATGGTTGGGGTGAATCATCTTGGATTGGTTATCGATGCATACATCGAGTCAAGTGGGGTTGAATTTAGTGTTGATAAGAGTGAGATTAAGATATGTGAGGAGATTATGTGGAACCGAGTCTTTAGATGAATCTTAGGCCCCTTGTGTGTTCAGTTTATTAAGATTAACATTTATGATTTATACTTATCTCGCTCCTTTGTGTGTTTGCTCTATGTGTTTCCTTTCATATATATATATATATATATATATATATATATATATATATATATATATATATATATATATTTGGGATATGAATAGAAGAGGATTTGGATCAGCTTACCGTGATGAGGACTATCGAAGACTTCCTGTATGCATAACGTTTCTTATGAAGTTACTTTTGTTAGCCTTTCATGTTAAAGGTTCACTGCTCTGGATAAGATTAATTGAGGTAGTGGTAATGAGTAATATATGATATACTATGAAACATTTTGTAAAAAAAAAAGGTTTTTGTAATATTGTTTTATCCTTATTTTAAGAAGATTATGGTTCCTTATGAAAACCAATTTTGAAAATTTCTTATAATTAAGTAAAATCCTTTGAAAAATGTCCGCATTTTCATAATTGAATTAGGTTACTAAAATGGGTCGTTACAACACCAACTTTATAAAAAGGTTACGTTGAGGCTAAGGTGGCCATGTTACTGAATACTTATCATATCCTTTTGCTTCCCACACCCACCTACTAGAAACTCTCTAATGGATATCAACTCTGTCAAGGTTTTTTTCCAAACCCTGCACTAATTCCCCCTCTCATTCAAATAACCGTCGCCTCCACTTCCACCATACCCCTAAGTCTCTCATCTAAAACTGACACAGAAGGATTCTTTGCTGCTCATCCATACAGTTCAGATAGGCCTCACAAAATGTCTTATCACTTACCCACCCATTCTCCCAAAACCAAGACCTCACAACCATCCACCAGACCATGCCTAACATTATTGGACCATCAACCCCCAACCTTTTCCAATTTGCTCAATAGAATTAAAATCCCCCCACATTTGGAATAATATCTACCATTTTCTACCTAATACCCCCATTGAGTATATTTGGCTTTTAGTAATTTGCCCCACATGCTACCTAATTCAACTCTCCAAACCTCCACTTCTATTTTCCTAAAAAAGACAAGTTAAATGCCTGAATTTTCCTCAACCCCAAACCACACTTGTCCTTATTCCGAGATAGACTCTTACAAAACATCTAATTGACCTTCCTACTCCTCTTAAGAAAATTTTTAAAAATAGATACAAAGTGAAAATTATAATTTTTAAAATTTATCCATTTATGTAATTTAGAAGAAAAAAATTATCCTTATAAGTAAAAACAAAAAAAAAATATCACAACCTAATACTAATTTAATTACTTTTACTAAATTCCATTAAGAGATACTAAAGAAGTCCTTAAAAGATAAAGATTGAAAGAAGCAAAACATTGTTAATTAAAATGTAATTGTTTTTAATTTTAATATTTTCTTATTGATCTCCCTGTATAAAAATTACATCTTAAATTAAAGATATAAGAACGTTTTATTTTTGTATATTTTAAAAGTGTTTTTTTAGTAGCATTATCTTTTATTTTTAAAAAATATATAATTATTATAAATTGAATATATATAAAGTTTTATTCCTTCATTTTCATTGTCAACTAGAATGTGTATTATCATGAACAGTCAACTAGAAAATGTATTTTCAATGGATCTTCTCAATTGAGAAGATGCATCAAAATGGGACGAAGAGAATTTTTTTTTTTTTAGTTATTAAGTTAAACCAATGATTTGTGATTGAAAGAGATAACATAACAAGCATCTTTAAAAACAATTATTTTGTCTTACTTTTATTTCTATAATAACCACTTTTTACAAACTACCTATTATTTAATAACCTTTGTATGAACCTAAATATACTTTTATTTTTTATTATATTTAGTTTTGATTTTTAAATTTTAAAAATTTGATTTAGTTCTTCATGGTGTTAAAAGTGAGTCAAAATTATCCTTCTAAAATAATAATTATTTTTTAATTTTTGAACACAATTTTATTTATGTTCCTTCAAAAAGATGAAGAACCCCATCTGAATATAATCATGAATTTTTACGTACAAAAAGTTTATATCCTTAAAAAAAGATGTAAAGTCATGTACCTAAATATAACATAATCATTAATTTTTACGTACTATATCTAGTCTCACCTTAAATATAAACTTTTAAAAATTAAAGAACGATTTGAATATAAGGTAATCTAGTCTTAAGATAGACTACTAGTATGAGACACGAAATTTCTCTTTTTCCGTATTATTTATGTTTTTAATGCCTGGTATTTTATAAGGTAACACGAGCAACACAACTAATTCTATTTTAATATCTGAATGTTTAAAAATACAAGGCTTGGTTTCCTTGTCTTGCAAACTAGATGACACTCAGAGGATCACTTGTACAGTAGCACATGTGGTTTAACTTTTAATTAAGTCTTTTTAATTTCTTAATTGTTATTTCTTAAGCAGGACCCACCGAACGATAAAGTTGTAAGTATATAAACCCCGTAATATCTTGTTCACCTTAGCAACAAATTTGGGGTTGCAATCTTCACACTATTCATTTACTAGATTATAAGATTTTGCAGCCAAAAGAACCAACCAAAATCATATCCTACGCACCATGGATGTGTTCCTAGAATTGAAAACCGCACTGGAA
The DNA here is from genome assembly GCA_037954015.1 of Psophocarpus tetragonolobus. Taxonomy (NCBI): domain Eukaryota; kingdom Viridiplantae; phylum Streptophyta; class Magnoliopsida; order Fabales; family Fabaceae; genus Psophocarpus; species Psophocarpus tetragonolobus. Next base: position 278,134 of record JAYMYS010000033.1, on the reverse strand, counting down.
ACGTTTCCGTTTCAGTTACCGTTAACGCTCTTGTTGATAATCACGGGGACGGTGTTGCTGGGACTAGTGTTGCGTATTGGGAGGAAAACGGCGCCGTATCCACCGGGCCCAAAAGGCCTACCCATAATAGGGAACATGAACATGATGGAACAACTCACACATAGAGGGTTGGCGAAGCTGGCAAAGCAATACGGCGGCGTTTTGCACCTCCGCATGGGGTTCCTCCACATGGTGGCGATTTCAAACGCGGAAGCGGCGCGTCAAGTGCTTCAAGTCCAAGACAACATCTTCTCGAACCGGCCCGCAACCATAGCCATAAGCTACCTCACCTACGACCGCGCCGACATGGCTTTCGCGCACTACGGTCCCTTCTGGCGCCAGATGCGCAAAATCTGCGTCATCAAACTCTTCAGCCGCAAACGCGCTGAGTCGTGGAACTCCGTTCGGGACGAGGTCGACACCATCGTCCGTTCCGTTGAGGCCAGCCTAGGCAACCCCGTTAATGTCGGAGAATTTGTCTTCAACCTCACAAAAAACATCATATACCGCGCGGCTTTCGGGTCTACCTCCCAGGAAGGCCAAGACGAGTTCATTTCGATTCTTCAGGAGTTTTCTAAACTCTTCGGTGCCTTCAATATTGCCGATTTTGTACCTTTCCTTGGGTGGCTTGATCCTCAGGGTCTCCACAAGACGCTCGTCAAGGCACGTGCCGCGTTGGATAGTTTCATTGATAAGATCATTCACGAGCACATAGAGAAGAAGAGGAACTTCAACTGCGACCAAGAAACTGACATGGTTGACGAGTTGCTTAACTTTTACGGCCACCACACTAAACTGAATAATGATTCCGACGACTTGCACAACTCCGTCAGACTCACCAAGGACAACATTAAAGCCATCATCATGGTATGGGTACCACTGTTTTCTATTTCTCATTCATGTCATCTAACTAATTACATAACACACTCTGCAAAAAAAAAAAAAAAAAAAAAAAACACAGTTTAAAAGATTTTTCCAGGGAGACTTAATTATAATTTTTTATTTACCTAACTTTTTAAACTGATAAACAAAAATAAAAATTTTAAACTTTAAAAGATATTAAAATTAAAAAATATTTATAAATAACTTGTCAAATCAATCTTAAAACTTTTAGAATTTGCCTTTTGTTTTTTAATTTTTTTTAAAAAATTAAAAATTACTTTTCAAAAACTTTTGTTTTAAGAAAAAATTACTTAAACAAGTTTTTTAGGTTTTAAATATTAAAATATTAAAACTTTTTTCATAGAACTTGTGTTAAACCAGCACCTACAATCTTTCAAAACTATGTAAGGAGGGAGGAAGTAATAAAAAGTAAGTAAATGTAACATGTAAGCGAGAGAGAGATAAAAGGTGATGTAAGGTTGGTATGATAAGTGTTAAATGAAACTTCATCAAAAACTTTCTTTATGAAATGTTTTTTTTAATTAGTTAAAACTTATTTTAAATCACTGATTTTGGTAAATTCTACTGACTTCTTTTTCCTCCTAAATTAAGTATCTTTGAAAACTAATTATAGAAAGAGTTTTACGAGGAAAGTTTACCTATCATTGAATTATATCTTATTATTTATATAAATTTTAAAGTATTTATTAATAAAGTTAATAACTTTAATTATTATTGTGATTCAATTTACACAAACTGAATATGACCCTTTTTCTCATTAAAAATTTAAAAGTTATCCAATAATAATTTTATACTAATCATCAAATTATAAAAGAGGAAAATACATAAAAAATTATGTCTATTTTTATTACACCTAATAGCTTTTCTATTTTTAAACTCTATTTCTTTTTTTAAAATTATTTAGCTTTCATTGCACCTGTATTCTAAAGTTCTTACTTTCATTACGCCACTCCTTTCTTATACTAAAATAAGTATTACACGATCTCGACGTTAAAAGTAATTTAAAGATAAAAAAAAAAGGTATAATAAAGATAACTTTTAAAAGATTTGTCTAATTAATTCAATTATAATTTATCATGATAAATTTAATAATTTTTAATAGAACTATCTTAAAATTATATTGATAAAATATTAATCGATTAATAATGTACAAATTTTTATTGTACTAATAATTAATGATGGTTAAATTCTTGCGTAAAGTGAAAATAGACTAAATTATTAGACTCCAATATAAAGAGAAAGTACAGGAAAACAAACTAGTTTCTTTAACGTGTTATACAAATATTAATTATTAATGTATTATTTTTATTAATAAAAAAATTTGAATCCCCAATTTTCCTTGTCTATTTTATTTTTTAACTTTAATTATTATACATTGTGGTTTATATATATATATATATATATATATATAAAGTAAATAAATATGTATTGGATTAAAACCTCCACTATTAACTGATAAAAATTATGGTTCCCCTAAAAAATTATAAGTTTTTTAATACAAAAAATTGGGACTATTAAAATAGTTAGCATAAAGTTAATAAATTTATCTTATATATTATTTGTAAATAAATGTTAATATGAATCTTTTTTTATATTTTCAGTACATAATATTTTTTTCTTTGTTTATATACTGTTTTTATTTATTTTTATTCTTTATCTTTATCTTCCTTTCAAAATTAATCATATTATTATCATATTTATTGATTTTGCCTCTATTTTTTCCTTACCACCTAAACTCATCCCAAAAAGAAGTGGAGTTTGATATTTTTCCTTAATTGATGGAGAAAGATTTACGAATAATAGTTACTATCATTTCTAAGAGAGGAAATTAAACTTAACTATATTATACACACAAGTTTCTTTTTTTCTTAATGGTAAAAAATAATTATTAAATAACAGCAACAATCACCATTGACCAAACTTTATTCCACTAAATCAGATTATCTACATGAATCGGGCAATATTATTTAGTCCGACTAATTAAAGATTACAAATGCAGAAATCATTATATAAGATGAGGACAAATTGTTCTTTACTAACAATTTTGTATGCTAGCTATCTCCCTGTTTATAATTATAACTTTCAAACTATAACAAAAAATTATAACAATTTTGTATGCTAGCTATCTCCCTGTTCATAATTATAACTTTCAAATAGGCAAATACCAATTAAAAATTACTTGGAATACGGGATCATCAACACGTGATACTCTTTCTACAAAATTAAAAAAAAAAAAAATGATACTCCACACAAAACAAGAATTCATTGAACTCCATTATATATCACTTCAACACGTGACAATTCAGTCATCGTGAACCATTGAACCAACCAACCCTTCATTGAGATTAAAATATTAATTTTATATTATCATTTCATTTAATTTATTATTTTTCTGATTTTTCACTTAAAATATTGTTAAAATTAAAAGTTAAAAATCATGTATAGTTAGTTAGTTACAACTCAAAAACCACATGTGAGAATAATTTTACGTATTTCAAGATAATATTTTTTATAACTTCTGAATCATTAACATTTTTTTAAAAATATTTATTATAAAAATTAACAAACTTGATAAAATATGTAAAATTACTTTTATAAATCAACATGTACAAGAATTAAAAGACAAAATGTAATCTTGATTAAAAAAGAGGACGAACTTTAGCCAATCTACTCGTGCATAGTAATTATGAATAATTATTAATTTTCTTTTATCAATGAAAAGAATATTAAATATTTTTTAAAGGATAGTATTTCATATGTTATTATGTTTATAAATTATTTTGTATTTATGTATGTGTTTCTCATTTAAATTTTTTATAAGTGAGGGAATGTGTTATACATCCCACACGACTAATAATATAACCAAATATACTATAAAAAAAATAAAAATAAAGTCTAAATCTCTCTTGTAAATCAATTTCATAAGATTAAGCCCTTAACCCAATAATTTTGAAGAGAAATATGAAGATTGTTGATGAAAAAAATATTATGCTGGAACATAGCATTGCCTTATACAAACTATACATATCTCAAACTCTAGTGGAATAAATTTTATTCTATTAAAGTCAAATGAAGTCTAGTAATATACGATATATTTTGTTGTAGATTGTATTAATAGAAATTATAAAAGAAAGACAAGTCGACAAATAATTTTTTAGAAAAAAATTTAATACTTATATATTAATAATGAACGAACCTTGTATAAAAGGTTATGATATATGAATTCGAATATAAAAAATTTTATATTAATCATGCATAAGTTTTTTTCTCTTTAAAACAAGTGTGTTTTTACTTTTAAAAGAGAAAACCTGTACAATTGAATAAACATAAAAAGTATCCTATAAGAGTAAAATTGAATAAACATAATGTAGATACATATACACCATTATGTTTATATATTTTATTAATACTTTTTATTTTTTTTCTCTCCTCTCTTCACATTATAAATCTTATCATATTTATATATTCTTCTCATTTTAATAACATTTGGGTCGTACGTATATAATTTTTTCTATGAAAAGAAATAAAACATAAAAGGGCGTTCGTTGTACTAGCTTCAACATGAAAAGGAGGGGATTGGTGCCCAAATAAAAGTACTTCATTATTTTGGACTAAAGTGTTGTACTGAGTACCGACCAGAGAGTCCCACACCACTTTTATGAATTTATGAATGGAAAAGAGAAAAAAAATACGTAATATTTTTAACATTTATCAATGAAAAAGAGAAAAGAAGACATTTTTTTAGACAATGACAATAATATTTTTGCTTATATCACATTTCGTTTTATATTTGAATATATTTATATCATTTTATATATTTTTTCACTTTCTAGCTACATAATTAAGCAAGTGCATTTTGTTTATCAAACAACTTAATGTTATACTCTTTGCTTCCCTAAAAATGTTTGGTTTGCATTGATTGGGGGAAGGAAATTACTATTAGATAATCCTAAATTACTACTTAATCCATGATCAATCTCTTCTTAACACCTTTTTCTTTAACAACTCATAATATTTATTATAATTATCTTGCTATCCCTTCTTTATCTTTTTCTCTAATCTCTTGCATAAAAATATTCCAAACAAAATTTAATTATTTGTTTAGAGAAAGAAAATATAATTATTAGACCAAACATAAACTTACGCAAGAATATTTAGTTACATGTGACAAAGCTTGTTTTTTATAACCTCCACTGTTTTTTATGTAAAAACAAAACTATATTATAAGCAGATATAAAATATACAAACAGGGATTGGGAGGATCAATGGTTTGAACTGTGAAGGCTGAAAGATAAAAAGTCCCATTTTAATATAGTTGGTGTCGTTGTTAGTGTCAATTCTCTTTCAGTGCATTTCCATGAAGATATTTCAATGTCATTTCATTTCAAGTTTTCAACCAAAATGAAAGAATAAAAAAAACCTAATTTAAATTGAAAAATTGAAACCATGATTGAGTAATAACTGAAAAGTATGGGAACAACATGCAGGATGTCATGTTCGGAGGGACCGAAACTGTGGCATCTGGTATCGAGTGGGCGATGGCGGAGCTAATGCGAAGCCCAGACGACCTACGGCGCGTGCAGCAAGAACTCGCCGACGTGGTGGGCCTAGAGCGGCGCGTGGAGGAAGCCGACCTCGAAAAATTGACATTTCTAAAATGCGTGGTGAAGGAGACGCTGCGGATGCACCCGCCGATTCCACTGCTCCTCCACGAGACGGCGGAGGACGCGTCGGTGTGTGGGTATTTCGTGCCGAAGGGGTCGCGCGTGATGATAAACGCGTGGGCCATAGGAAGGGACAAGGACGCGTGGGAAGACCCGGAAGCGTTCAAGCCTTCGCGGTTTCTGAACCCGCACGTGCCGGATTTCAAAGGGAACAATTTCGAGTTCATTCCATTCGGGTCGGGTCGAAGATCATGCCCCGGAATGCAATTGGGCCTTTACACGCTTGAACTCGCTGTGGCCCACTTGCTTCACTGCTTCACGTGGGGGCTACCCGACGGCATGAAACCCAGCGAGTTGGACACGAGTGATGTGTTCGGACTCACCGCGCCGAGGGCGAGTCGACTCGTCGCTGTTCCCTCCAAGCGTCTCTTATGTCCTCTGTGATAAAAAGAAAACTACCGGGTTAAGAATAAAAAACTTCACCCAAAACAAAAATGGTGGTGAATGTTTTTGGGACTTTCGGTTTTTTATTTTATATTTTATTATCGATGTTTATTATTCCTCAATCCTCATCTGTACGTGTATGAATGAATGTTTGGAGAAGAACACAATTATTTTAAAGATGAAAAGAATGTGGAGGATATTAGGTTAGTTTCTTCTCTGTTTATTATTGTAAAGTGAAATTGCTCTACCTGCGAACACGTCATTGTTGATATTGTTGATTGCATTTTCTCTTGCACTCTGGTTTTAGTTTTTCACGAAAGTGAATACCATTCAAGAGCCTTGTCTAAATTTTGAGTTTATTAGACAAAGTTTATTAATAATGAAAAATACTTCCTTAGACCAAAATGAATATCGAAGTAAGTTGTATTATATATACTAACAAAAATTTATAAATAGATAAAAGAGTGATATTATTAAATTTTTTGAGGACCAAGATCAAGCTAGTAGCTACCGATACGGTGGTATTATTAATTTATTGATGTATAGTTAGAACTAAATTATTCATTATTAATATTAATTTTGTTTCAACTACTTTTATTACTTCTATTTTTCTCACAATTACCATGAGGATTCTTATGCCTTGTTTCATTTTCACTGCAATATAGTCTTGTTTTAATGTAGTTATCATTTAAAAGCAAATAGAAAAATTAAATAGTTGAAAATAATTATAAATTTAGATGATTTGACAACACTGATTAAAAGGTTGGAAGTTAGAAAATTACATGATAGTTGAAAGGTTTTAAGCTAATTTATTAAACGTAAGAGTTTTGTAATATTTTTTTTAATAGGTAAATGTTATTTGTAAATGTATTATTTTTGTTAGTAAGAGATTAGTAATATTATATATTAAGTAATGAAAAATATGAAATGATAGCAATATAGATATTATGCTATATTTTAATTTTAATATTAATTTTATTGAAAAAAATATATTTGGGATTATGTATAGTTTTATTTTTAATTAATTTTGAACACATGTAACTTTTAATTTAAAAACTAATTATTTTAATTCTATTTTTACTTTTAATTATACATTTGTAACATATTATGTTATTTACTATTCATCTTATCAATTTTTATCTTAAAATATTTTTTATCATATTTAAAATGAAATTATAAAAAACATACTTTATGTATAATTTATAATTTAATTAGTGGAATGGATAAAATAAATAATTTAATATTAAAATATTAAAATATTAAAAATAATAAAATAAAATTATCTTTTATCAATATCAATATTTTGAAAGATAAGTTAGAATAATAAAAATAAATATTATAAATACTATAATGGTTAAACTAATTAAATAGCGTAATATGAAATATCCAAAATGATATTAATAAATAAATAAAATTATTATTTATCACTAACAATAAAAAAAGTAAAAATGAAAATCCAATCTTATATGTAAAAATAACAAAAAATACTAAAAATTTACCTTATGAGTTGAAAAGGAAGAAAAATATAATAAACTTTTAACTTATAAAGAAATGTTTAAAAGGAAAGCTAATAAATTTTGGAAAAAAAAACAATATAAAAAATTGGAATTTACGAGTCTAACGTTTTGAAAACGCTACTATGAAAGACTTAAACAAATAAAATAATTTTTTTATAAAGTTTAATGCTACACACTTCATTGTAAAAGAAATTTTCAATTATGATAAATTATAACTCTTTGCTTATATTATTTTTAATGTATTAATAGAAAAAATTAACAAAAACACACACATATATATATATATATATATATAATTAAATATCAATGTGAAAATTTACACTTTCATGTAAGTGTTTCTTCATTTTTGTATATAAAAAAATTTAAAGAAGCTAATAAAAAATTAAAATTAGCTAAAATATCTTATCAAATATAATAAAATCCGAAAACGTCAATAATTTACTAATAAAACTAAAAACCTAAAGCATTTATAATTTTTTTTGGTATAATGATGAAAAGAAAAAAGGAAAAAAGAAAAAAAAAATAATCAATCCCTTAACCAAAAAAAAAAAAAACCATGAAGTTCGTTTCAATTTTCAATAATAATAATGTCTTCACCCACATTTATAATTTAAGAACAAAGCTATTAATAAAATTTATTAATTTAGTTATTTAAATCAGTAGTGCTCCATATTGAATCTAAATGTAAAATTAAATTATCAATATTAAAAAAATTATTTTGTACATTATCATTTTTTATTACACTTAAGACTCTCATTTTCTAAAAATATAGTATAATGGAATTAAATTAAAATTCTCGTAGATAAATTCAGATTCTCTCTAGAAACTCATTATGTAGCCAACTAAACTGTTAAGTTTGTACAACATCATTTAATTCTACCTACTAACTAAATTTAGTACAATAATCATATTAAATTCCCTTTCATTTGAAACTTAATAACAAGAATAAGAGAGTGTAATAATGAGAAATAAATTATAAATAGCATAAAATAATTAAAATTTATTCATATTTAAATAAAATTATTTTTTATTGTTTGTAATTCGTACCAGAGGGAATATTTTTTAAACTTTATTGTATTAAATGTTATTAGAAAAAACTTTAATGTCTTAAATTTTGGGGCCTTCAAAAGTTGACCAATCGAAAGAACATTAATGGTCTAATTAAAACCAACCCAACACCTTTACCCATTACCATTAAATCAGAGAACTCTCTAGTAACTCCCCCGTCCAAAATAAATACTCGAAAAAAATAAAAAGCTTTAATTAAATTTTATGCATTTATATTTTATCAACATATTTTGTTCTTTTTATTTTAGATTATGACATTATGTTACCTAATATTTAATATTATTGAGCTTAGCTTATGTCAAACCATTAGACGATTAATATTTAAAACTAAAACGTGATGGTAATTCTAATTATGTGATTTAAAAGTGATTTAGATAATAAAAAATACTTTAATTCTGAAATAATTAATTAAATAAAAAAATTAGGATATGTTTGTATAAATAAATTACTGATATATATTAATCAACTTTCACTACTAATTAATTCACTAGTAAGATAAATTAAAAAATTTTAAAATTTGAGAGACACACTAAAGAAGCAAATCCTAATTCCAAAATAATTATTTAAATCCCAAATTAAAATCTGTAATGTTATTAAATTAATATTGTGTATTAGTTAACATTTGTAATACTTAACAGTTAGCATTAATTCAATAACAACTGATATAAAAAAAATTGATAAAATAAAAATGTACAAAGTTTACAAAACGTAATTTTGTAAAGGAAGTAGCATAGCATTAAGCTTCTCAATATACAGTATTATTAATTTTTTACTCATAATGTAACTTTAGTCTTTTTAATGTAATATAATATTAAAATTAATTTTCTAAATCGCCACTATCTTACATTTATACATGCTTAAATATTAAATAGCATTCTTGTCTTAATGTCTTCTTTATTTTTAGTTTTTTTTTCCCAACGTGGTCGTTTATTTCTTTGTTTTTTAGTATTAGTCTCTAATCTTAAACAATAATTTTTTTACTTTTTGTCGCAGTATATAAGTTATTATAAATCTTGTAACACTCTTCAACTCTTGTTCTTTCAAGATTAATACAAATTGTTTCTAGTTTCTACTTTTAAACAAAAATTACTAACTAAATGACTTCAATAAGTTATCATATAATTGAATGTAAAATTCATGATAAGTAAAAATAACTAATTAATCTAATTAAAAAAGTGATTCTCCTGATTTAATTTAACTTATTTTAAAAATAATATTATTTTTAAATTTAAATCTTATTAAGAGGATTATTAAGATTTATATATATTTGAATCATTACGTACGACAATTTTTTTCAGTTTATATATAAACCGAGAAGGAATATAATTTAATATGTAAAGATAATCCATATCGTTATTTTATTATTAAAAAGTGAAAAAATTTAATCTGATTATAAATTTATATAAAGATAATAATTTTATTTAAAGATAATACTTTTAATAAAAATGAAAACAAATAGTATATATAACTTATGTCTTAATTAAGATAAATAGTATAATATTAAATGAAATGGTAAATAAATTATTTTATTCAAGAAGTCAAGATAAAAAAATGAAAAAAATAATAAATTTCAATTTTTTAGAGGAATAAATTGTTAGTTTATACTCTAATTTAGGTAGCATCTCAATAATCATAATAAAATAAATTAATGGTAATAAGATGTAAAACTATAAGTATATTTTTCGTTTCTAAAATTATGACATTTTTTTTACTTTTTAATCTTTGTAAAAGAATGCTAACAATATATTCTTTTACACATTCCTTCTAACATACTCTTTATAATTAGTTAAAAATTATTGAAAACAACAAACTAGGTGGATTTTACTTGTTATTAAATGACACTTTATTCTAATTTTTTAATTTTTAATAAATTTCAACCAATTATATAATACATTAGAAGAAATGTATAAAAAAAGTGTGTTACTAACATTTTCAACAAAATATGCATCCTTCTAAATCAAACATCATTACAAAAATAGTAATATAATTAGTGACGAATCGAGAAATTCTTTAAAGGAAAATAAAAATTGTTCTACATAGTTATTTAAATATATAATTTTTAATTATTATTTATTTAATAAATAATAAGTTATCAATAAATAAATAATAATTTTATAGAATCTTTACTATCAATTATGCGTAAAATATAAATAAATTATTATCAAAAGAATATTAAATAAATAAAAATACAATACAATATCTTAATTTTATTAATATTATTTGTTAATATTTCCATGTATAAAAAAAAAATCTTGAAGAGAGTCTTGTCCTCCTTATGCCTTCTAGATCGATCTATCTGAGTTTTTGATTAACAAATTGCTGTTGGTATTCCTTTTTCAATATTACTTGTGATATCAGAAAAGAACTTAGACTTTAGATCACTTAATTTTGGAATATAAAAGTCATTATTACGTGTATCGTGACCTCTTTTTCAGACTTTATTTGTAATGCATGTACAAACCGTATGAAGGCATGCCTTTATTTTAGTTTTTAATAAAAAAATTTAGTTTATAAAAAAAGTTGTATCAATGTTATTAGTTATATTACCTTTTCATTTAATAATTTTCATAAATTACATATTAAAGTATAATAAATTATTACAGAAAGTAAAAAATAAAAGAAAAATAATTTACTGAGATTGAAAATAATTAATTAAAAATAAAATAATAACTTAAATATTAAAATATTAAATACTCTTTATATGCTGTTAACCTTGTGGCAAAACCACGTGAAAGTCTGACAGTTACATTAATGTGTTTTTTTGTTTTTTACATGAACACATCCCTGTTCTGTTTTTGCACAGTACTTAAGTTTGATGATAAAGATTATATTTGAAATATTTAAAAATTACATGAATGAAAAATGAAAAATATAACAAAAGCAAAAATTATTATAGAATAAAATACATTTGAAGTTTCTAAATTTTTTCCAAATATTAATTAAATATGTTCTCAACTTTTTTGCATGATTTTTATCATTCTGATTTTGAAAAATGATTATCACAATTTGAAAATCATTTTTCATGTCCAACAGTTGATTGTCTCGTCTCTGAAAATATTGATTATCACATTTAAGTAATTTAATTTAACATGTCAAAAATCGATCGTATTAATTAAATAGTATTTTTTTACACCGAACTTATATTTCTCACCTATTTTTCTTCTAGAAATAGAAATGCAGTTTCTAGCTAGGCTGTACAAAATCTAATGAGTTATTTATTTTATTAATAAATATTAATTTTATTAATTTATGTTAAATTTATTGGAAAAATAGTAAAAAACGCTATCTCTTTATTCCTCCATCCTTTATTATCTTTTATTGTTTCTTTATCTTATTACCAATTACATATTAGGGATTACCAAATAAAACAATATCTTTTAAAATTAACAGTATTCTATTCAACATTTGTAGAGCACCATCTAATCACAAAATATAATCAAGGATGTCTACATAGATAAAAAAAAATTATATATTTTACAACAATAATTTCAAAGGTACTCCACATAAGATTAAGATATAATGAAAAATCATAAAAATCTTCCCATAAAACACACAAAACTACCCTTTCAATTAGTTGAAAACAATGATCTAGAAGAATGGACTACTTGTAAAAAAAAAATTTGCAAAGACTCTTAGTCCATAACCAAGAATTTTTTAGAAAATCTTGAAAAACTTTTATCACACAAAATTGAGTTCCTTTAAAGAGCAAAACATTCCTTGCAATCGAGATAGACCACAAATTTTTTCCTCTAGCATGTTCTAGTTATTTCCACATAAATGCGAATTGTAATAAGAAGGTAGAGTCGTTAAATAGCCAAGAGATTAGGTAGACACAAATTCTGATTCGATGTGACAAATAAAGCAAATATCACCATCAAGAGTACGAGTGCTCCTCTTTGCTAGCTTTACCTTTGTTGAGATCCGATTATGTATTACCTTCCATGCATATGGTGATATCTTTGAGGATATTTTTGTTTACCATATTACTTTAAATATATCAAACTTTTGAACTAACTACAAGTTGTTATAAATTGTTGTATATGTCTCTTTTACTGAGAATCCTTCTTCACTCCCACTTCCACCCTTATTTCACATCAACTTTCAATTTCACCCTTTCAAGTATCCCTTCCAACTCATTCACCCAATGGATCTCCCATCAAAGTAAATTTTTTCTCCATCAAAACCCGTATTCCCATGTATTATCATACACATTCGTATCATTCCCCTACTTTCAAGATAAATGTTTCCTTTTGATCGGATAAAGCAAATAGTTTAGGAAAAATAGAATTTAGACTATTTGGCCCCACCACCCCACTTCCCAAAACTTAAACATTGAGCGATCACCTACCATAACCTTTAGGTTGCTTTTAAACCATTCTTCCATTCACTCTGTGAGATGTCACGTGCACAATATTCTTTCACCACTAAGTCTTCTCTTTAAAGATCAGTTTGCAACTTGCTTCTAATGTCCCCATACTTAGATTTAAAATCTTTACCCATAGAGCATTTTTCTCATTTAGCATTCGCCACCTCCATTTGCCTAACAATACTTTGTTGAAATCATCCACATCTTTAATTCCTAGCCCACCTTGATCTTTCACCTTACACATTGCATCCTATTTAATCCAAGCTAATTCTTTGTTTCCTCATATCCACCTTGCAAAAACTGCTTATGCATTCTCTTAATAGATTGATACGCAATAACAGTAAAAAGAAAAGAAAAATAAAGGAAAAAGTTCAATTTAATAAGCAAATTTCCCCCTAATTAAGAACAAGCTTTTATGTTTTCAAGAAGATAATTTTGCTCTCATTTTTTTCTAAAGTATGACTTCATATTGTCTTGTGCCTCACAATATTAACTCCCATAGGAATCCCCAAATAAGAAAATAATAAATGCATAATCCGATAATTTAGGATCTTAACAAAGTACTCTAACTCTCAATTATTCATCTTTATATTTCCCACATTATTCTTGTAAAAATTTATCTTCAAACCCATCTTATAACACCTTAATAGACTTTTAAGAGCGAACATATATTCTATATATATGATTTTACCATAATTAAAATATCATATATACAAGGGTGACACTCTCATCACAAGCACGCTGATAACACCCTTTTAACTATCTAATCCATTTATCAAAGAATCCAAACGGATGCAAAGTAATAATGTTACTTGTCTTTGGAGTTCGATTCATTTTCCTCGTTAAGTTTTGAGATTAGATATGTTTTGTGAATGCATCTTCAATAATATGCTTTGATGTTAATTTCTATGGCTTTCAAAAGCGTACTAAACCATGGGCTAACAATGAAAAATCATATTCTGATGATGATTACGTAATTTACTTATAGATTTGAATTATCTTGATGAAGACGTTGTAGTGGGATATGCATGCAAATGTGTGCATAAGCATATAGCGGGGACGGATTTAATCATTTAAAAGTGTATGAGATTTTTTTTCGAATATACATTTAAATATTTAATGTTTAATAATAATTATATAATAATTAATAACCTAGCTTGATAGAAATATTTATTATTAATTATATATGTAGTTTTAGATAGAATCTTTAAAAAATAAAAAATAAAAAATAAAAAATAAAAAACATTAATTCAGTATTCTATTAATATATATATATATATATATATATATTAAAATAATACAAATATAAAAAATCTTTGAAGAGGGAGACTAAGGCCTGTGCTTAAAAAAAAAACAAAACAAGGCAGCACCTGTTAATTTGCCCCACTACATATATAACACAATTTTTGGCATAATGAGAGGAAACTTAAAAAGAAGAATACATATGTGTGTGAAGAGCAAGAGGAAAAATAGAGGGTTTAGGTGAGATTTAAATTTGAAGGGGACGTGACGTGAGGTCTATGTTTGGTCATATTCAAAATCACCATTTTATTAGAGATGAAAAATTGCCCCTTTGGGTCCTCGTTTTCTCTCCATGAAAGTTTACCATTCGGGGGTGTCTCGTCACGTTACGGAACTTACCACAATCAATAGACCAATATTAATATGTATGGTATAGTTTTTCCATTTGTTAGTTTTAAATAAAAACTAGGGCATGTTTGAATTCTTCTTTTGAATGCTAAAATTACTTTTGAAGGAAAAGTTTTTATAACTTCTATTTAAGAAGCAGTTAATAAGCACTTTTAAGTGAGAGTTACAGAAAACCAATCATACTTTAGTCATTTGTTACAACTACATTCATTGTTGGTTAATGACTATTTTAGCCATTATAGGTAAAATTGGATTATATTTGTGACAATTTTTTTTATTCCATCTAGTTAACTTTAGTTGATTCAATTTAGATTGAATTTTGTCTATTTTAAATTTGCAGTTCAATTATAATTGGATTGTATTATATTAAATCAAACTTACTTTTAAAATAATAAAAAAAATGATTATAATAGGATGTAGTTAAAAATTAAACTAGCTAAGTTTTACATTACAATTATAACAATCATTAATTAACAACCTTAACCTTCATCATAATCATCAATTTTTAACCACTTGTCTAATATTGACCTAAACTTTGCCAAATCTAAGTCTACTTAAATCATAATACATAACACATACACACACGTGTATATATATATATATATCCACCTTATTCTATTACTTGTGATATAATCATTTTTAAGGCTTGTCTTATTTTAAAATTTGCATCTATTACACATAATAAAATTATAATTAATGTTTTTATTGTTATTTTAAAAATTAATATATAATTCTAAATAATTAAAAAATATCATGACGTACTATTATCAAATTATTTAATTATTAAAATTATAATAACAAGTTAATGATAATTATTTCTTAATAAAAAATAAATATTTGTATGAGTATCTTAATACATAATAACATTACATAAATATAGTTTAACATATTTTCGTACGCACAGTAATCATAAATTCATACGCACAATTTTAAAAATAAACAAATAAACTATGCATAAAATATAATTTAATAAAAAATAATTTCAATACTTTAAAATTTAACAAATAACTTTGAAGAGATTTTGTGGGTTTTCTTCGCTATTTCATCAACTCAAGTAAGAATTGCTTACTATTTGAGTGTATTTGCATAACATAGTTTTGAAATTGAGGTTAAATTGTCTGATAAAACAATTGTTGTTTTATATTAAAATAATACATTTAATATGAGAATTACTTAACATAATTAATAAATAAAAATAATTTTTTATTAAAATAATATATTTAATATGAAGACAACATAATATAATTAATGATTAAAAATAAAAAAAAATATAAAAAATGATTTTTTTAAAATTTGTTACTATTAAAGTGAATTTTTTAAAATTTGTTATTATTGAAATGAATTTATGTTTGAGTTATATAATACTATACTGATAAACTATAGTATATAATAATTATTTAGTACAATTTTTAATGCATGAATTAATTTAAATAGATTGTTTTTCTTGAGTATCCCTGAGAATTGTTAAGTACAATTAAACATATTCTTTAATGTATATAAAATAAATTATTAATTTATGATTGCAAATTTGTTCACTGATTTACACTGTTGTACCTTGGACGCCATCGCAAAGTGGTGTGAGTTTAATTTGAATCTCACTTTTTTTTTTGTGTAATTTTATGAAATCAAACTCAGTCCCGCTTTGTCGCTAACACGAAACGATGTTTTCATGGTCTTGTTGTCCCTACACTACTTTATTACATTATGACTTATGACATGCATTATATTTTATATAAACTACTGATAGAACTACCTACTATTTACACATTGAACTTAGAGTGGTTTTAACTTGATTATGAGCCAAATAAAAAATTTGATAACTTATTAGTGTAATTGTTTTTCACCAAACAAACAAAATGTTTTAAAACACTAAAGTTTTAGATATATGAACAATTTTTCTTTACCTAACAAAGATAATTATTTAATACATTTTTTATGTCTCGCAATATATATCCTATTTGATTTTACATCTAACTTATAAGATGAAAATGTTTTTTTCAAATTAGTATCTCATTTTCTATTCCAATCAATCAATATGTCATTTAATAAATTTTTTTTATAATTTTTTTATATCTTAAATAGCTTATTTTAATAACACAACCTTTATTACTTGGTTGGAACGTGAAATGAGACACAAATTTAGGACATATATTTTTATCTGACTTACACAAGATGAACATGTGTGATATACACTCACATACTAGAATCCGTTTTGATTGTTTGAAATAGTTGGGGATTAAAAATTGCCACAAGCTAAAACAAACAAACACATACTCTGTATTGCAGTTGTTATTGCTATTGCATGCATGAGTTGCTCATTTGATAATAAAGAGGTACAAACAGTGTACAATAGTAAAGTATATGAGATGATGCATGCATGCACATGCATGTTTCCACTTATACTTACTAGTAATAATTGGTTATGATCAAGGATAGCCGAGGACCAACTTTATTAATTTGGAAGTATATTAAAGAAGAAAGATTTTTTTTTTAAAATGTCACTACCATATCTACAGACTCTATTAATTAGCCAAACAGGTTGGCATTGTTATTCGACCAATTAATTTGTAGAAAATTTATAGTGGCATTTGCCATTTTATCTCTTTTTTTCTCCAAATTTATTATGAAAACAAATTAACTATCTAATTAAAGTTGTCACAATCTTGGACAAGCAAATAATATTAGATATATCGTACCTACTACCTAACTTATTTTGATGCCTTCACTCTGCAACTGAAAAATGTTGATTAATATGTAAAGACTTTTCACTTATTAGACAGGACATGCAACTGTCAATCTTTAAATACATTTCATACATTTTCTCTTCTAATTTTGGGTTCATTCACACACAAATTGTATTTTTAGGGAATAATGGCAGTCAATCGAATAATTTTTAAAATGGTGTAGTCTAATTTTTCAAAGGGTCAAAACGTCAAATCAATTAGTATTTTTGGCAAAGTCACCTAAGTACGGGCCAAAAATGTTAATAAAATGACACTTTTGATGATGTAGACTCACACATACAGAAGATTCTTGTGTTTCTCGTGTGGAATCTCAAAATACCATTTTTTTTACAAGAGGCAAAATTTATTATAAATTCACATGTCACAAGAAATGACAGTGAAAACGAGCAGATTATTAACAACACATAACAGATAACTAAACATCAACCCCACAAATGAAACACCTGACTACTACTTTTCCTAAAATTTCCCTCAAAAGAATACAATGATTAGAGAATACATTATTCTAGACAAGATACCCCACAACAATTATCAATCACATAACTCATTAGGCCTTGATTTGCTTCATACACATAACTGGCAGAAAGGACCATTCAGCAAAAGATACTACAAAGATGTTGCAGTAACTTTTAATCCACAACCAAGATCTCTACAGAGCCGACTGCCAAACTTCTCCCTAATTAGGAATGGAGCTCCTTTAAAGACAACATCATTTCAAAATGCCATTTGAAATGACGTTTGTTAGGCACACTGCAACCTGGACGAAGGGGATCTTGACATGTCTTCGATGTCAGCCAAAAACGTCAATTGAAATGACATTTTTTGTGGTCATGGTGTCAACCAAAAATGCCAATTGAAATGACATTTTTGGTGGTCAATGACTCAACTCGAAAATGCCAATTTGATAGGTTTTTTTGAGCTACAATAAAAAGGGTCTCTCAATTTGAAGGTACAATAAAAAGGTCTCCCAAGTTGAACTTCAATCACAGGGAAAACTGCAGTAGCAATAGTATTATGTGCCCGAAGACGTAAGGTAGGATATATATTTTGCTATTCTTGATCAAACTCAGAAATGTGAAAATTGAAACGAAAACAAGTTAACTAACTGGTTCAGATTTCTTGTGCAATTAGCTAATAGCTACAAAAGAATCTAAATTTGGACAAAGGAAAGTAAGCTCTTGAACTCACTAACAAGAGCTTCATGGAAGTGAAGGAGCATGGTTCCAAAAAATTTTCAATCTGCAGTACTATACATATACAAGGAATAGGAAAAACTACTTTTACCCAATGAAATTTTCTATCACATTTTGTTAGGCCCACCCATGCTAATCGCACCTCTTTGCCTCAATGACTATATTAGGCCTAATTAGTTTTATTTTGTTGTTGCTGGTTATTTTCTGTGCATTTGGGCCTTATCTGGTTTTTCCCAGTAATGTAAGTCCTATATAGGACCTTTGCTTTCCCTAAGGGCAATATGAAATGATACAAATTACACTAATTTTCTCTCCTTTTTGTGTAGACCTAGTTTAGATAGTAATCTTGTGTGTTTCCCTTTGGTTGAACCCTACGTTTGGTGCTATCAATTGGTTTTTTCATCCTCCTCATGCCTTCTTCAAAACCTAATAAGGAGCTTTCAGAGGCTATTTGTTCCCTAACAGAGAAAGTCACTCAACTACAAGCAAAGCTCGATGTGAAGCAGGAAGCTCAGTAGTTTTGCCATTTGCAACTCCAACAATCCATTGATGTCTGCCAGGATGCATTACAAGATGCCATGACCAACATTAAAGATTAGCTTCATTCTCAGGTACCCCCATTTACTACTAGCTCTATTCTCAACCTACTACATTTTTCCCCAGAATATGTTACTTCCCTCATCTCATCCGCACACTTAACAACACCATATGACTCACCAAACCAATATGCGACTCGTTATCTCCTCACCCCAATCCCTAAATCCTTTTGCAACTTCCCCACGTACAACTATGCCTTTATATCAACCCTCATCGTCCCCAAACCCTCATGACACTCCCCCAAAATTGTAGATAAGTTCTTTTGATGGTAGTGAGCCACTAGATTGGTTGTTTCAGGCAGAACACTATTTCACCTTTTATCAGGTTCATATGGACCAACGTAGTTCATTGGTTGGATTTTATATGCGTGGTGATGCCTTAAGCTAGTACAAATGGATGGATCAAACCCATCAATTAACCGAGTGACCTTCATTCTCTAACGCACTTGAAGCACGTTTTGAGCCTCAGCTTTTACTAATCATCACGCTGAGCTCTTTAAACTTAAGCAGACAAACATCGTGAATGAATATCAAATGGCTTTTGAAAGGCATTGCAATCATGTTGTTGGCATGACTAACGAATCTATCCTCACTTGTTTTCTGTCAGGCTTGCACCCAGACATTGAGAGAAAACTTACTCTCCTGAACCCATATTCCATCACCCAAGCCATTGAAATGGCTAAATTGGTGGAAGAAAAATTACACGATACCCACCCACGCCCATTTTGCCAAACCCCCACTCACTACTACCCCATACCTCAAAACAATACACCAGCTCTACATCCCCCACCTACTCCCCAGCCTACAACAACCATTCCTATCAAAAGACTCACCTCCACCTTTATGCAGGAATGTCAGGCCCAGGGCTTATGTTATTATTGTGATGAAAATTTTTTTGCTGGTCATAAATGTGCTAAGGGCAGATTCCTTCTCTTAATGGAAGATGATCCACCTGAACCACACCCATCAGACCCTTTCTTGTCCCTAGATAATATCCACTTCCATCTATCTTCCCAAGCTATTTACGGCCACCCCTCACCAAAGGCCTTTAAATTTAAAGGAAAAATTCACAGTCTGGAGGTTATGATCTTACTTAACACAGGTAGCACCCATAATATTTTGAAACCTAGACTGGCTTCTCATCTTTGCCTTCCAATTCAACCTATACCTAAATTTTTAGTACAAACCTGGCAAGTCTAATGTAGTTGTTGATGCTTTATCTTGAAGGGATACTGAGAATGTCATTTTGTTCAGTCTCACATCAGCCGCAATGCCCTCTTTATTGCAATCTCTTGGTAGCTATTTTTCCACCTCTGAAGGCCAATCAATTTTGAGTAATTACACTGCAACGAACAACTCTTCACCCTCTGCCTACCTCTAAGATGGTCTTTTGCTAGTGAAAGGATGCATGTTTGTTCCCAATATGGATGATTGGCAGTCTAACTTGATTCTAGAATTTCATAGTACTCTGCTGCCTAGGCATTCTGGGTTCCAACCCACTCTAACTCACTTGGAAGCATCATTTTGGTGGCTCGGTATGTACACAAAAACAAAGAAATTCATTAGCTCGTGCTCAATCTGTCAACAGAACAAGACAATTCCAACAAAGAAAAATGGTTTGTTATAACCCTTGCAATTTCAAAGGTTTGGGAGGAAATTACAATGGACTTCATTACCAACTTACCAATTTCATTTGGACATTTGGTCATTTGGGTGGTATGTGACCACCTTAGCAAGTCTACGCACTTCATCGCACTTCCTGAGCATTTTACCACACCTGAGCTGGCTTCTCGCTTTGTCGTTGAGATATGTCACCTCCATGGCACCCCTAAGACCATAACCACAGACAAAGACACATTATTTTTAAGTACATTCTGGAAAGAACTCCAATACAATACCTCTTATCACCCGGAGACTGACAACCAGATAGAGGTTCAAATTCCTCCATTTACCCCAACTCTGGTTCAATTCCTTCTACCACTTAGCCATTAAAATGATGCCTTTTCAAGCTCTTTATGGTCGCCCATCATCGAATCTCATCGATTACATAATTGATGCCTCCTACTTTGGCGGTGTCGACAACTCCTTACAACAACGACACAGAATCTTATATAGTCTAAAGAATAATATGAAGATTACTCGCCAAAGTATGGTGGCTTAAGCCAACAAAAAGAGGTTAGACGTTACCTTTACCGTCGGCGACTTATTGTGGCTCTAGCGTACTCTTTATCACCAATGCTCCGTCACCCACCGCCCATCTCAGAAGCTCGCAAAGAGATACTTCGAACCTTACGATGTCAAGTGCGCTTAGAAAAGTGGCTTACGTGTTAGATCTCTTGGCAGCTGCCCGCATCCACCCCGTCGTGCATGTGTCTCTCCTCCGCCGCTACAAGGGGCCACAACCACTGCGCCACCAAGTCCCTCTCCCAAGTGTTGCGCCCTCCAACTCCACTTAAGTCCCCAACCTAAACTCCTTCTCTCCTTCAAATGATGTTCAAAGCTCTGAACCAACACATAACCTAACAACAACATTAATCACGCCCCAATTTTGAGATGCTCTATTCACCGTCTACGCATCTAATCCCTGTTCTATCTCAATGGTCCCATTCAAACAGAACCTACACCGTCGGATCAAGAAGGGAGCACATCTGGACTGTGTCCAACAAGCATAATCTTTTCCTCTGTTGTGTAGCCAGTTAACGCATGCAACATGTCCTATAACCTTGAGGACAAGGTTAATTCTGAAGAAGGGGGTGTTGTTAGGCCCACTCGTGCTATTTGTACCCCCCCCCATTTGGCTCAATGACTATATTAGGCCCAATTAGCTTTATTTCGTTGTTGTTGGTTATTTTTTGTGCATTTGGGCCTTATCTAGTTTTGCACAACAATGTAAGTCCTATATGGACCTTTGTTTTCCTTAAGGGCAATATGAAATTATATACATTACACTCATTTTCTCTCCCTTTTGTGTAGACCTAGTTTAGACAGTAGTCTTGTGTGTCCTCCTTTGGTTGAACCCTATGTTTGGTGCTATCACATTTAAAATAAAGTTATATATATAGTTCAACCTGTTATGGATATTTATAATTAAATTATATTGAGAAGAACTAAATATACTCATAACCATTCAATCTAAAGATACATTAATTACATTAATTGAGAGACCTTTTATTGTACCTTCAAAATGTTTTTCGTCATTCTCTTTCTTCATAAGTTAAATATAATCTACCCAAAAATTATCAAATTGGCGTTTTTGAGTTCTGATCATTGACAAAAAAAAAGCCATTTCAATTGGCTTTTTTGGCTGACACCAGACAGGTGTCAACACTTCCTTCATCCATGTTGTGGTGTACCTAAAGAACGTCATTTCAAATGGTGTTTTGTGATTCCACACCAGGAAACATAAAAATCTTTTGCATGTGTTAGTCTACATAGTCAAAAACGCATTTCAATTGGCGTTTTTTATTTCTACCCTCATTACTTCACCAAAAACGCCAATTGATTTGGCATTTTAGCCTGTTGAAAAGTCAAATTATACTATTTTGAAAATTATTCATTTGACTGCATCATTTTTGTAATTATTCCCTAAAACTACACTCTATGTGTGAATGAGCCTCTAATTTTGTCTATCTTATCTTTTGCCTTCTTTTATTTATTTATATGAAAATGAAAGCACCAATCATTAATGCCATGTTTTGTACCATATGGTAAAAATAAAATTAGATTTAAAAAACAACATGGAATTGTTATTAAATAATAGAATTGAGTGATCACAAGACATGGTTGTTGCATAAAGTATCAGTACAAAGCATGAATTTTCATTTGCATATATAATTCACCTACCCGTTATTATAATAAAAAACACATCTACACCAAACAGTAAAAAATATGGAGCTATAAACTTAAGGATCACATAAATGGAGAAGCAAATTGTGCAGCTCCCTAGATGGGGTTTTTTATCAACAGAGAGTCAACCCTTTCAATAATTATCAATTTGGGGCAGTCAACAAAAAAAATTACTGAAATGGTGTAGTTTGACTATTCAACTGTCAAATACACCATTTTGTTTGGCATATTTGCCTCAGTCATGTGCCCAGGAACCAAATATGCCAAACGATTTGGCATATTTGGTGAATCAACCTAACAGTTGTAGAAGAATCTTTCAGTTCCCGAAGTTGTCTCTCAAATATGCCAATTGTTTAGCGTATTGGAAACACAATGCAGGTTGCACCAATTGTTGGTTGACATGTGGAGAATCTCCAAATACGCCAGATCGTTTGCCGTATTTGAATTCAAAAATAATAATTGCACTATAATGATTGTGATTTGCACCATTGGGAAGTTGCCATGTGACCAAATACACCAAATGGTTTGACATATTTGGAGTTGACGGGCCAAATTTGTTGCTTATATAAAGAGTGAAACTAGCGTTGGGAAAAATCACTCGACAAAGAAGAAAGTAGTAGTGTTAAAAGAGAGGTGTAAAAGAAGAATGGAAAAGAAGAGGAAAGAAGGAGAGGTATAAAAGAAAGGGTAGAGAAGAGAAATTCTTCATAATTTTGTAAGTCGTTAAATGTTTTTATAAGTATTTGTTTATGCATGTTATAAGAATGTGACACTTTCTTCTTTTTTTTTGTACTTTGATACAATTTGATGTAGTAATGAAATTTGCAATTTTTAACTGTAGCTCATTTTGTTATGTAAGGTAGCATGTATATTAATATAACATGGAAAGTTGTAGGATGTTGACTATGAAATTTTATTAGTGTTTATGATTATATTAATCTATACGATTTATGTAAATTTTTTTTAATGAGTTTAGATAGTCTTAATGATGAACAAATTTTCTATGGAAAAAAATCCAATAAAGCATACTAAAATAAATATAAAAATATGTAAATATATTTATTTGCATAATTAAATTCATTGGCTTGTGGTTATATTTGTAATATATATTATTTATTGTAAAATGGAGGGTGAGTTATGGTTTTATAACTTTGACGGTAATAAGAATACTCTATTTTAAATTCCAAAATAAGCGGATTGTTATAATAAATATTATAACTTTAACAGTTATATTGTGATGAATGTTATTGTTATAATAGCATCCTAATAATAGTTAATGTAATTTTTTGGAAAATAACACTATAAATTGACCCATACTTTGTAATAAACATGATTCAAGAAAGAATCTTTAGTAAGCTATCACATATAATTTCTTATAGTAAATTATAGTTCGGAAAACAAAAAACTATCACAAAGATATTTGGTGACGGGGACGAATCGTATGACACCTTGCAAAGGTCGTTGAATTGGATGTTATACAAATATCTTGGGTTTGCTTATAAGCTTCAAATAACAAAGTTTCTCATTAACAATGTTGTTGATGACAGATTCTGACAATTCAAGCGTGTATTTTGGACATTTAAACTTGTGGTTAACGCATTTAACTGATGCAAACCCATACTTCAAATAGACGGCACATCTTATATGAAAAGTATAAGGGTATATTGTTAATTGCAACAACACAGGACGACAATAGCAATGCTCTCCTAGTTGCATTTGCAATAGTAGACGGAGAAACATTGAGTAATTGGGCTTGTTTTTTGCCAAAATTAGAGAACACATAACTCAAAAAAATGGAATATGTCTGATCTCCGATCGAGATAAAAGCATTCTAGGTGTAGTTTAGGCTTCTCCAATGTGGAAATCACCGCATGCTCATCATGTATTTTGTATTCGCCACATAGCAAGCAACTTCAATCACAAATTCAACAACACACAGCTAAAGCAATATTTAATCACAATGGATAAATATAAATCATAAATGACTTAAATGTTCATATTTTCTATGCATTTAACAATATTTTACATTCAACCGAAAATTCAATATTGTTAGTCACATGTATTGTTTAATATTTTTTGTAAGCTACCTAACATGTGTAAATAGATTTGACTAGAGGTTGGAAAAATTCAAAGAGAGTAACCCCCAAATAAGAGAATAGATTGATCAGATTGAAGTAAAAAAAGGAGCATTACACATGTGGAGGATCAAAGATATGATCACATGATACCTAACTTATCTAAAGCAGTTAACAAGGTTTTTAAAGGTGCAAGGAATATGCCCATAATTACTTAAGTTAAATGTACCCATGACAAGTTAGTTGAATATTTTCTATAAAGATCTGCACAAGTGGCTTTTGAGTTTGAGGTAGGTAGACAATACTGCAGAAGATTAATAGATGTCATAGAGCATAATGAGGCCATTGCATGTACCCACATGGTGAAGAGGTATGACACAAGGAAAAACGATTTGAAGTCACAAAAACATTCAGTCATACCACACAAAAAGGAGGTCAAATATGGGAAGTGTTGTTGGAAAAATAATATTGAGTATGGAGCTTTTCAGGCATATCATTATCCTTGCTTTCACGTCATTGCAATATGTGCCCATGTTAAGATCAATTACCATCAATTCGTTGATAGAGTATACTCTCTACAAAACATAATAGAAATGTATTCGGGTCAATGGAATCCATTCGGAAGTGCAGAGACAATGCCTCCAAGAACTGGGCCACACATTTTGCCAAATCCAGCTTTGCTTTGAGGATCAAAATCATCCAAAATCTACCTGTATAAAAAATGAAATGGATTTGAGAGAATCACTCCCACAACAAAGAGTTACATGTTCAATTTGTAAACAAGTTGGCCATAAAAAGGATTTAAATGTCCAAATTCACATTCCTAATGTCATCAATATTATCCCTAATATTGCAATTTAATGATGTATTTTTCCATATATCATAATAAAAAAAATCAATTTTATTAGCTTTTTAATATTTTTTCACTAACATTTTAAGTCGTTGCTATATTTTATTCTTAATGATTAATTTGCTAAACAACTATTGTTTCAAAATTAATATATTTTAACAATTTATTTTTTCAATGCTTCAAAAAATTTAAAAATTTTTATTTCTTGTAAAAGTTGTGTTTTTATCTTCCACTTCTAAATTTAAGAAATATTGTTGTTAAATAACTATGAAATAAGTATAAAGTTGCTACAACTTCTATAATGTTTATCCTACTATATTATTACTATCACACTAATTACAAATTAAAACAAAATTAATTCATATATAACTAAGTAATTAAATATCACACACTTTTTAATATTTCAATCATTTTTAAAACTCTTTAATTAATATTTAAAACTATTCAAAGAAAAAAATATCAAATAGTCGGATTTCAAATTGAAAAAAAAAATTCAGCCAATAAACACTAGCTTTCTATACTAATATATATTTATTTTTTAATTATATATACTAATATATAGTTTCTTCTAACATTATTATCATTATTAAAAAATATACATTTTTTCATATTATAATAATTATTATAATATTAATTATTATTATTATAATTATATACTAATAGAGACTACTATATATTTATTATATTAATTTTTATTATTATTATAATTATTATTGTTAATATATGTGTTGTATACGAGTCAAGAAAGTCTAAATATGTCAAAATGTTTGGCATATTTCATCACTTGGCATGGTCGTTACAATATAATAATAATTATGTTCAAATACGAATACACCAAGACTATTTGGCATGTTTGGGAGACAGCTCTGACAACATAAAGATTTTTCTGAGTCTGATTCACTAGATACGTCAAATGGTTTGATAGATTTGGTTATTTGTTAGGCTGATTCACCAAATATGTCAAACCAGTTGACATATTTGGTTCCTGGCACATGATTAAAGCAAATATACTAAACAAAATAATGTATTTAGCCATTAAACAGTCAAACTATACTATTTTGATAAGTTTTTATTCATCATCTGAAATTGGTAATTATTGAAAGAGTTGACTCTAATACTAACATATAAATCACTCTAGCAAATTGCTTCATAGCCTTTACTCTTGGCCAATATTCTTCTGCTAAGAAAAATAAGATTAGATTCACCAGTACTTTTCATTTTTATTTAGCTTTACATATATAATTTTATTCATTTCTCAATTTTTTAATTAAATATCTTTAATTTTTTCCAATTATTTTTATTCACTCTATTTCTTAATTTCTTTATTTCATCTAATAGATCCAAAAAGTGTTACAAGGAGTATGGGCAACCAAAGAGTATGGTGCACTTTCAACAAGCAAATCATAACTTCATTTTTTGGACAATGGAAAATGCCAGATTCCTATTGCACATGAGTGTTTCCTCATATCAGTAGTTTCCAAAGCTTCTCTATTCCTGTACACTTTACAAACAGGAACAGATGTGTGGCCCCTAATTTTTTTTCTTTTGTAATTTTTAATATTTACAATAATAAAGTTTTAAATATAATATTTAATATTTTTAACATTTATTTTTAAAAATTCAATGTTTTATATTTATTTTTATTTGAGAAGTTGATTTTAAAAAATAATAATATTTATGTCTCATTTTCATTTTTTGATAAAATATTTTAATCATCTTTTATAGTATGTAGTATAAAGTTAATAAGACTTTTTCTTCATTTACACAACTATATTATATTTATTTTTTAATATTCAATGTTTAAGGTAACTATAATTTTTTTCTTTGGATAAAATATTTAAGTATTACTAATTTTATTTTTAATATAAAATATTTTATTAATATTTTAAAATATATAAAAGATTGTAATTATTTTTATAAGACATAAAAGATTTCATTAGTAATTAAATAATTTTGTAGTCTTTATTTTATCTATTGGATTATAATTGATTTGAAAATAAAGACTATTTCATGTTGATTTTTTTAATCAAGTAATCTTTATAAAAAACCTGTTAGAATTTTTATAAAAATTATTTAAAATAAATAATAATTTTTATTATAATTTTTATTTGTTAAAATTTTTTAAATACATATATTTTTATTTGACCCTCTTTACTTGTAATCCTAACTTACTAACTGTTTATAAATATATTCCTGAATGGTTGTTTGCTTGTGTGTGAAAAAATTGAAATGATGAAAATAAAAAATAAATATAAAATAATATAATAGATTTCATATTTATTAAATTTATTTTCCTGAAAACATAGTTAGCTCTCATTTCCATCGTCTCACATATTTATTAAATTTAGGATTAAATAATTTTTTTTTAAGTTTCACAAAAAAAATCAATTTTAATCTTTAAAATTTAAAAATATTTGTTTTAGTCCTGATTCACTTCTAGTCATTCTTCTTCCATTAACGCCCGTTAAAATAATATGCTGACAGAGAGCACATTTTTGTACTCGTCAATAATTTTGTTCCTCAATTCTAACTCTTTCAATATTTAATTTCACATCTTACACAACCAAATATACCAAACTTATAAACAGACAACATTAATATAAAAAATAAATTAATTTTAGAGATTAAAAAAATTATTTTTATCCTGCAAACAAACCAACCGAAAGTGTCAAACTTTGGACAAATAAACATGCTATCACATTTTGATCATTTTTAAGATGCAAGATAGGAATAAGACACCTTTTCACATAATTTTTTTTTCACATCTAACACAACTAAATGTACCAAACTTATAAACAGACAATATTAATATAAAAATAAATTAATTTTAAAAAGTAAAAAATATATTTTTTTCCATGTAAACAAACCAATAAAAAGTAAAAAATATATTTTTTTCCATGTAAACAAACCAACCGAAAGTATCAAACTTCAGACAAACAAATACGCCGTCTTATTTTAATCATTTTTTAGATGCAAAATAGGAATAAAACACCCTTCACATAATTATTTTTTTTATAATATCATATTGGTACATATTAATTATTATGAGTATCCATAACTAATACCTTTATGGATTTTGAACGCACACATGATGAGAATTTTCTTCACGACATAACTTGGTCTATATTCTTGATCACAACTTTAATTTTTAACAAATGTTTTAAGAAATACAAGTAGCTTTACATATGGTAATAGGCATAGATAATTTTTTTACACTTAAATTTTTATTTAAATTAAGATATGGGACAAATATTTTTATTTGAAGTTTGATTTGAAATGAGATTAAGGAGCAGGACAAATTAATCAAATGAAAACAGAACAAAAATTTAAAATTTTCAGGTACAAATATAAAAAAGACACATACTTATTATCTAAAATTATATTTGATAATTTTATATTAACTTACAATATTTTTTATCTACAATAACATTATCATCTCATGTATTTTGAATTCACATTATATAGTAATTACACCAACTTCTTAAAATTCATATTATTTATTAGCTAATTTATTACTTGGATATATTTTATATTTCAAATTCAATTTTTATTAAAATAATTAATATTAAATTTTTTTTAATAAATATAATATTATTTTATTTTATCTAATCAGTATCCATCAAATGACAGACAGGATAAAAACTTGTCTTATGATTTCTAGATTTATTATGTTTTATTTTTTCTCAGATGTAACGTGTCTCAGACGTAAACACTCATTTTAAAAATATTATTTTATTTTTTAAATTAAAACATTGTTTTTAAATTTTAACAACACTAAAATTTTTTCTTTTTAGAGATTGAATATTGACTGTTAATGATCGACAGTTGGAGGTTACAGTCAATGATAAACAGTTAAAATTGCTTGTTGGTGACTGCTGATTAAAGGTGACAACGAGTGACTGTCAGCCAGTGGTGGTGATGGTGGTGGTAGTTGATGATCGTCGGTCGAAGGTGGTGGCCAATGACTGTCAGTTGGAGGTGACAACTAGTAATCTTCAGTTGAAGGTGGCGGTTGGTGACACCAGTCAAAGGTGGCAATCAGTGACCACCAATGACTGTCGGCTAAAAAAGGGTGGTTGGTGACTACTGGTGATAATCAGTTGAAGGTGAAGATTAGTGACCATCAGTCAGAGGTGGCAGCCGATCACCACGGGTGACCGTCAGTCGAAAGTGGCGGTCCGTGACCACTGACAATCTAAGTAGCACAGACACGGATACACATACGACACAAACATGGATATACTGGCATGACTAATGTCTAAAATATAGGACACGAGACACGACTTATATACATATAAATTAACTAAAGAGGTAGTACAGTCACCTATTTAAACAAATTTTCTATGATAACAAGACTAAAAAATAGGTCAACATTATTTTTTTAATAATATTAGTGTGTGACCATCTATGTTGAGGTGTCAGTTTAGGTATCTAAGTAGTATATAGATGTGAATTCAAATTTGTAAGCAAATAATAATAATAATTTTTTAATTGGACACCTAATTAGAAGTGTTTAAAATGTGTCATACAAGTGTTCGAGAGTGCTGGTGTTTGAAACATGTACGACACGACAACACTTCAAAAATTAAAGGTGTTCGTGCTTCTTAGCCAGTGACCATAGGTCAAAGGTGGTAGTCGATGACCAATGATTGGAGATAGTAATCAGTAACCGTTGATCAGAAGTAGCAAATGATGACCAACAATCAAAAGTGATGACTGGTGACCATCGGTCCAAATGATAGTTAATAGTGGCAAGTATGTCAAGTGATAAATTTGAATATAAATAAAAACAGAACTCTAAAAACTAAATTTTATTATTTTAAATTGGGTAAAAATAACTTTAAAAATAACTAAAAAAATAGAACTACCTTCATAAAAAAAATTATATTTTCAAAATACATTTCAAAACTAAAAACTAAAAATCATCTAAACTGACCTTAGCTTTGTAAGTAACTTCTCTGTTGCTGTGGATCTAGCTTATGCCCCCTAAACCACAAATGAAAATTCTATGTTCTCTACTTATTTTCCATGATGATATATTAAACTCATAAGAACAGTTTTTTGTTTGCTAACGTTGCTCTATTCATGACAAAGCCTTAGTTTTTTGTTTGGGTTGCTCTAGACTTAATTTGAAGAATAAATTCAGTTTCGTAATGTGTTTTGTTATCTTCAAAAAGTGTTTTTATCCTAAAGTTGACCTAAAATTCAATTTTACAAAAATAAGAGTCAGATTATTTTTATAAATTCCATTTTTAACATAAGTTTAATACGCATTACTTTACTTTAATCGTAAATAGAAAAAAAAAATTTTGCAAACTTTAATCCATTTATTGCACAAATAAGACAAATTGTGAAGAAAAAAAGTTTACCCTAAATATGAAAAGGGAAATAAAGAATTCCAACAAAAAGAAAAGTTAACTCTTATAAAGTCATTTATTATTTTGTACAACTTGATAAGATTTAATAAATGCATGGGTGTCTTATATGTTAATTTATCATGTAGGGACACCTATAAGTTTGATATGTATTCCTATTTTTGTATATTAATTGAGTGAAAGTTTTCCTTCTTTTTTAATTGTAGTTTGATTTGGATTGCATGAGATTACAATCCTATCTTGATATCTTTTATAGTTTGATTCAGATCCGATGTCAAAGTATATACCTGAGTTTGTTTAAACTTAAAAGTAAATTATTAAAACAAGTAATTTATTTAAAATTATTTCTATAAAGTAGAATTTTTTTATGTTTAGATATATTATAAAAAGTGTTTTTTTTAAATCATTAGCTTTCAGTTTTTCATAAAATAAGTTTTATATCAATAGTATTTTCAAAAAATATATTCTGCATAAGTTCATTTTGAGAATTTATATTTTAGCTTTTATAATGAGAAAGAAACTCAAGTCTCCACTTTACAAGTCGATTTTATGAGATTGAGTTAGATACCATTTTACCATTTTTAATATTTTACATTTTATAAAATTTTAATTAAATATCTAAAAAATTATAATAAATAATTATTCTATTTAAATATGTGAGTTTTTCTCCTAAAATATTTATGATCATAATTAAAGAACTATATATCCTAAAGACTGAAAGGACAAAGCCTTCAAAAAAGAGATCAAAAGCTCAAGTAAATCATATAGCAAGACAAGAAAAAAGATATCTACGACAAAGACAAAAATAAAATACAAATAAATGAAAACACAAATTTTAAATGATAGACTAAATTATATTATTGCACTTAAAAACTTTTTTATTTTTAAACTCTACAAAGTTCCCTCATAATTATTTAAGATTAAATTGATGTCTATATTTTTATTTTTATTACACTAACTTCACTCTTAGACCCAGAAAAAAATACTATACCAAGATGGTTAGTATAATATTTTGTGTAGGCCTAAATTGAGTGACTAAAAATAATGAAAAAAATAAGAGAGAAGTGTGATAAAGCAAATCTCAACACAAGCGTAATTTACTTTGAGAAAAATACTTATATTCTACCATTGTAAAATTTTTACACACAGTACATATCAATTAAACTCTTAATTATAACATTTTGTATATAGTGTATTTTTTGACTTTTTCAATTAATACTTTAAAATTACACTCTCATTTACTTTAATTGATAATGTAACAGGAATATAAAAAAATGATATTGTAGCACATATCAATTAAAATAAAAGTAAATGTCCGCAATTATATCTAAAAATTACAAAATTAGTCATTAATCTTTTTAGAAATGAAAGTGTCTGTAGCATCAATAAAAATAATATTTATTATTTTTAGACATTAATGCCAGATTTTTATATTATTAAAAATTAATTGACATATTTTTTAAAAGAGTTTAATTGATATGACGGTGTAAAGAATTTTACACTAGCATTCAATTACAATTCTTAGTTTACAGTGAGTTTGTTAACTTTACCTATTAATACTTTAATAAAAATAAGATAAATGAAAATATATAATTGAACTCCACTGTCAGTATATATTAATTAAACTCATTTTAAAATATGAATTTGATATTTTATTCAAAATAATAAAAGCTCATATTTTAGTCTTTACAGGAAAGAATGCATCTGCGTGTATGAATGAAATTTCGATGATATTATTCTATTTTTGTCTTAAAGCAATTCGTTCAATATTATGTTTTCTGTTTCTATTTTTATAATATTTTTGGATGATAATTTCCAAAAGTTGGAAATGGTGGAATTATATATATTTTACCACTATTTTTGAGTTCCATAATAATTTCTTATGGAACCACATGAAGGCGATGATGCTAGAAAATGTTAAACTATGAGTCAGTTTCTTCGCTCCCTTTCCCGACGCTTCTTCCTCAAATCCTCTTCATCCTCTTCTCCTTCCTCTAGCAATCCGTTCACTGAGCATGTCCAATCTGCGAAGGAAATACCTCCTAAAAATAATATTTTCGAAGAAGAAGTTTGCTTTGAGGATATCCATCAAGCAATCGACAATTGGGAAATCCCTAAAATCCCTCAGGATGAATTTTATATTCCTGACGAATCCAAACATGTCCATAGTTCTGACTACATTATTAGGACTGCTGAAGACAATATCCCTTTGGATCCGCAAGCCGGTGAGGAATTTCATCTTCTTACCAAACAATCCATAGCTGAACATTATAGGAAGTACAAATACCTCCATATAGGATGTGTTCAAGTAGCTGTCAAACCCCTTGTTAGGGAAGGTCTTAACGCCTCAATCCTTATGTGCCTTCGCGATATTAGGCACAATGACTTTCACGATTCCCTCATAGGAACCGTATAAACCAGTCTAGGACATGGTCCTGTTTATTTCAATTGTTTTCCAAACAAAACAGTGAGTCTTTTAGATCGAAATGTCTTAGATTCATTGTTTCTAAACATTCGACTGCATGGGTTAAACATGAAAGAAGGTTCTATCCCTGCAGCTCTCCTCTATCGAATCCAATATAAGGTCATGAACACTTGTAACTCAAGGGCTCTCCTTAAAACCAATGATCGGGAAACAACTTTGTTTGTCACAGATATGACCAAAGCAAATGTTGTC
This sequence comes from Psophocarpus tetragonolobus, assembly GCA_037954015.1. Taxonomy (NCBI): domain Eukaryota; kingdom Viridiplantae; phylum Streptophyta; class Magnoliopsida; order Fabales; family Fabaceae; genus Psophocarpus; species Psophocarpus tetragonolobus. The sequence continues at coordinate 244,127 of JAYMYS010000033.1, read as the reverse complement.
GTTCCCAAACTCATCAAATGGGATGAGATAGAGTTACCAACCTCTTGGCAACTCGAGAAAGCTACCCCTACCCTTCCTCGTCAAACCCCTGAATTCCAGGAAATTAGACAATCTGAGGCTGGTAAGGTAGAAATTATCTTTGATCGGAGAAATTCTTTCTCTTCAAGATCCGAAGCTTCTAAATCGGCCTATACTAGTGCCAGAAGATCTTTTTCTATAGCTTCCCAATCAAATCGGAGTTCAATTCCCAGAATTATTACTCCATAAATTAGTCTTCAAGGTTTAGATAACTCATCTTCTATCCCTCGAAATATCTACGGTAGGGCTGAGGAAGAAGTCTCTTCAGAAATTCATTCTCCTACTCAATCTGAAATGCAGTATGGTCAACTATGAATAGTTACACCATAGACAAACCAACCCTTCGTAAGGAATTCTACTCTGAGACTTGGACCTCTCAGAGGAAATGGTTTCTTAGTAATTTCAAGGGTGACCATAGGTCAAAAATCATCGATTCTTTTTATGAATTTCTTAACAAAGTCCAAACTCATGTCTGTTTCTTTGATTGGTTAAATGTCTACCTTCATAGGAACCAAATCTATCCTCCTTGGATTATTACAATCACAGAAGACCTTTCTGTTAATACCATAAATGTCTGGCACCGAAAGAATGACAAACTCATTAAGTCCGACTTACCTCCGTCTAGCAGTTATTTTATTCTAGACTTAGGGGATGAGTACTTAGCTTCACCCTTTAAGCACAAATCTGATGAAACCATAGGAGCTCAAGATATTAAAGCCCTTATGGAACAAAACAATTATACCAACAAATACCTCCAAGTTTTAGGAGAAAACCTTGTAGGAAAAGCCTCATCCTCAGGAACTAAAGACGATGAGACCTCCTCCATTTCCAAACCTTTGTTCAAACCTTTTAGTCTGACAAATGAGACTAGAAATAAATTTAGGCTTATTCATCAAAATTGGACCAAAGCCTTAAAAAAATCCAATCAAGTTAAGGATAATTCTGTAGTTATCCCTGATAGCCCTAGTTCTTCACAGGTAGGATCTGTTAAGTTAGGACCAATCACTAGGAGTGTCTCCCAAAAAGACCAATCTCTTAGGATTAATAAGTTAGGAACGTCCTCTATAGGTTCTGAATCTGAGGATGCTGTATCTAGTAGTAAGTCTGTTCCTCAAATCAATCATGTTATTAGCAAGACTCTCAACTGGAAGCAGCCTTCTAAACTTTATTACAATCGAGCTACTGCTCTTGATCTTCTCCTTGAGGAAAAAAATGATCAAAGTCTGAGATCTTTCAACGCTAATCAAATCTATGAATGGAACATAGATGGTCAAACTGAGTATAACATTCTTAATACTCTTCAACATATGACTATGGTTTCCACTGCATATCAGACTGCTTTAGATAGCACTGATGAGACTATAGTAGAAATCCTGACCGCTGGCTTTTCTGGCCAACTCAAAGGCTGATGGGATAATTATGTTTCCGATAATGAGAAACATGAAATATTTACGGCAGTCAAAACAGACGCTGAAGGAAACGTCCTTACTGACAAAGGGAAGCCTATTCCCGACGCCGTTAATACCTTAATCATGGCCATTGTCAAACATTTCATCGGAGATCCTTCTATCTACAAAGATCGTTCTGGAGATCTCCTCTCTACTCTTAAGTGTAAGACCTTAGGAAATTTTAGGTATTATAGGGATACCTTCCTTTCTCGAGTCTACACTAGAGATGACTGTCACCAACCTTTTTGGAAAGAAAACTTCCTAGCTGGACTCCCAAAATCCTTAGGAGACAAAGTTAGGGAAAAAATTTGTTCCCAGTTTAACGGAGAAATCCCTTATGATCAGTTAAGTTATGGTAATATCATAGCTTATGTTCAAAAGGTTGCTCTTAAAATCTGTCATGACAACAACATCCAAAAACAATTAGCCAGAGAAAAGGCTTAGAATCACAGAGATTTGGGAAATTTCTGCCAACAATTCGGGCTTCCTTGATCTAAGAATCCGGGAAAGACTACACATAGAAAACCTTCTTAGCACCAGCTGAGTAAACCTCATCGCAGAGTCTCTAGGTTCAAGACTCGTCATCTTAATTCCAAGCCCAGTAGGCCTCCAGATCATAATCTTCCTCGACGAAGTACTAATCATCCTCAAAAGGATACCAATCTTTCTAGAGAAACTAGAACTTGCTATAAGTGTGGTCGAAAAGGTCACTTAGCTAGATTTTGTCGAGTCTCCTCTAAGATTCGTGAACTCAATCTTGATCCTATTGTCCAGGATCAACTTAATAATCTTCTGATAAATTCTTCTGATAGTTCCTCAGAAGAAGAAGATGAAAATGTCAAGATATCTTCTGACGACATCCAAGCCGACGATGATCTTTCCTCCTCTAGTAGCGAAAGTTCTGAATCTCCACTCATCAATGTCATTCACAATGATGAGCAAAATCTATTGCTTGACGCTCTAGAATCCATCCAAGACCCTCAGGATAGGAAAGAGTATCTTGAGAGATTAAAGGCAATCCTTTCTAAACCCAAACCTACGCGTTCAGATAATAGGTTTGTCAATAACAAGTTTGATCTTACTCAAACTCTCAAACGACTGGAAAAATCTTCAGCCAAGCCAGTCACTATTCAGGACCTCCAGGCTAAAATTCGTTCTCTCAAATCTGAGGTCCGAGAACTCAAAACACAATCACAGTTGCACGATACTATCATATCTCAAATAACTGCAGCTCTATGTCATAACATGGTTCCAAATGACCATGAAAACTGTAATCAGGATGATGAGTCTGATCATAATTCATCAAATGAAGATACTATTTTCAACAACCTAATCAATCAGTGTAGCATCCAAAAATTTTATATTGATGTTACTATTCTTATCGACGACTTCGTTCTCAAAACTATTGCTCTATTTGATACCGGAGCCGATTCAAACTGTATTTTGGAAGGACTTATTCCAACCAAATACTTCCATAAAACTTACGAACGGCTTAGGACTGCTAGTGGATCTAAACTAGAAATCCAGTATAAGCTTCCTTCGGCAATCATACAAAAAGACAATCTCCAGGTAGAAACTCCGTTTCTTCTGATTAAAAATCTTAAGAATGATGTAATCTTAGGAACACCATTCATCAAATCTATCCTCCCAATCAATATTTCCAGTGTAGGTATATCCACCCAACACTTAGGGAAGACAATCATATTTAAATTCCTTGACAAACCTGTCTATAGGAACATCAACCAAGTTGATCTTAAACTTAATCAAATCAATTTTCTAAAAGAAGAAATTTCCTTCAAAAAAATTGAGAGTCAACTCTCTCTTCCTCATGTCAAACAACGTATCAAGAATCTTTCTGATCGTTTTCAATCTACCATCTGTTCTAACCTTCCTAATGCTTTCTGGGATAGGAAAAAACATATGGTTAATCTTCCTTACGAAAAGGATTTTACGGATAGACAGATCCCGACCAAAGCTCGGCCAATCCAAATGAGTCATGATCTTGTCACTCATTGTCAAAATGAAATCAAGGACCTTTTGTCCAAAGGGTTCATTAGAAAAAGCAAAAGCCCTTGGTCTTGCGCTGCTTTCTATGTCAACAAAGCCTCTGAAATTGAGCGAGGTGCTCCGAGGCTAGTCATCAATTATAAACCACTCAATCAAGATCTTCAATGGATTAGATATCCGATTCCAAATAAAAAGGATTTACTTGCCCGATTACATTCGGCCAAAATCTTTTCAAAATTTGACATGAAATCTGGATTCTGGCAGATCCAAATCAATCCTAGTGATCGCTACAAGACGGCCTTCACTGTTCCCTTTGGGCAATATGAATGGAATGTAATGCCCTTTGGTCTCAAGAATGCTCCATTAGAGTTTCAGAATATCATGAATGATATCTTCAATCCTTACTCAAATTTCTGCATTGTCTATATAGATGATGTCCTAATCTTTTCCCAATCTGTTGACCAACATTTCAAACATCTTGAAATCTTTTTCAAAGTTATCAAACGAAATGGTCTTGCTGTTTCCAAAACCAAAATCTGTCTTTTTCAGACAAAAATCAAATTCCTTGGTCATTACATCTTTCAGGGAACCGTCAAACCAATTTGTCGCGTCATTGAATTTGTTGACAAATTTCCTAATCAAATTCTAGAAAAACCACAACTTCAAAGATTTTTGGGTTGTTTAAATTATGTTGCTGATTTCTTCCCTCAGCTCAGTAACGTTGCCAAGCCTCTCTATGATAGACTCAAAAAGTCTCCCCCTCCGTGGACTGATATCCATACTGATCTAGTCAAACAAATCAAACAGCAGGTCAAAGTATTACCCTGTTTGTATCTACCTAATCCCAATATCCTTAAGATTGTTGAAACCGACGCCTCTGACATAGGTTATGGTGGTGTCCTCAAACAACGCATGCATTATACAGAAAACTGCATTTGCATTTACTTCAAAACACTGGAACAAAGCCCAACAAAATTATTCAACTATTAAGAAAGAGGTTTTGGCTATTGTTCTGTGTATAACCAAATTTCAATCTGATTTATTAAATCAAAAAATTTTAGTTCGGGTTAATTGCAAGCCAGCCAAAGAAATTTTGCAAAAAGATGTAAAAAATCTTGCATCAAAACAAATTTTTGCCCGTTGGCAAGCAATCTTAAGTATTTTTTATTTCGAGATAAAATACATCAAAGGTACTTCAAACACTCTCCCTGACTATTTGACTCGTGAATTTCTTCAGGGTCAAAGAGTATGATATGACACCTCCAAAATTACGAGTGAAAGTCGCCTCCTCCAGAGGCCGTGGGAAATCAGTGCGGGGATCATCCCAGGCGCATAAATCATCCTCCTCAATAGAGGATACTCAATCTACCCAGATCACCTTACAGAATGGGCATCAAGGGTCATATACCCAGATTGAGTCATCGACTCAGCAAGCCATTATGAAATCTGAGTCATCAACTCAGAAAGCCATCACCAAAGCAGGGTCATCTACCCCACAAACAACCAAAGGGTCTACTACCTTGGTAACCAAACCATCCGATTATGCGATGGCCCTTCCTACTCTTCAAGCCCTTCAAGATTGTGGGCTTACCAATCTTCCATCCAAATCTTGGAAGCAAATATTTTCAGAAGAACCTAATGACCCCTTCTGGAATCAAAATCTGAAATCCATTATTTCAGAAATAGCTCAATCCAAGATAAACTTGCATCCAAAAGAATTTGTTGAGCAGCCTCAACCAATCGCCCAAAAACAGCCTTCTTCCTATCTACCAAAAGAAGGAATATTTTTCCCGACCATCCAAATGGAACCCGAATTCTGGAATTCTAATCCAAATAAAATTTGCGAAAAAGTCTTTCCACCTACTTTTTTGTTTAAACCTCTTAGTCTTAACAAGACTAGGAAATTTTATGAATTTATTCTGGTGGATTCAAAATCTGTTTCAATTAAACACAATTTTGATAAAAATGATAACCAGGTTATCACCCATTCGACGCTTCAAATTTTAAAAGTTTTAACTTTTAAAGATTTTGAAAACAAACCAAATCAAGTAAGAAAATTTTCCCAGCCTTTTGACCCGATTGATTATACATACTGGGATTATATTCATGCTTGGACCAATGTTTTTTGGTTTCAAAACAAACATCATCGGCACTCGTGGCTGATTTATTTTAAGAAAAATGTTCTTTATTTCTTCCCTCAGTGGTTCGCTGAGTGGTGGGATTTCTTTGGACCCATCCAATCTATCCTTCCTGAAGATGTAAAGGTCGGATTTAATCAGTTCAAAGCAAGAATTGAAGAAGGAAATAATCCATTCCACCCATCTCTTCGATTCTTCTCAATTTTCTCCCTGGCTTGGATATTCGCCTAGCAACATCAGTACCAGAAGAACTCCACAAACCCGAAGCTCCTTCCAATGTTAGGAAAACAAGCCTCGGTTAAATGGTGGGATCAATCTAATGCCTCCCATGCTAATACTGATGGAGTGGCTTTATGGTTCCAAAAGAACCCAAAAAGCCTTAAGCCGGCAGACCCCGAGACCTGCCAGTTCCTCAATCGCAAAGCAAAGATTGCAGCTGCTCTTGCAGCATCAACTGTCGATGAAGCCTTAGCTGCAAATCTTCATCAAATCCTCAATCTCCTTCAGACAGACTCTCAATCAAGTTCGTCTAAAGGAAAGAAAAAGAAAGAAGCCTCGTCCCCATACTCTTCCTCCTGTTCATTTTACCAAATCGAAGAGAGTGATGAAGACTGATCTAAGTCCCACACACATTTTGCAGAAAGGCACTGTTCATCTCCGAGCACTGTAGCGGAGCCTCCATTCACTGTTCAGTATTGTACACTGTTCACTGTAGCGAAAAATTAAGTTACTGTTGTAATAGTACATTTTACTGTTGAAATAGTAATTTTTGAGTTCTATAAATTGTATCAATCAGAAAGACTGGGGGAGTAGAAGTTTTTAGGACCAGACTTTAGAGTGAGTCCTTCTCCCCCTTCTCTGAAATTATTCTGTTAGATCTTAATACTCATCCAATCTATCCGGTTCATCTGTTGCATGCATACCTATTTCCTATTCTCTCCTAGTAGCTGTTAGATCCTTGGGTTTCTGGTATCGAAGAGATGGGTGGAATGGATTATTTCCTTCTTCAATTCTTGCTTTGAACTGATTAAATCCGACCTTTACATCTTCAGGAAGGATAGATTGGATGGGTCCGAAGAAATCTCACCACTCAACGAACCACTGAGGGAAGAAATAACGAACATTTTTCTTAAAATAAATCAGCCACGAGTGTCGATGATGTTTGTTTTGACACAAAATTATCATCTAAAGGTATTCCAGTTTCTAGGTTACAGACAAAACACTTTTTTTTTAATACGAACAGAATCACAAGATTTACAAAATATCATCTCTTTCGGAATTACGTTATCAATGAAATAACCATTCATGGTAGAGACAGCCGGCAAAGGCACCTAGGCAACATGGACTTACCGCCTCCCCTTGGGCCTTATTGCTAATCCAGCCCCAGGCCACATACCAGATACACACATGAATTATTACTCAAAGAAGTCATAACAACAAAAGAGATAGACAACAAAATAGAAATATTAAAAGAACAAAAGAAAAACAGAAAAGAACTGGATTTACAAGGCGGTAATCTGCACAGTACCAGTTATCTGCGTCACACCTTATGAGTTTTTCAACCCGACAAGGCTTCCAAAATCGCAGTTTTCGAAAATCAAGGGCAAAAACTCAGGTTTTCAGAAGAAGATGAGAAATAGTAACAGATAAACGGTCTTCATCCCCAGAACAGAATAGCATCAAATCATAATTTGAATGATAAATTTAAACTTAGATCCAGAACAATAAACTTCTATTTCCCCATCAGGCTCTGATACCAGAAACCCAAGTTTGATATGCAGTGCATTAGGATCTAACAGCTACTTTAGGGTTTAGCATTAGGATCTAACAGAATAACATCAACAGTCACTCTTCAACATACATATATATATATATATATATATATATATATATATATATATATATATATATATATATATAAACCTCATATTAGCTACTAAAAAAAACTTAGAAAGAAAATGGTTTCGAAAGAAATTCCGTAAATAAAATGCGAAGCCTAATGCACTGTATACTTTAAAAGGAGGAAAGAACAAAATGTAGAATTATATTATATTTAATCAAGGTTTTTTGAACCGGCAAAGATATAGATTTAAAGTTTACATGTTTATCTAGGATTAAACAGGATTTAATAAAATATTTTTTACTAATATAGTAATTAATAATGTATTAATTAAAATAAGCTATATATTATTTATAGTACAAAAATAAAATGCATCTTGTTAAATGTAAGCGTCGTTATCTTTGTAACATTATAAAGAGATAAAATTTCACATTACTTAAAATGACTCTTTAAAAAGTATTTAACTATTTATATTTTAAATTATGATTATAGTTTGGTAAAGAGATTAGCAAATGAAGAAATTTCGGTCCACATACACTTAGGTTTAATAGACATTGTTGTAATACAAATCTATTGATTTTTATGATTTTTTTCTTTAAAAAAAAAAAAACTCATGAACCAATCTATTTCCTCAACTTTCTGGTAATGGAAACATTTAACCGAACATTGACTTGATTCTCAATTCAACCAGATGAACCAACTAGTTGGATTTGGTTTTCAAATCTATGATTATAAAAAAGTTGAAGGACCAGCTACGTATTATTGTATTAATCTTTCAAAAGAAAAAAATGTTAATTCGTCATAAAACATAGCATATAAATTAAAAAAGAATGATGATATATTTGTTATAAAATATATTTCATTATCTTTAAAAAACCACTTGAATTTGTTAAATAAGATATTCATCCACATTAATTGATGTATCCTGTATTTCATATAAATAAGTGGAAATACTTATAAATTAAACTTTTTTTTTATATTTTAAGGTAAGGTAGAAATGATTTTACATAAAAAAAAATTAAAAACTCCAATGTGTCATTAAACACTTTGATCTTGGTAGGTTTTATCATTTATCAATGTTCTCCTTTATATTAGAACTAAAATATATTTAAATTGCATTTTCGAGATGAAAGAAATTCATTTTTACAATGTTTTAGTTGGTTGGTTTTGACACACATTCCCTTAAACGAACATAATTGTTTATTTCAATAAAATTCTTTACATTTATCTATAATTTTGAGTCATGTTTACGTTCTTATTAAAAGTTCTTATAACTTTTTAACTAGTGCTTTATATTAAAAAGACCCACTAAATAATATCAATTTAATAATATCTATTTATACCGTGATATTGGAAGTGAATAAAGGAACCTGATTCAGATAGACTTAGTGGCAATATTAAGTGGAGGCATTATAAATATGAGCTTGTGTTGTATTCATACCATACAGCCACGCACAAATTGCATAAATATCCCAAAGGCATGGCAAACAAATTAACAAAAGAATATAGAATGGGCTTAAAAAAGAGGCCCAATTCAAACCTAATTGGAGCTAGTACCTTTCGTATGGACAAAATGAAAAGAAAAAAAAAAAAAGGTGAAACTAATATGGTAAAATAACAGTTTCTCTGACATATTTTCAATGCTGTTTACATCAAGATGCGTATAACAGCAAGGCCAACAGCAGAAATTGAAACAAGTGTTCCTATGCAGTATTTTATGACATCATATTTAGCAGCTTCCAGCTGAGCTTTTAAGGAGTGGATTTCCTGAATATTAATTATAGCAAGAGTTTTTAGAAACGTAAGTTGTCAATCTGGCATGGGATGAAAATAACAACTAAATGTCACATAATTGCTTACTCTGTCAAGTTTATTTGTAAGACTGTTAGTTTCAGCATTCTGATTAGCCAGTTCCTCCCTTATTCTCCTGCATTTTTAATGATTGGATCAGTAAGTATGAAGAAAAGGGATTTCAATATATCAAGTTCTATAGTATTTGACAATCGCCGCACTAATCTTAACTCTTACCCCTTTTCAAGGTTCAAATCTAATCGCTGCCCAGCAGTGACTTTATCTATCTCATATCTGCATAACAAAATATGTGATTGCACCATAGAAATCATACCTGAACAATCGAATACAGCTGTAGTAGTTGATCAAACCCAATTTTAAAAGTTAAAACTATAAAGCATACCTCAACTCACTACGCATCTTCTCGATATCATTCCTAAACTCACTACGCATCTTCTCAATATCATTCCTAAGCTTCTCTGTCTCATGTTGTAAGAGAGAGAAATGGTGTCCCTGAATTACACGATTTTCAGCATATTACAGCATCTTCAAACCAAACTCATCAATATTAATATCACAAACAAATTGAGGTTAATAAGATTACATGACAAAGAAAAGTGCAATTTAGACCAAGAAAGAAAAAGAAGTTCCGGATGCAAATGGATGCCCTCCCATCATAAATGTCATAATGCAACAGAAACAATCATACATGCTATGTATTTGCCACCACATGAATTATGATTCAACCATTTGAATTACTGTCCTAAACAAATGTTGAAATAGACAAGCAAAAGACATTCTCCACATATCTATTAAGTATTTATAAGTATCATTAAGGTGGTGCAGGAGTTGGACCTTTGCATTGGAAAAGAACTAAGCATGAAGTTTTCTTCTTTCAGTTTTAATCACAAAAAAGTCATGTTTTCAAATCAACTTTTCATTGTTTACTACACAAATATTTTAAAAACAGGAAAAAAAAAGGTAGTATTTTTGTAATTAAAAGTGGAAAAATGTCAAAATTAATTGTAAGTTTACCCATTATAAAAACAAGATATACCTTGATTAGTATTAAAGATTATATATTATCTTCTTATTTATGCATAGATAGTAATGGGAGATTGACTCATTACCTATTATTATTAAGTTATCTTTAGTCATTATTATAGAGATCCTATATAATTAATATTGATCATGTAGGTTCATTGTAAATAATAACATTGTGTGATCATCTAACATACATTCAACACTTTTACAATTAGAATCACAGTCATTTACCCAAGGCATTCTACCATAGTTATTAAACTCTTAAGTTAAATTAGAGTCCAGTGATTTTAAGTAGAGAAGTTAACAAGTTAACTCGAGAGTTTAATAACTATGGTCAAGAAACAAGTTAATGAGTTTGAAATCAAATGTAATTTTTTATCAATATTGGTCCCAAGGTGACTAACAATTTTTGCTCGATATTGCTATGCATACATGATTAATGGATTCTCTTAATATTATTTTTATTCAGGTAAACTCTTGTGAGTTTCCAAGTATGCAAAAAATTCCACCAATTTACATATACTCTTAACTTTGAAAACTTTGCATCTTACCATCACTAAAAACACGTGAATACTTTCAAGATAACATAGAGCCCGTTCAATTTAAAGATATTCAAATATAGAAGTTAAAATAGATCAATGTTCTCAATTGCAGATTGTGGAAACCAAAAAATAGCAGAAAGTCAATACTCCGCTCTATCAACCAGTGGATAGCATTGCAGGCATATAGCAGGAGTCACATAACAATTAAAATACAATATAAATTCACTATAAAAGTAAAGAATGTTAAGTTGTTTGCAAATTGTGGTAGCAAACAGAGTAACAATCGTAGATATGAGAAATTCCGCTAGGCAATAGTGTTATAATGTTGCTATTGCAGATCTTTAATAACATTGAAATAGACTAACTAACTATCATACCCTGACGCTAGAAGGCTCCTCGCTAACTGACAATCAATTGGTTAGCAATGTGCAACTTTACTATTGTGCTAGGACTTATCCTCATGTAGGTTAAAGAGACAAAGGGATTTAATAAATTTATCTAAACCAAAGACAATCCAATAACAAGCATCTAAACATCAGAAGTAACCTTTTTAATTAAGGATAGATGATTAGCATATCCATTTTTTCCCTTCTCTTAAAATTTGTGTTCGCTTTCTTTTCTTCCCTTGATTTTTAACACTATCTGATTTTACAAACATCATGTGTTAGCAAGCTTCTCAAGAGGTATCAATGTGTGGTCGATTATCTTATGCAGCATAGGGTTAACAACTATATAGGTATAACATAATTATGAAATGTGACAACAAAAATTGAGGAGCAAACTAACAGATCACGGTCATGCCACTTTCAAAAGGGACCAAAATACATTATGCCATGGACACTAGAGACAACTGAGATGATCATCTACAGGAGAAGTCTTGAGTGGAAAGAAGGGGAAGAAAAGAAGAGTGAAAGAAGTGTCAAGATGGAGAAGAACAGTGAAGGAACAACCTGGTCAACTTGAATTTATGTACTTATTCTAATTACATTCAATCAGAGAACATGATCAAACAATGTCGTTAGCATGTTTCATTTCTGTACTAGAGAAAAGGCAACAATAGACACTTTGCATTAACCTAATAGTGGAGAGATGCAGATGCACATATTCACTAAAACATTTTATCAATAAAAAGGTATTCTTCATCCTAAATTACTATAGTTCATGGAAATCATATATATGGAAGTAGAATTGGATGCCTGCTGCCTGCAATGAATGTAAGCTACACACAAATTCATCATTCAGCCCTAGCATTTTCACAACCAATACCAAGCCCTATGACATCCTCGCACACCTACCTAAATCATAAAATCCATACAATGAAGGAATACCTGGGAGCTCTGAACCTCTGCTTTAAACTTGGACAGGTTGGATTCTTGCATCATTTCAGTCTTAATAAAAAAACGAAACCAAAACTTTTATTAGTACATACCATGCATCATTCTAAAACAAATAAGACCGACAAGGAACAATGCTAACGACAAGGAACAAATAAGACCGACAAGGAACTTTAACTTTTATTAAATCACAGGACAACAAAGCAAAGATTGTATCTGGCGCTAAAGGGTCTTACTTTCTGCATTTCTCCTTTTGATACTAACAATTGAGACACATTTTCGAGACTTTCACTCAAAACTTCAGTTATTGCCTCAGCTTGCTTTGAGGGAATTCCTTCCCCCTCGAGTCTCCTAACCTACATGTCAAAATTCAACCAAACAAATATCGAAATCAAGCCATTAAACTGAATAAAAAAAATTACAACATTTCACAACACTCACCACCCTTGATTAGAATGTGAAATAAAAAAAAAGGGGGGGGGGGGAACGGATAAAAAGCAAAAGAAAGGGGAAAGAGGCGTATAAAAAAAATTATATTACAAGGGCTAAGGTGTCGACAAGGAACAAGTGTTTTCCGTTGGATTTCACCAATTGAGAAAAGTGTCGTGTCTGTAAAACAGGTAATGGATCGAACATTGTCCTAGGGAAGGAAGATGAAACTTTTGACTTGGAAGCCCCAAGACCTCCGATTCCAGATAACTGCCACACGCGTTTACGAACTGCGGCCATTTATGATTGCACGAACAAATTTCAGGTTTTGATTTCGAATCAGGGCAAAGAAACGTTCCCAGCGAGTCAACTACAACAAATCCAAGCAAACCACAAATTTATATCTGCACAAAAAAGTTTATTTGTACAAAATCACGCATTCTGTTTTTCACTACTTTTTTTTTTTTTTTTCTCGTTCTGGTTTGGTTCTGGGTATGCAATGAAGAAGAATAAAAAAATAATAAAAATATTAAAAGAAAAAGAAAAGAAATAAGTGTTTACCTTCACGAATGAGAGAAGCTGTTCCGTCCTTATGCAGTGATGGGTCACAAAATCAAAGGAAAAGAGTCTGAGGAAATGGTTCACTCCAAAATCATAAACAATTGTAAATGTTCAATTAACTTTTATTCATAAAGTAAAGGGATTGGTTGGGCAGGGTGGGCCTTAACAAATACTATACTTTCTTTTATTCACTCCAAGTTTTGAGTCTAGAATTAGTAATAGATAAAATAAAAAGAGATATAAATTGTTAGATTAATTATAAAATCTTTTCTAAAACAAATTCTTATTATAAAAGTATTAAAAAATAAATTCAAAAATTTTAGTCTTACAATTTAAAAAAAATTTACTTGTTTTTAACAAAATATATAAAATTAAAGAACAAACAATAATTCATTTAAAATCATTTAAACTTTACCTTTTTACTTGTTGTTGTTAAATTATATTCAATTAAATTAGATAAAATAATGTTGTTAAAATATTTATTTATTTATTACTAATTAATATATATTAGTTAAAAATTTAATTAAGATTAAGTTCAAATCATAGAAACTTAAAAATAATGTAATTGTATATGCTTTTTTGCAAATTTAATAAATTTATTATATATTTAAATTATAAATTATTAGAATTACATATTTAAATTATAAATTATTACAATTACATATTTAAATTATAACAATTACATATTTAAATTATAAATTTCTATAATTACATGTTTAAATTATAAGTTATTACAATATATATTTAAATTATAGTTTTCTATAATTATATATTTATATTATAAATAACTATAATTACATTAACGAAGATAAAAAAATGGAGAAACAAATTATTTTATGAGAGAAGAGAATTAGTGAAAAAAGTACATTTAATTAATGAAAAATAATGTTATAAAAAAAATAAGCTAGTAACTCAAAATAGAATTTTCTAAAAATAACTTTAAAAAAAACGAATTAAAATCATTTCAATTTTAATAGCTTAAATTACAAATCAAATAATCTAAAAAACACTATTTAAAAAACATCATATTAAAATATAATGTGTACAATTTTATAGTCTGCAAAAACAAATTGAATTTTTTTATTTTTTTTTTAAAAAAACTTACTTATATAGTAAATTTACTTACTTATATATCACCGAAACAAAATACATCATTTAACATTAGAAAATACATGAATTAACGTTAGAAACGTTACGAATGCACTCAAACTTAAATTTCCAAACAACTAAACATGTGCAATTTTTCTTTCTTTGACAAGGCTTTTTGAGACCTTTCCAAATATATTGCATTAATTAATTTTATATCTTAAATTTTAATTTTACAGTAAATCTTTTTGCTTCTATTCTATTGTATGTAAAAAATAATACAAAAACATTAGCTAGATTTTTAAGGATTAAATTTAAGGAAAACACTAATGAAATGCATTAAAGGCTTGTTTTTAAGTTGTCTTGCATATATTTTAACTACTTTTGAATTTAATACCTAATATGAACTACTCAATTGTTTTTCGCTAAATCTTATCTTTCATCTTTTAATTATTAATAAGATTTATTTTAAATCATAAAGTAAAGTGATTACTTGGGCAGGGGAAAGTCTGAAATGGGCGTTAACAAACACTATGCTCCCTTTCATTGACTCCAAGTTTTGAGTCTAGAATTACTACGAGGTAAAATAAAAAGAGACATAAATTATTGGATTAATTATAAAATTTTATTTAAATCAAATTTTTATTATAAAAGTATTAAAAAATAAATTCAAAAAATTTCTCTTACAATTTAATAAAAGTTTACTTATTGTCAACAAAATTATATAAAATTATAAGAAATAAAATTAAAGAACAAACAATTAATTCATTTAAAATCACCATTTCAACTTTACCTTTTACTTGTTGTCATTAACTTATATCCAATGAAATTAGATAAAATAGTGTTGTAAAAATATTTATTCATCAACTACCCATTAATATATATTAATTAAAAAGTCTAATTAAGATTAAGTTCAAATCATAGAAACTTAAAAAGTAATGTAATTATATATGTCTTTTTGTAAATTTACTAAATTTATTATATATTAAAATTATAAATTATTATAATTTTATATTTAAATTATAAATTATTACAATTACATATTTAATTATAAATTTATATAATTAAATATTTAAATAATTATAATTATATATTTAAATTATAATTTTCTATAATTATATATTTAAATTATAAATGACTATAATTGCATTAATAAAGATAAAAAAATGGAGAAACAAATTATTTTATGTGAGGAGAGAGATTTAATGAAAGAAATACATTTAACTCATGAAAAATAATGTTATAAAAGAAAATAAGTTAGTAACTCAAAATAGGATAGTTTGACAGTAGTTTTTTTATAAAAAAAAGAATTGAAATCATTTCAGCTTTCAAGTAGTTTAGATGACAAATTAAATACAAACTAAATGTAACAATATTCTATATATTTTTATTTTATAATATTTTTTTCTTCACTTAAAACTATTATTAACTACAAGAAAATAATTTTTTTTCTTAATTTTTTTTACATATAATTTTTTCTTCAATTATTTATTTAACAAAAAAAATCATAAACAAAATCATATTTATATAGATTCACAAGTCATCTTTACAACATTACATATTTTTACTATATACATTCATGTATATATAGGGAAAATTTTATTTATGTGCAGATCTTCCATTTACTTTTCTTCTTTTTCCACTACAATATTTACATAGCCAATGGAAATATGTTCAATAGTGGATTTGTTTGTGACAACTACTGGTCACTCACTTGTTATTAATCCTTCTTGTTCGGTATAAAACATCAAAGTAGACATGTTTGTCCCACTAAACATAATTGAATTTTCAGTTATGTTTGTGATCTAATTGATGTCTGGGAAAGTGGCCGAAATAACTGCTGTGAAAGGGTTTGGGATGTTGGGCACATTAATCCTTTTAAATTTTCATTTCCTTTTTTTTACAAGAGATAAGAAAAAAAAAAGTAGTGAGAACAAATATCATGAAAATAGTTTAAATGATAACAATTTAAATAATAAAGGAAAAAATAATAACTCCATATATATATTTAGATATACAGTTATTTATATAAAAATGGTAATTTATATATATATATATATATATCATATTTGTTTATAATAATGTATTCATATTTTTTTATATAGAGAGAAATTTGAATTATTCTTGTAATGATTCGTCGGGATAAATGAATTTCTTTACCATGGTTTTTAAAAAATACAAGAATATTTCACCTTAAATATTTACTCATTTAAATCCCTAAGGTCAAACCTCCAACTACAAATTAATTCAAATCTTTATTTAAGTTTTAAAAATTTTATTATACTTTTAATATTTTTTTATACATTTATGTACAAGGGGAAAAACCATTATATTTGAAATAAAATGGTTAATTAATAGTTTAAAAATAACTAATTTAATAAACCAAATAAGATTACGAACATCAAATCATATAATTATAATTAAAAGTAACACAAAATACTAAACAAGTCAAACTTAAAGACACCTTACTAATTAAATATTATTAAAAATAACACACAATAATAAATAAAGTGAGGTTAGTGATATCTCACTAAATAATTATAATTAAAAGTAACATAAAATAATAATTAAAGCGATGTTAGAGACACCTCACTAAATAATTATAACTAAAAATACATAAAATAATAAATAAAGCGAGATTAGAGATATCTAACTAAATAATTATAGTTAAAAGTAATATAAAATAAACAAATATAATATTTAAAAGTAATAAATGTCTCATCTCTTATCTTAATAATTAGAATAATACAAGAGTTTGAATTTTCTTCTATAAAAAAAATACTCCCTCACTTATTTCTTCCAAAGTACTTTCCCATATTTTTTTCACAGTTGAGTCACTATTATAGATTGTGATGATTAAACTTCTAGTACAACTCATCATTACATATTACATGGTTACTACAATCTACTTTCTTTTTTACTTACGAATTATCTTTGGTTTCTTTTATATATATATATATATATATATATATATATATATATATATATATATATATATATATATATAAAATTTATGTTACGTACATTATAATAATATTTTTTTTATCATTACTTATATAATTTTAATGATTTAAATTTACTATAAATTTATTTCTATTATTTTACTTATGCAATATGTTTTCAAAATTAAATATTAAACTTTTATATTTTTATAATAATAATATAATATTGTGCTAAAAATCTAAAATGTAATATCTGTATATTTTAAAATATTGAAACTGAAAATTTAAGATATCATGATTAGTTATAATTAGATATTATTTAATTTTATTTGTTTTACTAAATATATAAATATTTTATTATAATTTGAGAATGTTACACTAAAAATCCCTGCTTATAGAAATTTTGTCCTCGAAATTTTTATTGATTAAATAAATAAGGATATTTTTTTCTAATCTTCTCCTCCAATTCCCATGTAGCATCTCCTGTAACATCATCTTAGACGACTTTTATCAGTGGAAGTTATTTGTTTCTTAAATGTTTGATCCTCTTGTCTGCAATCTGTATAGACATTGTTTCAAATGTAAGATTTTTCTTTAATTGTACTGTATCAGGCGTTATTATATGAGAAGGATTTATATATATATATATATATATATATATATATATATATATTCTTAATTGAGACACATGAAAGACTTTGTGAAGATTAGAAAGAAAAGAAGACAAAGAAATTTGACACACAACAGGACCTATCTTTCTGAGAATTTGATAAGGACTTATAAATCGAGAAGTGAGTTTTTTTTTATTTCGTCATCCTACCAATTTCATTTTTTTGTGTAACTTTCAAGAATACACGATCTCCTTCTTAGAACACAAGTGATCTTCTTTTCTTATTAACATAACTTTTTTGTCTGCTTTGAATCATTCTCATTTTTTCTTGAATCATTTTGATTTTCTCAGTGGTTTGCTGCAATATTTCAGGACCCAAGATCAAATTTTCCCCAATCTTAAACCAACATAGAGGTGTTCTACATTTTCTTCCATATAGAGCCTTATAAGGTGTCATACCTATGCTAGAATGGAAATTATTGTTGTAAGTAATTCAATCAAAGGTATGTAATGATCCCAACTACCTGAATCTTCTAGCACACAGGCTCTCCACAAATCCTCTAATGATTGTATGGTTCTTTCTGACTGTCCTTCTGTTTGAGGATGACAGGTTGAGCTAAGCCGAAACTTGGTTCCTGAAACTTGATGTAAACTTCCCCAAAATCTGAAAGTAAACCCAAGATCTATGTTGGATATTATGCTAGATGGGATACCATGCAATCTTACAATTTCTTTTATGTACAAAATCCGTTGCTATACTATCCCATTTCCATTTAGGTATCTCTAAAGATTGTAATATTCTTGTTGGTTTTTTATGTTCTATCTTAACCTTCTAATAAGTCAAACACATGCCACATATTGAGCTATTTCCTTCTTCATCTTGGGCCATCAAAACATTTTCTTAAGATCTTGATACATTTTTGTTGTACTTGGATGTATGCTTAATTTGCTCTTATGTGTCTCATCTAAAATCATTTTCTTAATTTCTATATCATTAGGCACACATACTCTATTATTAAATCTCAATACTCTCTCTTTATCTAAGCTAAACTTTTCACCATTTTTTATCCTAGAAACTTTTTTTTTCTTTTGAATAAATTCATCAATCCTTTGAGCCTACCGCTGATAATTTGAACTGAATTCAATTGTATTGTATCATGACTTACTTCAATTGATAAACTCATGTCTCTAAACTCCTCAATTAAATTCATCTCATGCACCATTAATGAAGAAACATGTAATGATTTTCTACTTAATGCATCAGCCACTACATTTACTTTTCTCAGATGATAATGTAATTCAAAATCATAGTCTTTCAAGAATTTCATCCACCTTCTTTGTCTCATATTTAATTCCTTTTGATCAAACAAGTATATTAAACTTTTATGATCACTAAAAGCCTCAAATCTACTACCATACACATGATGTCTCCATATTTTAAGTGCAAAAACAATAGCAACTAATTCTAAATTATGGGTTGGATACTTTTTCTCATGTGCTCTCAATTGCCTAGAAGCATATGTCACTACCCTCCCTTCTTGCATAAGAACACACCCTAATCTCATTTTGGAGGCATCACAAAATATTACAAATTGTTCATTGGGATTGGGTAAAGCTAAAACAGGTGAAATGGTTAGCCTATTCTTGAGTTTTTGAAAGCTATTTTCACATTTTTCTGTCCACTCTAAAGGTTGTCCTTTTTGGGTGAGCTGGGTTAAAAGCATGACTATCTTAGAAAATCCTTCAATGAATCGTCTATAATATCCAACCAAACCCAAAAAACTATGAATTTCTATCACTATTTTTTGTGTATCCCACTTTAAAACTACTTCCACCTTGGTTGGGTCCACAAATATTCTGTCTTTAGAAATCTTGTGTCCCAAGAACTTAACTTCATTTAACAAAAATTCACACTTAGAAAGTTTTAGCATACAGTTGTTTGTCCTTCAAAATTTGAAGAACAATTTGAAGATGTTCTTTATGCTCTTCATGAGTCTTATAATAAATAAAAATATCATCTATAAATATCACCACAAAATGATAAAAAAATGGATGAAAAATCTTATTCATTTAATCCCTGAATATTGCAAGAGCATTAATCACACCAAAAGACATTACTTGATATTCATAATGACCATACCTTGTCCTAAAAGCAGTTTTCTAAATGTCTTCTGCTTTCACTTTAATTTGATGATATCCTGATCTTAAATCTATCTTAGAAAATACAACTGTTCCTCCTAATTGATCCATCAAATCATCTATCCTAGGAAGAGGATATTTATTTTTTATAGTGAATTTATTTAACTAACGATAATCTATGCACAACCTAAAACTTTCATCCTTCTTTTTAACTAACAAAATAGGAGCTCCCCAAGGTGATACACCGGGCGAAAGAATTGATTTTCAAGCAAATCTTCCAATTGTTTCTTTAGTTTAGCAAAAGAGTTAGAATGCATTTTTTGTTGTCCACCCTTAGAAAACACATGACCAGGTTTTCCACACTTGAGACAAACGGTCCTTCGAGATGACAATCTTTAGCATAATGCCTCTTTCCACACTTAAGATAGCTAACCTGATTAGTCATAAGTCTACTGAAATTTCCTGAAGAAATTGGGAAGTTTTGAGGTTTCCTTGGAGAATGATTATATGGTTTTCCTTCATGGTTTCTCTTTTTATTTAACTGAGGCCCGAAATACTTTGGTCTATTATTTTAATTATTTTCAAAACCTTCCAAAAAATTATATTTATGAATAAGTGTAGGAAAATAAGAAATTTTCTCATATAGGTGATAGAAAAAAGTAGATTATTTACCTAATTCTTCAAATTTACAAGCATATTCTCCTACTGTCATGTTTCCTTATTTTAATTGCATAAATTATATTTCTTTTGCTTTTCTCACATCATTAGGAAAACACTTTGGAAATATATTTTGAAAACAGAAATATGTTCAACAAAAATGGTTTTGTTTTGGTTTTTTACTCATTTTTGGAACAATTTTCACTCAATTTCAAAAATAATAAAATTTGGTTTTCAAATTTCTGTCTCTATTTTTATTTAAGTTTATTGTTTGACGTCACTTGTCACCATTGACCATCACCTCTGATCGGTAGTCACCGGCCGCTACCTTTGGCCAGAAGTCATCGGCTGCCACCTTTAACCAACAGTCACATATCACCATCTTGTTTGACGGTCACTGACCGCCACTTCCGATTGGCGGTCACCAGCCTCCACCTTTGACCAACAATCACTGGTCTTCACCTCCGATCGAAGGTTACCAGACGCCAGCTCCAATCGAAGGTCACCGGTCGTCACCTCCGACCAGCTACCTTCACGTCTAATCACCAGTCACCAACTGCTACCTGCAACCACCAATCACCAACCATCACCTCCGATCATCGATCACTGACCACCACCTTCCATTGCCAATCACCGACCGCTAACTTCAACGATTGTCTCGATCACTACCTCCAATTAGTGTTTTAGTTAAGATTTGAAAACAATGTTTTAAATTTGGAAACAAAAACAATGTTATTTTTAAAATTTTGAAAACTTAAAACTAGTTTTTGTTTTTATAAATTTCGAAACTAGAAATTAAAAATCCCCTCAAACGGAGCCTAAGATATCATGATTAGTTTATAATTAGATATTATTTAATTTTATTCATTGTACTAAATATATAAATATTTTATTATAAATTTGAGAATGTTATACTAAAAACACTATTTAAAAAGAGTTTAATTGGTACATACTATCAGTGTAAAGATATTTTACACTGACATTAATGAGTAAAGTCAATAAATTTAACATAAATGAAGGGTTGTGATTTAATGTCAGTATAAAAATCTTTACACGTATACCAATTAATCTCATTTAAAAAACACCATATTAGAGTACAATGTGTACAATTTTATAGTCTGCAAAAAAAAAATGTAGTGAATTTTTTTATATTTTTAAAAAAACTTACTTATACAGTAAATTTACTTATATATCACCAAAACAAAATACATCATTTAACATTAGAAAATACATGAATTAACATCAGAAACGTTACGTGTGTACTCAACCTTAAATTTCCAAATAACACCCAAACATGTGCAATTTTCTTTCTTGACAGGGCTTTTCGAGACCTTTCCAAATATATTGCACTAATTAATTTTATATCTTAAATTTTAATTTTACAGTAAAACTTTTTGCTTTTATTCTATTGTATGTAAAAAATAATACAAAAACATTAACTAGATTTTTAAGGATTAAATTTAAGGAAAACACTAGTGAAATGCATTAAACGTTTGTCTAAGTTGTCTTGCATATATTTTAACGACTTTTTAATTTAAGACGAACTACTCAGTTGTTTTTCGTTAAATCTTATTTTTCATCTTTTTAATTTTTAACAAGATTTATTTTAAAACAATGTTGGTCCATATCATGACTCTTGTTTTTTTATTGTCTTCTATCATGACAAATAATGTTCAAAAAGTATTCAATTCAATATAAAAATATTTCACTATTTAATCACTTGAAGTATATCTATTTAGCAACTAGTTATAAATTTGAGCTAGACTAGTAGACTTAGATGTCTTGCTGGATAAGATTAAATAGCACTGCTCTTAATTTTTTAATGTTAAAAAAGTATTCAATTCAATATAAAAAGATTTCACTGTTTAATCACTTGAACTGTATTTATTTAGAAACTAGTTATAAATTTGAGCTAGATTAGTAGACTTAGATGTCTTACTGAATAAGATTAAATATTAAAATACCTAAATGGAAGAGTTAACATTAAATTATTTTATTTTAAAAAACAACATAAAGAATATAGAATTTTTTTACATTTAAAACCAAAAAAGTAATACATCTTTATTGTAATAAACAAAAAATTGATACATAATTTCTAAGTATTGTGAAACTTGAAAGCAACTGAGGCCGCGCGAGGATCCTTTCAATGTCTGGCAGAAGAAAAGTAAAGAGAAAAACAGAGTGCATCCACTTCCATGAAAGGGTTTCACTGTATGCAAGAAATGCTGTTATATACAGGATAATATGAATTCAATTGAAGTTGGTCTAAGATCTTTTGCGTTGCCCACAGATAAGATGAATGGCCTTCAATGTGATCTGTTACATCCACCTGCAACACAAACAAAACAATTTTATAATTCATTATACATAATTTATGAAAGATAGCATATTCAAGATATGTTTGCAACTCGGAAAGATAGTTATACAGTTATAGCAGAGGATGAACAAACATCTTACATTTTGGATCCCAGGAACATCGACAGGTTGGATTCCAGCTAATCCTTTCGTGAATAGACTGCTCAAATTTTTTTCAAAAAAATATAATGTTAAATAATAATTTTTACTTCTATCTATTAAATTTAATTCCTTCGTATTAAATTGTTTCACATTTCACTAAAAAAAAGGCAATTGATGTGAAAATTGACAAACCACGAAACATATGGGTAATGGGTCCAGATATATTCAACACCTGAAATGGTGTTAATAAACACACGAAACACTATTTTCTGCTTATTATTGCAACTTTCCCTTCGTTTCATGATTAAAAATATAAACCAAGTTTGGTCCATAGATTATGTGGTGTGAACCTTCATGCGTACAAAAATTTGCATGCAACTTCATGCTATTCGTTTTTTTATCAACCTTTGATTGCATACAACTTCATGCTATTCGGTTTTTTTATCAACCTTTGCAAGCATTTATCGTTCCCAAAGCTGTGGCACTGCGGGCCAACTTAAAGTATCTACAACTATGCAGAAATTTTACCATTATGCTTTCTTATATACCTGGCACGGAAGGCAACTCCAAGCATCCAGTCATTCCTTGAATAAGCATTTACAAATCTTCCAGCTACCATCTACAGAACTACCAGGATGTTAGAAAATATTCACTCTCATAAAACAGATGAGCAACTTCTATTAAGAGAAACATTAACTCCCCCACAAACCTTTCTAGCTGCTTCCCAGTTCTCATCCATGATTGGGATGGGTGCTCCAAGAAGTACAACTTTTTCTACTAGTTCAGCTGCCAATAAGCAGGGCAGACGTTAAAAGTAATATGGTAACCTCACTCAATGGATAAACATGGAAAGAGTACCCAAGGACATAAAATTATATGCATCCATTACTATAGTTCAAAACATAAAAGAACAGAAAAACAAAAAAGGAAGAGATTTAAGGTGGAGTCAAATAATCTAACACATCAAGAACAAATAAAGGAAAAATGTGGAAACTGGAAATACCTACCACCGTTTTCAGTTTTAGCTAAATACTGTAGACATTTGAAAATAACTCTTGCCCCAAGTGAGTAACCTATAAGTGTCACAGGCCTGAAATTCAGAGATTAGTAATAACTAATACATCATGTACAATTTTCTAACAGCAGGAGTAAAAGAAACTCCGAATTAGTCAAATTACCTATTTCCCTGCAATCCTCTTAACAATACTTCAGCAAGCAACTTACCTGCTTTATTTGATCTGAAAATAAAGATTAACTCAGTAAGAGTACACAAAGAACAGAAACTGCTCATAATAAATTTTTCATCATCACACATTAACAACACCTTTTATTGAGAAGAAAAAAGAATACAAGTAGATACTCCTTTGGAAGCCAAATCCAAATCATCTTGGCATCAGCTTTCAGCTTTGTATCATTTTGATAAATTAAATCAGTACTTTTCAGAAATAACTTTAACAATTACCAAATTAAAACATTAAAAAGACAACCAAATGAATATGAACATGGAGATCAATAAAAAATGTAATAAATAATAAATGTTAAGACATTAGTGGTGAAAACTGAGGTGGGAGGCAAATTCTAATCCCACATAAATAGAAAACAACAACAATAACAACAAATAATAGTAATAATATACCTGCTAATGCAGTTACGACAGTCAGGATACAAAACATACCTGTTAATAGCAATTGTCCATTTACTGTCTATAAAATCAGTTGCAGCGAGTAATGCAGCTGGCCAAGCCAAAGCAGTTAAGAGTGAGCTCAAAACAGTCATCATTGCCCCTTGTTTCATCAGCCCCATTGCAAGTCCTGATTCAATCACAGCAATGTGAACATCATTCACAGCACTACTTATAAGCTAATAACTTAGTTTTATCAGCACCCAAAACCCAAACCAATTACTTGAAGTAAGCCAATCTTGAATTGCAGTGCTCACAGCAATCAGATTCTCAGACTCCCACTGCAGCGCATACCTAACATTTGACAAGACCATATGAAAGGTTACTTTTTTGGCAGGGACTGTTGCCATCAGTAATAATAATAGTAACGTCACAGTTTCTAAAATCAGGATACACTGAACTAAAATACAAGCTGACTTCAATGTAACAGGAATGTTCTATCAACATTTGCACCAACATAAAAAATTCCAAGGTGAACCACCTTCCTTGACCAATGATACTTGTACTATTGAAGAACAATATTCACTATTGTACCTCTCCAAGTTGTCATTCTGTCCTTCCCATGGCCTTATAAAATCCTCCTTCTCAAAGACAAATCCAGATATTAAGATCTCAACCCCTAGCCTCTGCAAACACAATTTCAACAAGAATCTAATTTGAAATAATAACCAAGTGCAAAGATATCATTTGATACTACAAGACAGTTTACACATGCACACACAGAAACATATAGATCATAGCTGAATTGAAGCAAGCAATGTCACAAGAAAACAGAGATGTGAAAGATATAAAAACCTACGCCTTGGTTATGGTTTTCTCCTATAGCATTGAATTCAAACTCATCCACACCCCCAAATCTCCTAGCCATTTTGCTTCCAGTAAGTCCAGCTCCAGCAGCTGGCAGAAGTAGTAAAAAAGATACATAAAAACTTTCATGATTAAAATAAGGAAGTAACTGATATAAAAAAAGTAGAAATAACTACAAGTTCAAGGAGTCATTTGTCCAACAGATACAACTTTTATCGTAATAACAGAAATACATATGCAACTTTTATTGCAATAACAATAAGCATATAACTTGATAATTACAATAACAAAAATACAACCACCATCATAACATTTAATCACACAACACCTTCCTACCTGTCCACCTGCATGCAACACTGAAAATATCATATTGAGGACACATTCTAAACATCAAATTGATCATAAAATACTGTAAGACATATGAACATATCAAAATGACTTGCAGGCTTGGTCATCCTAACAATATTTTTAAGGCTTGAACTGCACACTAAACTCAAAAAGGTAAGGTAAAGGAAGCTAATAGTAACATGACATGAGCGAATTCTAGCAAATCCAATCACATATTACAGGCAAATATAAACCTCCAAATGATGCAGCAACAGCAACAGAACCAGCAACAGTTCCTGCAGCACTAGCAGCTGCAGCAAATCCACTAGCACCAATTACAGGGATTAGAGTACCCAAAGTTGGAGCTAAAGCACCAAGACCTGCAGCAATGGCTGGTGCAGCTAACCCTGTTGAATGGTTAAAATAAAAAAAAATAAAATTATATCCACTAAAAATTGATTCATCTGGAATTATATATTCTTCAATACAGAAGGTCTCCAGTACATACCACCAGTAATTGCCAACAAAGCTCCCCCAGTTAATGCAGCAGCACCAATTATTCCACCACGCTTAAATTTAGCCCACTTGCTTTCTTTTGATTGAGCTTCTTTCTTCTCTGATTCTTGCCCTTTAACAAAAGCCATCGCAGAACAAGCAACAATGGTCTCAATGGCCTCCTACAAAGCCAATATTCATCTTCATCCTTAGAAGATACCATGCCAGTAAATATTAGAGATCTTAATAACTGACAATATAAAAACATAGCTTACAACATAGAAATATTTACAATCACATTCAACTTAAATGCAAGTAGATTATAAATCGAGGTAAATATATAGGCAATGTTCACCACAATCCAACATAGTAACTCAAACCATGGCACTCATATCTCATGATCTCCAGCATATGACATGTTATTTACAAATCAGTCAATCACATAAAGTTCCATACTCAAAGGTTCATCATACAAACCATTTTTGTCCACTTGACATCAAGCCATGTTGCCAGCAACCGCAGAGCCACACGATGTCGAGCATCATAGCCCTTCCTTCTCCGCCCAATATCTTCACCTAAATTGGACAGACAACCCGACAAAAGTTCATACAGAACTGTCACTTTCCGCTGATCACTCAGCATCATTACTTCCTCCATCAGTCTCTCATCAATTTCTCGATTAACAGATCCCACCTGTAGCTCTTTACAGTCAGGTAAAGGTGCAGTATCTGTCTCCTGCTGAACCTCCAAATGCAGATCTACCTTTTCACATTGTGTTTGAACATCATCAGTTGAAAACTTCTCACGACATTGATTCTCATATTCACGAAGCTTCTCTCTTTGAGACTCAGAAGGCTCCAAGTTTCGCTGCATCTCAAGTGCTATACCATCAACTGCACTTGACAAAGCATATTCTTGATCTACCCGTTGAGAAGAACCATCATCCGATTCTTGTGAAAGTAATCTCAAAAACTGTAACATTCACATGCATTATTGTCATTCAGAGTTATATTAGAATTATAACATTTAATCACTTATTTGATCTCTATACTTATCCACACTTTAAACAGAAGAATAGTTGGTTTTAGTCCATGGTTGAGCAAATTTAATGTACTTTGGTCCCAATTGTCAGTAGTCTTCTAACTCCATTAATTTTGACCACTATAAAACCGCTACAAAATTGTTCTGGTAGTGTAAAACATCCAGAAATTTTCTATTATGGAAGAAATTTTTGGCAAATTAGCAAAGGTATTAACAGAAAACACCAAAATGCCTCAAATCTGCTAATCCCTTAAAAAGTTAGATTTTTTTTTTCTGTAAAGGGTCGCTCAAAACAGAACAGTGCAAATGAAGCAAATTAATGATTAAAGCGAATTATAATAAAGAAATCAATAACGCGTAATTGATATAGTAGTGAAGAACAAGTAGTGACTAATGAGACATACATACCGGTCCCACATGATGCGTAGCGGAAGAAGAACCCGCGGTTTCCTCGAGGCCAGACCACGCAGCGGAATCAATATCTAGAAACCTGTTGAGATTTGGTTAAGAATCAGAGATGGGATATAACTAACCGGAATCGATGAAATTAGGGTTAATAAAGACGCACTTGAAAACGGGACGGAGCAAACCGGAGTTGGAGTGGACCCAAAGATCGGGGTCTTCAGAAACGGAGTCACTGCTAGAGCTAGTGCTGGTTCGTTGATCCTCAGGGAGTGCGTCCTCCGAGATGGGTAACGGTAGCGGGTTTGTTTGATTGAGGTGAGCCTCGTGAAGAGCGAGGCCGAACAATGCGGCGGCGGCGTATCTCTGCGTCGGCGACAGAAACGACGGCGTCGTCGTGGGTGCCGACATGTTAGGTGCTATGATGAAGTGTCCTTTGGTTGTCGGGAAGAGGGATCGTGGTTTGGGAGCATGTTGTGGTTCGTGGTTCGTGGTTCGTGGTTCGTTGAAAAGGTTTAATATGTTTGCATTTTGAAGTTGTCTGGGAAGGTTGACGTGGCGCACCCGGGATTTTCAGGAATTTTTTGTTTGTTTATGCCTCGAGAGTCGTCAAGAGTGCATTCCGCGTGGTCTCGTGCAACGGCCCAACCAGTGGTATCAATGTCGCCACACACACGTGTGTTACTTTGGTTTACAGGGAATGACTTCATGCCCCCATAATAACTTTTATAAATTTTTAAAATGATAAAAAAGAATTTTAATAATAAAAACAATGAAATTTTTTAATTATCATTTTTTTTCTCTTTCATATGTATGTATTTCTCTTGTTTCGTATTTTTCATTTGTTCTTCTCGTATGACTTTTGAATTCCTCTTCTTTCTTATTAATGTATTTGTTTTTTTTCTATTTGTTTGTTTTGTTTTTCCTAATTCAGATTTGTGTTTGTTTATCTTTTTTTAAGTAAATTATGGAATCAAGTTTTTTGCAAAATTTTATACAGATGCAGGCTTGTAAAAAAAATTACAGATTTTTTTAAGGATCTATGTAAAAAAATGAAAACAAACGGAATGACCATAACTTTAGAAGAGGAGAACGAATTGGACGAGAAGAGGAGAAGCTTATGAGAAACGAACGGGATAAGAACAACAGCCACCGTGAACAAATGAGACAAGGACAATGGCGCCGAAGATTATAGAAGTGTAAAGAGACGCAAACTTTAGGCCAAAAAAAAAAAGGAAGTACAGAACACAAAGTTAGGAGAAAAGGTATCTGGAAGAGGTATTAAGAGATAAAAAAAAGAGATAAATTATTTTTTTACCTATAAATATTTTAGACTTTTTATATATTTATAAAATTACAGGAAAAAGATATGAAGTTGCGAGAAGAAATTTTCTAGATTACAATCTATAAAATTAACTTCATATCTATCTATACTATTTGCATGACTGCCGCGGCAAAAAATTTCTCACGGTGCAAGAATAACAGCTCTAAAACTTTAACATTTGTCCTCCGAGTTAACTAAAAATAGCATCTCAATTTTGTTTTGTTTTTTTTTTTCTATAACAGAGTTGTGCTTCGTTTTTTGGTCGTCAAAGCAAGTGTAGACCTAAAGTTTGTATTTGTAAAAAAAAAAACAAAACTTTGGTGTTATCTCGAATAGGAAGAAAGAGACACAAATTTAAATTTCAAATGAAAACCTACAGTTTCATTTGGCTACGTGAAAAGAAAAGAAAAGAAAATAAGAAAAAAAAATGAAATATAATAGAAATATATAGTTGAAATTGAAGTTATTCTTAATGGTAGGAAGTGACGTGAAAAGATGAAAAATTAAGAATTAAAATTATTATAATTACAAAATTATTTATATACTTTTTTTATATATAGAGAGAATGATAATATTGGAAAAGACAATATTTGTTTTTTATTTTCCTTTTTTATTATGTCTATTTTGAAGGAAAAGTTAAACATTTGAGATCCACTATATTAATGACATTTTCCTTTAGGGGTGGATATACAGACTTAAGTCCGCATACCTCCTTTGGGTTTTGAATCTTTTTTTTTTTTTAAGAATTATAATTATAGGAGAAATTGGAGACAATCCGCAAAACTCGCGGACTTTGCAAGCTAAACCCGCAAACTTAAGGGTTTGGCTCGTAACCCGTTTAAAGGGACAAAATTGTCATTTAGGTTATTAATTTAAATTAATGTTGTGACTTTTTTCTCATAAATTGTGATATTTTATATTTTTAATAATGTTTTACATTATTATAAATAATAATATAATTTTTAGTAATGATATATTATAATTTAGTTAGTTTTAAAATATTAGACATTTTTTTAATTATTTTAAAAAAATATGTGTATATGTAGGCTAAAGGTGTCAAAACGGGTCAGCTGGGCTAACTCATCATGGGTTGTAAAATAAGTGGGTCAGGTCAATCTGATCTACAAAAATATAGATACCTGAATTTCTAATCCGAACCAGCCCACCACGGGCTGGTGGGTTAGGTGGACTAGTCCACCATACTTGCAAAAAAATTAATTATTAAATTTAATTTTTGATTTTTTTTTCTTTTTAAGTTATAAAAAATATAAATTATAAATAATATTAAAACAACATAGATACATAATAGATTTATGTTATCAACATACAAATTATAAATAATATTAAAACGACGTATATACATAATATTAAAACAACATGCAAATTAGGGTTTTCACTTTCAAATTTTAAGGAAAATTTGACTTTGATTTTATTAGTATTAAGGGTTTCACGTTTGGGAGGAAAATTGAAAAGAAAAAATGAAATTAGAGAAAACATAATGATACAAGGGAAACAAAAAAAAGTTGAAATTTTTTTTGGTAGGCTGGTGGCTAGCTTGGCCCTGCCCCGGTCTCAACTCACCAAACTCATGGATTAGATAGGTCGGGTTACATAAGTGAGACCGTTTTGTGAAATATAAATTTTTCTGGGCCGACTCGAACCCGTGGTGGGTCGGGCTGGTTCACCATACTGAACCCATCCATTAAGCTCTCACGGATCGGATATGGACTATAAAAAAAAGTCAATTTATTTTAGTGGATCGAATTTATTCAGCCCATTTGAAATGCAAGCTTCGTGGACCAGCCTTAAACGGACCAAATAAATCCGTATATTCACCCCTACTTTCCTTGTCACTTTTTTATTAACGAACAAGAGAAAATGTTATTTTGTCACTTTCTTTATTAACAAACAAGAAAAAGTGTTACTTTTCACTCATTTTCCTCCATATGTCACTTTCCACTCTCTACTTGCCTTCTAAACAAATAAGGGTACATGTTTTGTATGTTGTGTGCTTATTTCTTTTCCTTTTTTGCTTAACACATTCTACAAAGTGGGTGTTCGGAACCATGTCTTGCAACCTTAAAATTACAATAGTTTCAACAAAATACGCAGAAGCTTGAACTAACAGCTTCTACGTTGAGGTGAAAAACCGCATTCAAAACACGAAAACAAGCAAGTGAAGAGAATGTTGGGGAAGCTAAAGTTTGCCACAAGTAAAGGGAAATTTAAAAAATGCAAACCTTCATGCTTTGTTTTTATTTTTACCCCTACAAATACGGTTTGCCGAAAGTAGATTTTTTCCGCAATAGCATACAAATAGTATATGAGTTTAATTAGTATGCGGGTTGTCAGTGTTAAAATTTTACACAGAACTACAACTCTTTATTTATGATAAATTTATTAATTTTTTTTATTAATATTTTAATAAAAAATTATGATTAAATATTAATTTAAAATTCTTTTACACAAAAAATCATACTAATTAAACTTATAGTATATTATTAGTGTGCACAAAGAGGTTGATTTTTTGTGAGCTTTGGTTTCCCCTCCATATTTTTCTTTTTTGCTTTACACGTTTTTATCAAGGAGAATGGTGCCGACTCAGTTGCCACATGCGAGGTTTTTATGCAATAGGACACAAATAGAATATTGTGAACATGCATGAAGAGTACTTTGACCGATTTTTGATGATCCTCTTGTGCATGAAAAATTGGAGACCCCTACATTATGCAAAAGGTATTTTATTTTTCTTTTCATGTTAGGGTTTGCCTTTTATGATTTTTCTTGACGTCTATATATTGTCATGATTGTGGGTTGTGGTAGAGTACAAAACAATTTTAGTTGAGTGAAGTTGACATTTATAGTTGCTGTGTGTAAATGACTGCAAAATATAATTTAATTTATAAGATTAGTCTCAAGAAAGAAGATTAGGTTATTGTCATAAAAGTTGTTTGCTCATATGTGATTTTGAATTTTTCAAAGCAAAAATTGTCTTTTAATATGGAGATGGTGTTGATGAACAATCAAGTATATATTTTTTATTATATTAATTATTTTATTTTTTATATTTAAATTTTATTGAAGTTCATGATTATTATCTTATTTGAATCTTTCTTGTTTTTGCTTTAAATTTATGAGAAATATGATTCATGTCTCGATTAGGAGAATCTTTATTTATAAGTTTGAGGCAAATGGAGGTTGTTATAGTACTTGTCACAGATTAAAAATGTGAAGGTGTTAGCGAATGTTTATGACATTATGCGATCCCATAAATTATATTGGTGGATATCTTTTTATAGACAAATGTTAATTATTAGTGTATTGGTGTAGAGATTCAAATTAACTATCTCTTTCTTTTACCCTTTCTCACCAAATTATGATAAGACAAATCTTATAACTCTTGATGCCAATAATAAACTAATTAGAATCCTTTCCTTGCTTTGCAAACTTGAATTTCAAATTCATAAAATTCTATTCATCATAATATTAAACTTTTTTATGAATGCAAGTTTCATATATTTGAAAATAGGCGAAAGATACTCCATATAGTTTCAAAGTATAAAAAATGTTAACATAGCATATCCATTTAATAATAAAATGTCAGCAATATTTGATTTTGTGTAAAAACTTACACGCTTGCGGTTGTACACTTATAATATACCACTTCCACCTGTCTAATATGATCCATTCACAAATAACCAAAATTAAAATATCATTAAATTATACAAAACAATCAAGTCTAAGATCCTTTAAAATATTTAACAGTTTTCGTGCTTGTAGAATTAGACTACAAGTTCTTTCAGAAAAGAATTAGACTATAAGACTATTTAAAATTTGTCTCTTTACACAAAAGAAGTTATATTACAATATTACCGTGTTTTTTTTTTTAAAGAATTAAAATAGCTAACTTAGACTTTAAAAAAAAAAGAAAAGCTTTGCCTACAAGAAATACTCTTACTGTAATTCAAAATTTCTAAAAGAATAATACACCAAATGAAAAAGACATATATTTGAGACGATCTTAATAAGAAAGTTTATGAAAAATGCTAGATATTTCACTATCACATTTCTTATTTTTCACATGCATTTATGTACTTAGAAATAACAATGAATGCAAGTATATTGATATAAATCTTCTATGGATCATTTTGAAAAAGATAAATGAAAGAAAAAAAAATTTGATCCTAACTAAGGATTGAAATAGAAGTTAGTTTGATAGGAAATTTATGACTTATCAGTAGAACCAAACTTATAAAGAAAATATGATCTTAATTGTGATATTCTAGGAAAACCAACTTTGTAAAGTTCTTAATCTAAAAACATCTTAATCCAAAAACAAAGAAAAATTTCTCACAATGGAGAAAATATCAATTTGATTGATTTTTTAATTGTCTTTTTACACAAGGTTATTATTTATAAATTAAGGCAACCTTGAAAATAAAGAAATAAAATTCAACTAATACATTCATTTTCCACTAAAATTTACTTTCTATTAAGCTTCAAATTATGTATTTTTCACTAAACTTTAGACTTTATAAAATTTATTTTGGTTTAAATAAGTTTTCTGTCTTTAAATTTCACCAAAAATCACTTTTTATCTTTAAAATTCAAAAATATTTTCTTAATCCTTAATTCACTTTTAGTCCTTGTTCTTCAGGTAACATCGTTAAAAATTTACTGATAGAAAACATGTTTCTGTATTCATAAATCATTCTCCTCTTCAATCCTAACCTCTCAATTCTTAATAATGTCACATCTGGTACGCTAAAATACCCAAAACATTATAAATGGACAATATTAATAAAAAAACAAATTAATTTCAGGATTAAAAAATATTTTTAAATTTTAAAAATAAAAAATAATTTTTTGTGAAACTTTAAGAACAAGATAATTATCTAAATCTATTTCACTAACCTTTCTTATTTACTTTTCCTAGCATACATAATAGATTAGGAAGGTCGACACACTTAAAACTGAATTAGAAAACATAAAAACACATATGAAATTATTTTTCCAAATTAAGTATACAAATTATATGAAAAATAAAAAAACATGAAAAGACATGCGAAAATTATTCATCTACATATGTATTTAGATTGGTTTGTTGGATAGTCATTATATACGGTCCCCACGACACCCATGTGGCACCAACGAGATGAATAAAATATCCATGATATCCTCCAATTATTTAAAATACTAAAATTAGATTTTCAATTAATAAATAACATTTTTTTTTTATAAAAACATAGCAACAAGTAAAACTTGAAACAAATAAAGTTTTTCCATAAGTTCAAGGTATTTCTTGTATGCTGTTGGTAAAGCATTTTAGTATTTTACATAGGCATAGAAATTTTAATATTTTGCACCTTAACATTTTATATGGTGGTATTTTACAAGTATTCATTCACAAAATACCTGACTCTCCACCCTACAGGTGTGAATATGGGTGTTAAATTACCCACATATATTTGTTTTACCATTAAATTTGCAATCTTTACATTGCATGTACTTAAGGAACTACGAGTATACAAGTTCATAAATTTAACAAATTACATCTAAATTTTGTCTTATAGGCTGCCTAATTATATGTTCACGATATTGACCTTCATTTCTGTGGTTTTCCCATTCGAACTTGCAAGTTACCATTGAAACTTTTTTTCCGCCCAATTCTCTAAATAAATAAATATGCAATTTAATCTTTAAATAAATTTTGCATATTAAAAGAATATTTTAAATAACTCCCCAGGTTTCCATTTCAGAGATTATTTTTTTAATGAACTAAATTGTTATACATTTGCTTTTTAGAGACCAAATATATATTAAAAAATATTTCACCAAAAAAATAAATAAATTAAAAATAAGGTCACAAGTTGTCTTTCATTACAATTAATTTTTCAAGACTTATTAAAATCTTAAAGATATGTAAATTTCTCCTTTGATTTTGTGATTTAATTATACCTTCTCAAATAATTAAAACATGAGTTTAAACATGACGTTGAAAAATTAATAGTATTATTTTGTTATTAAATTTCACAAAGGAGATTGGGATATTTTTTTTTTTCTATCCTATTTCAAATTTTACTTCTATAATATATTAATTTTTATTAATAAAGAGATTCAAATTTATAATTTCTTTTTTCTTTTTTCTTTTAATATGTAAATTTTTTACTAAGCAAATCTTTTAACTTCAATTTATTTTAATCATTAACACAATTTTTTCACGCACAACTTTTTAAAATAAAAATTTAATATCGATTAGCATTATAAAAAAAGTATTTGATCTAAGTTACTCCATAAAAAGAAAAGAAAAATAAAAACAAATGAGATGACAAATTATTTTGTTGTTATCATAGTCATAAAATTGGGTTAAACAGGGTTTTGGTGTCCCCCCAAGTTCCTTCTTCCTCCCTATCCATTCTACTCTGCACATCACTCTCACATCACATGTCAAACCTCAACCAACCCAACTCCCTCTGAACACTTTGCTTTCTTCTTTTAACGTAACTCTAGACGCTTCACCGGTAACCCTTCTATCTACTTCTTCTCTCCATTCAATTGTATGCATATTCAGCACTTCTATGTTGTGTCTTTTGTGCCCAATTGCGTCCATATAGTCATTTTCTTCAGTTACTCTCTCTTCGGATGCGTTTTGGTCCTTTTTATAATTATAGTGATCGGTTGTTCTTGCGTCGAGGTTTTAAAGTGCACTTGCGGCCACTGAAATTGCGAAAATTTGAAGTAAATGCAGCTGCAATTGTGCTTGTGGGGATTTTCAAAACCGTGAATTTTCCAGTTGCGGACCACAGATTAAAGCCTAGATTGCAATTGCAACTTAAGATGAGTCTAGGATGGTCTGCCCTAGTTGGCATATGGTAATAGGTGTGTGTTGTTATGAACCTAGCCTAAGTGGATGAAGTATACGGATTACTGTTAGGGTAGTAAAGGAATTAACATTAGAGATGTTTATAGTTTGTTGTAGCAATTTAACAGAATCACAGAATTGTAGGCTCTTGTTATGCATAGCTATTGGTTATTGCAAAGTATACTGCACTAATGCTAACAAGTAAGCAATGAATTGATCTTTTTTTGCTTTGTATTTTATTATCTTTTTCTTCTCTTATTCTGGAGGTGCCCTTCCCCTTAAGTAAGGTCTTATTATTTATTGCTTTCTTTGAGAGCATGATGGAGCCTACCCCATGCAACCCTCATATTGGTATTAACAAAACCCACTCTACTCTTGCTCTTATTATCAATTACCAATACCCAGCTTTACACTAGGCAGTTGATTTTGAGAGCACCCAAAACTGACTGCTCCAGGCACGATATGTGACATTGCTCCAGGCACTGACAAAAATAGTATTGTGCGTATGGCAACTGCCCTTGACTAGGCCAATAGTGAAAAAGAGCCTTGCTCTTGCTGTTTCCTATTTATCAGCTCTAAGCAACCAAAGTGAAACTGATTTAAGTTGTAGCAGTAACATACATAAGAAGTTAAGAGAAGCTCGAAGCACACTATGTAAGGGTGAAAGCATTTTGGTAAAATCACAAAGGCATTCAATTACTGTGGAATGCAACTCCCAACTCTTACAAGTTTGCTTCATGCTGTCCCTCTAGCAATTGGATGTATACTTCATCTTATTGGATGGTTGGGTATCTGATGCACACAACTGTTTGATGATAAGGGTTGGGTAGCAAATATGACACCTATGTGAAAGGGGTTCTGTTATTGTGGTATATGGGGCAGATATTTGGCATACCCAACAAAATCCACATCAAATGCCTCAACACCATCCTCCATTTTATGATTTTGCATATCCAAAAGGGAAATTGGATAAGATGTACTTCAAGTTTGTTGATTACTGTTCATAGCATGCCATAGTTGCTACAGTTGCTAATGTTGGGGTGGAATATTCTAATCTCATTGTTGGCAATGATTCTTAGAAGGGCAATAGAAGTTTACATCGCATTGAAGTGGTCATAATATCAAACCATTTCTATTACTGGAAAGACTTTATATGCTTTTAGTGAAGATAACTTGATTTGGATTTGGACATGGATCGTATGAAGTGATTTGATGATAATATACCTTCTCAGTCTTTTGATAGTTTTCAGCTTATGAATTTTATTGAAATAATGAATGGGTCACCTCATTGTCATTGTTATATAGGTTGTAGCATGCATAATATTGTAGTCTTTCTTCAAGGTGATTTGGATGACCAATTTCTAGAACCTTTAGTGCTTATTGATCATGCTGAAATTGAAAAGGGTGTGCCTATAAAGTATAAACCTCGTTTCTGCCAATTTCTCACTACACAACTGGTCAAGAATGGATTCTAAGGTCAATGAAGATATTTTCTTCATTTGTAGGAGTTAACAAGTATGTTTATAACTCCTATGTAACAAGGATATACTCTAGCCAGAGTAGTTGCAACTTGCAAATGGTGCAATATGTGCTCTTTTGGTATGTGACTTGTATGTGGTAGTGGTGGGGCTTACTTTCTTAAAATATTGAAGGGTTTGATCTTGGTACCCCTTTGGCAATCTGTCCATATTTACACATTGAGGACAAAGTGTTTGTGAAGTGGGATGAAGGATACAAATAATTGTGAAGGGTAGTAAAGGAATTACCATTAGGGGTAGTTATAACTTGTAGCCATTTAACATAATCCCAAAATTGTAGGGCTTCTTAGGCTTCTTATGCATGGCTATTGGTTAGTTGAACAGTATATCTGCTATATATATGTACTGTACTGATACTGAAAAGTAAGCAATGAAGTGGACCTTGTTCTCCTTTCTATTTTATCATATTTTCCTTCTCAAATTTTGGAGGTTCCCTTCCCTTGGAGTAAGGTCTTACCATATGTACTCTAATCTTTTTTGTGGTTGAAATCCTATTTATACTGTTACCTTTAGGGTTGACAAAATTATCGGTAATGGATATCTGCAGATTTTATCTGCAATGTGGAATTAACAGGTATTAAAAACAGATACTCGCAGATATCTTAATGGGTATATCCACAGCCGTTATTGAATGGATGTGGATACCTGTTAAATACCTGTGAAAGGTTAAAACAGTAAAATACTTTAGTCATTTGTAAGTTACATGCCTAGACTTATGGCAAAATATTATTTATCTTCATATTCTAATTTAGAATTTTGCCTGAGAAATCAAAATTTAGTTAATTTTGTTTATAGTAAAATTTTATTTGTGTACTTTGATGCTATTTTTAATTAAAAATATGATTAGTTACAAACAAAAAATACATGTGTGGCCTTGACTTTATGATAAAATTGATGCTTTTTGACTATTTTTTTTGTATAAAAAATCTGTGGAACCAAAATACCCACAGGTATTCATTTTGCACATACCTGTGTGCGTAGTAGAAAACATATATACATACTCACCTACTCCCGTTGCCATTCCTAGTTACCTTGCTGGTTCAAGATGTTTATACTTTATACTGGAACAAATCAAGCAATGACAATTAAGTTGGATCCACATACCTGGCTAGAAAGGTAAGAGGAAACCAGTGGTATGTGGAATCAGAAAACTTTGAGACCGACTCTTGGATGCTAAGAATTAATGGATGAACTATATGATGAATTGGTAGCAAGTGGTTTGTATTTGTAATAAATATAATTAGCCCGCTTGCTTTGTTGTATATAATGTTTTGTCTTGTTGATCTTCTTTTATTTATTTTCTTTCATTGAGCCTAGAAACATCAAGTTGTAATCTAAATTTCTCAAAAGTGTAAACAGGTCGGTCACTTAGCCAGGGGATTTTAGTAACAATGACTACATCTGGGTTGAGTGGTTGTGCCTTAAGATGTCCCCAGCTATCTTTTGGTCCAGTGGGATCACGCTATGTCCGGTTTATGGCTGGGAAATATAGACAAGGGATAGAGTTTCTGCAAGTGGAAAGGTATGCACTATTAATCATTACCTCCTAAGTTCCGAACTTGGAAATTGATGCAAGGTTCGTGCTAAATTGAATGGATGAATAATTAATTATTTTCCTCGCATTATCATTTCACAGAACAAGTTTTTGGTCTCCCGCATTAAAATGCAATAAACGCCAAGTTCATTTGGTCAAAAGTGCCATGGATGCTTCATATGGTGATATGGCTAATGATTCTTCTGGTAACTTTTCTTTCATGAAGAAAGCTCATTTCTTGTATTATAGAAAATTTCACTGGTAGGGTATATTGATAATGTAAACTGGTATTTAGATACTAGGTAGATGGTACTTTTTCCTGAAGCAATAGATAAGCAAAAATAAAACTAAAATTGAAAATGATTATGGGATCACCCTGGATGTTTAATCTTCTCCTGAATGTTAGAGTAGGAAATTTCTTGTGCTTTTATTGATTGGTTTGTTGAGTTGAAGTCATATAATTCTTTTTACTATTATTTAAGATCTCCATTCTTAGCTCGTGTTTCTGAGAACCAGAACTAGAATATGATAAAAATAGAGTGATACCTTACCAGTTGGGGAGGCTAGGTGGCCTGACTATTTTGGAGATTCAAGAGGAAATTATTTTTCAGCCTTTTGTTTTTTGGGTACAAAACTGTTTCTTTTTAAGTTTATTAACTGCTTTATGGATGATAAGATTATGCCTTA
The DNA here is from genome assembly GCA_037954015.1 of Psophocarpus tetragonolobus. Classification (NCBI taxonomy): domain Eukaryota; kingdom Viridiplantae; phylum Streptophyta; class Magnoliopsida; order Fabales; family Fabaceae; genus Psophocarpus; species Psophocarpus tetragonolobus. The sequence goes on along the minus strand of JAYMYS010000033.1, from coordinate 204,326 downwards.
CTGTTTGCGAAGAATGATTATTTCCCTTCTTTCCCACACCCCCACTTTTGTGGTGGATAACTGTGAAATATATTATTGCATGTTGTAGTGGGCTCCATTTTAATTTTAACGCATTCAGTCTAATTCACTGTTATAAATTATTTTGCTGATTCCAAGTTGTTGCTTAGCTTATCATTTTCCTGATCCTTTGCTGCAAATACAGCTGTTTTTCCTAGAATTAATGTGAGGGACCCGTACAAACGACTTGGAATAAGCAAGGAAGCTTCTGAAGATGAAATTCAAGGAGCAAGGAATTTCCTGATTCAAAAATATGCAGGACACAAGCCAAGTGTAGATGCTATTGAGTCAGCACATGATAAAATAATCATGCAAAAGTTCTATGAACGGAAAAACCCAAAAATTGACATTAAGAAAAAAATCAGGGAAGTCAATCAATCGAAATTTGTTCAGGCTGTCAGAGGCAGATTTCAAACTCCATCCACAAAATTCATTATAAAAACGTCACTAGCATTCTTGGTTCTTGGAGTTTTGACTGTCCTCTTTCCAACTGAGGAAGGGCCAACTCTTCAGGTAGCGATATCTCTGATCGCCACGATTTATTTTATACATGATCGGTTGAAGAGCAAGATACGAGCTTCACTATATGGGTACGTTGCTGTAATGTGTCTTGTTCTTTAAAATATGTTAAGAATATATACTTTGTTATCTTTCATTTAGAAGTGTCACATTCCCATGGTGTGACTTTCTGATGTTAATATCATTGTGCCCTTCTATCTTTCGAATGAGTGAAACTAGGAAAGGTAAATAGAAATATTTGAGAAATAAAATGGAAATAAATAGTGGAAATAACTACCGGGTCTCACATTTTTATCACTCCCCTCACTCATTTTCCTTTAACCAAACATATTTTTTATTACTCTTTTATCGAACAAAGGTAGGTTTTTTCTTATATAACCCGGTGCTTTGGTGCAGGATTGGAGCATTTGGTTTTTCATGGTTGTTGGGAACATTCTTGATGGTGTCAGTAATTCCTCCTATTACCATACTTAAGGGACCAAGGGCGTTTGAAGTGATATCATCATTGATAACATATGTTTTATTATGGGTTTCATCCACCTATCTTAGGTGAAGGCAGAAAACCAGTTTTTGCGGTGGAAGTTGGTAAGTTACCTTATTAGATGTCAAATTATAGCTTAAAGAAAGAAAATGACATTATTCTGTTGAATGAAAAGTTGTTTGTCTTATCTCGTTTAAGTATTTGAATGAGCAAACGTACTGGAATTTTTCGAAGCGGAAATGAATGTGTTTTGTTGAGCATGGATATGAAAGTTTCAACTTTCAAATTTACATTGTTTCAAGGTGATCTTACAAACAAGTCCATCTAACTTGATACGGATTAGTGTGGATCCAATTTAGTGTTTCTAGAGATAAAGGGTCTCAAAAAGGAAAGCTTCCGTGCATTTGACATGTTTTTAATTTTGAAATGTGTGAAAAGGCTTCTTTGATAGTCTACAATGATTGTGTCCTTCATTGATATAAAAGATTAGTAGTATAATTCATGAGTAGTTTCTTTTTATATTATTAAAATAAAATTCTCACACATTATTCCCCTATCGACGAGGGATGGCAACGGGGGGGAATACGGGTTTCATTATCCTTGTCACCGTTCTTGTTTTGAAACCCTATACCCGTCCTTGAACGGGTATGAGATTCATGTCATCCCCGCAGGTATAGGGTATATCTGTCCCCACCAAAAATTAAAAAAAAAAACACTTAAAATTAGTAAAATTGTTTTAATTCAACCAAAAGTACTAAATATAAATTCATAAAAAAGTAACAAATTATAATGAGTAGTAAAAATGTTTAATAATTAAACATAATTGAAATGTGTAAACAAGTACAATTTATCCTTCAAGTAACAAGTATTGAATAATACCATTAAGCTTTAATCCACCTATAATAAGAAAATTTAAAAATTAGATATGAATAAGGAATATAGTAAGCACATAATTAGAAAAATGAAAATCCTGCTGCCTCCATTTTACCCAAATAATAGTCTATTAGTTACCAATCTCTTCTTGAACCTAAAATTCCTAATGTGGAAAGGAAGGAGAAGATATAAGAAATTGCCTATATAAAGCTAATAATTTTTTAGGAATGAATTCTCCTAAAAATTCTTAAGTTTTAATTAAAGACTTTTATAGATCGTCTAAACTTAAAGCATGGATGATGATATATTAACTCATTACTTTTGCTGGAAAATGAATTTTTAGAAAAACTAATTACTAATTACAAATAGTGGTAGTTTGGACGACCAAAATGTACCAGATGCAATTATATCAAATGTATACAAAAGAACCTTAAAACTATGTATGTGTATGAAAATGAATGAGTCCTACGGACCTAAGACTAAGAGTACCAATCCAAATTGGCTTTCGTACACCCGAGAATTTAAGTGTAGAAAATAGTTATGTGAAATTGGCAGAGTTTTGACTTATATGTGCAAAATATATTAATTAAGGCAGCAACTATAGTTTTGTATTTCCTGTTTCCCATACAAAATCCGAAATGAAATCCTTAATATAATAAGAGACAAAATTGCAAGTTGAAACAGAAGTATACACCTCAAGCAATAATTTAGCAGCAACATTTCGAAACAAATACTCATCAAGAGTTAAATCAAACATTTAATTTAACTTATTATAAAGGCACATAAACAAAATGCTTGGCGTGCAAAATCTCAGCAATAAGAAGTATCATGTTTAATAACAAAACTCATTAGTAACAAGAAGCAATCCAGATTCCAGAAGGAAGCTGCTTCAAAAAGATTACCCTCTTTCCCTAAAATCTACCAGCAAGAAGAATCAACACTGACCCGGGAGTAATGCTAGCCCTGAAACACACACACAACACAAAATCACATGCCATTAGCTCCACATAAATAAATAAATAGTAAACCCAATAATTAACTAATAGAGACAAATTAAAAGATAATGTTGTAAAAATATTATATAAGTAAATCTATCTCTCGCTCAACCCAACAGATATATAGTGTGTGTTTCATTTTCACTTTCATTTTAACAGAAACCAATGAGATATCAAACGCAACTTAATTATAAACAAACAATCATGAAGATAGAATTAACAAACGTGGTAGATAGCAGGACAAACTATAAGAAAATAGATACCTCTGGAAATTGAAATTCGTATTGGAAGGCAGTATAGCTATTGCTAGTTCGTTTTGTGGCAGTGACAAAAGTTAACCCTATGATATGATACTGAGATCAATGTTATTGCGGAGTTTGAGAAGTGACTGCAAATCTGCAATACCTGCACTCCGTGTGCTCAAATTTATCTAAAACAAACGCAAACTAATAAAGAGCTGCATATAAGGTACGTAGTCATCTTTCTCTTTTTAAATTTTACACTAGTAAGCAACCAGGCATCACGTTTTTTTAACACAGATGATCAATGCTACTTTTTCTCTTTTCAATCTTATAAACTAACATTAACATATTTAAAGATAAAAGTTTAAGATCAAATTCTACCCGACAAATGACAATATTACATCTTATTCTCTTAGCTAATCCAAAAAGTAGCGTAAAGTTCAGAACTTGGGTAGTTCAATGCAATTTCAAACACTTTTATTAAGTGATTTGCTCCCTCACAACTACTTGTTCCAATACGAATTTCAATGCAAAAACATCAACTATAATTTACAGAGCTATAAGAGGCATAACAATGCAAAAAATGCAGATACAAGAATCAGGGACCAGGACCTCCGCAAATCTCCTTCCTTATTGACGTTAAATTGCATGCTATAATTGAAAGAGCATTAGATTTAACTTTAAATGCTATAATTTTAGTTTTAGTGAATATAAATGCTATAATTTTAGTTTTAGTGAATATAAGAAATTTAAGATATTTTAGTAATTATTAGTGGGGACGGGGATAGGGTGTGTAAGGACATATCAATCACCGATTTAAAAAATCAGGTAATCTCCATACCTGTATCTATGCCTAGTCAAATCAGAGATTTTTTGTCAACATCGAGGTGAGTTAAAAAAATACCCACGTGTGTGAGTTTATTTATTATCCTTACTACCAGCTAGTTTCTTTCCTAACATTTCAGTATTAAAATATGCTTTTGCGGATTCTAAAGATTAATTTGTTTGTTCATACATTTTTACTATTCCAAACTCTAGCATGAGATTAATTTGAAGATAAGTTAATTTTGTTGTTCATACATTTAACAGAGAATCAATTTTACACGTTAGTTCTCATGTTTTTTCACTGTATTATGATTGTATCCACTGTCTTATTTTGAATGAAATGTAATGACCTTATATCTTCTTTTAAAAAAACATTTTAGTATTAACCGTCAAAATAATAATTTTAGGACTGTTTTGAGTAATTTTATTTTAAGTTAAAAGTTTTTTAAAACTGAAATCAAAATAAATTTTTAGTTTCAATTTTAAAAACTAGATAATTTTATAATATTTTACAAAAGATTATTGAAAAGATGTGAGACTCTTTACATGGGGGGCTATGGTGAGAAGACTTGAGTGAATTATTTTATGGGCTTTTGTGAGTCAAACAAATTATTTTTCATACGATTCTTTAAGCAATTACATTGTTTTTTTATTTTAAATTAAAATAATAAAGAGTATTTGAATGATTAAATGTGCAATTAACAAGTGCAACATTAGTATATATAAAATAATTTTTATCTCCAAGACAAACAAATTAAACGGCTTAGTGTAAGTAGAGATAAGGAATTATAATATTATTTATAACACTTTAATCATTTTAGTTATTTATTATTTTTCATATATTTTGTCCTAATTGCATGTCAACACAATAACGTCACGTAATTGTGGTAAAATTTACAAAACATGAAAGTGATGAACAAAATATACATTCCATTTTCTCACTCTATTTCACTTTTGATTAAAATAAAACATAAACGATTATCTTGTGTTCACTTGTATCATTATAGATAATTTATTAATATTTGTTACTGGGAAAATGCATCTAAAATATCTAAGAAACTTGATTGAATTTTAAATAGGTAATTTCTTTTAACACTCTTCATTTGCTATCATACCGCCTTAACCTTTACAATTTTTGGTAAAACCTCAAAATATCTTCATCTTTTTTTATACTAAGTTTTTTTTACAGAGTATTACCTAACTTCATGACTGCACACGAACTTCTACCCACCTCGTTGAAAGAGTATGTTGGCTTCTTCATTTCACACTTTCACCCTCTTTGAACGTATATTATTTAGGATCTTCGCATTTTAGGAACTTCCTCTACCATGTCTCCTCTCTACAAGACAAAAAAGCATAAATTTTTTAAATTCACATAAATAATTCTGGATCAAGTGATCAAGAATGCAAAAGTGGATTTGACAATTTATTCTAGACAAGTTGATCCAGAATGTACATAATGTATTCAGATCAAATGATTTGAAATACATTATGTGCATTTCAAACCACGTGATCTGGAATTATGAAAAATTTGTATTCCGGATGGATTTATTTAGAATTACACACAATTTATATTCCAGATCAACTGATTCGTAATATTAATTTTTTGTGTTCTAGATCGATTGATCTAGAATATATTATATACATTCTATATCAAGTAATCTGAAATTGTAACAAATTTGTATTATGAAGCATTTCATCCGGAGTTGTACATAATTTGTATTCTGAATCAATTGATCCGGAACATTAACTTTTTTGTGTTTCAGATTGGTGATCCGAAACACTACAAAACAATGTTGAATACCAAGAAATGATGCATCAAGAACATTGCAAACCAATCCTAATCAACAAGAAATGCTAAGAAATCCATACCTAAACGAAATTTTGTTTTTTCTTTTTAAATAACGCATAAATCAACTAACGATACCCTAAAGATTTGTAGGAACATACGATGTTTGGGATATACAATAGAGCAAATGCCACAATTGATGTTTGGCACATAAGAGAAGCAATTGAGTAAGATCATGTGCAGAAATAGCAACACAGTAAAACAAATTCCAGGATTTAAAAATCAAATAAGAGTGAGGATATGTTGGGTTTTTTTAAAATATTGAAAACATGAGGGGTGTGAATAGTAAATGATGGGGTGTTAAAAGAAGGGTTGGATAAGTTTAGTAGAGTGCTTGAGTTGCTATAATTTTTTTTACATTGTTTTTAGGACTTTTTCTCCTTGTACCTCTATACTTTCTCATCGCACCTGCATAGTCTTGCAAAAAGACAAAAGTGTCCTTAGGTAAAAAAAGTTAAAAACTTCTTTCCTTTCGCACAATTCTTCTCCTTCTCGCGTAGTTCTTCTCCCTCTCTGCAATCTTCTCCTTCTTCACACATCTCTTTCTTTGTTGTTCCCTCGCTGCGTTAATCCAAATTTGATCTTTGATGGTTCACTCTAATCATCAAGGATTTATTTGGGAAGTGGTTGGTAGTTGCATATGTTTCTCAGAAAAACATTGTTATTTTTCTCGAGAAATCCAGCAATCTTTTAGCTGATAATAAAGAGATATACACTACTTAACCTTGACGATGTTGGGCAGGTATGAAAAGTTTTCAAGTTTGGCCTATGAATACCCTAATCCAGGGCGTTAATCTAGACTATTCGAATATCCACGTACTTGATTAAAACTTTCTTAGACCTTACCCGGTCCTTGCCTTTCATTTTGTAATGTACCAAACTGTGACTTCCCAAACATGGACACTCATGTACCTAGATAGTCCCAAATCATTACAAAGAACTTAGGACTTTGCTAAGTTCATCTCAACACAGTTTTGAAAGTCATTGAACTTTGTGATTACAAAAGTACATAGTACTTCTATTTTAATCATCATTCACAAAATAATTTATAATTCTATAAATAATCAATCTCAAGGAATTAAAAGATAGTAAAATAATTTTAATAACAAGATAGATATACAAATTAATTTCTGAGTTTAAAATTTTTACTTTAGAATCAGTAATAATAATAATAAGAACAACAACAACAACAACAACAACAACAACAACAACAACAACAACAACAACAACAACAACAACAACAACAACAACAACAACAACAACAACAACAACAACAACAACAACAACAACAACAACAACAACAACAACAACAACAACAACAACAACAACAACAACAACAACAACAACAACAACAACAACAACAACAACAACAACAACAACAACAACAACAACAACAACAACAACAACAACAACAACAACAACAACAACAACAACAACAACAACAACAACAACAACAACAACAACAACAACAACAACAACAACAACAACAACAACAACAACAACAACAACAACAACAACAACAACAACAACAACAACAACAACAACAACAACAACAACAACAACAACAACAACAACAACAACAACAACAACAACAACAACAACAACAACAACAACAACAACAACAACAACAACAACAACAACAACAACAACAACAACAACAACAACAACAACAACAACAACAACAACAACAACAACAACAACAACAACAACAACAACAACAACAACAACAACAACAACAACAACAACAACAACAACAACAACAACAACAACAACAACAACAACAACAACAACAACAACAACAACAACAACAACAACAACAACAACAACAACAACAACAACAACAACAACAACAACAACAACAACAACAACAACAACAACAACAACAACAACAACAACAACAACAACAACAACAACAACAACAACAACAACAACAACAACAACAACAACAACAACAACAACAATACATCAATATAAATTCAATTCATCTTTAATATTACAAGATATATTTTCTGATGTGGAAGATCAGATTAAACTGCAATCACAAAGCATATTTAGATTATCTTATCTATATATATATATTATTTTTATTTTTTTAAAAATATTATATTTATTATGAATTTTCATAGTTTAACTTTACATACAATCTCTTGAATATTTTATATTGTTTTAAAAATAGACTTATTTTTATTATTTTATTTTATTTTTATTTCACCATAAACATTTAATAATGAATAATTTTATAGCAAAATTTTGAATGAAATATAATACACATGATAAAAATGAGATGATTATTAATAAATTAATTTAAAAAATGGTAGATCTTATAAAATAGAAATTGTAAACCAAAATTAGTCTTAATTTAAATTATATGACAGAAAGAAATAAAATTTAAAGCAAAAAAATTAATAAATAATAGAAAAGACCAAGTTATAATATCTGGAGGATAAATAAAATAATAAATAACAAATTATCAAATTGTAATATCTAGAAAATAAATTAAATAATAAATAATAATAAGGACCAGACTGATAATATCTGAAAAATAAATTAAATAATAATATATGACATAATATAATTTCTAGAGAATAACTAACAATTAGTATAGTTAGAAATTATTAAAGAATCAATTAAATGATTGACAACAAAGGTTAGAATAATTAATATATTAATAAATAATTAAAATTATAAATAAAAATTAAGTATTATAAGTAATAGAAGTAACAATAATTATAATAATTAAAATTGATAGGACTAATAAAAACATATAAGTCTATTAAGATTAACACAATAGAGGCATAAATCTCACTCCCCTCTTATCTTAATAAAAAAGTAAGAGGGGAGTGGGATTTATGAGTGGTGAAGAACCTTGAAGTATTAAACAAATTTAACCTAACTTGTAATTTTGTGAGTGATACGGGTGTAAGAAAGAGAAATAAAATAACTTCATTAGACAAGAGTATTATGTAGAATTTGTATTTATAGGCTAAAATTAATTTATTTTTGAATTAAATGTTTGGATGATTATAAGGTAATTTTACTAGAGATAAGGTAGTTATTAGAGATAAAATTAAAATCAAATAAAAATTTACTTGGATCAATTCTTCCTTTAAGATAAGGTCATTAGAATTTTGTAACCATCACCTCTCTTTCATACTTTTTTTTTTAGTTTTAATTAGTTTTGAAATAAAATTAGTTTATAAAAAATTCCTAAATATTTTTATAAGTCTCTCATAAAAATTTCAGCTTAAAACACGATCATTTAATGTTTTATAACAGTTAGAATATATCGATAATTTTATAAAAATTATCTCATTAATTCCCAGAAAATTCTCAAAATTAAAATAAATTATGTAGTTTCTATTTATAATTTAAAAATAATTTTTAAACTCTCAATATTATATTTTTATTTTACTGCTTTTTTAATAATATATTACTTAAATTTAAATTATTTGAACATTTTTCAAATACATTACTAAAACTCTAAAATAGATAGAAATTTATAATATTAATTTAATTGTAAAAATTAAGTTTTTAATATCTATTTTTAATTTCTAAATGAAAATTCAAATAGATTATATAACAATCTAGTTGTTAAAAATAGAGATGTTACACCTTTAGTACCATAAATTCAGTAGAAATTGAGAGAAAATTAGCTGAGATGGAGACTCCATATAAGAGCAGGGTCAAGCATAACAGGCCAGCTTTCTAGGAGTGGGTATCTTAATTAATATGTTGAATGTCCTATCTTATAATATTAGGAGAAATGGAGGTCAGTTAGGCATGTGATATGAAAACATGAGGTTAACTTTATTTGCATTCAAGAAACTAAGGTATAGAATGTTGATAAAAATATTTGTTTGCAATTTGGGGTGACTCTAATATAGATTGGAGAGTAGTTCCAACAATCAATTTGGCTGGGGGATTGCCATATGTGTGGAATGCTGAGAAATTCAAAATCTCTAAAACTTTTCAAGGTTTAGGGTTTCTTGGTGTGAAAGGTGGATATAATTCTAAATCAAGAGAAAGGATAATTGTAAATGTTTATGCTCCCTGCTCCATGTCTGGAAAAAAGGGAATTATAGTCTGCTCTACTAGCATATAAATAGTGGTTTCAACGATATAGTTGGTGTGTAGCCTCTTTGAATTCCAAAGGAATAATTTAGAGTGAGAGTTTGCTAGGAAGAAATTCGAGTTGCTATTTGAGAGTGTGATAACACAAAAGCTCCAAGGCCTGATGAGTACAATATGAAGTTTGTTAAACACTTTCGGATCTACTTAAAGGTAATTTAAAGAAAGTTCTGATAAATTTCAACAAAAATAGGAAGCTTCCTAGGGGATCAAATGTTTCCTTTCTAACTTTGGTCCTAAAGAAGGATCTTCCAAGTGGCTTAGGCGATTATAGGTTGATATCTTTAATTGGGGTGATATATAAAACTATTGCAAATGTGCTAGCTCACAAGCTCCAACAAGTGATGCCTAGTATTATTGAAGTCACCCAAACTGCATTCAACAAAGGAAGACATTTATTGGAAGTGTTGTAAGTGTAAATGAAATTATCCATGTGGCAAAGCAGCATAAGAAACAACTATTGGTATTTAAAGTAGATTTTGAAAAGGCTTATGACGCAGTCAGCTGGCCGTTCTTGTTCTACATGCTTAAGCGCTTTAGGTTTGGTAAGAAATGGGTTGGTCGGATTCAAGGATGCCTAAAATCCTCATCTATTTCAGTACTTGTAAATGGAAGTGCAATAAAAAAGTTTTTTATGCAAAGAGGTTTAAGGCATAGGGATCTAATAACCCCCTTCTTAATTTTAATAGTGGTTGAAAGGCTTAGGGGTCTCATTAAGAGGGCACTTCATGCAAATCTCCTATCTGGAATTAAGATGAGTAGGAAAGAAATTCAAGATGTAATCCAACAATGTGTAGATAGCACTATTTTTATGGTGACTCCGGAATTACAGAATGTGTATACTCTCAAGAGTGTTCTAAGATGTTATGAAACGACATTAGGTTTAAAAATTAATTTTCATAAGAGTTGTTTGGGAGATGTAAAGTTGAATGAGTAAGAGTTGCAAACCTTTGCAAGGATCCTAAATGGTGGGGTAATGCGTTTTCCATTTTCCTATCTGGGGGTTCCTATGGGGACTAATGTGAGAAGTGAGAGTTTGGATGCACGTTCTTGAAAAAATGAGTGCAAAACTATCATCCTGGAAACAAAAAATTTATATTTAGGAGGATGAATTTGTTTAATCAAATCCACCCTTTCATCAATTCCTCTTTATTTTCTTTCTTTCTATAGTCTCAAAGAAGGTGTCACTTGCCATTCAGCACATGCAGAGGTAGTTTTTTAGGGTGGATCAAAAGATTGCAACAAAGTAGCATGGATCAAATGGGAGCTAGTTCGAAAAAAAAAAGCCAAGGTGGCCTGGAAATAAAAGATGTAGTGACATTTAACAAAGAAATTCTTGGAAAATGGTGATGGAGAATACTTCAAGGGAAAGATTCCCTTTGGATCAAAGTTTTGAAGGCTCGCTACGGGTAAGACATCAAGAGCAATCTGTTAGTAGGGCAAAGAAAATTGGGGTCTCAATGATGGAATTATATTTTAAAGGTGACATCTGATGAGGGTATGGGAGATTGGTTTTCTGGAAATGTTAAAGCCTTGGTTGGAGATGAGTCTTTGTTCAAATTTTGTGAAATGGGGTAGAGGAAGTTGGGAGGACTTAAATCTCTATTCCCTCGATTATATGCTTTATCAAAACAAAGAAAGGCTTTTCTTTCTGAAGTAAGAGGATGGTGTAATCAAAGATGGGAATAGAGGTTTTGTTGGAGAAGAGATCTTTTTAGTTGGAAAGTAGAGTGGGCAAGGGAATTGGAGAGGGCTCTGGAAGGGGTCCAATTGAGGTGGGATGTGAAAGATGGATGGGGAGACAGTCTATGAAATTATGCTTAGAACTCTATAAAAGAAGCATACATATTAGCATGTGGTGAGTCTCAAATCTATGATTTCCTATTTTTTAAAAGGTTATGGAAATCAAAGGCGCCTTCTAAGGTTTTTGCATTTTCTTGTAAGGTACCTCATAATAAAATCCCTAGAAAGGTTGAATTGGCAAAGAGAAGCATCATCCTTTCAATTGATAATATTAGTGGAAATAAAAAAGTCCTTAAATCAATATATACACTATTATAGTATGTATAGAGAATAAATATAAAAGAAAGAGGAAAGATAATTTGTATACCTCGTATATATTGAATTGAAACTGCTTACTCTTCATGAATAGAAACTCTCAATATGATTATTATAGAGATATAAGTTCAATAATAACTCTTGAGGGTTTTACTACCTACCTCCTAAGAGATTATTGTAGAGAATGTGTGTGTTAATTTTCTTAATGAGATGATAAATTTATAATCCCCCAAGGTAGGCAAAGACCCTTCAAATGAACTTTTTATGATAGACTTAACCCATCACAGAGTCAATCTTACTATAATCACATTCAAATAATCATAACAATATTATAAGGTATGATTATCATTATATCTTAAATTGCTAGATAATGATAAAAGATAATTGATTAATACCAATCCACAATTATTTCTAACATTCTCCCATTTGGATGGTATTAATCAATAATCTAAAGACAAATCGTTAAGCTATAATAACAATTATAGATAAATCTTATATTAAATAACAATATTAGAAATATGGGCTACAAAATAATATTCGATAGGGATCTATATCATGTGCATTAAAAAATATTTCTCATTAAGTATATAGAATAATATAGTTCAATAAAATGATACTACAATAGTTGCAAGCATATAAAAAATGGTAAGAGATATGTTACTAAAATAATATTACTTCACACATATGTCATAAAAGAGTTTTTAGACTCCCACTAATCTAAGACATCAAAACTTAACAAAACCATGAGTCATAAAACTCCAACAGTTAAGTCTTTAATCAGTGCAAAAAAAATTATAAAATCTGAGAAAACAAAATGCATCTAATTACTCATCATAGCCAACAATAATGTAATTACATATAGGCTAGATAAATGCTCTACAATATTTGACATTCAACTAATCTAAGTTTCAGAAAATTGGTGACTATGTAAAAATCTGAAGACAAATAGGAAATTAATAACTTTCCTACTTGGATCACACATAAACACCTACTTTAAATGAGACTCAGATTATTATGGCCACAAAATGTCAATTGAGTTTGGTCTAAACAAAAAATTCATAACTACTTTAATAGTGCAAAATTATATTCCATAGGAGTACTATCATCATAAGCACTTTTACATAGTAGAAAATTATACTTGATTGGAGTATTGTATCTACAATATACTTATAGAATATTGACTAAACAAAATATGAAATTTTGAGTAAAAGAAATATATAATACATAATTGTATACCAAAAGGATTAATGTGAAACACCCAATAGAATGATCTTAACATCTGTTAAAGATGTCTATTAAGATACAATGAATTTTATATATCTCAACCAAAATAGGACAAAAATAAATAGTCAAGTCTTATATAGTATTACAATACAAATAGATAAGTCTTAAGATATAACACAATATTATATACTTGTAAAATTTTGAGCAATTAAAATATGAAATTTGGGTAAAAGAGATGCACAATCCATAATTGTATGCCAAAAGAATTAATGTGCAATACCCAACTAAATGACCTTAATATTTGTTAAAGATGTCTACAAAGATACAATGGATTTTATGTATATCAATCAAAATAGCACAAAAATAAATATTTTAAGTCCTATAAAGTAAGTCATATCATAATTAACTGTGCACAATAATATATGACAATATAGATAGATAAGTCTCGAGACAAGACATAACAGAAATTTATATACTCCCACGAATTCTTAATATACAAAAAAAAAAATAAAATTAGGATTATCATTAGGATACACTAGTATTCAAAATTCTAGTGATAGTGGAATTATAATTTTATAAGATAACAATAAAAGTGAATTAAAATTCACTATTTTATACTTAATGAATTCATTATTAGAGAGTAGTAGAATAACAAAAGATTAATGAGAAGAGTGGTTAAAAAAAGGAGAATATGAAATCAACAAATTCATCTATAAGAATAAATAATTCTTGTAAAATGGTTTCATAGTTAATCACATATTAATCAATCCTTTAAAAATATTGACCCTTATGAGGATCTCGCCAGAGTAATTACATAAGTGAAAGAAATGATCTCTTAATAATTTTAAGTAGAATATAAGATCATAAAAAAATTCTCAATTAATTATAAAAAAATCAAGTGCTACAATAAACAATATCCACACACACTTGAGAATAAAATATGATTACACACAGCGGAAGAATATAAGACATATTCTTACAAATATTAAGGATGTAATAACAAATAGTCTCTGAATCTCATCGCAATTTATAATGGACATAGGTTTACCTATATATGCCAAAATAAAGAATATTACTATTACAAGAATACCATAAACAATATTATAAAATATTGTATGAAAAATTTAATCTCTTCAAATTTGGGATTACTATATTATCCTTACAAGAATTGCGTACTAATATTGCACATCAATAGAGAGTTATTATACAAGAAAATATTCTATAAGAGATTAAGACAAAATCCTTAATATAGATCCACCGACGTGATCATCAATAATGTGATAAAAAAAATTTATCAAGAATTTTGTTTTTTGATAATGTATGATTAGTTGGACATAACAAAAATCTTAATATCAAGATAATTTATTTTATAAGATATTAATTAGAATTCTAATATACAAAATCCTTCCACTTGATAAAGAAAAAAAATAGCTGACATAACAAAAATACTGAGAGGGCTAAATAAAGTTCAACTATTTATTTCTTACACTAGAATTATGTCAAGTAATGTCACTACCTACATAATAGTAATATATATAGAAAATTTTCACCATAATAAAAATGCAACAATTTTTTCTTGGAAGGAAAAATGTTCAATTAAAAGTTATAAGTCATTATGGAATAACAAGAAAATGAGAGTAAAATTTTGGTTCCATATAAATATAACCTAAACATGATAAAATTAGGAAATAAACTAAACATCACAACAATAGGAATAGTTCAGTTAGAAAAGAATCCTTAAGCAAATTACAATGCACTATAACGTATATCAATGAAATCTTAATAATGGTAGGGTATAAAAAAATCATTAACATAAGTAAAGAGAATACAATGTACAATACCAAATTACATTAACAACAATGCATCGATAGGGTATAATTATCATCAATGCAATAAAAATATAACATAAAAACATCAACGATAGGTGAAATTACAATTATGTAAATTAAAAGAGAAATTATGCCTATTATCTAATAAATTTGCATAATTTTAATCATATATTATATGATCAATATACAAAATTCACATTACTATACTGATAATAGGCGAGTTATAATAATCCAAATTAATAAAAAAATTATGCCCAAAGAAGGACAATTAAGATTAAGATTATGTATAATTAATAAAATGACTTAAAATTAATTTATAAATGATAATTCAATATTAAAAAGAGTACAATATAACTATAGAATACAAATACCATACACAATTATCGCAACAAAAATAGTCCAAAATTCAAGATTATAAGAATAAAAAATAGGTCCAAAATTCAAAATTCAAGATTCAAGATTGTAAGAATAAAAAATTTTAATTTAATCTTGAATTAATTAATAAATTTTTATACAAAAAAAATTAAAATATTAAATAAATATGGTATTTGTGGAAAAATATGTGTATAAAAAAATGAGCAGGCTCCTAAGAGTGGATTTAACACACAAATCATCCTAAAAGATCGTTAAAAATGACAAGGTTCTCACTTGAACAAATAATCACAAAAATATGGGTATTCAAAATGAGTACATGCAACTCTATTAACATTTCTGAAAGTGAAGTTGACACAAATCATATTATGTTACCCACACAAATTACTCATATTGGTCAAACATAAAAGGAAAACTCAAGTAATTTTAAAAATAATTTACCTAGTAACTGAATTAAAAAGAAAACTAGGTTTTAAAGAGTAGCACTTAAAGAGAAGTTTCAATAGATAATTTACCCATGTAAGAGTAATTGAATAAAACTTTAATATATTATTTCAACAATAACAAGTCGTGTAAACCCTCTTATTTTGTGCAAAAGATAATAGTAAACTATTATAAAATTTCACTAAAAACAGAAAAAAACTTCAATTCAAATTTAATTCTCTAATAGGAAAACAACTATAATTTGTATCTAATTTGGCTCTGATACCAATTGATGGAAATAAAAAAATAAATATTAAATCAATAGATACAAGATTATAGTATGTATAGAGAATAAATATAAAAGAAAGAGGAAAGAAAATTTGTGTACCTCACTCTTCATGATTTCCTATTTTTTAAAAGAGGAAAGAGAATTTGTGTACACCACTCTTCATAAATATAAATATAGATTAGCATGTGGTGAGTCTTAAATCTATGATTTCCTATTTTCTAAAAGGTTATGGAAATCAAAGATGCATTCCAAGGTTCTTGCATTTTCTTGGAAGGTACCTCATAATAAAATCCTACAAAGTTTGAATTGGCAAACAGAAGCATCATCCTTTCAGTTGATAATATTGATGGAAATAAAAAAAGTTCTTAAATCTATAGATACAATATTATAATATGTATGGAGAATAAATATAAAGGAAAGAAAAAAGAGAATTTATGTACCTTGTATATATTGAATTAAAGCTTCTTACTCTTCATGAATAGAAACTCTCTATATGATTATTGTAGAAATATAAGTTAAATAAGAACTTCTAAGGGTTTTAGTACCTACCTTCTAGAGGATTATTTTAAAGAATGTGTGTTAATTTGCTTAATGAGATGACAAATTTATAATCCTCATGGTAGGCAAAGACCCCCTCAAAGGGACTTTTTATGTTTGATCAACCCATCACAGAGTCAATTTTACTATAATCTCATTCAAATAATCATAAAGATATTATAAGATATGATTATCATCATATCTTAAATTGCAGATAATGATAAAAGATAATTTGTTAATATCAATCCACAATTATTTCCACCAAATATTTTTCATATCTGTTGCAAGGAACTAGAATATGTGATCCACTTGTTATCTACCTGTAAGTTATGTTAACATGTTTGGATGAGCTGCTATAGATGGTTTGGTTACCTAATGTTGGTCCTAGGGGGAATCTAGAAGGGGGATTGAATAGATTCTAAAATATTTTCACAAACTTTTCTATTCAAAAAGTAATATTAGAGTTTTCAAAAATCTCCCCTTTAAATAAATGTTCAAAATCTATCTTTAGTGTTTTGAAAATGGATTTTCAAATAAAGCTTGAAACAATGTGTCAGATTCAATTCTTTCTAAGATTTGAACATCAAATTAGATCAAAACAATTTCTTCAATAATAATTTCTAAATAACACTTAGTCAAATCACAATCTGAATTCCAAACAAAATCTTTTAGATCCTAAAGTAATGGGTAATGAAAATACAATATCAAGATTCAATGATTCAATTAACGATTCAATCACACAATCACAATTTCAATTATACAATACCAACAAATCAATTTTGCTGCATAAGAGATTCTAATAACATTGCAGTTGTAAAAACTCACTTGCAAAACAATCAAGAGACCAATTCAATCAATCACAAAGAGTTTATGGAAAGAGAAAATTTGCATAGTTGTTTGTACTGGTTCGGTCAACCTGACCTATATCCAGTTTCTAGACTTAGTCTTCCACTAATCTGCTTTCCACTAAAAATCTAATACATGCACACCACAAATACAGATTTTTACCTAGAAAGATTCAAACAACACAACAAAAGAGGCTTCTTCTTGCACCCTACAAGAGTTTGCTAAATCGTGACACCTCACCACTCACAATGCCTTACTCACAACACCTCATTGCAAGATTTCATAATAATCTCAAGAGCACCTCAAGACATTATAAAAACATGTGCAAAAATACAAGAAAAGGGTATAGAACAATATCATCTGACTTGTGATGAATACCAAATCAATAGAATTCAAGATCAGTATTCTTTTTTCCTTTGATCATTGATTCTTCAAGTCATTAATTTCTAGGTTTTCCTCCTGTATAAAAAGGGATTTTCAATTGGAAGTTTGCAAGTTTCTTTTGGACCTGCTTAAAACTTATGAAACTGTTTTAAAATTGCTTTTATAAGAGTTAGAAAATAGGGTAATCGATTAACCAGTCAATTACCTGATTAGATGTTTCAAAACAGGCTTAAAAGCTTGGCCTCAGGTTTAATCGATTAACTTTTTCAGGTAATCAATTATTCCCAAAAGCATAAAACTTGGAACCCAAATTTTAAGTAGGGTAATCGATTACCTCCCAAGAAAAATCAGTTTTGATGACTTTTCAGCACTTCCAGCTCAGGTAATCTATTATCAACTTAAGTAATTGATTACCTATGAGGTAAATCAACACTTAACTTTGTAAATTTGATCTCTTTACTACTCAAACACATTTTCATGCCTATCCAAACAATAAATATAAGTATCATACCTAATAAAACATGTTGGGCAAGGTCAGAGGTCGACTGGGCCCCGGTACCCGACCACGCCTCCACTTTTTCTGCATACACGCTATCATGACTCAGGTAGTGGGGCGCCACACCACGACCTCGGTCTTCTCGCGCCACGAATAAAGTGGCAGGGAACTACCCAGTGCTACCTATATCTAGGGGCCTATATAAAGCAAAAGGAGTAAGTTCCTAAAGCAAGTGAAGTCAGATGATGGAAAAGTCACCCTCAACAATACCCGACAAGAACATTTGGCAACCACAGTGGGAGCCGATAAAACTAAGGCTAACGACCTTACTTTTTTTTAACCATCTTGGTACGAACACGACAGACGAAGTTTCCAAAGAGGAACGACAAGCCAAAACCCCATCCAAAATGGCTGAGAGGCGCGTGATAGCAGTATAGCGTGCCCAACAAAAGTACAGGTGCCGCATTGCTACGACTACGACCTGCAAAATCTTACTCCGTTGACTATCCTGCGAAGGCAAGTCTTGCAAGATGTTAACACCATCAGAATGATGTGCTTCCCTCCCTCAATCGACAAGTCGATGGGGTGGGAGCGAGACTCATGGTGTGAGTTCCACCGTACCTTTAAGCATGACACTGTAAAAGTGTTATGCCTTGATAAGGCAAATTGAGAGACTCGTAAAGGAGAGACACCTATGCCATTACTTGCGAAGCACGAACCGCAATCGCGAGCAACCCCCTCAATTTATGTCTCCCCGAGAGGAGTAGAAGCGAGTTCGGACCGATGACGGCCCCCATGAGAGACTGATAAGGGGAACTTCAACACGATAGCCGGCGGCGGAACCATGTCCTCAATAAGAAAGAGATATGCTAGATCAGCCCTCAACGTCTCGACCTCCAGAGTGAATGCGCCCCCGACCCTGACGTTGTCCTTCTTTGACGAGGATTACGCGAGATTTTTCCTTCACGACCATGACCCAATCATGATTTCAGCGGTAATGATGAGCTACAACATTCACCGTGTCCTAGTCGATCAAGGGAGCTCTGCTGACGTTTTGTTCTGGAAGACGTATGTAGGTTTGGGAATCCCCCAAAACCTCCTGCATCAGCATAATAGGGTCCTAGTCAGTTTTAGTGGCAGACAAGTAGAGGTGCAGGGCTATGTTAAACTCTGCATAACCTTTGGTTCCGTGGAAATGGAAAAAAAGGTAATGGTGTGATACCTGGTTATCAATGTACTATCATCATACAATGTACTGCTTGGTCAGCCGAACTTCAATGCCCTTGTGGTCATGGTCTCCACCACACATCTGAAAGTGAAATACCCCCTCGATAATGGTTGCATCGGGATCATTAGGGTCGACCAAGTGGCCGCTTGAAAATGTTATGATGAGAGCTTAAAATGAAAACAAACTTACTTAACTAGAGAGGCTGACCAAGTCCATTTATTGGATCTAGATTCGCAGGGCAAGCCGCTCGACAAACGACCAACCCTGGTCGACCCCCTGAAGTCAATAATGATAGAGAGGGCGAGGTTTACATAGGGGGCAACCTAGACCCAGAGGTGGAGGTCACGATTGTTTGGGTACTATGACACAATGCCTATGTCTTTACATGGAGCTCGAATGATACACCTAGGATCGACCTGGACTTTATTTGCCATCAACTAACCATCGACCCTAATGCAAAGCTGGTCATCCAGAAGTGCCACAAATTCACTGAGAAAAAGCATCGCGCCATCGTTTAAGAAACTGGCAAGCTCCCAGTGGCTGGACACGTCCGAGATATTCAATACCCAAACTGGCTTGCTAACGTCATCATGGTTCGCAAGCAAATGGGGAAATGACACATGTGCATAGACTTCACCAATCTCAATAAATGCTCGGCGATTTGAACATGAGACCCCCTTCAACCGTGAAGGAAATATAGGCTCTCACCGAATGGATCGCCCCTTTATCACGATTCTTCTCCAAATCAGGAGACTAGACATTCCGATTCTTTTAGTGTCTCCACAAGAGCAACCATTTTCAATGGACCACCGAGTGCGACGATGCCTTTACAGAGCTTAAGAGCTACCTATCTCAAATCCTAGTCCTGCGCTGCCCCTGTCACGTCAAACCGATCTATGTCTGCATCTCTGCCTCAAACAAAACTCTTAGTTCAGCTTTAATCCAAAAGAATGTCAATTACCAAGTCTTGGTATATTTTGTCAGCCACATCCTTAGAGGGGTCGAAGTTAGGTACCAGAAGATCGAAAAACTGGTGGTAGCCATATTAGTCACCACTCGCAAGTTGTGCCACTACTTCTAAAGATTCTAGGTAATCATGCACACTGACTAGCCCATTCACCAGATCCTCCACAAGCTTGACTTAGTTGGGCACATGATGCGGTGGGCCATTGAGTTCTCAGAATACAGGATCCTTGAAGGATTGGACGAGATGATGATTGAGCAGTCCCTGCATTTCGCCTTCAACACCAGCAACAATCAAATGGAGTACAAGGTGCTAATTGTCAACATGCAAGTCATCAAAGAAATAGGATTCAAGGAATTTTCAGTGTGTAACAACTCCCAACTTCTAATAGGTCAAGTGCTGGGGACGTTCCAAACAAAGGATCCATAACTGAGGAAATACCTCTAGTGCGTCAAAGAGGCCAAGACCTTCTTCACCCGTTTTGACTTGCACCATGTTCCCTATAACCAAAACAATCGAGCTGATCTGCTCTCTAAACTGGCAAGCACCAAGAAACCCAACCACAACTGATCCATCATCTAGAAAACCCTGACAACCCCGAGCTCCTCCTCCACCAAGGTCGATAAGGTCTTATTTTTGCTAGAAGAGTTGGACTCTTAGATGGGTCCTATCATAAAGTACTTGGACGAGGGTGTTCTGCCCCCAAAAACGGTTCACTGATCGCCTAATTAAACGGCTACCCCCTACACGCTTATTGACAGTACACTTTATCGTCGCTACCTGTCAGCCCTTTTCTAAACTACTTGTCCCTCACCCACATCGATTATGTCATCAGCAAAGTCAACGAGGGGTCGTGCGAAAGTCACATCGTTGAGCGTGCCCTCGTAGATAGGATCCTTAGGGTCGAGTACTATTGGCCAACCCTAAGGGTTAACCACAGTATGTCCGTCCGTAAATGCGATAAGTGCCAACGACACGTCGACCTTTAGCATTAACCTGGGGAACCCATGCACTCAATAACATTGTCGTGGCCATTCAATAAATGAGGAATTAACAGTTTGGGCTCTTTCCCGTGGCAACTTGACAAATGAAATTCCTGATCGTGGCAGTCGACTATTTCAGCAGGTAGATTGAGGTCGAGCCGGTGGCCACTATTTCAGCTGACCAGGTAGTCCGATTCATACGACACTTGGACGCAGTTCACTAGTAAGAAGGTCCAGTGACTTATAACAACCACCACATCAAACTCATCTTTAGCTTGGTTGAACACCCCAAAACAAACGGACAAGTAGAAGTGTCCAACCTCACCATACTATGCAGCTTGCGACAACGGGTAGAAGTGTCTAACTGCGCCATATTACGTAGCCTGCGGCGATGACTCAATGAAGAGGCAAAGTCTTCCTAGCCTGACAAACTTTCTACGGTCCTCTAGTCTTATCATACAGTGCCCTACTCGGCTACCCATGAGACCTCTTTCCGCCTCATCTATGGCTCAGACGTGATGATCCCTGTAGTGATAGCAAAGCCGACTTGTAGAGTCTCAACCCACTGCAGCGAGGCTTCTTGAGAGCTTCCTTGAGGAAGTCCCTTTCCTGGGCAATCTTGTCCTTCAACTGATCTAGATCGCCCATTTCCAACCTCAACTTTTTTAGGTCCTCCCCCGACTTAGCCAACTTCTCTTTTAGTTTCTTTCGATTATAAAGCATATCACGGACCCGATCCTCTCCAGTGATCAACAGGAAGGCCAGATAGTGGGCAATGGCCTCTTGCTCCTTGCAAATACTCAGCAAGCTTTTCTTCAACTAGACCTCCTCATCGATCTTCAGCACGAGATGCTTCTTGGTGAAGAAGTGGTGCTCGAAGGCACTATCCCATAAGGAGACAACACCTTCGCCCGCCTCCTTGGCAGCTGCCATAAAGTTCTCCCTCACGGCCTCTATAGAGGTCTCATTGCTATCAACCACAACCTCCTTGGCCTTCCTATGGGATGATCGCAGGTGCTTTCGCAACTTGACATGACCTTCAGTAGAAATCAGCCTAGCCTCGGGGATCAGCATCGTAGCAGTCGCAGTGAATGATGTCACGACAAATTGCTGTGCTTGCTTGGCCTCCAACAGTTTCTTCATCTCTTCCATCAAGAGAGCTATTTTTTTCTGTAAGTCGACCAAAGAGGTAGTTAGTCAAAGTAAGCAAAATAACACCAAACATGCAAAAGAGGTAAACAAAAGAGATATAAAAACTTGACAAATGCAGGTGAGTACCTATATGATCTTTTAGGCCAATGCAGTTGTGCTCCAGTCTGAGCACGATCCCTGTCAGATGGACTGACGCCTCCAACCACTTCACCATCGCCCTCTCAGCCTCCAACAATGATTCCTTGTCTACTCTCCCTCCATAGTTCGGTTTCTCCACCCAGTAAAGGGGCAAGCCAACCACAAGGTCATGTTCAGGAATCGACCTTCTCACATTAAAGAAGCGATATTTGAACTTATACGAGGAAGTGTAAAATCCAATTAAGCTCCTCCCCCCACACCTCTAAAAGACGCTCAACTAGACCGATTATTTTGCTTAAGTTAAAAAAATAAATAAAAGAACACACTACACGATAACTCCACCCCGATGAACTTGCAGACGACCTGAAAGGCCCTAACCTGACGCCTCCAACCACTTCACCATCGCCTTCTCAGCGTCCAACAATGATTCCTTGTCTACTCTCCCTCCATAGTTCGGTTTCTCCACCCAGTAAAGGGGGAAACCAACCAGAAGGTCATGTTCAGGAATCGACCTTCTCACATTAAAGAAGCGATATTTGAACTTATACGAGGAAGTTTAAAATCCAAGTAAGCTTCTCCCCCCACACCACTAAAAGATGCTCAACTAGACCGATTATTTTTCTTAAGTTAAAAAATAAATAAAAGAACACACTACACGATGACTCCACCCCGATGAACTTGCAGACGACCCGAAAGGCCCTAAGGAAAGCTCAACTATTAGGGTGGAGTTGGCAAGGAGCCACGTCGGCCATAGAAAGCACCCCTTTTTTGAAGTTAGTCAAAGTAAGCCTCTAGTTGAGTCTCGTGAACAACGTCTCGTACAAGACGGTGAAGGGCTCCTCGTTCCCTTAGAGCGACATATAGGGCGGCTTCTCGTATAGACAAGGTTCGCAAACAATGGCATTCTGTCCCGCATTATCGGCATCTTCCCCCTTAATCAGTTCATCTCAACCCAGCTTGAATACTTCTTCGTATGCTCAAAGACATACCCTTTGCCCATGGATACGCCTCCCATCGGCTTCCCGACAGTGCTGCCGAAATCGCTCCCACAACTGTCATATCGAACATCCCAGGCTCCATAACGACACCCCCTTAAACTACGAATAAGAAGAAGAACAAGAGAGTGAACACGCATACCTCCTAGTGACAACCGTAACAAAAGTCGTCCTCTAATCACCTTCATGAATTGTTGTGCCAGTCTTCCAGAAGCCTCTTAAGAGTACAAAAAAACGCAAAAGAAGCAAGAGAACCCAAAGTGCCTCCCAAGTCTTTCACATGTGTATACATAACGGGGAAGAGGCAAAAGACGAAGGGATGGAATGCAGGTTCACGCCTCTTGGTCGTTGTGACACCTCAAAATCCACCCCAAAAGATCACATATTGTGGGATGACGTGTGTCCTCCACGAGATAGGCGAAGATGCGACAAGACAGGTGATTGACAGCAACACATTAGCCAAATATCAGGTCCTTTCCCCTTAGGGCTGTTAGAAGGGGTCAAGAGGCATGAAGTCTATCAGAACCTATATGCCAACCTGATTTGGTGGCTGAAGCCCCTTCGTCTTCGAGCACGCCCAGGAATTGGGGCTGAAGGGACGACCTGTCTCACACATAGCATGTTGAGTCGGTCGGAGGTTGCCTGGGCCCTAGTACCCAACCACGCTCCTCGCGTAACTCTTGCAAGCCTCTGCCTTTTTCGCACATGCCCCGTCATGACTCAAGTATTGGGGTATGACATCACGACCCCAGACTTCTCGCGCCACAAACAAGGTGGCACAGAACTGCCATTGCAACCCTTATATCTAGGCTTCTATAAAGCAAAGGGAGTCCCCTCCTAAGGCAAGTGAAGTCAGATAGTAGAAAAGCCATCAACAATACAAGACGAGAATAAAATGAATTAAGCTAACTCTACAAAACCAAAACTTCAATTACTTGAGACGCTTCATCATTGCTTTCCAATTCTTCAATCTCAACACCTAAGTGTCTTGTCTTTAAATTGTCAGTCTACTCTATGGAAACATTTGGTATTACCAAATCAAAAGAAAATCTTCCTAAGGATATTCTAAGTATCATTTGGTTGGCTATGCAGTAGAAAATTTGGTTGGCTAGAAAAGCATTGATATTTAAAGGTGAGTGCTTAAGTTTATAAAAAGTCTGGCAATAGTCAATGCAAAGGTTTTGGTTATGGGTTAAAGCTCTCTATAAAACTTCATCAGTTTCATTTTGTGAGTGGTCTGCACAAACAAAACTTTGTTTTGTTAGGATTAACAAAAGATAATGCTTGAAATTATCCCAGGCTTGGTATTTGTATCAATGTGTGAGGGTTTCTTTAAAGATGTTGATTATTCTGCAAAATTGTAATAAGTAGACTCTCACATGTCATTCCTTGTGATATGGTGGGGTTTTATCTTTATTGAGGTAAATAATACATATTATTTATTGCATTGTTATTGTTATTGAGATAGTATAGAAATCGCATCTGATAAAAAAAAAATTCAATTCATAGCACATCCGCTTACAAAATTTTGTAATATCTTACAAATAACATACATTATCTTATCAATTACGAGTTAAAAAACATGACACACAACACAATTAACATATTTTGAATATCAAGAAAATGAAGCTCAATAATCTTATACTAAACTTCTTTCAACCTTCTTTTATATATATTTATATATATATATATATATATATATAATATAATATAATATAATATAACTCCCTCTAACCTCTTGTCTACAAAATCTTTTTTTTTATATATTATCATGTTTTTTATTAAGAGTTAATTATTGTATTAACATAGAATTTTTTATATTGGTCGACCTAAAAAAATATTAAATAGGAAAAGTATTTAAGAATATGAAAGAGGTTGAATTATATATATAACTATAGAAAAAATTAAATAATATTACTTTTATTTTTTATTAATATATATATATATATATGTATACATATATAATCCTATGTAATATTGAAAACTTTAAACTCAATCACCTATGTTGTTATTTTATATTAAAAATTTACTATTATTTTTATTAAAATTTTCAGATAGAATTATCTTTATAACAATTTTAATCAAAATATATATAATCAATATTTGATTAGTCTAAAATAAATTTTAATTTTAATAATCACTTTAATATACTAACTTTTTTTTTTCAAAATATAAAGGTTATTATATAATTAACATTAATTTCAAATTAAATAGACAATAAAAATACATTATAAAATTAATTCTACATTAACAATAAATTATTATATGAAAGAGGTTACACATTAAAAATAAATTACTGAAAATAAAAAATATATTTTAAACAAGTAACTAAGTAATTATCTATTATTAATTTATATTGTTATTAATATAATGTTGAAAATTAGATTTATGTTATGTTATAAGAAATGGCAAGTTTTAAATTCATCATTTCAACTCCAATTGCTTCTCATGTTAACAAATTTTTTGATTTGGTACAATTTTAATTTAACTAGTTACAACTATTTAACTAATTACAAAGAGATAAATACATTTTAGACGAATACAACAAACAACTATTATTTGCATTGTTATTGTTAATGCTGTTAAGATATTACACAAATCACATCTAATAAAAAAAATAAATTCATAGATATTCACTTCCAAAATTTTGTAATATCTTACAAATAACATATATTATATGATCAATTACGAGTTAAAATGCGTAACACACAGTAAATTAACATTTTGAATATCAAGAAAATAAAGTTGAATTTTATACTAAACTTCCTTCAACATTTTATTTTATATATATATATATATATATATATATATTTATATAAATAACTTCATCTAACCTCTTGTTTACAATTTTTTTTATATTTTGCTTTTATTAAAAAATTAATTATTATATTAACATAGAATTTTTTATATCGATAAAATTAAAAAAATATTAAATAAGAAAAATATTTAAGAATATGAAAGAGGTTGAATTATGTATATAAAATTATAGAAAAAATTAAACAAATATTATTTTTATTTTTATTAATATATTTTTTAAATATATATTGAATTCATCGCTTCCATTTCTTTCTTTTCACATTAGTTATCATTTTAGTATATTAAATTCTAAAAATTTGAAATAAATTACTTATTATGTCCTATTATTGTTATTGAAATATTATAGAAGTCACATCTAATAAATTATTAAAACTTATAAAAATAAATTCTAATTTTAGAACCCATAATATTATAATATCTTGACACTCTAGTGAAAGAAATCAAGCTCAATTTAGAGAGCATTACCTTATCAATTACTAATTAACAGTATAACACAATTATTTAAACTCAATTATGTATTAGAATTCCTTTAACATGTTATGTAGAAATCTTTTAGTTTGGGTTGTTTTTGCTCGTTAGTTGTTAAATAAGTTTATATGTTAATATAGAAGTTTGTCGATATATAAACTTATATAAAAAATATTATTATTATAAATAAATTCAGTTGTATGAAAAGGGTTGAATTATATATATAGAATTATAGATAGAATTAAATATATAATCATTTCAATACTGTTTTTTATTAATATATTTTTAAGATATACATATGTATATATATATATATATATATATATATATATTATGAATTTTCAAAAAATACTTATGTCTTTTAAAAAAAGACCAAAATTGAAAATTTTGAAAAATAGAGAAATTAAAATTTCATTTAAATCAATGTTAAAAAATATTTAATTTTAATCAAATGTTAAATAACCACTTTTAAAGAGAATATTAAAAATATTTAGTAAATATTATATCTGAAATCAGTTTTTGTCAGTAAACTTAATTTTCTTTCTTCTCAGCAAATATAAAATTGAATATTTTTCATTTTTAAACTTAGCCAAACAAAATTTGACAGTAAACGCATGATTTTCTATTTCCCCAGACATGAAACTAAAAGATAAGAAAAAATGCAGTATGCACTTTGGTCATTTTAGAATTCACTAACAACATACTTCATAATATCATAATAATCTTTTTAAAGGCAAAAGTAATACCAAAAGTGATGGGAAGTTGTTATACATCATTCACATTGTGTGTAAATAAATAATCATATAAAATAGCTATCTTTGTCTACGCACTGAGATAGCCACAGGTCCATATGTTCTGAAATCTTTTGCCTTACCTTGCGAACTGCATCAGGAGAGGTACAGTTTTTCTCATTACCTGAAAAGAAAATAAATTAGTTATATATTAAGAAATAAGTACAAAATGTCATGTTAGACAGTAACTCATAAAACACTAAAAAATAATAAATAAATTGGTAGAAAATATAATATTAAAAATCTGCTATCATGATATGTTTATGGTATGTCATAATTAATATTTTTCTCAACCTAAGTAACAGTGTATTTCGATAATATATGTTATATAATTTGAACTTAATTTTAAAAAGACAAATTTTAAATCACCAAACTTAAGTTGAAAAGGGTATATGTAACTTTTGCTTCTATTTAATTGAAAATAAATTTATGATTTGAATTGTTATAAAATGTTTGCAATGTTTTATGACTATGAATAGTGTGTCTTATTATATCCCATAATGTGTTCTCCATTATTATTAATGTATCATAAATTACTACTAATAATAGAAATTTGTTTGTTTTATACATAGGAATTTGATTACTGGTTTAATAGTATTTATTTTACTGTAAAATATAACATCAGATTTTTGTAACAAGATTTCATTGTCATTTTTAATTTTTTGATTATTATAAAAAATATATATGTATGTATATAATACACTTACATAATATGACAGCAAGAAATGACTTTGTTTTGTTATCAATAAATAGAATAAATAATGATATAACATTAAAAAATCAAATTCAGATTTATTTGAGCAAAATGTCACAAAAAATGGATAAAAAAAGAGAAAATTCATAAATTTCTCAGCACTTATTATATTATATAAAAATGTTTAAGCATTGCGCAATGAAGTCCTACTTCACTCCTAAGAAGCAAAATATTTCTAAAAATAATTAATTGCATAACCTATTAAATAAACGAAATGCAAAAATCATTTAATTGACATTGTTACTTGAAATTAAAGACAACTAAAAATAAAAGAGTTTAACATTTATACACTGTTAGTATAAAAAAATTTCACATTGACATTCAATCACAACTCTTCCTTTATATCACTTTCAAAGTATTATTGGTTAAAGTCAACAACCTTACTATATATAATTGGTTATGATTAGATATTTAGACGTTGATCTAAAACATTTTACATTGACAATGTACAAGTGTTCTTCTCAAAATAAAACAGTTGTTTGACAAGAGAGACAAACAAAAATATATTCAAGTAACCATATTCTAAAAAAAGATTTGTTAAAGAAGTAAAACAAAAAAGATTTTGTTTTTCAGGACCAAAATGTTATTTAAGCCAAAATTAATAAAAATATTAGAGAAACATTTTGATTCTGAGCAATATGTTGGATCAGAAATTTGGAGCTTACCTCCAATGGAGAAAGGAGCCTGAGGACATCCTCGAATATCAGAACCATGGCCACAGTTATAACAAGTGACAAGGTAGGAAGGCACTGAAATATTTAATAGCAATTATAACAAGTGACAAGTAGGAAGGCATCGAAAGGTTTAATAGCAATTAGGTAGCTGTGAACCAAAAAATAACAGTATTGCTCATATTACACAACAAAGGCAGAAGAATATATTTTTCTACAATGTGATACACATTACTTAATGCAACTTTGATTAGAAATGAGCAATTCATTTGTCCTAGATAACCATCAAATAAACAATCCAGGTTGGATTTTAGAGAAATATAATTCAGATATATCTCCCACAAAGATGACAAGGATAACAAATGTTATTGACTAAATTGATAAAAAGTAATTAGCAACTCACTATCTTTCTCAGGAGACGAAGTTTGTTTGGATGCATGACGCCAAGGATCCTGCGAGCCGTTTGTAAATATTATTTTTGAACCTGTCCATGTACATAAGAATATGATAAATGCAATCAGGTCATATTCAAGAAAAAAAAATATACAAGCATACAGATAAAAACATTTGTGCTGAAGAATCGTTTTATATACAAACTTATATAGGTAAATAAATGATTAAGATAATATATGTAAACACAAAATAGAAATTCACTTCCGAAGTTTGTTTCAGGATAACAATCATCAAGGTCAGGGACATCAAAGAAAAAGAACAGCAAAGAAATAATAAACATATATATAATGATAAAATTAGCGAATCATGCAAGCATAATCTTTATAATTTTTTTACATATATTATTAAGGTGAAAGTGAAGAAGGATAACATAAAATTCAGGCATAGGCAAGTTTCAAGACCAGCAATATTGGTGCCTCCGTAGTATAAATTAGTTGCATCAACATCAGGAAAGACACCCTCTCCAAAGACATTTTTGCAAAGGTCCAAATGGTATCTGCAATGAGAAACTACTTTGTACAAATTAACAACATTATAAGAAAAAAAAAATCCAATGTAGTTATTAGTGATAAAATCCTGTCAATAAAAGAGCATGTAAAGTGAAGAGTGGGGATCAGGAACTTGCTTTGTGTCAACTTTTGAGGAGCGAATACTATCATTTGAGGGAGCCACCTGAAAATATGCAACTTCGGTACAAACTTGAAACCACCATAATCGAGTAGAACTGTCTTCATTAACCGCAGTTCTTTTCAAGTACTTCTGGTCATAAGTCTGTACATTAACACCAAAGGTTCCAATGTAGTACTCCTTGACATATTTGGAGTAAGCATCCTGCATATCGAATTATATAGTTTCCCATCAGATGTATAAGGCCAGAATGACAAAACTGGTCCCAGATGGGGACAGAGGAAGTCTTGCCCTCTAACAAATGAATGTAGAAATGGAATAGAGGCAATCAATAACTCACCAAATGCACTATATCTGTGCATATTACTTAAGAGAGACACAAGTGACAAGAAGGAAACAGAGGAAACATCATTTCAATAATTGCTACGAAAAGAGGAGGAACGAACTAATGAACATATCAAGACACTCAATCTAGAGCATTCTTATATGGCAAAATACCAAATTCTATGTTAAGTTGTGAAGATCAGGGTTATGGGTGTGAATACATGAGCTAGTATGACCATGATCCCATGGCAAAGTAGTTGGAGTTGTAGAAAATTAGTAAAGTAGATATTGTGTATAAAAATCTTAGATAAAAGGGGCATACATCAGCAAAAACCAAAAAACAATATATTAGGCCATCTCTAATGGGAGTTTCTTATCAATAAAAGCATTATTTTAATGTGGGCCCTACAATTTTGAGTTGCTTTCATTGATAAGAAACTCCCATTGGATATACTCTATTCAGTGTGCACCATATTCAAATTTGAGACTTTATACCCCACCTTTTATGCAATCTGAGGGATAGAACAAATCTTGACTGAGTAGTAAAATATGACCAAGAATCTTACATCACATAATTCAGAGTGGCAAGAGGAAAAAAGAAATGCATAAACTATTCATTTACAAATGGAGAACAAATGTATGTTATATTAAATCTCCCACAAAAAAAAAAAAGGGAGAGAGAAACTCCATTGAGCAGTTTCATAATATTCTGGAAAAGGAACTGGATTGAAAAGCATACCACCAAGTCCTCTCCAGCCTTCTTTGCTTCAACAAGAGGCTTGCATACTTTATCGGGATTTCCATATTGAAACTGTAGCATTCAAAGATCCAGGAAAAAGAAGACCGTATAAAATTAATTTGAATACAATAGATAGCAATTAATAACAAAAACAACTATAATCATAACACTTACCGCTATAGCAGCAGCATCAGCCAAAAAATATAAAAAGTCTCCATCTATTTCAAGCTGTAAAACAGAGGGAAAAAGGATCAGCGTGCAACATGACAATCAAACCAGGAAGTCTAGTAAGGAGCATAAAACTATAATATACTTTTCAGTTTGCAAGGATAAAGTGACAAAGAAATAGATCATACATCATCTGCATCAAAAGAGGCCTTCAGTTCCCTTCCACTGGCTGGAAGTCTGTGTTCAATGAGTTGATTAGTTTCTTGCAGTGCTTGTTTACATTCAGGACCTGCTGACTCACCAATCTGTATGTGAAAAATAAAACAGACGACATAAAATTTGACAGAAATTAAATAAGGGTGAACTTTGAAAAATTTATAGCTTTTAGACTAAAGAAACAAAAGATGATCATCAAAAACCAAAATAACTATCTTCACCTGCTGATCAAATTCTGTGAAGTTATAAACAGCAAGAACAACTGCAGAACTTGCCAGACTTCCACATGTTAAATGGGGAAACTTGAGACGGAACCATGCACTAAGTGCTCCAGAATATGAGGCACCAAAAACGAACCAGGGGTTTTCAATTTTTGTTCTATTCAACTTTAAATTTAAGGATTCCTACATGAAAATGACAGCAAGAAATCAAATGAGCAGGAAGCCTTCAATCCAATAAACACCATATCTAAGAATGAATTCTTTAAAAATTTGACTTATGCCACAGGAAAACCTGAAGGGCAGTGAAAACTTCAAACAGAAGGTGCAAATATGATAAATTGACAGCTAGAAAGTATCCACAGAAATTACTTTATCGACTTCCCATAGATATATATTAGTTATAATCAAACATGCTTGCAGGAAACTTTGGAACTAGAAATTCAAGTTTGGATGTGGGACTAAAGTGCTTGTAACTACAACTACAAGTAGAATCCTAAAATATTCCAAGCCCAGGTAATGTATACAAGAAATAATTGCTGAATGCAATGCAATTCAACTTTTTTTAAATAGATTAAAGTAAGTAAACTAAGTAACAGAAAACATCATTTGACAAATATCTCAATGCCACTGATCATTGCTGACTTTAATTTATATCTGAATATCATTCATAATCAAACTAATCCTTTCCAGTAAACATTTATAGGTTTTTGAAATTTGGTTCTGAGCAACAAACTTATAAGTGAAGGATGCAAAAGCCTTGCATTACATACACTTTTCAGTCATCTAAATATATTCAAATAAAGGGCTATCAACAGTTTTTTCTACAAAATATCTTAGGTTGTCTATTACTAGGTTTATTTCTACCAAGTTGTTACCAACTATGACAGCAACACAACGTATCTTGCCTGATAATACTGACGGAATACAGCCAAATCAGAGAGTGCCTGCTTGGATGAAAGATATTTCAAATTTTTTGTCTCTAAAGAATTAAATGGGGAACTCTTTCCGTAGTAGCGATGTTCAAGAGCAACCAAAGCAGCTCCAAACTTCTTTGCCAGTACCTATTAATAAAACAAGGCATGATAATTTGATTAAATTATTACTATTACCATGTTTTCTTTACAAAAAGCCACATCTTTCTTTCTGTTAGAACAAAAAGAAGCGTCCAGTAGGGAGAATGGATCATAACATTTAAGGTTCAAAATCTGAGTTTATCTGTCTCCTCATAGACAATAATTACCAGGACAGAGAAACACCAAATTGGTTATATTATATACATCAACATGAGTATCCTTTTCCCTCCCATTGGTGACAAGTCAACCATAGATAAGAATTGTTATTGTTCTTGGGCCTGTGTTATCCATAAGCACTTATAGAAGAAGAAAAAATTAAGTAAGCTTCTCCATAACTTATATAAGCTAATTTAAGTTCCTACATGTCAAAGCTTTTACAAATTAGGCATAAATTAATTTTAGCTTATGAAGTTCATTTAATTTTTTCTTCTCTTAGAAGTGCTTCTGAAGGGTTCATCCAAACAGGTCCCTAGTGTCAAAACTTATGATCTTAACTTCAAAATTTGGTATAGGTTCTTGAATGCAGACATATTAACCAACAAAACACACCAACACAAATTGGGAGCAAGAATTTCAACTTACAGCAAGATAGTCATTTCCTATCCCTTTGGCTGTACCTTCACCACCTATTAGCAAAAAAATTGGTCCATCAGGAATCCGAAAATAGTCAAGGAATTCATAGTAGCGTTGCCGGAATTGACGGTGATCCTGCAGTGCAACAACCAACAGTATCAGAATTCAATAAAACTATGTTTTAGCATTTATTTTCTTTATGTTGAGAGAATTTATCAAAATTGAAAAAAAAAAGAACAAGTTCAAAGAACTATAAATTACAATCAAGTCAGGATTTAGCTTCTATTTTGCATTGAGAAAGAGAGAAAGAGGGAGATACATAGGGAGAGAAGTGATCGAGGGTTTGATTGAACCAGAGCTCCTGGGTGGTGAGATATTTGCCCTCGGACAACTTATTGAACACCGTACGAGGAGGAACGAGACCATAAGAGACAGTAGAGAAAGAAAGAAACAGCGTTAACGATAATGCTGTCGTAATCATCCTCATTGTTACTTAGCTTTATCTTTGCGCTTCAGTTTTTGCCTGTAAAAAATCCCAACCGGGTTTTATTGAAAACAGTGACTTCCCGCGGGCACGCATCTCCACAAAACCGTGACTTCCGCAGGCTCGCATCTCCACCAGCGGCCTGCATAGCTTTTTTTTTTTTTTTTTAGTTATTTTCACATTCTTTTATTTAAACACACTCTTAAAAATTTGTATCTAATTAATATTGGTTATGATTATCATTGATTATAAAATAATTATTATACATATTAATAATTATTAAAATAATATAATTTTTAACTTTCTCAATCACACTCTTGAAGTTATTTTATTTCCAACTACTTAAAAAATATAAATTATACTTTCTTTCTTTCAAAATTATAGTTATTTATATTAGTATTTTTTTTAGAAGAATTTATGTTAGCACTTTGTCAATAGAAAGTATTAATTAGTATATCTATAAAGTAATATATCATTATTTTGATAGACGAGAGATCAAAACTATAGGTGTGGATCCTCTTTCGTTACGGAAAATTTTCAGTAAAACAAAAAAATACTCATGAGATATGTGAGACCTACTTGTAAGTTTAAGTTTACCTCGAGAAATTTCAAATTAGTGAGAAGATGAAATTGATGGAGATGGAGATAAAAACAAAAATGGCTTTTTCTCCTTATACCATCCATGAGAATATGGAGTGGAAATGAGGTGAGAAAAAAAATTAAAAAAAAAAACAGGATAAAGATAAGGTCACATCGATGAATAGTGATTCTATCTCTATCTATTTTATTTATTATGTAGTGTCCAAAATCCTTAATAAAAGTATTTATGAAAATGCAGAAAATTTTCAAAATTTAATCTTACGTAAGGCACCATAATATTCTTATAACATTTCAAGCCTAAATATAATTCATTACAAGTTTCATTTCAAAACATAACACATTAATTGTTATAACTACGATTTTGATAGTCGTAACTTAAGGTAGTGAACTTCTTATAATTCTAACATTATTTGAGGCTCAAAAGAGTAACTTGTTTAAGAGTTCAATATATCTAGAGTAAATAATTTGAATTCTGCATCATCTCCTACTGATCAAATTCCATTTGTATCACAAACATATAAGAATAGAAATACATGAAAGAAGTGAGATTTTTATAAATCATCAACGTTAATCTTAATAAACTTAACAAGCAATGAGGACCTTTAAATCTATGAACATTCTATCCTGAGTGTCAACATGGACTATCCTTAATATTCATCAACCTGGTGAATATCCTTAGCTCAATTGCCAACATAAACTACCCAGAATATTCACATACCTATTCAATATCCTCGACCCAAGCACCCAGATGGACTACCCTGAATGTTCACCTACTTGATGAATATCTTCAGTTCAAGTACAATCATGAGATGGTCCTGAATATTCATTTTTAAAATCATCTTAGGATTTAACTTAGTCTTGCCTTTTATCTCGCAGTATACCAAGTTGTGACTTCCCAAAACATGAACACTCATACACTTGTATGATATCTTTAGAATGAAATCTAGGACTTTGCTAGATTCATTTCAACACAATCTCAAAAAATCACCATTTTGACAATCATGTAGTATTTTCATATATTAATCAGCATTCACATGATTATTTATAAATCAACTTCAAATAATTAAAGATCACAATGGATATACAAATTAATTTCTCATCTCAAATTTCTAGTTCATGAATAATAATCAATAGTAATCATAATAGTAATATAAGTATAAAACTTACTTATTATTAGCACTAAAGACATTTTTTGATGTGGAAGATCAAGTTAGACTGCAACCACAAAGCATACTTTAGATTATCTTTTAAAAATATTATTTTAAGAAATATCATGTTTATTATCAATTTTACAAAACTCAATTTTACACATAAACCTTTGAAATTTTTCGTATATAAATATATTCTATCATGAATATTCAACATATAATTATTGATCTTTTGAATAAAATATATTACTCAAATGTAACTTCCAAAAGTAAGTCAAAGGATAGAATAAATGGTGATTAATAACTTAGGATCATATTATATTATCTAAAGCATAATTTAAATAACAATAGTAGCTAAGGACTAGAAAATAGTATCTAGAAATAATTAAGAAATGACTAGAAGTAATATCTAAAAATAATAATAAAGAAATGACTAGAAGCAATATCTGGAAACAATAAAAAAATTATTAGAAGTAGTATTTGAAAATAATAAAGAAATGACCAGAAGTAATATTAAGAAAGAATAATAAAGAAATAACTAGAAGTAATATATGGAAACAATAAAGAAATGACCAAAAGTAATATGTGTAAATAATAAATAAATGACTACAAGTAATATCTGCAAAGAATAATAATTAATAAAAGAACAAAAGTGATAATCATAGTAAACACATAAGACTTTATCAAGATTAACACCACAAAAGTTTATAAATCTCACTTTCTCCTTACCTTAGTAAAAGCTTGAAGAAAAGTAGTAAACAACATTTGAATCCTAGTTTCAATGCCTCTGAACTTTGTTTTTCCCTCCCATTTTCGCATATGAACTCTCTTATTTATAACCAAAATTTACATTTGGTCTCTAAGCAACCGTTAATGTATTTAAGTTACTTTTGTCTCATATTGCTTAGTGATGAAGCTTCGTTAAGTGAAATTTGGGTCGTCACTTAGCGATCGTCACTATATTATAATTACTTTTGTCTCACATCGCTTAGTAACGGAATTTCACTTAGTGAGTGACAATTCTTAATAGTGAAGAAAACTCATTTCATTGAGCAAATCAATTTCTCTTAGCGAATTTTATTTTTTTAAGAAAATATTTTTATTTCAAAAAATTCTTTAAAATTGCAATAAATTATGAAATTTACAATTAATAATACCTATAATTCTATTTTACCACTTTATACTACTTTTTAATAATGTATCACTAAAATTCTAGTATGGATATAATTTTATAATATCTATTTCTAGTTTCTAAATTGAAGTTCAAATAGACCATGTAATAATTTAATCATTAAAAATATGGATGTTACAATTTACAATTTCCTGTATGAACCTAACTTGTTTCCCCTCTTTCATTATTATTAAAGAATTTAACTTAATGCAAAACTGTACTTAAAATAAATTACTTGAATTTAATTAATTATTACTAAAAATAAAAAATTTTAAAATCAAATTTTTTATCGCATCAAAATTATTCCTTCAAATCATAACTAATTAATTTGTCTTTGTATCATTAGCAATTAACTACACTTATATTCTAGAATAATTTACTCTCAACTTAAAATAATTAATTTTCTTTGTAGACATAAATTAATTCCAAACACATTGATAACCAGGACAATTAAATTCACACACAAACTAAAAATTAACAAAACATGTCATACATTACTAATATTTACCATTAAATTTTTTGATATTACACAGCGTAGTGCCAATAGGGTTCACGAGATGGCAAAGACTTTGCTTGCCACTCACTGGGTCGAGTCAACTTGAGCCCAACATGAAAAAAAAGCCCAAATTGGGCACCACACCCATAATGTTCGCTTCATTCCGCCATGTTGTAACATCCAGAAATTAACATTTACTTAATACTAGATTAACTACTTTCCATTATTTTCCTTTATGAATAATATTTAGAATAAGTTTTGATTTCAACTCCTAAGATAAATACCCAAATGCTCATTATAGATAAACATCATCCTACCATTGTTATTCAACATACATCTATGAATAATGAAATTTTAGGCGAAAGAAAAATCATAATATATATTCACCAACTTGTCAAGTGAACCACGTCGCCCAGCGAGACGAAGGGTTGCTCGTTCAACGACCATTGTTGCCTAGTGAGGACCTTGTGTCATATTGTTCCAGTAATAGGAACTTCGCTCAGTGAGACACGTCGCTGGGTGAAAATCCTGTTTGATTCTAAACAGATAGTAAATTACGTTGAGTGAGACCTCTCGCTGAGTGCAAACCCCATTTAAATTCAACCCAAGACAACTTTGCATTGGGCAAAGGTTCCCGCTGGGTGCAAAGCCTTAAGATCTCCTTGACAGTGACAAATTCTCGTTAGGTGAGACCCTTCACCCAATGAGGTCATGCAAAAAGCATAAGTCAGTTGCATGATCACTAGCAAAATATTCATATTCAAAGTAATTCTACCTGATTTGAACTTCAACAATCATACAAACATATATCATACTTTAAGTGTATTATAGTGCACCATATTCCAGTTAACTCCATTACAAAACACAATGAGTTATTCATGTTGTTCTACATTCTAATCATTACACCAAGTCCAAAAAGATTTCTCCATAGTTTAGTTAATAACATAAAATGCTCCAAATCAACCTTTCCAGCACAATCATACATTATCCACTTGCCTTACAATATATTCATCGCTATTTGTTGCCATGCAAAATACGATCATCATAGATATATAAAACAACACAAAAGCAAGGGTAAACACATCATAAAAGTCATTCAACTATCACAATAAGATTTTTCAATTCTCATATATTATCACCATTCATTCATACTCAATTCACCAAATCTAATCATCAGGCCACCATTTCAATTCACCAAATACAATCATCAGTCAATCATACTTATGACCTGAACATAAACACTCAACACCTTAAATTGACACGACACGACATGTCCGGACTAATTATTGAGTTCGAACATCAAGATGATCATAAACTTCTCACCATTTGTATTAGGCGTTCACCGAACCCATTAGACAACCAACCAAGTCTTAGCATACTTATCTGACAATTATGTCTAGAGTCTACCCAACCCTTATGACAAAACCACTATCGTTCAAGTACATCCCAAGGGTACCTCTCCCACCATATTTGGTACCAGAATCGCAATGTAAAACCACATGTTACCTTCCCCTGCATGCATAAATGATATCCGGATTACATTGACCTTAGATGCAACCATAACTCAATACACCTCAACCACACTAGTAACATATACACCTCACCTAAGGCGAAGTTACTCCCCAATAACTACCTATATTCATCAAGCTCTGCATACATCTCATCATCATACATCATAATAATATGCACCTCATCATGATTTCAATTATAACCAGAGTTGATTATAAGCAACATTTATTACTAAAATCAACAACACACATCCAAAATAACTTAAAGTCATTTGTCAACATCCAATAACACCAAATTAGTAATGGACATCATATATCACCAAAATCATCGAATATCATTTATTACCAAATCATTAGATATCGTTTATCACCAAGTCATCAAATATCATTTATCACCAAATTATTGAATATCATTTATCACCAAATAATCAAATATCATTCATCACCAACATAATTAGTTTTGTATTATAAACAAATTTCAATTCAACCAATTACCTCTTATTGGTTTCACCTTCACCAAAACATAATAATTCAAAATAAAAGTAAGGTTTCAACTTCCTTTACCTATTTCTCTCTCTAAAACTGATTCAAACAGAAAAGGAAGAATCAATCTGAAGAAATCTCTTAAAACTTGACAGAAATCCCAATTTCAGCAGAAACCTAAGAAAATTAGAATTTCTAAAGGAAGTCCTTTTTAACGGGAATGATACGATCGAAAACAAACAAAAAAAGGTTAAAAAACCACAATAAAACATATCTATATTGACCATCACTCTGAATCAAGAGTAATGGAAGAGACTATGTTGGATTCCGTCAGCAAACCTCCACCATGGAACCAAGAATTCACATACCAACAAGAAAGAGCTTTGGTGGAGAAAGAAAGAAAAGAGAGACAGGAGTGTACTTAGTAAGTTTTATTTGTTATTTGCACCCATCCTAAACAGATTTATGAAAACATCTCGAAACTCTACCAAAACCTTCCAAAACAAAAGAATAATAGTAATTCTCACCTCTTAACTCTTCTACCCATCATTTAAATATAATCACCTTGTACCAATTCTATTAATAAATTCATCACATCTCAAATCAATTAATAATTTTAGTAAATTTTAAATTTAATTTCCTCTTAATAGTTATTTCACCCATTTATTAGCTACTAAATAAACAAGTCGTTACACATATAGTTCCCACCATGACAATTGCCACCATGCATGGAATGGTGAAACCATACCATAAACAAGCCAAACAACCATGGCGTATTGCGGTAGCTTCCGCCACGAGGTTATGACGCCACCATAACCGTTATCTAATAACACTGGGTTAAATAACCTACATACACAATTGTGGCACCTTTATCAGCAAAAATTGTGCATCTCACCAAATGTAGCAAGTATGCCCTACAACAAACATTCACAACTCTTGTGTAACACATGTCATACGTGTTTTTGAGAAATTGCAAGCGAACATTTCGTCTGCGCATGTGCTTTATTTCATCAATTGTTTCATCCTGACTAATACTTAATAATTCCATTAGAATTGGAATAACTTCGTGCTTATCTATGTGGGGATAACTAACAAATCTACCAATAATGAGAATATACAATAAAGAAAACACATCATTAAATGCGATGGTTATTTCACCCACCGGAAAAAGTTGTCAAGAAAGATCACATGTTAAATAATATTACTAAAACTTTGATTTTTAATTGTACTGGACGGTGTCGTGAGATCTAAGTAACGAATCTCTTCCAGTGAGATAAGGTGGGATAAGAATTTGTTGTAATTTGTTTTCTTGTTTAAAATTTTGATTCCAAGCAACTTAGATGTGAACAATGGAAATGCCTTACATTATCTACGTTACTTGAGTAATCTAAGATCTTCAAACTTTCCTGATAATACTAAGAAAAACAGCCAAATCAAAGAGTGCGTGCTTGGAAGAAAGATATTTCAAATATTTTGTCTCCACAGAATTAAATGGGGAACTTTTTCAGTAGTAGCGATGTTCAAGAGTAACCATTGCTACTCCAAACTTCTTTGCAGGTACCTACGGATAAAATAAGGCAGGGAATATTTTACTTTTCTTGACAAAAGCCACATAACTGTTGTAAATACTAACAACACACTTATATTCTTTTGAACAATTAGAGAGAAAAGTCAGTTAGGGAATGGACCTTCACTTTTAATGCAAAATCAGTCTTTGTGATATTTAATCGGACAGATAAAAAAAAAAAGTCAGGTACTTGAATACCCTTTTCCCATACGATTATCCGCAAGAATAGAAAAGAATGGTGCTAGTGCCAAAACTTATGATCTTAACTTCTACATTTTCTAAGGAGTCAAGAAAAGACGAACCAATAAAAGACATTAACAAAAAAATGAAGCAAGAATTGC
Source organism: Psophocarpus tetragonolobus (assembly GCA_037954015.1). Lineage (NCBI taxonomy): Eukaryota > Viridiplantae > Streptophyta > Magnoliopsida > Fabales > Fabaceae > Psophocarpus > Psophocarpus tetragonolobus. Next base: position 162,746 of record JAYMYS010000033.1, on the reverse strand, counting down.
AACTTCCACCAATGTAGTCATTTACTATCCCATTACATGGAGCTTCACCGCCGATTATCAGGCAAATTGGTCCATCAGGAATCCAGACAGTCTAGAAACTCATACAAGCACTGCCCAAATTGAAGGTGATCCTACAGTGCAACAACCAAGCATACACAAGTGCACAACACATGGTAATACACACAAAACAATCATACTTTTTTTTCAAAGAAAAAAACGAAAGCAGCAAATTTTGATGTATAATAGATTATTAATAGAATTTACCAAAAGTAAAAAAAAGAAAAGTGAAGTAACTATAAGAAACATCTTTATACTATTTTCATTCATTAAAAATTATATTGCTCCGTATTAAATATATTATTTATTAAAAAGTTATGTTTATTTATTAAATATGTTAGTCAATCTTTATATTAAATATATTATTTTGGAGTAAAAGCATATTCAACCACAATTACTTGCTCTAAGCACTCCGCTCATTGAGAAATTTATTTTTGGAGTAATACTATGTGACATTGAAAGTTGCTTAAACAAATAATTAACTGTTCTTTGAATGAAATATCTTTAAATATTATTAAATTGTTATTAGATATGTTATGTAATTGTTATTATTTTTAAATTAAAATATTATTAAACATTATGAATATTATATTTATTTATTTTAAAATTAATAAAAATAATTTTAGTTGATTTATAATAATTAATATTTTAATAAGTGATAAAACTAAAAAATAAATTTATAATCTTAAGGTGTCATAATTTTAATGAAATTTAAACTTAAAAAACTATAATATTGTGAGTTTTTTGGAGTTGTTTGAAACTTCTTCCATGAAAATGAAAATAGAATAAAATTATATGGTACAATAGGAATCATCATACATAGTTTTTAATGCACCAAGCCTATTTTAAATTATTATTAAATAAATTATAAAATGAAGGGGTTTGGTTCCTGTACGTTTGTTTTTAACATTTTTGTTTTACTTTTTATAGAAAATAGAAAATAAAAAATAACAATAATATTAGGTTCAATTACAATCCAGAAAAATGAGAAAATATTATTTAAAATTTTTTTATAAACTAATTGAAAACAAAAAATATTTTCAGTATTTTAAAAATTATGTAAAAATTTAATAAGAGTGTAGTATTATTTTTTTTATGAACGTAATTATAACAATAACTATATATAAATTATTTTAAATTATATAATATTTTATAAATTTTTAATAAAATTGAAATATTCTTATTTTTATAAATAGAATATATCAAGTTAAAAAACATATTTTTTTAATGTAAAAAATTTGAAAGTAAAAACTATTTTTAAAATTCAAATAAAAATAATGAAAATAAAAAAAAAAACATTTTTTCAGACTAACGGGCATAAGTTATTCTAATTTTGTTTACATAAAATCTAAAATTAGTATGAACTAAAATAAGAAAAATAAGTATGATATAATTTCATTTGATTTAAATTAATTATAAAATTTAAACTACACCAAATCAATCTTTTTGCAGTTTAGTCTAATTCGATTTTGTTTATAAAGTATTATAAAAATACTTTAAAAATTTTTATTTTCAAAATTGTATAAAAGTTTAATAGCTCCTAACAAAATTATATAGAAGTAGCAATTGTTAAAGTTAAAGTATAAATAATCGATACATTTAAACATTATATTTTACTTATTATCATCAAATTATGTACAATAAAATGAAATCAAATAATTTTTTTAAAATATTTATTCATCAACTAATATGTATTAATTAAAAATCTTAATTAAATACTAACTCAAATTCATATAAACTTAGAAAATAATGAATAATTGTATATACTTTTTGCATATTTTCTAAAATAATTAAAGATAAATTATTTGGTTTGATTTAATATAATTTTAATATCTAAAACTGCAAATTAAACGAAATTATGCAGCTTAAAAATTATAAAAACCACTTCAAATTGCGGCTTTCACTTTTTACAATAAGAACACATTTTGAATATACAACTATACTAAGCTAAACTTTAAAAATATTCAAGTCAATCTAAAGATTATCTCTAGAAATTAGCTCTTGATAAACTCAGTTTAATAGACGTTAAAAATTTTCAAGTCAAAGATAAAGATTATCGAGAGTTAATATTAAGATTTGTTTTATCATTTTAAATGTTTAACTTAGTTTATCAAGCAGTGATAATAATCATCCTTATGATTATATAATAAATTTAAAATTATATATTTTAAGTGAAAGTATAATTTTTAAACTTTTTTTTAATTTTTTATTATTTATTTTCTTGTATACTTTTTAAAATTAAAATATAATTAATAATTTTAATATATAATTTATTTAATGACGTAAGTCAGTTTAAAATTTTAAAAAACAATATAAAAAATTACCTATGTATTTTCAAACCAAAAATATATGAGAAAACAAGGATGTGTATTAAAATTTAATACACATTTCTTTTATACTCAAATATACATCCCATATTTTTTTGGGAAAGGAGATAAGAAAAAATAAATATATTCTCATGCCTAAGACTTTGTTTGATTAATAAGTAAAAAAAAAAAGAGATGAAAATAGAAAAGAGATAATTTATGAGAGAGATAATATAAAATGTTGTATTTTATTAAGAAGAGATAGATAGATAAAATAAAGTAGTACTATGAGTTTTACTATTTATCTATCAAATAGAACAATTTTGGTAGACCCCACAATGCTTGTTCTTATATATTGCAGAATCCACCAAAAGTGTTTAGAATCACCAAATTTGATCTTCTATTAAAGCAAGAGATTGAATAGATCTTGAGAATAACGTAGTATTGTAGGATTCAGTAAAAAGTGAGCTAAGATAAAAAAAAAAAAAAAAAATTGATCCTATGCCTTAAAAAGTGGCATGCAATTAAAGAAACATGTGTTTTGTGACATTTAGGGTTTGATAGGTTTGTTTTGTTTTTGACAAAAGTTTTCTAAGATAGTTTTCAAAAACTATATTTTGGAAAGAAAAAAAAAACTTGTTTGGTAAGTGTTATATGAAAACTAGGTTGAATATGTGAAAATGAAAAAAATTTGTTTATATTTATGGAAATGTTATTGATGAAAAGAAAAAAACAATATATTCTAATTATAATCCGAACTTTCAAAACAAAAATAAAAAACAAAAAAATAAAACTAATTACAAATATTCTTGTTTTTTAGTTTTTAAAAACTAAAAAAACCAAAACCAGTTTTTTTAGAAATCAGTTTTATAAAATTGTTGTTAAATAAACACTTATTTAACAACATTTTTATAAAACCGTTTTCAGTATTTAAAAACTAAAAAAACTCCTTTGAATAGTATTTTCTTAAAATAATTTTTTAAAACCATTGTGGTTTTTTTGTTTAAAACTAAAAAACAAGAATAATTTTACGTATTTTTGCTTTTTAATTTTCTATTTTTATTTTGAAACTCAAACTATAATGATAATATGTTATTTTTTGTTTTTTCATTAATGAAATTTCAGTAAATATGAATAAGTTTTTCACTTTCATATCTTCAAAACATTTTTCAAATAACACTTACCAAACTAGTTTTTTTTCTCTTCTTCCAAAAAACCGTTTTTGAAAACGAAACTCCTTTAAAAAATTTAAAAATAAAATTAAACCAATCCAGCTCTTACTATGTTGTTGTACCTTTCTAAATTAATAATTATATAAAATAAAAATAATATAGTATGATTTTTTAATACAATTTATTTATTTATCTCCACCCAGTCTTACGTATATCCAAACTAATTAAATACCAAAACCTAAACAGAAAAAAAAAAACTTTTGAATTTACTTATTATTAATTAAATATAATTAGAGGATAAAAACTAACATTACTAAACTAACATTTTAACCTATAAGAGAATTAAATATAATTATTATTATCCACAAATTCTTTCTTAATAATAATTCATCATTTATTATTTGATTAGACATGGTTGTTAATTTACGAAATAAATTGATTAATTTTCTCTTTAAAATTTAATTAAATTAATTAATCAATTATGCGTGGTAGTCTAAGACTGCTATAATTTTTCCAGCAACTCAACACAAACTACAGTGTAACATGTTTCCATTTTCTTTTCTTTTTTATAAGCAAATGTTACAAGTTTTCATACATTGACTTTAGCATATTTATTTCAGCTAACATCTTGTGAATGCATGGGTCAGAGTCCTAGTGATCACATATAATTCTTGCCTGCTTGACACTCAGATAGCCACAAGTCCATATGTTCTGAAATCTGCTGCCTTACTTTGTGAACTGCATCAGGGGAGGAGCAGTTCTTCTCATTACCTGAAGAAAATTCAGTATCAGAATGTTGCTTTATTATTATGTATACATGTAACAAGCAACTAGCGCAGTTGTAACATAAGTGCATGACTATAGCATAATTTGCTTGCTACTGTCTGTAAGAATAATAGTAATTGGCTAAAGGAATCATTATCATCCTACAGTAGAGGGAGATAATATGAAGCCAACTCTTGTAAATGCATGTTCTAAATTGGCAACATTTCATTATGACAATAACTGGAGTGGAAATGATATGCATACCTTCAAGGACCAAAGGAGATTGAGGACATCCTCGAATATCAGTACAATGGGCACAATTATCACATGTAATGGTGTAGGAAGGCACTGAAAGGTTTAGTAACAATTAGGCAGCATTCAGTCAATGAATTGAAAACATTTCAAGATGAAAGCACAACGTATATATATTATGATGGTATGACTATCACGTGATTCAAATATCTTCTTCCCAACCCCTTCCTCTATCTTTACTAGGTAAACAAATGTAAGTATACTACCAGATCCCATTTGGGCGAAACCCAAGATCATGCACCTAACATTCAAGTAACTGACCACAAGAAATTACACCAAGTATGAGCTACTCATTTGTCACTAGATAGCCAGCAAATAAATAATATTCTCATATAGCCATAGAGATGGCAAGGATAAAGTAGGCTATTGATTAAATTCATAAAAAGAATATGGTAACTCACTATTAATATCGTCGGATGAAGTTAGTTTGGACGCATGGCGCCAAGGATCCTGTGAGCCATTTGCAAATATTATTTTTGAACCTGTTCATGTACATCATACAAAAGGATGCATGAAATCAGGTCAAATTCAAGATGCTTTGTATACATCCAGAGTAAAAGCGTAAAAGAATGTAAAGTATGTAGCATGCCAACCTAAGATGCCATAAAGAAGTTTTATGCAGAAGAATAAACTAACTTAAAATTAATGGTATTACATTAATTGTTCAGATTGAAATATGTAAACATAAAAGAGAAAATCATTTTCAAAATGACCATGACTTTATAGTATGTCTTTAAGATCAGGAGATATGTGATAAAATAGAAGTAATGGTAACGCAAGGGTTATATAAGCATATTATAAATAAATTGTGCATGTATTTGAATGAAGGGACAAGAAGAGAATAAAAATTCAAGCATAGGTAAGTTTCAAGACCAGCAATTTTTGTGCCTCCATAGTATAAATTAGTTGCATCAATGTCAGGAAATATGCCCTCTCCAAAGACATTTTTGCAAAGGTCCAAATGGTATCTGCAATGTTCAAGCAAGAATCAACCGCAAATATTAAAGAAAAGAAGAATCCTGCCAATAGAGGAGTACATAAAATGAACAGTGAGATGAGTAACTTGCTTTGTGTCAATTTTTGAGGAGCGTACACTATCATTTGATGGAGCCACCTGAAAGAATGCAACTTCAGTGCAAACTTGAAACCACCATAATCGAGTAGAACTGTCTTCATTGATAGCAGTTTTTTTCAAGTACTCCTGGTCATAAGTCTGAACATTAACACCAGAGGTTCCAAGAAAGTATTCTTTGACAAATTTGGCATAAGCATCCTGCATATTGAATTACAAATAGTTCCATGAGATGTATTCGACCATAAAGACACAACTGGCCCAAGAGGAAGAGAGAGGAAGGGGAATATGTCTTTTGTTGTGTGGGTATTCCAAAGGCGCAAATCCTTGAGGACAGTATGTCTAACACACGTCTCAAAGTGTTCCCCTTTCACAGTTGAGCACTTGCTCAATTACCTAATGCCAACAATACAGAATCCCCTTCCTATACATCCTTCTATTTATTTATCACTCTATAGTCTAACCCTTTCAACTTACTAATATTCCAACCTCCCCATTTATATCGATACCACCACCTGAAATTCTACCTTGTCCACAACAGAATTCAAAAGAATACAAAATATTAGAAATACAATTATGGGTTTTACTGTGTTCCAAGGAAAATGAGCATTTCTTTTCAATTTATAGCCTTCAAAAAATTCCTCATGGTCAGCAGCGTGTATAGCTTGACTCCTATAATTTCAGCATGAGATAATTTCCAGCATGAGATTTTGACAGGGTAGAAGGATCAGCTTTAATGTCCACAACATCTATGTTCTTTTGCTGTTCAGATTTATGTGTCAAGAAATGGTTGTGGATAATCTCTGTTGGGTTGGACTTGACCAATTGCATCCAAAAAATAAGCTAGGTTTGCAGATTTTCCATTTACACTCTTAGGATTTGGCTTAGGGATTAACTCAATTCCCTAAAATCATCTTAAAGTGTTTTTGGTTAAGCTTTGAAACTTGAAATCATGTTCAACAATGCAAACATGTATTCCATGACACACAAGCTAAAGATACACCTTTGTAACTTTTGATGGAAATATTAATTAAATTTAAATCAATAACATACTTGACACGAATCATAGTATGTCATAAATTAATATTCTATATTCAAAAGAGATGAATTGACATTCATGTCCATGAGTTTTCTATTGGAAGGATCTCTAAGGAAATTCTTTTGGCCACCTTCTAAGGAGTTATTTATTTGTTAAATTTGCTCAATAAAATGACAAATTTATAACCCCCAGTGTATCTCTTAATTGGGTTCTTTTTTACGTGATTGATCTGACTCATCACAGAGTCAGACACTATAATTCCAGTTCAAATAACCATATATAGATATGATAAGATACAATAATAATCATATCTTAAATTGTTGGTTAATGATAAAAGATATTGAGTGATACTAATCTACAATTATTTTTTTCAACATTCTCCCACTTGGATGAAATCAATCAATAATCAAAATACAAATCATTAATCTAAAATGACAATTACAGATATATCATATCATATATTAATTAACGATATGAAAAATATTAGCAACAAAATAATATCCGATATTGATATATATAATGTGCATTTAGCTAATATCTTTCATAAAGTATATGGCATAATGTAGTACAATAAATGACACTACCATGATCCAAGCATATATAAAATAATGCTAATAAGAAACATGAAAATGACATCAACTAGAGCATGTCTCTAAAGAAAATAAAAAATCAAACTCCCATTAACTTAATACATCAAAAGCCTTGACTAAACCCATGTGAACTACATGAATAGAAAAAACTCCAACAATTAAGGACTTAGTCAGTGGATCTACTAACATTTTCTCAGAAAATTTTGAATTTACTTTCTAACAAACTGATACTTAATATCAAAATGTTTTTGAATGAGAAGAGTTCTTGTTGTTACGAGAGAAACTCATAGGAGTAGTATTGTCACACTAAATCATAAGTGGCCTGGAAATGCTTTCAACTATGTGAAAATCATATATCACATTTTTAAATCACATGGCCTAACAAGTGGCCTGAAAACAAGCAACATACTTTGCTTCCATGGTAGAAGTAGTTGTAAAAGACTGTTTAACACTCTTCAAAGAGATAGTTCCTCCCATCATAAAAATAAAGTCAGAAGTACGCAACCTGCAAAATCAGAATCAGAATAACTAGGGACTTGAAATTGATTAGACTTCATAAAAGTTAACATGTGATCTTTGATTCTTTGTAAATATCGCATGACCCTCTTAACGACTTTCCAATGACCCAAACTTGGGTTGCTCAAATATCTCCCTAAAGCAGAGACAGTGAAAGCAATGTCGGGACGAGTACAAACTTGAGCATACATCAAACTGCTAAAAGCAGAAGTGTGTGAGATTTTTTTCATATCATTCATTTCTTCATCATTATGAGGGCATTGTTTTTCAAATAATTTGTCACGTCGTTGCACACACAGAGGGAGTAAGCATTCATGTTTAACCCCTTAAGAATCTTCTCAAATCCTTCTTGAGACAATCCAAGCATGACACGTGACCTATCACGATAAATTTAAATGCCTAAAACAACAGAAGCATCACCAAGGTCTTTCATATCAAAATGGCTACACAATATTTATTTTGTCTCAACCAATAGGTTTCTACAACTATTAGCAAGAAGAATATCATCAACATATAACACAAGAATGATGTAGGTTTATACTCCCACTAGTTTTCAAGTAAATGCATTGCTCTACAACATCTTTCTTGAAACTATAAGCGGTGATAACCTAGTCAAATTTTAAATACTATTGCCTAGATGCCTGTTTCAGTCCATAGATAGACTTTTTAAATTTACACACCAAATGTTCATTGTCTGTCTCAACAAAACCATCAGGCTAAACCATGTAAACATCTTCAGCAAGATCTTTATTTAGAAAATTTATCTTCACGTCCATCTAGTGAAGCTCTAAGTCAAAATAAACAACTAAAGTCATGACAACTCAGAGTGCATCCTTTGTTAAAACCGATGAAAAAATCTCTTTATAGTCAATGCCTTTTCATTGACTATAACATTTAGCCACTAATCTAGTCTTATACCTATCAACCTTTCCATCTGGAGTACGCTGTTTTAAAGACCTATTTAGATCCAACGGGCTTACAACCCGCAAACAGATCCACAAGATCCCAAACATTATTATGAAACATGGAAGGCAATTCATCATGCATAGCTTTTAGCCAGTCAGAAGCATGAGAACTAGAAAGTGCTTCTTGAAATGTGATAGGATCATCATCATCATGTGGATCGTATTCGTACTCATAAAGGTATACAACATAGTCATTTAGTATAGAAGGTCGGCGTATTCTTTGAGATCATTTTAATGGGGCAACATCAACAACATCAAGTTATAAGTTTTTAACCAATGACTTTCAGAAAATCATTGGTATCATCAAGATCTAAAATGCTATGTCTGATAGATTTCTCCATGGTGAATTTAATCACCTTGAGGCACACCCTATTGGAGTGTTCCCATTTCTCATGAGAAATTCTTTGAGCTTTAGAAGACTCGTCAATAAGAAGCGCATGCCTTGTGGTCCTTAGTGCAAAGTCCAAATTTCCAATGATCAAATGGAGATATAATGATTCTTTCTAGTCCTCATAGTTTCTCATTCAGAGTTTTGATAGAATTAGGAAAAAAAACTGAGCATCACAAAGAAAAATGTGATTTAAAAGTTGAGCTTAAAGTAAATCCCTAAGTAAATTAAATACATTATAACTTATATTAATAAAATCTTAGCACTGATATGGTACTAAAAAGTTCATTAACACAACTTAAGAGAAATACATTGTACAATAACAAATTATATTATAATAACATACCGATAAGGTATAATTATCACTAATATAATCAATGACACTTATTTCACAAAATTTACACAAATGCATTCACGATAGGTAAAATTACAATTATGTAAATTAAAAGGATAAATTATGCTTATTATCAAATAAATTTACATAATTTTAATCATATTAAAATATGACAACGAAAATTACATTGTCATGCCAACGATAGGTGAGTTATCACAATGCAAATTAATAGAAAAAATTATGCACACAAGAAATGACAATTAAGGTTATGCATAATTTAATAAAATGACCTATAATTATGTTATAAGTGATAATTCAATATTGAAGAGGGTATAGTATATAAATGAAGAATGTTAATACTGAAGGTAATTATCACAACAAAATTAGACCCAAAATTTGAGGGTAGTATACTGAAAATTTTAACTTACGTCTCAAATTAATAATAAAAAAAAAATCTGATATTATAAAATTTCATAAAAATTATTAATAATTTTAAAATATTAAATAATTAATATTTCAGGTAAAACGCAAAAAATGGGCCCACGCGACCGCATGTGCCCAGACCAGCAAGTGGGTTTCGCGTGTATGGTTCATCTTCAACCTCTAGATTGCGTGCACTATTTCGAGGTGATTTTGAGTGTTTCCGACGACCAAATCGGATGATCTTGAGCTTGTTTTGATCATAGATGTGAGGAACAAAAACTCTCAATCAATTTTGAGTTGCTCTAGATGAAAACAAGGGAAATCGAAGAAGAACGAACTACTCATATTGCAAACCCAAAGAAAAAAAAATCCCGACAAGATCTCCCTTTTTCGGCAACGAAAAGATGAGATTTATGTCTCATTGTGTTTGTTCAGACATGAAGAACATAAACCCTTTATCGATTTTGTTTTTTATTCAAAAATGAAAGAATCAAAGGAAAAACGAAACTATGTTTGTTGCATTTATAATGTCCTTTTCCCTTCGTTTTTTTTATATTATTAATCAAAAAGTGAAAACGTGATTTTGTTTAATCATAAAAAGTTGCGAACAGCCATAGAATGATTTTGAATTGGCATAGAAAGAAACTGGATTTTCAAATAGAATATTGAATTTTAAGACATAATAATAATAAACTCTCAATGTAATTTCATAAATTTAAGAAAGGAAATTACAACAAATAGGGTTTATACAATGAACAACTATAAAATGTATCTAGAATGACTCTGATACCAATTGATAAAAATATTAATTAAATTTAAATCAATAATATACTGGACACAAATTATATTATGTCATAAATCAATATTCTATATTCAAAAGAAATGAATGCATACCTGAATTGACATTCATGTACATGAGTTTTCTATTGCAAGGATCTCTAAGGAGGTTATTCTGGTCATCTTCTAGGGAGTTATTTTATTTGTTAAATTTGCTTAATGGAATGACAAATTTATAAGTCACCAAGGTAGGTAGGGACCTCTCTTAATTGGGTTTTTTATCTGATTGACCTAACTCATCATAGAGTCAATTGTAATCTCAGTTCAAATAACCATAATCATATGGATATGATAAAATACAATAATAATCATATCTTAAATTGTCCATTAATGATAAAAGAGATATTGAGTGATACTAATCTACAATTATTTTTTGAACAATGCAAACACACATTCCAAGACACACAAGCTAAAGCTACATCCTTGTAACTTTGACATTCACATTGAACGTCTATCCAAACACACTTATAAGGTGAGGACAACCCAAAGTTTATAAGGACTATATTGGCCATATCTCTAGTTGATATGGAATCTCAACACACCCTCTCACACCTAAAATTGGACATTTGGAACATAAATCTTCTATTGGCCATATCTCTAGTTGATATGGAATCTCACACATCCTCTCACACCTAAAATTGGACATTTGGAACATGAATCATCTGTGGACAAGTGTGAATGGCCTGAAAATAAATTTGGGATAAACTCTATATCATATGAAAATTTGGACTTTGGGACCAACTCAACCCCACATTTAGCTAGTTTGGTGAAGACTTGTTATTGGACCACCCACATTTGTCAAGAGTGAACAAATATGAGTGGCATAATAAGAAATCCAGGGTAGACTCTCTCATAGTTTATGATGGGATCAACTACGAGACAATACTGAGTTGGATCATTTTCCTATAAACCTAGATTAAAACATAGAAAGAAAAGAAAACTAATACAACTAATATCTTAACAATTAACATTTGCCTGTAAAAAAAAAATAAAATTATATTAGATCAGAAGAAGATCCTTTTTCACAATTGACCACACTAACCCATTTCCAAATGTCAACAAAACAGAATGAAACCCCTTCCCTGCATCCTCCAGTTTATCACACACAACCCCTAACTGATAACAGCAACAACCAAGTCTTATCTCCTAGAGGCTCTAACTGAGAAACTAACTAATATTCCAACTTGCTTCTTCCCTCTTTATCCTAACACTTCTGGTATGATTCATTAAATACTTTTACCTAAAATACCCTTAGTCAATATTCCATGCATTAAGTATATTCTTCTTAACTCCAAAAAATATAAAGTAATTAATTGGAGAGATAAAGGATATATCACAAAGTTCCATAATATTTTTTATGAAACCAAAATATTAATTGCTTTTCTTATTAATACTTGTGTCAAAAGTCAAGACCTTAAACATCATATAAAATAGAAAGGAAGGAGTATAAGTTTTTATAAAATACAAAATCTAATGATAAAAAATATCAAAATATCTAAGTGTTTGTTTGACAACAGTTTTAAAATCAATTTTGGTTTTTTAGTTTTTATTTAAAAACTAAAAAAAGGAAAAACTATAAGTAATTTTGCTTTAGTTTCGTAATTTTGTTTTGAAAACTCAAAATATAAGGAGAATAGGTTGTTTTTTGCTTTTCATTAATGACATTTGAGTAAATATGAACAAGTTTTTTTCATCTTCACATCTCCAAAACAATTTTCAGACAACACTTACCCAACAAATTTTTTTTTCTCTCCTTCCAAAAAAACAATTATTAGAAACTATTTTCAAAACTATTTTTAAAAATTAAAAAACAAAATCAAACCAATCACATTCAAAGTTTCTATAAATTATAATTATCCTCCACACAATTTCATATTTTGAAAATGTGTGATGTTTTTTATCGTTAACATTATAAAAAATATTCCTCTTCCTGTATCTAACCAAACAATTGTTGAACAATTCATTAAAATTGTACAATCAATACCAATAGATTCTCTTTTATTTAATTATTTTTTACCTTCATTTAAAAAATTGTGCTGCGGGGGCAACATTTTTTATAGGAGCAATATTTTTTTTATTAAATATGAATATATGATATAAGTAAACACAAAATCTTGTGGGGGAAATTGCCTTCACACCCATTTATGTACATCCACCCTTGCAATGGACATACATTAACGTAAGAACCATGCATGTCACGACAGAGCACATCATATTCTAATTCGATACTTATGTCCCAGCTTTTATGCAATGTAAGGAATAGCATGGATCCTTTCCTGACTAGAGTTGCATAATGTAACTAAGAATTTTAAGTATATAAACTATATAATTTAGAGTGGCAGAAGAAAAAAAGGAAAACAAAATATAAACTATTCACTTGCAAATTTTATTTTATTTTACACAGAAAACAAGTTTAATTGGCCAGTTTCATTATATTAGGGAAAAGTAACTAGATTGAAAAACATACCACCAAGTCCTCTCTAGCCTTCTTTGCTTCAACCATAGGCTTGCATACTTTATCAGGATTTCCATATTGAATCTGTTCCATCCCAAAAAAGAGAAGACATCTTAATGAATTTGAATACAAGAGATGGAAATGAATAACAGTAACATCTGAAGTCATAGTACTTACCGCTGCAGCAGCAGCATCGGCCACCAAATACATAAAGTCTCCATCCATTTCAAGCTGCAAAACAAAAGGTCAATATGCAACATGATAGTCATGCTAGATGGTCTACTGGCAAAGTATAATATATTTTTGCAAGAGTAAAGGAACAGATCATACATCATCTGCATTAAAAGATGCCTTCAGTTCCTTTCCATTGGTTGCAAGTTTGTGTTCAATATTTTGAGTAGTTTCTTGTAATATTGCTTTACATTCAGAACCTAGTGACTCACCAATCTGCATGTGAAAGATAGAAATCACTCAACTCAACTCAAAATTTTACTCAAATTAAATAAAAGTATTTTTAGCGTCTAGATTAGAAAAATGAACATGAAATAAAAATAACTATTTTCACCTGCTGATCATATTCTATGTAGTTATATATAGCATGAACAACTGCAGAACTCGCAAGACTTCCACATGTTAAATGGGGAAACTTGAGGCGGAACCATGCACTGAGTGCTCCAGCATATGAGCCACCAAAAATGAACCACGGGTTTTCAATTTTGCTTCTATTAAGCTTTGTGTTTAAGGACTCCTACATGATAATGACAGCAAGAAATCAAATAAAATGAGTAACAATCTAATAAACATCATATACAACAATGATTATTTAAAATTTTGACTTATACTATAAAAAAACTAGAAGTGAAGTGAAAAAATAAATGATAAACCACCAGCTAAGAAAAAGTATTGAAGAATTATTAACACAAAAATTGCTTAATGGTTTACCTAATATGCCTTAAATATAATCAAGCAAGCATGCAAGATGTAACATCCCGTTTTTTTTTTTTTTTAAAAAAAATAGTAATAAAAAAGGTAATTTATATTAATAGGCATTAATTTAATATTTGTATTTATTAAAATAAATTAAGAATTGGTTTTATAAAATAAATAAATAAAATAAATGTGAGGATAAATAGTAAGACAGTCTGAAGGTTAAGTTTGGGTCTAATGTTAGAAAACTTAATCTAACTATTAACCTAAAATAATTCAGAGTGATAAGGTCATTGTGCTTCAATTTCACATTTTTGACTCGGGACATTTGAGAGAAAGTTGTAAGAAGCTGTGTCGAGGAAGATTAAGGAGCATAGTATTTGGGAACTTGAGGACACACTCTTTGCATCCAATATCATCGGTCGAGATAAGGGAGTAGAAAATTATCTCTCATGTGACATGTGTAAGGAAAATGAGTAGTGAAACAATCCCTAAGCTTCAATAGATTTTATATAATGTCATTGAAGGTTTATGAATAGTCGCAACGAGTGCTCTGATAATATGTTTTAAGTGTGACTATGTGGATATGTGTATTGTTTAATTGAAGTTTTGAATTTAAATAATAGAATGTTTTAACCGTGACTGTGTAAATATATGTAATTCTTATGTGTTTGGTGTCCATGAATATGGTTAATGAATGTCTACATCAATTTTGTTGATTGTTAGGGATCATGAATTATCAAGTAAAGAAGTCTAAATATAATGATTATGTTGCCTTTGAAGTTTTCCCTTTTTTATACCCTAGGAATTAGTGTTCTTGAATACAACCGTAATGAATATATATTAATCTATTGGACTGATGGAGTAGTGCTCTTTTATTGTTCCGTGTGATTAGCTATAACAATTGGGTTAGTTGGAGACAAGATTATCATTGATTAATCATTGTTTGGAGTGTTGGTTCATAGGATCATGAATTATTGGATAAAATAGATTATGTATAAGATTATTTTATTTTGACATTGGCGTGTTCCCTTTTTATACTCAAAAGGTTAGCTATAGTAATGAGTGTCTGTAATAATCAATTCGACGGTTGGAGTAGTGCCTTTTTAGTTTCTTGTGATTAGTTATAACAATTGGGTTAGTTTTAGAAGAGGTTATCTTTGTTTTATATATGTTTTATGTTAAGCATCAATTGAGAATTATTTGATTTCAAATACATGATTTAGAGTGGGTTTTGAAGGATTAAGCAAACTTTAGAAAAGAGAGATCATGAAAAAAAAATTTAGTAGGTATATATTTTACTTACAACGTTTATAATCTTCCGACAAGAAAACCATTAGGAAAACGATGAAATTTGAGAAAGTGATCTGTGTGAAAGTTGTAGCCCTTGATGTTATCTAATTAATGTTGTTTGTTTCACCCCAAAACGATACCTAAAACTCAAGTTATGATTAGATTAGTGACTAAATGTCAAACTGCCAAAACTAAGCATATTTTACTATCAAAATTCATGATTTTCGAACGAGAAAACCGATAGGAAAACGAAATAAATTTGAGAAAGTTGTTTGCATGAAAGTTGTAACCCTAGATGTTATCTAACTAATGTCATTAGTTTAGTGAATAAAGGTCGAGTTGCTAGAATTAAGTGAAGAATTCACATTTCCTCCAAGTTTTGACAAAGTGAAGAATTCACATTTCCTCCAAGTTTTGACATAGTAAGTGAAGAATAAATGTTTTAGATTTCAAACTAGATAAAAAGTAATGTTATAGGATTAATAAAACTTTATATATCACGTTTACACTTTACAAAGGTCATAGAGACTTACTAGAAAATGAGTGGGAAAATCCTCAAAACTTGGGAAATGTGAGTTGTGTATATGTGAGAAAGTGAATTTATTCAATGTTATGAATAAGAATATGTGCATTGAGAATCTGTGTTTTGAGTAATTGGTGTGTTGATGATAGTCAAGGTGTACCTGTCAAGGTGTCATCCTATCTACAATTGAGTGTGAATTGTGATGACATTATTAGATTGTTATGATGTATCTTATAATTGTGAGTGTGTTGAATGCTTGAATGTTTGCAAGTTATTTGAAGTACGTCAATTGAGGATTTGTCTTACGATGTGATATTGATGTTGATTTCAACTAAACATATATTTCGTTCATGATAATGGTAAGGGTGTGCCTGAAGAGGTGTCATCCTAGATGATGCAAGCCTGCCTAGTATGCATCATGACTAGGAGGATTCAAGGAAGTAATGACATGGATGGAAGCTCATCGAAGATTTGAAGTCAATGTCTTCATCAATTTTAGCTTGTAAATATTTTATCTTAGTTAATTAGGGGCGTGAGATTTATTTCCTCGAAGGCCTTGTATTTAGGTCATTTCTCTTTAGTTAAGGAAGAATAGGTGCCTTTAGTTATTTTGGAGCAGTAGGCTTAGTGTGACCTTTTTTAGTTGTTTTGGGCTCACTCTCCTCTATTGTTGGATGAACTATTTGCACCCCCCATTGGATTAACTTACGCACCACTTTAGGGCCTAATTTGGATTAATTAGCTTTAATGCTAATTAAGCCCAAGTCCCACATTACCTTGAAATGTATGCCCAAGCTCTCCCTTTGGTCTATATATACTCATTCTCCTCTTGTATTCCTCACCTCCTTTGAAGTTGAATGAAAATAGTCTTTTTGTGAGCACATTCTTGGTAAAAGATCTTGAGAAACCTCTTCCTAATTGGTTTTTATAAAGGATTTTTTCTCTTGTGACAAACCTAAACATTTTTGGCTTATTTCTTTCAAGAGTGATGCCCCACCTCCATTTTCTTCCCATCCATCCTTCATCTCTTGGTGTGTGAAACCTTGGAGAAAATCAAGGGAGTGCAAACTTTATTTGCATCAAATGGTATCAAGAGCCAACTCCATGAGGTTTTTTTTTTCCCTTTTTCCTAGTCTAATTTTCTTTATGCATCATTCTTCTTGTTCTTAGTTCTTAGTTCTTTAATTTTTTCCAACCTTTAATTTCATGTCATTTAATTCCTTTTTGTCTTGTTAGTTTATGTTTTAGTAGTTTTATTCTTGCAATTTATTTCCTAGTCTTTATTGTTTTCTAGATTCAATTTATTTTGTTCATTTTCATTGAATCTTTTTGTATTTCCTTTAAGCTTTAATTCTTTAATTTCTGCCTAGTTTTTTTTTTTTTTCCCTATTCTAGTGCTTATCCTAAGGTCATTGTAATGACTTCACAAAATTTGTGAAGGAAGCCACACATTGTGGTCTTAATCGATGCACTTTGTTGCTCTTGTTTGATGTTATAATTCTGTTTTTTCCTACACCTATTATTTTATTTTGGGCGTGAGTTTCTTGTTCATTTTGGGTCATTTTATTTCAGTTTTTACTCTTACATGTTGTGTCATAATATGATCATGTTTAGTCCTTTATTTGTCATCTAATTCTACATAGTTTTGCCTTTTAATTTTGATAAAAAAAAAAAAGCGTTCTCTTCTTGAGGAATTGAGCATCCAAGAAGAGTGTCCTCTTGTGTGAATTCATGTCCAAAGAGTTTCACATGCTTTAGATCATAGCATGTATAAAAAAATTTCTCAAAAAAAAAAATTGCTCAATTCTTTCCAAAGTCCATTTTGTTCATTTTTGTCTTAGTAGCTTAGTTTTTGTAGTAGCTTCTTGGTGATTTTTATTTGGCTGTTTTGGAGACCTCTTTGGTGTGTTATTTGGGCTGAATCTTTAAACATTCAAGTTTGCCTTAAGCTCTTCTAAATCTCCTCTTTGTGCCTTGCTTGTAGTCACCTTAATTCTAGTACATTTTAAATTGTTTTTTCTTTGATTTGCAGCTTGCTTCAAATTTGTCGTGGCTGATTTATTATCCTCTGTTCAAGCGTTCATGTTTCTTAAACTCCTCACTCTATTTGCTTCAAAATTGTGTTAAGAAATATAGCAAAATTGTTTCCAAAAAAAAAAAAGAAAAGAAGAAAAGTAGAATCAAAAGTGAAAAAAATACATAAATAAAGGTGCTAGTAAAAGTGGATTAAAAAGAGCAAAAAATTTGTAGTGCACCTCATTGTTCAAATCTTTTAAAGGAGTGCTTAAAATTGTTGAAACTTGCTTGGATTTGCTTGCATTAGGTTCAGCCATATTGAATTCAAGTAGTGCAAATCATTGAAAATTTTGAGTCATTTTTATTTTTAAGTCCATTCTATTCTAGTGCTATTCTAGTTTCCTTTTGTGTCCTATCTTTCTTTCTACACTTTTTCTTTGTTACTTGTCTTTATTGACTTGCTTTGTGTTTGTCAAATAAACTCTATCCACTTGGATGTATGCCTTTGTTTCTTGAGCGCTTTTCTTGTTTTGCTTTCAAATTCTACTTCCATTGGTCTCTTTGCTTGGGCACTTGTTTTCTCTTGATAGGTAACTGAAGTGTTGAAACTTCACAAGGGTAGCATCCTTAGGAAGTATTGATTTAAACAAAGGAAGCGGGGACTTGAAAAGGAGATCAAGACTAGAGTGAACACTTGGTGAGGAGCACTTAAAGAAGAAGCAATATTCAAGATCTTTTTTAATTTTTAAATTTAAAGATACCCATGAGGGTTACCTCATTTTAGTGTGGAGAAGGAATTGGTACCCCTTATTCATAGTTAGAAGCACTTTTAGAATCCTTAATCTTAGTTTTAATTTTTTTTTATTGCTTTCACGTTTTAAATAAGTGTTTAAGTTCCAAAGGCTTAAGTCATTTTTAGTTGAGAAAACTTAAAAAGAGAGGAGTGTTTACATCTTAGTTCCCTATGCCTTACACTTTGAGATGTCTTCACACACATTTAGGAGTGTTGGGAGTAGTAATAAAACTAGAAAAGATAAAAGAGAAAACCAAAAAGAAGAAGATGAGATTAGAATAAAAGAATGTGAAAAAGAAAGGGGTGAGAAGAGTGATTATTACTTTAGTTGTAAACCCACCTTGCCCACATATTCAACTCTTTTGACTAGGAGAGAGTATAAAAAAGAAAGAAAGGAATTTTGAAAAAATGAGCAAAAACAAAAAGAGAGAAGAAGAGAACAAGAAAATTAGATAGGGAAGAGAGAGGAGAGAAGGAACAAAAAAAAAAAGAGAGAAAAGAAAGAAGAGAGAAAGAGAGGGAAGAAAGATGACAAAAAGAAAGAGAGGAAAAAGAAAAAGAGTGGCAAAGAGAAAAAGAACAAAGAGAAAAAGAATAACAAGAGAGAAAAGAGAAAAAAATGGCAAGAGAGAAAAGAAAAAGAAAAGAGAAAAAGAGAACAAAGAGAAAAGGATTGACAAGAACGAAAAGAAAAAGAGAAAAGAGAAAGAAAGGAAAAATAAAAAGAAAAAGAAAGAGAAAAGATAGAAAAAAAGAAAAAGAAGTTGGAGAGAAAGAGAAGGGAAGAAGAGAAGAAAGAAAAAGGGAGTGATGCCTTTGAAAGTGCCCTTAAATGAAGTATCTACTTCTATTAGGGACTTAGAAGAGTTTAGCACAAACCTTGATCTTCAAATTTCTTCTAGTGAATTAGATTAACCTAATTAGAAAAAAGTTAACCTCTTCTAGAAATAGAAGAGAGTCATCCAAAAGAAAAATAGAGAGAAAACTCTTGAGTGGAAGTGACACTGCCACTAGTTCGAGCAAGCGATCTAGAAGTCCTAAATGTTTAAAAAAATGGCACATTGCTTTGTATTGCAAAAAAAAAAAAAAAAAGAAAGGACTTTAAGGAAACATCAAATGAAAAGGGTACCCATTCATGTGATGATTTCTTTAAAGTAAAAAGGTTTCTTGGAAGTCATCATTGTAAAGAGACCTAAGCACAGAGAGAATGTTTTTTAAACAAGATGCAAAATTTTGGGCAAAACTTGTTCTCTCATTGTGGATAGTAGATCATGTTGCAATTTTTATAGCACAAGGGTGGTGGAAAAATTAGCACTTACTAGTACTCCTCATCCTTCACCTTATTCTTTGCATTGATTTCATGATAAAGAAGGTGTAATAGTAAGAGATCCAGTGTAGATTAGTTTCTCTGTAGGAAAATATCAAGATAAAATTTTATGTGATGTAGTCCCTATGAAAACTAGTCACAGGTTGTTGGGAAGGTCATGACAACATGATAGGGCAACCTTGCACGATGACCTCATTAATAAAATCACTTTCTCTCATAAGGGGAACAAGATTACCTTACATCTTCTTACTCCTACCGTGGAGGATAAAAAGATCATGAAGCTTAAGAGATAAAAGAAAATGAAAGAAAATGAAAATAAGGTTGTTAGTAGAAAGACCGAGTCTAAGGAAGATCCACCCTTACAAGTTGAATTTGAGGATGTGCCCTATTCATTTTGAGCACTTTGATTCTCACCCTCAAATCCAACTTGATTAGTGCTCCATTGCACCTAGACTAGTCTCGCCCACTATTTCAAAACCTTTGAGACTAGCATCTAGTGCAATAGGAGAAGGATAAGGAGTTATTGTGTGGAAGCACATGCATACTAAAACCTTTTCAAAACTTGGTGTCAACCTCCACTACCCCATTCCTAAGAGGTCTCCTTATAGACCTTTTATTCCCCCAAAAATCACTTGCCTACATATACTTACTATTTTCCTTATCTTCTTGCAAACTTTGAAAGAGAGGAAGAAAGGCCTAAGGATTTGAGGTCAAATCCTCTCTAAGGGGGAAAAGATGATGCAAGTTCACCTAGCATGCATTATGGTTAGGAGGATTCAAATAAGACATGCATGGATAAGAACTCATTGAAGATTTGAAGTCAATGTCTTCGTCAATTTTAGCTTGTAATTTTTATATCTTACTTAGTTAATTAGGGGCGTGATATTTATTTTCTTGAAGGCTTTGTATTTAAGTCATTTCTCTTTAGTTTAGGAAGAAGAGGTGTCTTTAGTTATTTTGGAGGAGTAGGCTTAGTGTGAGTTCCTTTTTTTAGTCATTTTGGGTTCACTCTCCTCTATTGTTTGATGGGCTATTTGCACCTCATTGGATTAACTTAGGCGCCACTTTAAGGCCTAACTTGGATTAATTAACTTTAATACTAATTAAACTCAAATCCCACATTGTCTTGAAATGTGTGCCCAAACTCTCTCTTTAGGCTATTTATATCTATCCCCTCTTATATTGCGCACCTCTGAAGTTAAATGAAAATAGTTTTTCATTGTGCTATAGAAGATTAATTAATAGTTTTTCATCATATATACGAATTATTTAAAGTTTAATTATAAGTTTTATTAATTGAAAATATTGTAAATACAATTTTTAAAGTCTAACGTGTTTACTTATATATCTACATGTTGTTATATCATAGTTTTGAAAATAAGTGTAGACCGAGTCATGTGAATCATTTTACCTAAGTGTTAGTCTAGTATTTAAATGAATAAATCTTTATATTATTTTATAATGAAAGAATAAAGAATTTTGGGGTAGAAAGATGTCATAAAGGAAATTATAGAACTAGAAACTAATGCATACATATATGTAACTTTTTTATATCCACAACCTAGCTTTACACAGGTAGTCATTGATGATAATTATTGTATATCTTTGTTACACAGCATACGATGCAATTGATCTTGTTTTAAATAGACATAAATTAGGTATATTGAGTAACAGAAGACATAATGTGACAAATAGCTCAATCCTCCTTCATTTTGTCATATTAGGAAATACTGAAATTTGCCTCTAAGCAATGGAAGCCTCTTATTTATATTTATATATATATATATATATATATATCATGAGGTCAAGTGTGTCTAATCTATAATACATTCAGTGGACTATATTTAACTAGGTCAGACGTGCCCAACATTATAAAATGGGTTGGGACTCAATTAGGGAACAACACCACTGACCATTGCTGACCTTAATACACCTAAATGACATTCGCAATCACACAAATTCCTTTCAATAAACCTTTACAGCTTTTTGAAATTTTGACTTATACGATAAAACAGAGTAGAAGTGAAGTGAAAAAACAAACAGAAGGTGGTAATACGATAAACCAACAGCTAAACAGTATTGAAGAGCAATTAATACAAACAAATTGCTTGATGGTTTACTGGTGTGATAACTCCCAGAGGTGAAACTAAGGAATTTTCTATTGGGATAGGGCTACATCAAAACTCATTCGTAAGTCCTTACTTGTTTAATCTAGTATTGGACATGATTATCAAGGACATACCAAAGGTTATCCCTGATTGCATGTTATTTGTAGATGATATAGTCATCATTGAGGAATAAAGGGAAACAATTATCAATAAGCATGAACTTTGGAACCAGACTCTTGAAAAAAAGACTTTTCTCTTAAACAGGAATAAGATAGAGTATATGCATTGTAATTTTAGCAAGAGATAAGGAATTTGATGTGCAAGTAGAAATGGGAGAAAAATGTCAAACCACAAGTTTCTAAGTTAAAATATTTCTATAAAATATACAAAAATGAAGAGGATGTTAAACAAGAATACAAGCAAGCAAGATGACTTAAATGCAGAAAAGCTTTGACAAGAGAGTTATTTGTAATCGTAAAGTACCTACCAAACTCAAGGACAAGTTTTATAGCAAAGCTACACATCCAACCATATTATATAGTAACGAATGTTGGACTTTAAAGGACAGAATATGAAATGAATGAAAATGTCAGTTAAAAGATTAGATTATATACGAGTAAATATGGATGTATGGTTATGCCAAAAAGGACAGAATATGGAATGAAATGACAATATATGAGTAAAGATTGGTGTAGCCATTGAGGAAAAACCAGTTAAAGTGGTTTAGACAGGTACAAAGAAAGCCACAAGAGACACTGGTAGAAGAGTAGATTACTTGATTTTTAGTACTCTGAAAAGGAGAAGAAGAAAACCAAAACAGACAACCTTGGAAGAAGTTGTCAAGGAAGATCTCAACTAAATAATATTCTTAAAGATTTGGTTTTTAATAATACCGTTACCAAATGGCATTGTGTGATCTATGTAACTAACCTCACGTAGTGAGATAAGGTGGGATAAGACTTTGATGTTGTTTGTTTGTAATTCTGGTTTTTAATCATACCGTTACCAAATGGCATTGTGTGATCTATGTAACTAACCTCACGTAGTGAGATAAGGTGGGATAAGACTTTGATGTTGTTTGTTTGTAATTCTGGTTTCTAGCAACTTATATGTAAACACTGATGATGCCTTACATTACCTATGTTACATTAGTGCTGACAAAAAAAAAAACTCACTTTAGTAATCTAAAAACTTCAAACTTGCCTGATAATACTGACGAAAAACAGCCAAATCAAAGAGTGCTTGCTTGGATGAAAGATATTTCAAATTTTCTGTCTCCAAAGAATTAAATGGGGAACTCTTTCCATAGTAGCGATGTTCAAGGGTAACCATAGCTGCTCCAAACTTCTTTGCCAATACCTATAGATAACATAACACACTTACATACTTTTCTTGACAAAAGCTGCATAACTGTTGTGAAATACTAACAACACACTTACATTTTTTGAAAACATTCTCCACAATACTATTATTGTATTGATTAAAATTTACTAAAAATTACAAAAATGTATAGGATGTCTGGCAAGGAGTTTGTTACCATGTTAGAAAATTATTTACTCGCCCTCTTCTTAATATATTGAGAGAAAAAGAAAAGTCGCTCTTGTTAGGGAAATGGAAATGGACCTTCACTTTTAATGCGAAATCATATTCAAATTCAAATGTTGATCACATCTCTCCATATTATATAAAAACTAAAACATGGGAGCCTCTGTGATATTGAATACGACAGAGAAAAACCAAAAAATTTTAAGGTACTTGAATACCCTTTTCCTTAATAAAAGCCATTAACAAAAAAATGGAGCAACAATTGCAACTTACACCAATGTAGTCATTTACTATACCATTGCATGGACCTTCACCACCGATTATAAAGAAAATTGGTCCATCGGGAATCCGGAAATAGCTCAGAAACTCATAGTAGCGTTGCCGGAATTGACGGTGATCCTGAAGAGCAACAACCAACACCATCAGAATTCGATTAACATATATACTGTAAATACACAAAGCAATTATATTAAAAAAAAAAAAAAGACAGGAGCATATGTTGATGTATAATAGCAAGTTGAAGGACTTTACCAAAAAAAAAAGTATAATGAACTAACATTTCTCCATAGCCTTGTAAACTTTTAAAAGCTAAAATTAAATCTCAGTCACAAAGAGTAACATCAAGGGTTGACACTATGAATCTCTAGCAGCATGTATGCTAAGAATTTTAGCTTTATTTTGCACTTTGAGAGTAAGAGAGAAATACATAGGGAGAGAAGTGATCGAGGGTTTGGTTATTGAACCAGAGCTCCTGATTGGAGAGAAAACTGCCTTGAGACAACTTATTGAGCAGCGTACGAGGAGGTACAACTCCGTAACTGAAGGTCGGAAAAGAAAGAAGCAGCAAAAACGACAACGTTGTCGTAATAATCGAATCCCGTTCTCTCATCCTCACTGCTACTTAGCTTGCTCGCGCTTCAGTTTGTGGTTCACAGTGAAAATAGAATATTGAAGTAGTATCTGAGATTCTGAGAGTAGACACATACATAATGCATTGGACAAAGAAAATAAATAGGAAGCAAACGAAATTGCATTTGCTTGTCAAACTTCACTTGGACGTTAAGACTCGAGGGACGCGTGGCGTGTTAATAAAACCAATTAATAAGTTTACACATTTTTGCACCTATTTGTGTGTGTCATCCTTGTGCAGTGACATGCTAGTTTTCATACATTTTATGTACCAAAAAATTTCTCTTAATTACTTTATCATAAAAAATTTGAACTTCTCTTCGTTTCTTTTATATAAATTTAGTGAAAACACATGGGATAGCACATATTTCGATTTCTATTTTAATATGTTATAATAATTGTAGGTTGTTAATTTAATTTTTTTTTAAATTTTTATATTTTAAAATATAAATTGTTATGTCATATATTTTGAAATATATTATTAATTTTATATTTTTTGTTTATGGTAACATGATAAGAATATGTCAGATCATCAATAAATATGTTAAATATGCAATCAATATAAAAAAATGAAAAAAAAAAGTTTGAATAGAACTCAAAATATTGTCGCACATGTATATCTTTATTAAAAATATTTATCATAAAATGTATACATATATTAATAAGAAAAAGTTATATTTCTGAAAGTGGGATCAGTCATAAAATGTTTAGAAGGTAAAATAGTCATAAAATGTGAACACCAAAATGTCATATTCCCATTATATAATATATAGTATATAATATAATATTATATATTATATATTATAGATATAATTGTACAATTATGTATGTTGGATACCAATATTTTAAAATAATTTTTGTTTAAAGTTATAAGATTGGTCTAATGATAAAGTATATACTTAGAAATTAGAAATTATGGTTAAAGTATAAATTAATTTATTTTTTTAATTTTAAAATAGGTGTAAGAAGAGAATAAATATTTTAAAAATAAATATAAAAAAGAATATTCTCATTAATAATGTTGATAGATAGGTAGGTATACACAGTTATCAACCGTTGGCACACACTGCTATACTAGCCTTTATTTTGGACATTCATACTTTTGGTATTTCATTGATTATGGCATGATTTTGAGATTTCAAGGTTACGTATGACAAATTATGCATGGACCTTATTTTTATTTACATGGGGTACGCTATTTTACTTGTCGCGAAAAAAATCACTTCATATTTTCGTAATTAAATTAAGGGTTGTGCTAATTAGATTAAAAAGAAAGTGTAAAATCTTTAATGGTGTAGTGAAGTGTTACAACATGTATTTTCCGATGAAACAATCTTATTTAGATTATATCTTGATAAAGATAGATGAAAAGAGATAAAAAGATAAAAGGTTAAAAGGAATAAAACAAAGTAAAAAATATATGTATGTCAAGTTAAGTTATTTGATAAAATAGAGTATAAATGAAACAAAAATACTGAATAAAGTAGTAAATAAATACAAATTAGTTCGAGTCTTGGATTCTACCAATTAGCTAAATATTCGAAAAAAGTATTATATTTTGCAACTATTCATCCATATGTTTGGTAACATTTAAAAATGTTAAACTTGAGAAAATATTTTATACTTTTATTTCTAATTACTAAATGTAGCTTTATTTACTTTTATTTTTATTTAAAAAAATTATATTGACTTTTTTATTATTTTCTATGTTTTATATTAACTATTAAAAATTTTAAAAGATAATTTTTTTTAACCAAACAATCATTTACCTTTATTTATATATACATGTCATTTGAAAATAATAATTTAGTTATTTACTAACTAAATTCATTTATACTTTTCACCATCATTATTTCACTTCGGAGTGAAGGTTTTTCCTTTCCTTGCATTCTTTTTTTTTCTTTCACACTATCACCTCCTTTCCTCCTACTTTGTATCCTCCCCTTTTCTATCTTTCATGGTGGCGGATTATAATGAGAGTGGGAAGTTATGTTTCTCTTTTTTTTTTTTTTTAACTTTCTTGTGTATCTATAATTTTGATAGTTGGAGTTTTAGTCGGAATGTGAAAAGTAAATAATATAGGTAAAATATGTAAAATTTATTTGTGTTGACCCATATTAAATATATTAGGCCCACAATCCACTTATTTCTTAAATAAATATTAAAATATTAAATTAAATATAATAAATAATAAAAAGAAAGTTCAGCAATTAGTGAGTAACAAAAGGTTAAAACGTGAATGTGCAGCCATTTGTTATTCTACATTACAATACATTGTGCAATTTGTGTGATTTCTCCTTTCACGGTTTAAACTTTTCACTTTGGCCTTTTAACTCTGTTTGCTTGAAATTCTTTTTTCTAAAATTCATTTGTCATGTTTGTCTATTTCATAAGGTGTGTGTGGGGTGTTATACTTTTATGGTCATTTCTATTAAAAAAGAAATAACTAAAAACTTTAGTTCTAATTAAATTATTGATGAGTTCAAGAATTTAAAGGAACAAAGAGAATATTTTGAGTGAATGCATGTGATATACCTTTTATATTTATAATCATATTACATTATGTACTCATTTCTATATTAATGATAATGATTTTTTTATCATGTATGATGATTATATTATATATATGAGTACAAGTTTTTATCGTATTATATATTATTTTGGTCCCTCCTCTCTCCCCAAAATTATTAGTTAAGATCCGCCACTGATCAGTATCTCTATTTGTCCATAGTGCCTTCCTAATTTTTTTACCATATTCCGTTACATTCATCCTTTTTAACTAACTTACTCGAGCATGTATATATATTGTAATTGTATCCAAGTCAATAGAGTCTCTTAAGGTAACAACTCTATTTTACTTAGGTTTGTTCTTCAATGAGCTGCTTTACAGAATATTGCTTTACTCAAACTTGGGCGTTGTTTTGGGTAAGTTCAATTTAAGTTTTTGCTAGACAAGCATTGATTCATAAGGAAGAGGTTTTGTTCGTGCACCTCCCATTCTTCTCCTTGCACCTTCATATATTTTTTAAAAAATAAAAAAAAAATCCGTTATAAAAATTCCCCATTACTATACCGACAATACTAGCTCTTTGTTGCACCCTTCTTCCCAGCAACTTCTATGTTCTCGTATTTCTCTTCTTCTCCTCTATTTGTCTTGCTTGTATTTTTTATTATGCCTTAGTGCTTAATCTAGACTTACTCTACACATCTCTCCTTCTCCTTGCAAACCACATAGCTTCATTTGGTAAGTGCTCTGGTTTTGTTTTTTTCATTTCTACAACTAATTAGTCTAAATAAGTCAATCTGAATGGAAAAATCCAAGTATCATTAAAGAGTTTAGATTGCCTAATCCAAATTCATGAAACCATGTTTTTTAGTACAAGTCCAGATTAGGTAATTTAGAGCTCTACATGAATCCAGATTTGTAAGTTGCCTTAGACTTACTTTGAAGTCCTATTTTTGTGTACTCTCTCTTTAAGTCATCATAGCAGCCACTAAGTGATCAGTTCCAAAAAACTTATTAATTATACTACAATATTGACTTCAAGAGAAGTTGCTCTGAAGGTTGCAAATAACCGAATGCATAGTGTTATAACAAACATTACAAATTTGGTTATTTGTAAATATGTTTAAGTACCAAATCTTACTGATCATGTGATCCATAATATACTTTTCAATTAAGGATCACCTAATCCATAATGCACATGATAATGATAACCTACCTTCAATCCACGAAACTACTTTTGATTTTAACTTCCTCACTATGAACCATATCAATAGTGGTAGGAATAGAAGATGCTTTGGTCCCCACAAAACTCTTCTCAACAATCCATCTTCAACATTGCTATTGTAGCAATAATTTTGTGGTAGTCTCAACGCTGTTATCAGCAATGACCTTTAAGGGGTAGAAAGAAATGTTATCATGGTTGGGTTTACGAATAAAAGAATAGATTAATTAGTATACATTGACAGTATAAATAAGTTTTATACTAACTTTTAATCACATTTACTTATATACTTTCAAAGTAGTAATTGGTAAAATCAACAAGCTTACCATAAATGAAAGAGTTGTGATTGAAAGTATCTATAAAACTTTTTACACCAAGAGTGCATACTAATTAAACTCTTTAAAAAATGGGCCTACAGATTTTGTTATATGTAATATACTTAAATAAAAATTATAGATCATATAATTTGTAACTTTCAAGGGTTATATTACAAATTATGAAATTTGTAATAGAGGTTAAAAAAGTATATTACATATTATGAAATTTGTAATATATTTAAAAAAATACTTAAAGTATACTTTGTGCTTCCATATTTTTCAATTTTTGATATTTTGTTTTCTTATATTTAAATTATGACATTGTGTTCCATGTTAATTAACATAACGACTCTAATATTTATTAATTGTCAAATAATAAACATTAATTGACATGTGACAGTAATTTATTAATACAACCCACCCTAATTTTATTATTTAAATATGATATGGATAATGAGAAAATAATTTTAATTAATTAAATGAATTTTAATTAATTGAATGACCTTTAAATATCAAAAATAAAGTATGTCATATTATATAAAAATAGAACAATATTTGTTATTTAAGGCTCAATGTCAATTCACTAATGGTTTGTATCAAAAGAGCGATGTCAATTTACTAAAAATAAAAGAACAAAATATTTAAAATTAATAAGATAGAAACACAAAGTGTAATTAAAAATAAAACCAAACATTATAGATGACCAACTCCATAATATAAGTACAAAAAAGTATATTACAGAAAACAAAATTCGCTATATAGTTAAAAAAATATATTAGGATTACAAAATCTAGAATATTTTTGGAAATTTTAAAACTGGGAGACGCATAAAGAAAAACAGTACTGAAAAAAAACCATTATTTTATTAGTAATTTTAGGATTTTTTATATGTTTAACTATTTAGCCTAAGATATTTGTCTATTTGCTATTTTTTATTTGTTGCGCATGATTTGTTTTTTTTTTCTTGACAAGATGGGGCGCATGATTATATTTATAGGGCATGATGTCTTGATTTTTTATTTGTTGCGCATATTTTTTTTTATTAAGTGTTGGTGGATATTTTCAATGAATTATCGTTTGGAAAAAAGAAAATAGACAATAAATATGTAATATTAAAATAGTGTACTATAAATTTAATATAGTAATAATAATTTTATATCAATGATATTATAAAAATTGTTCAATTGTTATCCTGTATCAACCGAGAAGTATTTTATATAATGTATTAAATATTGTCACATGAAATAATATTTTTTTTTCTAAATTAAATTACATTTACAACCATTATATTAATATATTTAAATATTAGTATTTAAATTTAAAATCCAATAAATAACTACCTTAATTATTATTTTTTGAAAAATTATTAATTTTATCAACTAACTTTCAACAACAAATTATTTAAAAAATTTATACCTATAAGATACAAGTTACTTTACAAGTTAATAATAATTACGAATGGATTTAATCTAACTCAATCTTATGAAAACTGATTTATAAGACTATATTTACATTTCACTTATTTACTATTATTTCATCATATTATTAAATGATATATAATCTTTAACGGTAATATTAAGTGAAAAAGTAATTATTTTATGTCAAAGTTATTTTAAATAAATGTTTAACATTATTTTTACTTCATTTAAAATTAAAAAAATAATTTTACAAAATCAAATTTATTTAAATAAACTACTCTCCTAATCATAAGATTTTTCTCTTCCAGGATGACATCTTAGCATTCAATTTTTCTACCTAAAGTCTTGAAACTCTCTTTCTTCTAACATTGTCACCCATAGGGTTCCCAAGATAAAAGAACGACACTTGCATTAACTTACAATTTAGAATTCCTGCAAATATTTGTTGCTTCTATTCATTCATCCTTACACCACCCATGCTAATTAATTTTATGAAAATTAACCTTTTAACTGAATTTCAGTTCATAGCACCTTAAGATACTTTTCAAAGTTATTACATTTTGAATCTCAAGTTTAACCATAAATAAGATGTCATATGAGTACTGTTGAATGACAACCTGAAGCTCTTAGCTTCCAATATACATCCCAGATAAAATATTCTTACAAATAGTCTCTCTCTTATCCCCTAGGACCTTCAACAACTATTAGAAAGAGAAAAGGTCATGGAATCCCCTTGTCGTGAGTCTTTTTGTATATAAAATTCTTGGGTAGCACTCCCGTTAACAAGGACTAAGATAGATGAGGACATCAAGCATTGTTTTATCCATCCGATCCATTTTTTCACAAAAACCAAAGCACTGAAGCATATAAAAAAAGAAAGGTTAGCTAATTGAGTCATAAGCATTTTCAAAATTTGCCTTAAACACTAAGAAAGGCTTCCTAGACTGTTTTGCCTCATGAATTGATTAGTTTACAACAATTACATTGTCCAGAAGTTGACTACTTTTATAGAGGAGATTGAATATCTTCTATTATACTATTCATCACCATTTGAAGTCTTTTGGCAAGCAATTTTGCAATTATTTTATATATTATGCCTATCAGAGAAACAGGTTTGTAATTATCAAGATGAGTTGGCACGTCCTTCTTAAGAATTAAGGTTATAAAAAATGCATTCAAACCCTTTAGAAGGGTTCCATTTGCATAAAATTCTACCATAACCTTCATGATATCTTTCTTTAACGTGACCCAAAAGTGTTTTACAAATTTCATACTATATCCATCTGGTCAAGGTGCTTTCGAACCTTCACATTCTCAAACTATAGATTTTTTTATAGGTCAAATGTTAATTTTTATTAGTAAAGGGATTTGAACCTACGACCTCTCCGTCCCCCACCTCTCCACTTTACCACCAGACCAACCTTATAACTCTTCCCAAACTAAATTGTAGACTTAACTTCTAATTCAAAGAACTCCTTTACAAAATCAAGCTTTTGCTCAACAGAGAGGACTTTAAAATTTACATCATCCATTCTTACCTCCAAATCATCATTAGAGTGGAATCTATCTTAAAAAAAATGTTTGACTCTTGCAAGGTCTTCAACCCACTCGTCATTAATCATAAACCCCTTAAGAGCATTTGACTTTCTCCTCTAATTAACCATTATATGAAAATAACAAGAATTAGAATCCCCATTTTGAAGCCACCTGAATTTTGCCTTTTGGGCAACCGACTCTCCTGAAAAATACACCATTTACATAGTTCCCTGAGCTCCCTAGCCCTTACTAATATTTCTTCAATCTCCAAAGAGCACTCCTCTACTTTTCTATCAAAGTTGGCAATCCTATTTTTCAAATTTGCAATCTTGTCCCAAATTTTTCTTATTCTACCTTTTTAATGTATACTT
Organism: Psophocarpus tetragonolobus; assembly: GCA_037954015.1. Lineage (NCBI taxonomy): Eukaryota > Viridiplantae > Streptophyta > Magnoliopsida > Fabales > Fabaceae > Psophocarpus > Psophocarpus tetragonolobus. The sequence goes on along the minus strand of JAYMYS010000033.1, from coordinate 130,704 downwards.
TTAAAGTTTTTAATTTTTCTTTTTAGAATATATGTGTCCATTCATGAATATCAAAATCAATATTTATTATCACATAATTTACCTTAAATTGTTGTCATATGTGTTATAACGTCAACACAAATTCAATAATTTAAAACTAGTAGACGCAATATAAAAAAAAATTAAAAAATGGAGGAGTAAAAAGTGTATTTAAACCAAAATAAAAAATCTTATGCTTTATTTTGACTTATTAGACCCATTTAATTATCTGAATAAAAGGAATTAAACTCATTACGAAGAAAGCACAAGTATGCTTCATCCACAGTTACAGACAACTTTCTCTGTCATTCAATTAGCTGTACCCTTCCAAGCATATCGAGCATAGGGTATCCGTGCTGAACATTGCTTTAATGTGGAGGGACCACAGACTCAAATGGAGTAATGGCAACCAAGTTCCACGTTTTTCATCCCCTGTAATCGTTGTTGTAGTTGATGTAATCTAAACCAAAACAATAAAAAGAGAGAAAATTTGCCCCATCTTTTGTTAAGAATTAGGATGTCCCTTTCTTGAGTTTCAAGAGATATGTGCTATATGGTAAAGAGATAATGGTCTTTAATTTGCCGCTTAAATGAATGAAAAGAAAAATGGAAGAGACACATAAAGAAGTAGTTGCAACCGTGAAGGTCTTTATCATCGTAGTAAATGATGGAGTCTTTCAAAGACAGCCAAGTGCCCAATAATTTATCATTTCGACAAACCAAAAGCAAGGCTACTTCCAACCTTGAAACATATGTCTCAATTAATCAAAGAACTAAGAAAAAAGAAAATATTTCATAAGCTACAATTTCTACCACTATAGGTGTTTTGGCTAAAGTTCGAATTATAAAAGCCTCTATCTACCCTTTCCTACCCAGTTGTATCACTGTTCAATGACATAAAGAACCTTCAAGCCTTAAAAGTTACCATACAATTCATTTCAAGGGGATTAAAGATTTACGGTTAACAATGCTATGGAAAACATAAATGATCGGTTAAAATAGCAAACTGATCACCAACATACTCCTCAAATGACTTGGTGCTCCAACATTTGAGTAGATGTGAACACTACAAAGGAAACCTTGTATCTAGAATGCATGAGAAACATATGAAGTCTTTTCCCGTTAATGATTCAGTCAACTGCATTTATGGCTGCCATGAATAGAAAAACATTCCTGAGAAATGTATATGCCACCAAATGTCATGCATATTTATACTGTAACATGGATATGTGTAGTACAAAAATACATGGTTTTGCTTTCGTACTCACTAGATGACTGTACTCCAGATGAAAAGATGCAGGATATGGTATAGAAGTTACAAAAGGATGTTTTAATTGTTCTCTGCATCATTATTTACTTCACCTCTTTAATCAAACAATGGTTAAGTAACAGACAGCAGGAAATTTCACTGTTAATAGGCAGAACACAGGCTGAACTTTAATCAGGTTTTTACCATATGGAGAAACCAATTCCTAATGTTTTGTGAATACTCCCTACTCCCTTCTTCAGAAGTAAACAATTTGTAAAAGTACAAAAAAAAATTTTACTAGTGTAAATTTTCTTTACGGCAATATCTGAAGGATTTTCCATACCACAATTAAATAGTCCTTGGAAGACTTGTTAAAGTGCTGCCTACTTGAAAACAATTTATAGAAGTACAAAAAAATCTTTTTTACTAGTGTAAATTTTCTTTACGGCATACTAATAGTTCTTGGAGGATGCTTAATTGTTTATTCATTAAACAGTTAAGTACTTGGAAGATTGAATGATGCCATGCTTAAATTGTATTCAGTTATCAACATTAATTATAACTACATGAAAACAACATACGGAGAAGATTGCAACAACAATTACAAAAAAAATTATCCCGTTTCTACCCTGGTGAGATGAAATTATGCTATTTGAGTCAAAATTTCATTAATGCCTTTAAAGAAGAGATGAGCTTGCAATATATTCAAGTACTTGGAATTATTCCAATTATGTGTAACATGCCCACTACTGAACAGCAATTTCTAACTGGTCAAACAAAATTTACTTTCCATGCACCCTAACCTGATTATTTGATGTTGCTTCATGTATTCTCTGAGGCTTCATGTTCAAATCAATCATTTTGGTTCCCATCATAGCATGCCCATCGGCATCAGGTTCTGGTGTTGGAACCAGAGGCATCCTGTGATTTTGCTGTTTTTCTCCCATTTTTTTTTTGGCCACTGGATTTTGTCCTCTTTTAGTGTCACTAGGATCCAGAGGTTGTGAAGCTGGGTTTTCTGCCTTACCATTGCCAGGGTTATCTCCTGGAAACTATGTAGCAAGCAGATATTACACATTTTTTCTCAAGGTAAGAAAAAGGCACCACCAAGACCCTAAAACCATGACTAATTCATGTTGGCAAGGAGAGGCATACATACCTCAACTCTCTGCCTAAAAAGAAGATATCTTCCATGTGTCCTTTTACCTCCAACATGAACCGTCATATCACACTGCAAACAAAGAGAACTTCCATCTGTCTCACAATAGAAGAAAGCTGCATCCAGATTCAAAAGTAAAACAACCCATAAGGAAAAGGCATATGAGGATCAAAATGAGGATAGAGAGAGGAGACTATCTACCAGGAGCATTCTCACAAATGTCACAGCGCAGCACATCACTTGGACTTGCTAGACCAACCCTTACATGCCGACTAGCTAGCTTATTACACATGTGAACCTGCTTGAAGGATTTTGACATGACAAGCAAGACTTACAGTAAACCAACTTAGATTTCATAATTACCCAAGTCGAGAGAAAGATAATTCTGGTTAAAGTTTATACTTATTATGAAGCAACAACAGAGTTTGAGTTAAATTTCAAGTCCTTCAATTTGAGGCATAACAGCCCATAGGTTCTTTACTTATCTTCAGTATCAATGAACGTTCTCCTTTCTCCTAGGTTAGCCAATGATTTCAACATCGGTTTTTTGGTATAACCAAATGGTATGTAGTTCTAGACTCATGAGTCTAACTAATCCCACTTCACACCCAAAAGAGGATTGATCCCGCTACATTGGTTAAGGGATAAGAGTGTCAAACCATTCCCACCAAACAACATTTGGTCCAATGATGTCAACATTGTTACATTACTAATGAAGCAGCATGATATACTTAAAGAGAACAACATATTCTAACCACAACAACATGAGTCACCACTACCAAAGCAATAAGAAGTGAACATCAGAAATCACCAGAAAAAAAAGACTATTGGTCAATAAATGATGACAGCATACACAAGTCAAGTATAGTTAATTAAGAAACAATAGAAGGGTCCACATGCAATTGCACCTCCAAATCAAGCAAGCAAAGAAAAGTACCTACCTTCTCATCACAAACACGGCACAAGGCAGCCTCATCAGCAGCGCAGAAAACAATAGCTGCGGCACTCTCACAAGCATCACAAAGCGTTCGCATAGTTGAACTTGAACCCTCGCACTTTCATTGCTTGGTCCAACAAATGCAAAGACAAGTCAAGTCAGAATGATACTACTTAGAATAACAAACCTGAATTTACTTACTCATTTAAAAACAATACTATGATAATATTAGTATTATAATAATATAGTAATAGTTATGGTTATTATAAAGAAACAAAAAGGCAAGGGAAGAAGACAGCAATCACCACATCCATGAGGGGATGATAGTTTTGTTTTGTTTTAGTTTTTTTTTTTTTCTTTGGGAGGTTTGTTGTTGCTGGGTGCTGGTTAATGAGTAAGGAATAATGATGGACTATGATTAGAGCATGTAGGATATAGATTTTTGAAGGTGTGCTATAACCATAAGCTATTTCATTTGATGATCCAATAGATGGATAAATTTATTTAAAATGAATAAGCACAGAGGAGCATGGACACAATAATGAGTGTTTGTGAATATTGTTGGGCACAGAGGGAAGTTGTGAGCCACAAGTTGAATAGGTGTGTGGCATTGACAGCATCTCTTGCTTCATTCATTCTCCTCCACCAGCTCTCACTGGGACCCATCTAACTTATTATGTGTTTGCCCAATTTTGTTTATGTATAAACTCTAAAATGTTCAGTTGTTTATTTCCACTCTCCTTTTTAGTTTGAGAAAACGGATAAAAAGGTATAATTTCAATTGTATGCCAATTTTACTTTTATTTCCTTATTTATGTTGGAGAATGCTCCCCGGAGCATGCTTTGAGAAATTTAAAGGAAAAAAATAAGGTTAAATTTTAATTTTTATAGATTTATTTTTTAGAACCGATGATTTTCGGCCCTTTATTTTGATTTTCATGATTTTAGTTTTTCTATTTTTTTTCTACCAATTTTAGTCCATCTTTGTTTAAAAATGTCATTTTAGTAAACACAAATGAGATTAAAATCACAAAATTTTAAAAATAAAGGACTGAAATTGAAAAGTTAAAATAAAAACCAAAATTATGAAATTTTTAAAATTACAAGAATTAATTTTTCTAAAAAATAGATAAACTAAAATTGTAAATTAAAAAAAATAAAGAATAAAAATTAATCAATTTTTTATTGTGACATGGAAAATGTCTTATTTTTTATGTTTTTGAATTGAATTAATATATATTCTTAAATGAAACTTTTTCTTTTAAATTTATTAATCAAGATTTTGAGCTTTTTTTATCAATGTTATTAGTTTATTAATTTTTTTATTAATTAAGAATTCAAACTGCAACTTTTCTCTTTCTTCCTAACTTTTAACCACTAGGTTAGCTTGTAATTTATTCAAGAGCTGTAGGTAAATTCCGTTTTTAAAATATTTACTTATTAATATAATTTATAATTAAAAACATATTTTTTTTAGTTTTTGTATTTAAAATATCATTTTTATGATTGGATTGATGGTATGATGATGAGGAGAGGGATGAAATAAGGGATTCATTATTTATGAAGATGAAAGATGATGGGATGATTAAAATAAAATTAAGTTTGAAAAAAATTAAAATTATTATTTTAAATTTATTTAGGATTAAATAAGTATATTTGATTTACCAAATGATTGACTAAATAAGTAATATAGGAAATAAAAATTTACAATATATTTTTCTCCATTGTATTTTCAAATTATTGAATCGTATTTTAGTTCATTTCATTCCATTATATTATATTTCGCTTTATTCCGTTTTATTTCTTATCAATCATCCAAACCTAGCATAAGTTTTACATATATTATATTTTAATTAGTTTTAATTTTATTTATAAAGATTAAAGGAATCAAAACAATAAATATAAATTAAAATTTTTAAAATAAAATTTGTAGAAGCTATAAAAAATTCTTTTAAATATAGGAGGTAAAAAAATTATAACTACATGAATCAAATAATTAACTAAAGGATTTAAAAGTCATTAATAATATAAAATTATTTTATACTATTATTTAATCTTGATTCATTTTGTAAAAGTTAACAAATTTATTAAGTTGGAATTGAATGTTTGGAGTCAGAATAACATACAAAAGGATCCGAGGACGAATGCAGTGGCGTTAAGAATGAAAGAGTTGGGGAAAGATTTGGTCTTATTTATCAGATAGCGACATCTTAATCCAACAATTGGAAGGTTTGGAGGTGCAAGACAAGGCACGGGTGAGAAAGGGTGGGGTAAAATCAGGTGGTCAATGAAAATTATTACCTTCAATGTTAGGGGTTGGAGGAGGCTAAAGCAGTGCGAAATGAGGAGGTTGATTAAGGAGCATAAGCCTTGGATCTTCTATATCCAAGAGACAAATATGGAAGAGGTGTCAATGGGTTTGTGTGAGTTTTTATGGGGAAGTGCAGAGGTGGTTTGGTTCGCTAAACCAGTTGTGGGTAACTCTGGAAGTATTTTAGTGTTGTAGGATTGGTCCATGTTTGAGAAAGAATACTGTTTTGTGGGGAATCATTTTATTGGATTGGTAGGAATATTATTTGGTGAGAATCAGGTGACGATGGTGATGAATGTATATTCTCCATGTGGTTTAGATGGGAAAAAAGGATATCTGGAGTATATTCTTCAATATCTGGAGGTTAGAAAGGAGGAGTAGCTAGTGCATTATGGAGGACCTCAACTCCATTAGAAGTAAGAGGAACGAAAAGGGGTTGGAAGATTTGATAGAAGGAGGAGATGCAGTTATTTACTAATTTCATTAATAAATTAGGTTTGCTTGACTTGTAGATGTGTGGGAGAAAATTTACTTGGTTAAAAAATGACCACAAAACAATAAGTAGGTTGGACCGATGTCTAGTTTCTTATGATTTCTCAAGCTAGGGTAGTATGGAGCAATGGGGGCAGATGCAAACCAAGTTTGCACTTTCTTGATCTTTTTCTTTAAGGTTTCAAGCATCTAAGAAATGGAGGATGGTGTGGGAAAGAAATGGAGTTGGGGCGCCACTCTTGGGAAAGAGATAAGCCAAAAAATTGTTTAGGTGTGCCATAAAGGAAGAAACCCTTGATAAAATCCAACTAGGAAGAGGTTCCTCAAGAGATAGGATCCTCAAGATCTTTTACTAATGAATGTACTCAAAGAAAGACAATTTTTCATTCAATTCAAATATGAGAAATACATGGAATGAGGGGACTATATATAAGGAGTGGGAGGTTAGGATTAGTGGCCTAATCATGGACCTCCCAACAAGGCTTAACCCCTAAGTAGACTTAACTAACTAACCTAAGGTACAAGCTCCTAAAATGATGCCTAAAATCATAAAAGGGGAAATCATGTGGGCCCTTGTGTTTGTCATGCTTTATGTGTTAAAAAGTATGTTGCAAAAAGAATTAGGAGGTGTGGAAATGACTCAGACTCCCAAATATGGGTTTCACCTTTTTCTACACACCCTCCACATAATTACTCAAGGTACCACTAGCTCTTACAATAGGAAAATGACCAAAATACAAAGTCTTAGTCCTAATTTCCTAAGATATTTAAAAATATTTAAAAATGAAAATAACTAAGACTATGTCTTCAATTCTTCAATGAGCTCTCATCATGTCATGTCTTTCTCTAATCCTCCTAGCCATGATGTATGCTAGGTGGGATTGCATCATCTGCTCCCCCTTGAAGAGGATTTGATTAAATCCTGAGGCCTTTGTTCCTCTTTTTCAAAGCTTGAAGAAAAATAAATAAAGCAGTAAGTATGTGCAGACAGATAATTTTTAGGAGAGTAAGAGGCCTATGATAAGACCTCTTAGGATTGGGGTAGTGAAGGTTGGCACTAAGGTTTGGAAACGTTCTACTGTGCATGTACCTCTACACAGCAGCTCCTCATCCTACTTCTAATGCACTAGATGCTAGCCTTAAAGGTTTTGAAATGGTGGGTGAGACTAGTCTAAGTGCATTTGAGCACTCATGAAGTTGGACTTGAGGTTGTGGATCAATGTGATCAAAAGGTTTAAACACAACTCAAATTCAACTTGTTCCTATTGCAAGGGTTGGTGGGAAAATTTTTCTATGTAAAAAACCTTCTTTGAAGGCAAAGGTTGATTTTCCATAGGCTCGGTCTTCCTACCAACAACCTTATTTTCAATTATATCCCTCTCTCTCTTAAGCTTTATGATCCTTTTATCCTCCATAACTTGAATAGGAGTAAGATGATGTAAGGTAATCTTTTTTCCCTTATGAGAGAGAGTGATTTTATTAGTGAGACCATTGTGCAAGGTTTCCCTATCATGTTGTCATGGCCTTCCCAACAACATGTGACTAGCTTCCACAGGGACTACATCACATAAAACTTTATCTTTATAGTGCCATATGGAAAAGTTGATCTCCATTGGTTCCCTTACTACTACACCCGCTTCATCATTAAACTCATGCAAAGAGTAGGGTGAAGGATGGAGAAGAGTAGTAAGTGCTAACTTTTCCACCATCATTATGCTACAACAGTTGCAACACGACCATTATCCACAATGAAAGAATGAGTTTTGCCCAAAACTTTGCATCTTGTTTGAAAAACATTCTCTCTTTGTGTTTGGATGTCTTTACAAGGATGTCTTACAAGAAGCTTTTTTCACTTTGAAGAGATCATCACATGAATGAGTACTCTCTTCATTTGATGTTCCCATTAAAGTCCTTTTTCTTTTTAGGAAATGCAAAGCAATGTGCCTTTTTTCTAAACATTTAAAGCATTTAGGGCTTCTAAAACGATTACTCGAACTACTGTTAGGGGTGTCACTTTCACTTCTCTATTTTTATTTTGGGTGACTCTCTTTTATTCTAGAAGGAATTATCTTTTTTCCTAAGATGCCTCTTAGGTTCATCTATTTCACTAGAAAAGATATAAAGTTCAAGGGTTGTGTTAGACTCTTCTAAGTCCCTATAAGAGGTAGATACTTCACTATGGGCACTCTCAAAGGCATCACTATCCTTTTCTTTCTTCTCTTATCTTCCTTTCTTTCTATCTCTTTTCTCTCCAACTTTTTTATCTCTTTTATCTTTCTTTTTCTTTTTCCTCTCTTTCTCTTTTCTCTCTTGCCACTCTTTTTCTATTTGCTCTCTTCTCTTTTTCTCTTCTTTCTTCCCTCTCTTTTTTCTCTTTCTCTCTCTTTGTCTTTTTTCTTGTCTCTTTTTCTTTTTCTTCTCTTTCTCTTCCTCTTCTCTCTCATTCTCTTATTTCTTGTCTCTCTTTTTACTTTTCTCTCTTTTTCTATTCTTTCTTCCTTATTTTTTTTCTTTTTCTCTTCTCTTTTTGTTTTTTTTTTCATTCTCCCAAAATTCCTCTCTTTGTTTTTGTACTCTCTCCCAATCAAATAAGTATGAATATGAGGACAAGGTAAGTTTATAGCTATAGTAATAATTACTCATCTCACCCCTCCCTTTTTCACACTCTTCTTTTTCTCTTTTTATTATATTCTCACATTCCTCTCTTTGTTTTTCTATTTTATCTTCCATTTTTTTATTTCTACTCCTAACACTCTAGATATGTGTGAGGACATTTCAAAGTGCAAGACCTAGGGAACTAAGATCCAAACATTCATCTCTTTTTAAGTTTTCTCAACTATAAGTGACTTAAGCCTTTGGAACTTAAACACTTCCTAAACGTGAAAGCAATAAAGGAAATTAAAAGCAAATTTAAGGACTAAAACGTGTTCCTAAGTATGAATAAGGAATATCAATTCCTTACTAACACTAAACGATAAACTAAGAATTATTACAAGCAAAAGAGCTAACTTTTATGCGCATTCAACACCTCTATTAAAATAGCCTTATTAAAAATACACCCAATTACAAACTCAAGAATTAAAAGAAAGCTTGGATGCTCGTTCTTCAAGTGTTCCCTCACAAGTGTTTCATTCAAGCCTTGGCCTCCTCTTTAAGTCCACTTTTCCTTGGCTTTTTATCAACACTTTCTAGGATGCTACCCTTTGTGGAAGCTTCACCAATTTGACTCTGTCCAAGAAAAAGAGGCACCCAAACAAAAGAACCAAGAGAGTGCAAGAATTGAAAGCAAAAAACAAGAAAACACTTAACAAGAAAAAGCACACATCCAAGTGGAAAGAATTATTTAGACAAACTCAATGAATATCAAAAGAAGACAAGCAAACAACAAAGGTGTAGAAAAAAAGTAAGGACTAAAAAAAAGAACCTAGAATGGCACTAAAGTGGAATTGGACGTCAAACAAAAAAGACTCAAAATTTTCTAAGATTTATACTAACTTAAAGCATCATGACTGAATTATAAAAAGATTATTCAAGCAATTTTCAACAAGTTTCTAACTCCTTTAAAATGAACTACATAAATTTAAGGTGCACTCAATTTTTTCTCTTTTTATATCTCTTTTTAACATTTTTTACTAACATTTGTTTTTACTTATTTTGATTTCTTTTCTTCTTTTTTTTTTAAACAATTTTGCTACACCTCTTTTACAAACTTGAAAGAAAATATAATAATGGGTTTAGGAAGTATAAACGCTTGAAATAAAAGTAATGAACCAACCACAAAAATGAATAAAAAGTGCAAACCAAAAAAAGAAAGACAACTTAATATACGCTAGTAATTTTATGTGATTATAGCAAGGCACCAAATGAGAGTTTTATGGGGTTTAGGCAAGCCTGATTGCTCACGGTTTCAGCCCAAATTACACACCCAATTGGTCTCAACCAACCAGCAAAAACAAATCACTACAAAGCCTAGCGCAAAATTAAGCTACCACACAAATTGAAGAAAAAAAATGAACTCTAAGAACGAATTGAGCAATTTTTTGAAAAATTGTTTTTAGGAAACATGCTATGATCTAAACCATGTGAGACTCTAAGAACACAAGATCAAGAGTACTAAGTCTCTTTGATGCTCAATTTCAAGAGACAAACGCACTTTTTACAAGAAGCATAACACACTTTATGGTGAAAAATAAAAGGCAAAACTACATAGAATTAAGAGACAATTAAAGAATAAACATGATTAACTAATACACAACTTAGGAAGATTAAAAACTAAAATAAAATAACTCAAAATACCAACGCACTCAAAATAGAGAACAAGGGGCTAGAAAAACAGAATAATAGATGCAGGAAAAACAAAATTAAAATGCAAGGCAATAACACAAAATGCATCCAAAGATCAAGACCACAATTATGTGGCTTCCTTCACAAATTTGTGAGATCATTACCATGATCTTCTTAGGAAATGCATAAGAATAATAAAAGAAATAAAATTTGGGCAGAAATTAAAGAATAATTCCTAAAGAAACATACATAAAATTCAATTGAAAAAAACAAAATAAATTGAATCTACAAAGAAATAAAGAATAGGAAATAAATTGCAAAAAATGAAAAATACTCAAACATAAACTAACAAGATAATAAGGAATTAAAATTACATGAAAGGAAAGCTGAAAAATAAATGAAGACCAACAAGAATACATAAGAAAAATCTGGGGAAAAAAAGAGAATTAAGACTAGAAAAGAATCTCTAAGAGTTGGCTCTTGATACCACTTGATGAAATCTTGCTTTACTCTTTCTCCTTGAGGTTCCAAGCATTCAAGAAATGGAGGATGGTAGGGGAAAGAAGTGGAGGTGGTACACCATTCTTGGAAAAGAGATAAGCAAAGCTCTGTTGGGCAAATGGTGATGGAGAATTCTACAGGGTAGTGATGCTATTTAGATCAAGGTGTTGGAGGCAAGGTATAGGGTTGATATTAGGAGGAGCCTCGATGTTAGGCATAGAAGTGGAGGCTCCCAATGGTGGCATGATATCCTAAAAGTCACTACAGAAAAAGAACGGAATGACTAGGTTTCTAGTGAGGTAAAGCCCTTGATTGGTGATGGTTCTTTGTTTAAGTTTTGGGCGAGGGACTAGAGGGTGGCTAGGGGGCTTAAATCTCTCTTTCCTAGGATATATGGCTTGTTAAATCATAAAGAGGCACTTATGTCGGAGGTTGGGGAGTGGATTAATAATAATTGGGTATGGAAGCTTAGCTGGAGAAGCGAGGTTTTTAGTAAGGAACTAGGATGGGTGAGACAATTGGAGGGAGTCTTGGAAGGGGCTCAATTCAGGATACAGGAGAAAGATGGGTGGGGGTGGGGCACGAATCCGAGGGTACCTAACCAGTACTTAGTTAAGGAGGCTTATCGCCTAGTTAATGGGGTGGCTCAAGAGGTAAAATATGTTTTCTTCAGCAAGTTATGGAAATCAAGGGATTCGTCTAAGGTAGTGGCTTTTTCTTGGAAGGTAACCTTGAACAGAATCCCATCAAAGGTTGAATTGGCACGACGATCCATCATTCCATGGGCTAAAGCAATTTGTCCTCTATGCGATTCTGCTTTAGAATCAATTAATCATATGTTGTTTACCTATAAGTCAAGTTATTCTATATGGATGTACTATTTTAGGTGGTTTAGCTATAAATATGCTCTTCTTGCTGATTGTGAATCAAGTTTCTAGAATTTTTTGGGCACTTGTCGCTCAGTAGGGAAGAATGTTGCTCCTGTTTTTAGCATTATTTGGCTGTCAATTCTATGGGATATCTGGATTGCTAGGAATGCGGTTGTTTTTAAAAGTGAACCCTTCCTATGTGAAGAAGTGTGGCAAATATCCTTGCAATGGTCTTGGCAGTGGCTCAAACGGCTGAGTATGGCTTCAGATGTGTCTTTTGTTGAGTGGTCATGTTATCCAGTCTTGTGCTTGAAGCAATTAAACTTAAATAGGATTTATTGTAATCCTTATGTTTTTGCTCCTAGTTATGATTGGGGTCCTATTACAGAGTAGTGCACTCATGTATTCTTTGTTTTGTTGGATAATCTTAGTGTAGTGTTATTTGTGGGGATGACTTTAAACTATTATAATGTTCTGATTTTGTCTGTAATTTATATATATCCAGTGTCATTCCTTGTGACATTTGGTAGATCTGATATCAATGCATTTTGCTTTCTTAAAAAAAATATAATATTTGTATAGTTTTGTATACTATTTTACCTTGATTTGTAGTAGTATGTAAAAATATTGCATCATATATACAAAAATGAATAATATAACTTGAAAAATACTAAATTTTATATAATTGTAAAATATACAAAAACAAAATATATCTCCTAATTATGTAATGTTATTATGGATTTGGAGTATAGAAAATATGGTCTTCACTTTAATTATCATTCCAACATTCACAATTCATATTGTTATTTGTTAATCACTTGAATGTTAAAATTTAAGTGTTGTTAAATTAATAATTTTTAAAATAAAAAAAATATATTAATTAACCAATTTGTTAGTAAAGCCTCCCATTATTATGATTTTAAAGTTAGATGGTGGAAAAATGAAAAAAAAAAATAGATAGCAGATAAAAATAAAATGATAATACAGGAATACATGGATATGCACAAAAATAAAAGAAACATAAAAAATTTGTTTTACATGTGTTACATTTAACTGAGTTTGTATCCTTATACGTATTATCTTTTGTTCTTTGTTATACATATTATCTTTTATTCTTTGTTATCTTTCTGAATATTATTAATGTACCTTAATTTTGATTAAAAATGACGTATTAATATCATTTACATGACACATAATCCAGCAAAGAATCGGAAAAGAAAAAAAAAAACCTGAAACAAGTACATAAACAAACATCACTTAACTTCTCGTAAAAATAAAATTGAATGACACAGAAAATCATTACCATCAGTATACCATTGTTCTTTTAAATTTAAATAATCGTAAAAAAAATAGATTATTCCAAAATCACAAACAATTCGGATTGATAAGTTAAGTCAAGTTAGAACCACTCACATAGCAATATCAAACTTTACATTAATTAAACTCATTAAACTGTTACAACAAAATGTACTTTACTATATATGTTTACTTACACGTAATTTAGCACTGGAAACAAAATTCAGACCCAAAACAAATTCAATATTAATGTATTTAATTAAATTATTTCTATAACATACAAAAGTTCAACCTGCAACGACCAATCTTTAACTCATTAAATAGAAGCTCATAATAATAGCTAAAAAGCACAGTTATGGAGCAACTTCTAGAAAAACATAAGACATATCATGACTATAATACCACACATAAAATTCATATAGAATTAACATAAACTGAAAACCTTAAACTTAAAAGAGAGAATTACGATTTCATTGGTTTTGTTTTTTAGTTTTTAAAAAGATTTTTTAAAAATAATTTTTAAAGACTATTTTTAGGAAAAAAAGAAAAAAAAAAACTTGATTGATAAGTATTATTTGAAAACTGTTTTGAAAATATAAAAATGAAAATATTTGTTCATATTTATTAAAATTTCATTAATAAAAAGCAAAAAACTGCAGATTGTATTTTGAGTTTTCAAAACAAAAATAAAAAACTGAAACACAAAACTACTCTCAGTTATTTTTGTTCCTTGTTTTTTTTTTTAGTTTTTAAATAAAAAACAAGAACTATTTTCAAAAACTATTTTCAGAAAACATTTTTTAATTTTAAAATAATAAAATACTGAAAACAAATTTATAAAATCATTATTAAACAAGCACCTAATGCTTCCGAAAATAAACCATAACAGTTTCACAATTTGTCTAAAATCATTGTTAAACAAGCACCTAATGTTTCCGAAAATAAACCATAACAGTCTCACAATTTGTCTAATTATCTTATATTTGTCCCATTTTGAAACAGAAACTATAAAACAAAGTTAAGTATGTTTTTAATCAAACAAAAAATGTTCATTTTTAGTCCAAAAATATTATCACTTTTTCATCTCTCGTTTCTAAAAATGTGTTAGGTATAGTTCATGTAAAGAAGAGAAAACATAACATATTTAGCACATAATTAGTATTTAAGACTAATATTCTGAAAGTAAACAGTGCTTCCTTCCCTGATAACCTCACGGACATTAATCTCAAACTCTAAAAACAAACTAAAAACATTGTGTATATTAATGTATAACCCTAAAAACATTAGTCTTCCACTTGAAGAAGTTGTGTAGCTAATAGAGAACTGAGAAGAGTTTCTCCGCGTTCTCGAAGACCCATTTGAAAAAGCTTCTCTTTTCTTTCAACTGTGCTGAATTCAAACTCTTCAGGCAAGTGAGATTTGTTGGGAAGCCAAAGGAGGCTCGAAACGACGTCGTTTCTGTTGCTGCAAATTGGAACGGAGGGGCAAAGGGTGAGGCCGAAAACGACGTCGAAGATGCGAGGAATTCTCCAATGAGGTTGATGGTGGAAATGAAGGGTAAGTTGTTGTCTGGGTATAAAACTATGCAATAGTGTTGGATAACCAGGATGCACAGTATGTCTCCGGGTTACACATTTAAGATATTCATTATACACAAATTTATCAACATTTTTTTACTCATCCATCAAGGTATGTTACTCACCTACACTACACTCCACATTTTTTATACAATAAACATGAAAAGTTAAAGAATCTCGTACTTCCAAAGATCCAATATTGATCGATTCCATAAAAATCAACTCATTCTAAATGTTGGGTCAAAGCGAGTGGTTAAAACACCTAGAAGATGTATAATAATGGATCATGAGTCTATATATAAAAAAAACATGACATCACTCTCAACTCACCCTCCAACACCAAATTCATCAAAGAATTATTTGCTGCATATGTAGAATCTGCCGAGGACCTTTTTAAGGAACAAGCAACATTTTAATTAATGCCAACTAATCATTCAAGAATGAGATGAAATAGCAACCAAAGTGAAAGAGATAATAGAAAATGGAAAACAATGGGAAAGTAGAGGACATTACCATGCTTGCACATATTATGATGGATGAAAGATTATTGGAGAACTGTTTCAATTTAAATAATTCTAAGAAACTGTCTATATTTTATTAAGAGTTTAATTGGTATACATCTTATTTTTTCCCTCTTCATTCCCAAGTAAAGGGTGAGTCCCATGCTTTTGTGGATCGCAGTCTCACGCATTAATCTCTATAGGTGCTCGCAGTAGGTCAGCCGCCCTAACTAAACCAATCATCATATCGGTCCCTGGGCCCCATTGCTAGAAAGGCTCGCCTTCAAAATCGTACATGGAGCTTCTGCCTCATACGGCTCCTCTAGGGATGGAGGTAGACCCAGCCCAAGCTTGTGTGGTTAAGGTTGTTGTACACGAACTCATAAAAAAAAGAATGAAAAAAAAAATGACTAAAAGTGAAGTGTTCATCCACCTACCTTAGTAGCCTAGTGAGCTTTATAACCAGGAGTCTGTCCCTGTAAATATTTCTATATTAATATTCAATTTATAGTAAATTTCTTAATTTTACTAATTAGTAATGAAAAAGTTACGATTGAACATTAATGTAAAGATTTGTTACACTGTAAGTGTATACCAATAAAATTCTTTTATTAAACTACTTCAATTTGAATTAGTACTCCAAAACTACCCACATTTTATTCACATTTCATTGAACAAGGGACAATTTTTTATTTAAAAATTTAAGAAATCAAATGACAGTTTCCAGATAATTAAAAACAAAATGGACAATTATAATTAAAAATGAGCCGTTTTTTATTTAAAGAAATCAAACTGGCACCAATTGCCCGAATGTGAAATGAAATTGGCAGTACTTGCCGAAAGCTGTTATCTTTTTCATAGTTTTAAAATAATTTCTAAAAATGGACAGTTATAGGTTTAAAATCAACACTAAAAAAATCAAACTGTTTTCTCTCGGCATTGATTAATAATTAATGTTTTTATAAAAAGATAAAAAAAACATTGATTAATAGTTTTAAAATAATTTATTAATAATTAAAAAAGATAAAAAAAATTATAAAAAAATAATAGTTGATAAAAAAATCAAACTTGCAGTACATGCCAAAATTTTTAAAAAGATTTAAAAAAACACTGATTAATAGTTTTAAAATAATTTATTAATAATTTAAAAAGATAAAAAAAATAACAATTTTTTTTTAAAAAAAAATCAAACTAGCCATACACGCCGAATGTGAAATCAAACTGGCAGTGCATAACAGTTAAAATTAAGTAATTGATGTTAAAGTAGTTATTTTTTTATAAGCCGTTGGTAGTTATTTTTGTGTGTAATATTAGTATTTAAGATTGTGGACACCAATAAGACATTTTCTTTTTATATATATATATATATATATATATATATATATATATATATATATATATATATAGTATAGAATATGTATATATTTAAGATACTATTCATATGTAATTATTTTGAATTACATTGAATAATGAACCATACTTAATTTTATATTTATCTATATTTAATAACCACTAATTGAAATAATATAGGAATTGACAAATGTAAAATAAAATTTTACTCTATTATATAATTACAAATAATCATTTTATATAACAATTCTATTTGATTACCTGAGAATCTTAGATTAATTGTTATAATTTTTTAAAGACTTAAATATTTTTAATCTATTAATTTTGATTGTAATTTTAAAAGCGATTATTTTTGTCTCCTGATTTAAAATAGTATATTTTTAGTCTTTAAGTTATTTTTTATCATAATATTTGTACCTCTAATAAGGACTAAATGTAAATTATTTTTAACTTAAAAGATACCAAATAATCACTTTTAAAATTGAGACCAAATGGAAACTAGGCTCAAATTTAAAGAAAAAGAAAGGTATTATAGCATAATTTAAAAGAAAAAAACAATTATAAAATGTTTTTTACTAACAATCCATCGCAACATTTTATATACATAAATGATAAATTTATTAACTTAAATCATTAATATTTTAAGAATAGAAACCTGATTGACATTAATGTTTACCTAGTACAAAAATGATTATGTATAACATAGGTCATCGTTTACCGTATTACTTTTTGTCTTTTATCTATAACAATTTATGTTCTATATTTTGTATGATAACTAGTAAAAAAAATTATATTAAAATTCAATTACAATTTTTTATTTATATAATTTTAAAGTATTAATGGGTAAAATCAATAAGCTTACTCTAAATAAGGATTGTATTAAATAATAACATAAAATTTTATAAAATTTTTTAACATTGTACAATCTTTTGTCTCATTTTATATTAGTGTATATAATTAAAAATAAAATATTACTGTGATTTGATTGATACAATATTTTTTAAAAATATTTTATATAGTTTAATATTATATAAAATATGTTTTTATTATATTATATTGAATAATAAATTTATATAATAACTTATTACTTATTAAAACTAGCTAACTAATTAATTTACTTTCAATTTCAAATTGTATAAATTATTTTTACTTAACATTAAAATCATATAAAATAAATTTAAATAATTTCGTAAATAAATAATAAAATGAAGCTAGCATCTTATCCTTTCTGACACTTCTTCCCCTTATCAAGAACATACAAATGACAAAAGCACTATATGTAAAGGATAATTTACAAGCAAGATAAGTATATACATAAATTTGGTCCTTACTAATATAAAATAAAATAATAAAAGAGGTTACTCATCCCAACTTTAGAAATCCAATGTCATCTCAAACACGTTCAATCTGGTCATCTGCAAGGTAACTATCTGCTTCTAAATGCCAAAAACACAATCATTGCAGTTACACAACCCAAACAAGCACAAAATACAAAGGTAAGCTCAACTGTGAAAGATACATAGTTCACTCAAAGGAAAGTTAAAGTAACAAACATCACAATCCATCACAACATTGCTTATCATCAAATTGGAATGTATGAAATGCTTTTGCGCCATTGTGCATACTATTATGCTAAGTAGACTCAACTCGATGGAGATTTTTAACTTTAGATGATCAATATAGATACATTCCCTACCATAGCTGCACTATATGACAATTTAGAGTATACCTAAAGATGATCCTATGGGAGGTATGGTTTGGTAGAAAATATGCAGGTGTATAACTGTGTAGGTTTGCAAGACCTTATATCTGATATCTCTAGTAATTTGCTTACTTTATTTTTCTATAGGTCCATTCCCATTAGCAACCATGAAAACCCCTTAACACTAGGTTGAGAGCCCATCTAACACCCTCAACTTACATGTCTACCCATCATACAATGCCAGCTAGACCTTATGCATAGATGCCTGTAAAAATTTTCACGAGTAATAATACACATGTACTCTTTTAATTTATACGCTTTATCAATAACTTTTATTTCTTTTTGTTTCTCTCATCCTTTCATATCAATATCATACCTATATATCTTTCTCTTTTTTCTTCCTCTCATTAGGTGTATAATAACACGAGGTGTTCATATGTCATTTTTCAATTTTCACATCACACTTGAATAATTCATCATTGCTTTAAAGTTAATTTTATTTATTATTATCATATCAATCATCAAATATCGAAAATATTAACCTCATTTATTAAGTTTTGGGGTTTTTTTGTGAAATTAAGTTTTTAGGTTTTATTCTCTTCAATTTCTCTATAACTTATCTATGAACTTTATATATTGAAATTGAAATATCTAGAGTTATACTAATCAAATTAAAGGATATTTTTCTCTTTTAAACAATAAGAAAATTATCTAAAACTTTTATGCTTTATCCAAAAACTTGGTTAGAATAATATGACTAAAATTTGAACAATGAGAAAGGTTTACCAAATCCTAACAGACTAACTTTTGTTCACTAAAAAAATCACATTTTTAGCTATAAACATAGGTTTTAGTGAAACCAATAGGGTTTGTTAGATAACATATATACATGCAACTGTCATAAAAACCATTTGTGGTTGAATTTACTTAATGACTCCATCAAGTTACCCAGCAAATTTCCGTTTACCCCACGCCTAAAAAGGGCTCCCCAACCTGCATGTTAGAGAGCACCCAACTCTGTTCTAAACTTTCCAATGTCCCAAAAATGAGCACAAGTGGTGAAAGTCAGAGAGCACCCCACTCTGTATTACTAAACCACCTGGCACCCAAAAAATGATCGCCTAGCGGTGGCATGTTAAATTCAACTATGAGAAAACACTCATTTCATCCCAAAATGTCATTTTTCCAAAACTTACGCAATTCAACCTTTCATCCATCAATTTCAAACACAAACAAATAGAAAACAACCATTCTTTCATCGATTAATTACCAAAAACAAAACAAAAAGAAGAGATTCCCTTACCAAATATGTTAGGGATTCCTTACCTAAAATCTTCACTGATTTTTCCTTAGCTTATGCTATGAAATCAACTAGGATGAACTTAAAACCATCATGAAAACAAGCTTCAATAAAGGTTTCACCTACCAATCAAAATTTGAAGCAAAACCTACTTCTTATCAACTTGTTAGGAGAAGGAAATAAATCAAAAAAGGAAAAGGAAAAGAAGAAAGGTGTTTACCCACTAGAAATTAGCCAAAAAGCTGTTGAAAAGGAGATAAATAGGTTCCTAAGAGTAGAATCCAACTCTATAGTTCTAGAGAGGAAGGGAAGCATCTAGAAGTGGAATGAGGGGGAAATGGGGAAAAAAAGAATGAGGTGTGGCGCATAAAGCCTTTGGAGAGGAGTTTTTGGCGAAAAAAATGGGTTTTTTCTGCATTTCAAAGGTTTCTTCTAACTACACTCTTATACACAACTAAAATCTCACTTTTAACTTATAAGGCATAAATGTCATGAAACCACAAAATCTAACAAAATGCATATAAATAAATCATTCGATTTTATTAATTAGCTCGTTAATTAACATAAGCTTAAATTTAATTCGTTGTGATAATCAAATACTTAATCACAAAGTTTACGAAAATTATAGTGTTACACGTAATTTATCCTAATATTTATATTATGTAGTTGAATTTTTATACTCAAAATCAATTTTAATCAAATTACTAAGTATAGAATGAGCTGAACATGCATGAATCCTTGTGTTGTTACACAATCAAGGAGATATTATATATATTTATTGTACAAAAAAACAAATACAAGAAAATGGGCTTAGGCCCATATATTGAACTATATCTAACATTCTCCCTCAAGTTAGTGTATATAAATCATATGCACCAAGTTTGTTATAAATATAATCAATTATAAGACTTCGCAATGATTTTGTATATGCACCAAGTTTGTTACAAATATAATCAATTATAGGACTTCACAATGATTTTGTGAAAACATCAGCTAACTGATCATAGGAACTAACAAATTGGGTAGAAATGATTCCAGATACAATCTTCTCACAAATGAAGTGGCAATCTACTTCAATGTGTTTGGTCCTCTCATGTCATAAAATACTGGATTCAAGGCAATATGCAGGGCAGTTTGGTTATCACAGATTAGAGTCATTTGTCTAACCTCTCTAAATCTTAATTCATCAAGGAGCTGTTTGAGCCAAATAAGTTCACAAGTTGCTAAAGTCATAGCTCTATACTCTGCTTCTACACTAGATCTTGTCACTACATCCTGCTTCTTACTTTTCCAAGAAATCAAGTTGTCACCAATAAAGACACAATATGTAGAAGTAGATCTCTTGTCAATGAGAGAACCTGCATAATCTGCATCTGAGTATCCCACGACCCGAGTATGATTATTGTGCCCATATGACAAACCTTTTCCTGGGGCTCCTTTAATGTACTTCAGAATACGGATGACAGCATCTCAATGTCCAATACAAGGTGAATTAAGGAACTGACTTACCACATTGACAGCAAAGGATATGTTAGGGCAAGTGATTGTGAGGTAGTTCAGTTTCCCAATCAATCTCCTATACTTCTCAGGATCTAAAAGTGGCTCTCCCTGACTTGGCAGGAATTTAACATATGGATCCATAGGTGTGTCATTTGGCTTAGAATTCATTAGCCCAGCCTCCTCTAAAATGTCCAATGCATACTTCCTATGAGAAATCACAATCTCATTGTCAGATTCTGCTACCTCAATACCCAAGAAGTATCTAAGTTTGCCAAGGTCTTTCGTCTCAAAATGATGACAGAGATGTTTTATCTGTGAAATTCCAAGGGTATCACTACCGGTAATAAGAATGTCATCAACATACATTATCATGTATATGCACCCACATCTTGAATTACAATAGAACATAGAATGATTAACTTCACTACGATTCATACCAAATTGTTGAACTACTTCACTGAATCTACCAAATCATGCTCTGGGAGACTGTTCAAGACCATATAAAGATTTGCGAAGACGACATACCAATCCAGAAGATTCCCCCGGAGCAATAAAACCAAAAGGTTGTTTCATATAAATCTCCTCGTGCAAATCACCATAAAGGAAGGCATTTTTTATATCCAACTGATAAAGGGGCCAATGTCGTAGCGCAACCATGGCTAAAAAAAGTCGAACAGAAGTCATCTTGGCAACATGAGAGAATGTGTCAGTATAGTCTAGCCCGAATATCTGAGTATAAACTTTGGCTTTGAGGCGATCAATAATGTCATCAGGGCTCACTTTGATAGTGAAGATCCATAAAAAACCAACAGACTTTCCAAAAGGCAAAGGAATAAGATCTCAAGTATCACTATTCTGAAGAGCATACAATTCATCAAGCATGGTCTGCCGCCAACCCGGATGGGATAAGGCATCACTGATAGTTTTAGGAAGGGACACAATGGAAATGGAAGACAGACAAGCATAGAAAGATGGAGACAACCTGTGATAACTCATATTAACATAATAAGGAAGGATTATGAGTGGAGTGTGTACCTTTACGAAGAGCTAGGTAAATCAGACACACATGGAGGAGCCGGAAGAGATGGAGTAGGTGGCAGCGGAGTAGAGTTAGTGGCTGGCCCAACAGGAAGTTGAACATGTTATCGACGATGATAAACCCGGAGAGGAGGTGGAAGAGGTGGTGGGTTGGTGGGTACAACAAACGTATCTATGGGATGGAAGACAAAAGGGAAGGGGAGATAGAAATAGGCTCATAAGAAGAAGAATTAGACGAAAATAGAGAGAAGACTCAAAGAAGGTAACATCAGCAGAAATCAAGTATCGACGAAGGGAAGGTGAAAAACCCTTATACCCTTTTTGAGACCTAGGATAGCCTAAGAAGACACACTTATGAGATCGAGCAGGCAATTTATCAAGACCAGGACTAAGGTTGTGAACAAAACAAGTGGAGCCAAAAACTCTAGGGGTTAAAGGCTGAAGTGAATCATGAGGAAACAAAATAGAGTGAAGGATTTGGTTATTGAGGACAGAAGAAGGCATGCAATTGATAAGGTAACACACAGTGAAAATAGCATCCCCCTAAAATTTTGGAGGAACATGACCATGAAATAAAAGAGTTCGAGTTGTTTCAAGAATGTGTCTATTCTTACGTTCTGCAACCCCATTTTGTTGAGGGGTATAGGGACAAGAAGTTTGATGAAGAATACCATGAGAAGACATGAAGGTCTGAAAAGATTGAGAAGGGTATTCACGAGCATTATCACTACGAAAGGTACAAATAGATGCACCAAAGTGAGTTTTTATTTCATTATAAAAGGCCTGAAAGATGGAAGACAAGTCAGAACGATTTTTCATTAAAAATAACCAAGTACATCGAGAATAATCATCAATGAAGGTTACAAAATATTAAAACCTAAACTAGGCTTAACACGACTCAGACCCCAAATATTCGAGTGAACTAAAGCAAAATGAGAGACAGCTCATTTGGAGACACTCTTAGAAAAAGAACTACGTCTATGTTTTCGTAATTGACACGACTCACACAACAAATTAGACAACTTAAATAGACACAATAAAAGGCACTAAAGTTTGGCAAGACTAGGATGACCTAATTGAGAATGGATGAGAGTAGGGGAATCTACAACGAGCCAACATAAGCAGACATCCGTAGGTGATAAAGGCCTTTTGACTCACATTCGATCCCAATTATCCGTCCCGAACTCCGGTCCTGTAAAAAAATAAAATCTCTAGTAAAAGAAACAAGACAATCAAGAGAACGAATGAGTCGACTAAGGGATAGTAAATTAAAGGGAGACCCAGGAACATAAAGTACATCATCAACAAAGAGAAGAGAAAATAGGGACAGTACCAGCACCATGAGACGGGGCCCGAGAGCCATTAGCCATAGTGACAAAAGGTAAAAGACCAGAAGTTACAAGAGAGGAAAAAAGAGATTTATTACTAAATATATGATCGGTGGCGCCAGAGTCAAGGACCCAAGGGCCAAAAGAGGCAGAGTGAGTTAGACCAGCAAAGAAAGTGTCAGTGTGTGCAATAGAAGCAGTGGAGCTTAAGACCTGACGTTCTTCGTACCATTTCAGAAAGTCGTTGAACAAAGTCAGAGGTCTAGAACTACCAAAAGGAGTGGTACCAGAATCAATAGGAACATTAGGGGTAGTTTGAGCAGCAACAGTAGTAGTCGGCCATGGAGGACGACCATGCAATGCATAATACCGGTCAATGGTGTGACCAAGTTTGTGACAATGGTCACTTCGACGGCGACTTCGGCTAGGTTTGCGAGAACGATTACGATCATCACGCTGAGAGACCAAGGTAGAGGAGTCATTAGGAGAAACAGAAGGAGATACGTCCGGTGATAACTTGCATGGTACACGCGATAAGGTGGACCAAGCAGAGTTCAGAGTAAGCACAATCGGAGACCCCAAAATCTGATCACAAACAGATGAATACTCATCGGGAAGCTCGTATAAGGCCATCAACATAAAGAATGTTTGGCGTTGCTCTAATTCTTGGGCAGCAGTGTCAACAGGGAGGTAGTAGTTCATTGAAGTCATGAAGAAGACCACGAACCTTACCCAAATATTCAGCCATGGGACAGTCAAGGCGACAGGGGTCAATGATGCTCAGTAAGATTTTAGCACACGCCATAAAGGCATTAAGTATCATTGGTGTACAACAACTGAGCCTGTTCCCAAACGCTAGCACAAGTGTCATGGGCCTGGAATATTTGCTTCAAAGAAAGATGAATAGTTGACTTTATAACACTACAAGCTTGAGCATCAACTTTCGACCAGCGTGGATGATCTTTCTCATCGATGGAGGCAATTGTATGAGTGAAGTGATCAACATAGTTTTGGCCCTTAAGCCAGAGCTTGATGTCAGAGGCTTAGGTGTTATAGTTTTTCATCTAACTTGTCAATGGAGAGAGGCACATTGACATAGTTCATAAACAAAGATGAGTCAGGCCTCATGGAAGCCATGGGAGATAGAAAAAACGCCCTCGAAGTTGAGAGAAGACTGAAGACGATGCCCAATGGAAGATCCAAGGCTAGATCCGAAGAGAGGACAACACGGCGAGTCAAACACCGATAAGTGCCGCCGGACACATGACTACCGAAGAAAAGAAGTGAGAAGACAAGTGTGGCTTGTCGGCGCACGTGAGGGCACGTGGAGGAGCTAACGGTGGCGCTGGAGTCGCCAGAGGATGGAGAAGCAAATGGTGGGGTCGCCGACAGCAAAAATCAATCAAAAACGGCAAGAAACAGTCAAAAATCGAAAAGAAACACAATTTCTGGAAAAAAAAAACTTTGGCAAGGATCCACCTGACTCTAGATGTCATGTAGAATGAGCTGAACATGCATGAATCCTTGTGTTGTTACACAACGAAGGAGATATTTTATATACATATACTATACTATACAAAAAAGCAAATACAAGAAAATAAACTTAGACCCTTATATTGAACTACATCTAACATTAAATATACATTTTTATGTCAACAACCAAATATAATTATTGTATCTGCTTAACATCGTTATCCGAGATAAAAACTCTTATGGAATAATTAACAAATTGCATATCAAAACAATATATTTTTTAAAAAAATTTATACATAATAAAATTAAATAGTATAAAAATATTTTTTTATAAAAGTTAAATTCGTTTACATTTTATGCATAATAAATTTTCATAGTCTTGTAAATATTTTAAATAAAATAAAAAATATAAGATATTATAATGTGCTTTCTTTAAATTCTTTTTCTCATTTTAATTTCATAAACAAAGTATTTTTAACATGCACAGCAGTATAAATAATCATGCAAGTACACTTGTATCTTACTAGTAAATAAAAATATTAAATAATCTAACGAATAATTTCAACTACCAATTCATTCATCAACTGGGATTTTTCATGCATTCTTATTATTTCTCAATTAATCAATTATTATTATTATGCTAATACCGGATAGGCCTATGGCCGTTGACCTGTTGAAGTATACAACACATGATTGTTCTTCTTTTTCTTCTTTATTGAAGCATCAACCAGATTCATTTAGGCTTTGTTTGATTATGAGCAGAAAAATAAAATATAAGAAAAAGGGATAATTAAAATAAGAGACAGTGTAAAAAGTTATACACAAACATTCAATTACAATATTTTATCTTTACCAATTAATACTTTAAAATCATATAAATAAAGAGATATGATTAAACGTCAGCGTATACTAATTAAAATCTTTAAAAAAAAAATAATACAAAATAGCATTTTTGGTGTGAGAAAAATAGAAAAATAATGGGGAGATAGGGAAAAGAATAAAAATAAATAAGAAATAATACAGTGGATTTCATAATTTTTAAAATATTTCTCTCCTATCAAAACATACAAAACATTTCTATCTCCCCTCCCTTCCATTTCTTTGATACCAAGTAGTGTTAACTCTGCTTTGGTTCGTCGATGAAATCAGCATTCTATATTTTCATTTTTTTCACTTACAATTTGATTTCAAAAAACGACTTGTTTGGCTATATCCCATCCCAAATTCAATAGAAATAAAGCTGGCCAAATAAGATTACCGGTGATACCCTGCTCCGATGTAGCTTCATATTTCAAGTCTATTCCACATAAGCTTCGCTAAAACACTCCAATATCGCATGCAAGAAGGGTTGGTGTGAATTGCTCGAATAACCCATTTCTGAGGACTCTGAGTGGACTCCGTACTTGAAGATGTGTTTGGCCCAACTTTCAACTCTCTTGCAAGCAGATGCATTTGAAAGTAGAGCTCTGCAGGCCTCATTTCTTTGAAAAAGTAGCACACATTAGACAATAGATAAAAAAAATAAAAGGTATATCAATCAATAAATGAGAACAAACACCACGCCCATGCACACGCACCTGATGGCCAATTATACCATTCAAGGCCAAGGTTTCTGTTCCACCTCTCTTTAGAACCAAGGCTTCCTTCTGCTTGAGCTACCAATACCGAGACAAAAGGCAAGCGAATGGGCGTATGCTCAAGAACTTTGGCTAGACTTTTTACGGCCCGTGATAGGAACTGAGAATCATTGCACTGTCGAACCAGTTCCATGCAAATCGCACCTACATATAAAAAACACAATATGATCGGATGGACATTAATTTAAGGATCAATCTTTCCATACTTTCAATAAGTACATTGATTCAAATTCTTGATTCTAATCTCTGGAAATATGGGATTGGTTCTCTTAGCGTAGCATATATATTCTCTTTGGTTTCAACAGAATTAATTGCCTGAAGTGTTTCAAGGGGTAACGTGATACTATATATGAAGCATGCCAAAGTTAGTTAAGATCTCGCCCAATACAAATACATACCATGACATAGAAAGTGGCAGCTATCAAAACCTGCTAATGAACAAGCTTGTGCCATGAACTCTTCTGCTGAGACTAAATCCCTTTTCTGCAAGGCAACAATACCTCTCACTAGGTTATATACACCCATCCACGTATAGCACAACTTTCCACCTTTTTTAACACATTCTTCAAAGTTCGTGTCTATTGCGTTTGAATCAATTTGCAATTCATACTGACATTCCATAAGTTTGAGACAGATCCAACCAATGTGATAATCTGTCTTGAGCTCCAAGCACCTTGTATATTCTTTTTGAAAACTTATGCGATCATCTTTCATGGCATACACACGGCACAACAGTAGATGTGCAAAGAATAAATAATCATCAGGAAGCACAAGTTCTGAAGCTTTTTTGGCATGGGTGATACAGGTCATATGATTCCCACATTGTAAACTGATCTCGGAAGCACAGAGTAGAAGTTGGAAATATCTATATCGATACAACATTTCTGTCCTCTTACACAGTTCATTTGAAAGAGCAACACGAGTTAGACGATTTAGTATGCCACAAAGATGACGAGGAAATCTTTGTTCTCGGGCCCTCTGAAGATAGTTAAGAACAAGCAAGTAGCAGGAGTCATGATTCCATGGTTTCTGATGAAAGCACCTGCAATTTGAGAAAATGTAAAGTGATTATCCTTATCCAGGGATAATGTGTAGATGATTTGAAATAGAGCCATCAGATTGGTGACAAATTTTCAGATTTAATTCCACAGAACAGAATACTACTAATTGACCCCAAGAAATACTTATTTTCCCCATATAACACAAAATTGATATAGAAGCAGTATATAGCAACAAACAAATGTAAAAAGAAATAAAACATCAAATTTCTGAGGCAACTACAGGGAATAAAGGAAAACAAAATAGTACTTCTGAAGGTATCGGATAGCTTCAGGATGTTTAGAGCACTGCTTTGCACAAGTTGGAAAAGTGAACGTTGGACTGCTGCTGTCAGTGGTATAGCAAGCAACTGCTCCTGCACCATGAATATCAGAAGCTGATTTGAAACCTTTTTTATTATCGGAGAGATCAAGATGATCCAGTTTACAACACCTTGTTGCCACATGACAATCGTTCGACTCTTTACAGGATACCAAGAGGTAGCCAAGAAGGTTCCTGCTCCCAGAGAAATGTTCAATAGAAAGGATGTCAGCAAAAACAAAGCTAGCAAGATTAGATTAACATTATTAAAAAAATTAAGCAAAGAAAAAACACCCGATACTTATTTCCAGACACTTGGGAGGCAGGGTATGTTTACGAATGAGTTATTTATTATTTTTCCTTCTATTGCCAACTTACACGTCATAAGTGGGGAAGGAGAGAAACAGAGATAAAGGGGTGATACCGTGATAGAGTGGACGGTTCTGCTAACTTATACCATACAAGTCTTATATATGCTGTTGATACTGCAACTAGAAAAGTATGCTAGCACATTTACTTTCAACATCTGGTAGTTATTTCTATATCTGGCATTCTCTCTAGACTCTAGCACATTTATTTTCAAATTTCAACACTATTATATTTCAGAAACCAAAATCCTATTTCATGAAGCATGTGAGGAAATATTTTAAATAATGTTAGGTATCCAGTAATAGTTTGAAAATTACTGTTCAAACAACACTATTCATAAACATTCCTAAGGAAGCAATTTGTGGGGTGCGTGGTGTCCTGATTTTATAATTATTTCTGCTGGAAAGCAATCCCAAAAATTTTATGAGAATCACATCATTTCATAAATAATAATTAAAATTGTGGTCAACTAACCTATTTTATTGCTATTTCTGGTTTTTAAGGATTCCTAAGGAAGCAATTTGTGGGGTGCCATGGTGTCCTGATTTTATAATATTTTCTGCTATATTTCTGCTGGAAAGCAATCCCAAAAATATTATGAGAATCACATCATCTTATAAATCATAATTAAAATTGTGGTCAACTAATCTATTTTATTGCTATTTCTGGTTTTTAAGGATTCCCAGTTAATTGTGAGTTTTTAAAATCGGTCTTCACAAATCTACGTGAATTCTCAATTTTGATAACTTTGGCCAAGACGAACCATTTTGATGCTCCATAGATACTCTTGAATATTCTTTAATTCTACAGCCTTCTTCCTCTACAGTTCCTTATAGTTGCAAGTCTTATGTAGGCTTTAAATATTGATGATTGCCACATTACTCCTGTAACACCCTAAACACACAAAAATGATAGAAATGTAGAGGCTTTACAGGTCTGAGACTGTACTACCTATACTAACAAGATACATCTACTTTTTGGTAGCACATCACTTAAGAACTTTGGAACAATTATGAGATAGGTCTCCTTCTGAAAAATTTTCCAGAAAGTGTGTTAGTAAGTATAAACATTGCTCAAAAGTCTTGTGTTAGATCTGTAGGGTCAATCGTTGATCACGTAAGTGATGATCAGGTGTCTCAAAAAGGGCTACCAATGGGGAGTTTTGACTTGACCAACAATGAGTTGATTGAAGGGTCACCATATGAAGTGTCGAGGAATGAAGCCACTAAAACGCTAGATCTAAGGGTCGTTATAAATGGCATCAAGACAAGTCCTCTCCCTCCAAGTATTGTGTGGTTTGGGAACGAGCTAGGATGAAGCTAGTGGACAAGTAACACACTAGAAGGAGGGATTCAAAGGTTGTACATGTATGAGATTGTATAGTTGAGAAAAACTTAAAGAAATTAATTAGTATTACATATACTAACAATATGCATCTATTTTTCATATCACATCACTTAAAAACTTCATAGTTAAGTAAGCTTGGCTAGGAACAATTACGATGGGATTGGAAGTCTCTCAAGAAGTGTGTAAATGAGGACAAAGCACACTGAAAAGTCTTGTGTTGATTTTTGGGGTCATTTGCTGATCCCTAGAGCATTAGGTGTCTCAAAAAGACTACTCACAAAGGATTCTAACTAGGGATGGATTGTTTCCAACGAGGAGTTGAGTGAAGTATCACCATGTTAAGTGTCGTGGAATGGAGCTATCAAAATGTCGAATCTGAGGGTTGTTACAACTTCTAGGGCATGTATTTTCATGGACCTAATTTAATTTCACAATGATCTAAAGAATAGACTCTTATTGCTCGCTTAGATGCTAAAGATTGTTGGAGATCCTACATTGAATAGAGATATAATAAAATAATAGTATATAAATAAGAAGCAAACTTTGGTATACAAGACGGTTTTGTGGGATTGTCCAACCTTCAATTCAAAGTTGGAGTTAAAGTCCAACCTAGTGATATTTGTTGGGCCTATTGACTACCTTTTATTGGGCCACTATCAAACCACCCACATATGTTTAGTCCTTAGCGTGAGGATGGTGTAGTAGAGATTCCACATCAACTAGATAAATAACAGTATATAAGTGAAGTATAAACGTCACCTTAGAAGACAATTTTGTAGGATTTAATCTACATGAAGTTAGAGTAGCTATTTCTACTCCTATGATTTGCAGTGACAATTTTAGTATTGTGATTGAGTCATAATGCTCTTCTACATTTTAAGACTATACACATGGAGCTAGACAAATTTTTGTAAAGGAAGAAGGTTTCGGACAAGTCACCGGTTGAACTCATGTTCCATCTTGAGATCAACTAGCATAAATAGTAGGCGTCGTTCAAGGTGGCTTTCAATTTTTAATTTTTGGTTTTGAAATACATCTTGAAAACAGGAAAACATGGTCAGCAAAAATGGTTGTTTAGTTATTTCCAAAATAGTTTCCATTTGAAAAAAATAAAATTCAGGCCTTGCTTGGGGTGGTTTCCAATTTTAGTTTTAGTTTTCAATTGCATTTTGAAAACAAAAATGTGTTCGACAAAAATAGAGGTAATTTGATTTTTTTAGTTATTTTCAAAACAATTTCTACCCCATTTTTAAAACAACAAATTTTGGTTTAGATATTTTTGTTTTTTTATTTTACTTAAGCTCATCACTTGCCACCACTTGCCACATCGATCATTGGCCACCACCTTTGACTACTGATCAATGACCACAATTGTTGATCGTCACTTCCGGCCACCAATCACCAGTTGCCATCTTCAGTCACAAGTTGTTGGTCACTAACAGCCATTGCTGGTCACTAATCGCCATTGCTGGTCACAACCATTAACTACCACTTTCGGCCACCATCGCCATTCACTAGTCATCAGTCATTCGTCGCCACCACTGATCACTACCCACAACCTTCTACCACCTATCACTGGCTTCTATCGTTGACTGCCACCTTAGACCATCGATCATAATCGCCATTGTTGGTCACTGATCATTGGCCACCACTATCAGTCACCAACCACTACCTCTGAGCTTTGACTATCGTTGACTGCCACCTTTGGACACTGATCACTGGTCGCCATCACCGATGAGCACCCACTACCATCGATCACCGTCCACCACTGCTAGTCATTGATCGTCAGTCAATCATCGGTCGTCCATTGTCGGCTAATTATAGCATAGGAAGAGTTTTAGTGGGTTAAGATATACAACAATGTTTTAAAATTGGAAATAAAAAAGTATGCTTTTTATAAATTTAAAAACTTAAAAACCAAAACTAATTTTTGTTTTTATAAATTTGAAAACTAAACCAAAAGTCACCTTGAACATAACCTTAGTTTTAAGGTTTTTATTTCTATTTTTACTCAAATTTGTCATTTGTCATCACTCACCACCAATGTTATCAATGGCGGATGGCGGAACATAGCGGAAGGCTAAAATTCCGCCATAAAAACATGCCATTGCGTCTTATGGCACCATCATGGCGGACATTTCTTCAGAAATTTTATATAGCGGTTGGCAAAAAATCCGCCATGCCATGGCGCTATTGCGCCGCCATGGTGGTTATTTAACAACATTGCTCACCACCATTACCAATTGCCATCTCCGATCACCTATCACCAAGGTTCTCAATAAGGTTATACAGCGGATGGCGGCAAGGACCTTTATGCACCATACTGTCATGGTGGATGTCATGGCGGTCTATGACAGTCAAAAAAAAGTTTTTTATATATATGTGAAATATGGTGCAAAAACAGCAACATGATAAAAAAAATATATTAAAAACACGATTATAACAATCTGAATTCACAACATTCATAATTTAATGATTTTCATCATAAAAAAGTCATAATTTAATGCTTATATGTGTCTCTTACATTATTCTCAAATTGAAAAACAAATTAGAACAAGGCTCTTATAAAAAAATCCAGAACAGAGAACAACCCAATTGGAAATTTCAAATTAAAAATAATAAGTGGTTGCAGCAGTAAAGAATTAGAACATAGAATAACTGTTCAGAGAAAGATTCTGAATAGAGACCAACTTAAAAAAGAGAAGGCTTTTATTAATTCAGAATAGATAAAAAAATATAAATACTAAAAAGAGAAGTTTTTATAAAACAAAATCAGAGAATAATTTAGAAAAGAGAAGAATTTTATAAAACTATTTAGCACAAAGTAACACCTTAAAAGGTGTCAAAGAAGGAGTTCACTGCAGACAGGTTGCCAAAAAGATAGGTCACACCAGATTAGGAAATGGTTGCAGAGAGAGAGAGAGGTCGGAGATCACAGTTCGCAGGAGAGAGAGATCACATATTGCAGAAGAGAGGGAGGTCGCTGATGGGACATAAAGGGGTCGTTGTAGGAGGAGAGCGTCTAAGCCAGTTGGAAAGCTCATGGAAGTTGCAACTTTTAGGGTTCAAAATGCACTAACCATTGGTTCGAGTCAACCTAGGCCTAAGTGAAAAACAAAAGCCCAAAAAACAACAAAAAATGCCTTGTTGGGCGCCATCACTGCCATGATCGTTAAGTAAATTAATCTCCAAACTGCATTTATGTAAATTAGAAGACAATCCTAGAATGCTTAGTTTCTTGGTTTCAAAGCACTCAGCTTGAAGGGGAAATAATGGAGTATGATTTTGTTCTTCATATATGTTGGTAACCGAGGCAACTTCTAGGTTACTTGGGCCAGTTTTCATATGACAATTGGAGTTTGTTGGCTTAGGTGGAAGCTCGGAGCTAGCCTATCATGTATATAAGAGTAAAATAGAATACAATTTCAATTCAATAAACACTTTTCTACTAAAATTCTCTTAAGTCTCTAAATTCATTGTCATATCAAGGAGACAAGGAAATAATAAAAAAATGGAACTTAGGGGCACCTAATTATCAAAAGGATAGTTTACAAACAATTAAGAGATATTAGCATTGTAACTAGTGGGCTAGAGCTTGTACTAGCACTTGACCAAATTTAGGGGTTAGGTTAAGGGATTGTATTATTTACATCCCATTAATGTTTGTTCAGTTCATCAGTTTTAATATTCCCTCTCTCCTTTCTTCCCTCACCCAAAACCTATTAACAAGGGCAGGGCCGAACTAAAATCAATTGAAAGTAACAATTAACTGAAACTAAATCTATTTAATCAAAATACTATTTGAATACCGGTCTTATAAAAAAATCTACCTAATCAAACTACAGTTAGGGAACATGTGCATAGCTTTTTTGAGGTGTGCAACTCCACTCTGAATGTCAAGGCAGCAATCAAACTCATTTTTCACCTGTCCAAACAATACAATAACATTTTTCCATGTTGTCTTCATTTACATCATTTGTTGGGGAGCAAAGAAAACAGGAAGAATTAAAATTAAGAGGCAACGAAATACCAGTTTACTAAGTGCTATTAAAAGGTGCATCCCAGTAATTTCTTCATGACATTTGAGAAAAGATCGGCTAGTTGAGACAACAAATCCAAGACGATTTTGTCCATCAAGAGCATTGATAGCTGACATAACAAAACTAACTTTTGAATTTTGAAATATCTCCTTTGGCATTTTTTTTATGCTAGTGATGACTGCATCCAGTCCACCTATGTAGTATAGTAATCTACAAATGAAACATATGGATGTTGCCACAGATGTCCTTTGCACAGAAGAAAGAGTTGCAGTGAGACTACTAGCAACAGAGAGAGCCAAATCATTTTCACCAAGTTGCCACAATGAGAAAGCATATACTTGTAAACCTTCTTCATCAAGTGCCCCTTAAAAAATATATCATATAAAGGTGTTAACACAAAATGGGAAATAAATTTTCACACCATTCTCAACACATCCATCATATAAAGATCACAGACCATAAAACATAAGCAAAACATCGCCAAATCACATCACATGATTTACATTGGCAGTTTACACCAGCATAGCTTCAATTCACTTTATAACTCATGAATCAGGAATAACAATAATTTGTGATAGAGTGATTTAACCTTTAATCCCAACAAGCCAGTTTAAATTTTGAAATATAAAATAATTAAATCAAAGAACTTTAACAGGTGAATTGCAAAATCTGGATCTAAACCTTCTTTCTTCAAATTTTCACATTCCTTCAAAGCATCAGCAGCATTCCCTGCCTGTATCAAATAGAATGAGTCAGTAAATATCATTAAAGGGTTTCAAAATTACAAGACTGAGAGATCTCTAGTTGTTTACCATAGAAAGTGACCTGGCCAAATTGATTGATATGTCCCTAATATGTGCGTTTTGCATACTCCATGAACCAATATTAATTGCATAACGTGCTAACCTATAAAAAGTAGCAGCAGACTTGAAATCATTTCGAGCCTCACAAACCAACCCGTGTAAATTATGGGATTCAGGACGATGTGGAGATTGCTGCACAGCCTGCTGAATAGCTCCAAAAACCTGTGATGAGTAAATGCAGCATTGACATGAATTTCAAGGTAGGCAGAAGCTCCAAAAACAGGCATGGAAAATGCAAATCACTAATCTACAATATAATCTAACCTGCGAAGAGGAGAGATGTCCACTCAACAAAGCAAGCTTAGTGAGACCAAGTTGGAATTCTGCTAA
This sequence comes from Psophocarpus tetragonolobus, assembly GCA_037954015.1. Taxonomy (NCBI): domain Eukaryota; kingdom Viridiplantae; phylum Streptophyta; class Magnoliopsida; order Fabales; family Fabaceae; genus Psophocarpus; species Psophocarpus tetragonolobus. The sequence goes on along the minus strand of JAYMYS010000033.1, from coordinate 95,875 downwards.
CTGCACAATAATTGATCAGTAAGTGTTTTTTTTTTTTGGGTACTGAATCAATAAGTACTTTAAAGAAAGTAGCAATTCATCACACACCATAGAAAACCATTTGGCTAAAATAATGCATTATGTATCCGATAAAGTCTTCTTTTCCATACTAGATATGTAACATTCACATCCTAATATTCAACTATAAAACAATGATAAATAAACACTAAATCCCAACAATAGGAACATGTTTGTGTGTGTGTGCATGTGTGAATACATTGCATATTAACTGATAGGAATCGATAACTTACAGGCATTATTTGCACAGCCCGTGAACAGCTCTCAAATGCCTCGTCTGATTCAAGCTCCTTACTATATAAAGACAACATTTAGTCAGTAAACCAGTAAATTAACTGACATAGACTAAACCATCTTTTACATGATAATGCTACATGATAATGCAAACATAAATGAAAGTAGAATTATACCTCACACAAGACTCAACTGACATGCTTGCCCATGGCAATGCCAGGCCAGGATCAATACTTCTAGCACGATCAAACATTTGCCTTGCCAATTGCTTTGCATCCACTTTACGATACAGCTGAAAATATTAAAAAAACACAGGCTGGAAAAAAAAATGCACAAAGAATTTCCAATGTCTTTCTGACAATGTTGTGCATCACAATATGTACCAAAGGCATGACCAATGTTGATGACAATACCTTCCCAAGATACCCCCAACCAATAGCTAGAGATACATTCAATTGCAATGCTCTGATCAAAGCATGTTGATTTAGTGCTTTATGGTTAGATAAACATCCTAATGCCAGCCAAAACTCATAATTGTCACCTTCAAGTAGCAAGGCTCCCATAGACATCTTCTCTGCCAATTTCCTGCTAAAATAACTAGGTTCAGGGGAGCACAATAGTCAAGAAGGTCATTAAAAATAATTAGATTGCATACAACATACCATGCGTGTATATCTTGCTCATAATTTTTATCCAATGACATAATAAGATCCGAAGTTACAGCAATGTCGGCATAGATGTTTGCTTGCCATGGAGACAAGTGCAAGGCTCGTTGATACGAAAACCTTGCATGTCTTGCAGCCAAAAAGCAGGTCCTCCTCCAAGCAATGATAGAAGCACTGAAAGCTTCCTTATTAGATTCCAATTCTTGAACATCCTCGATCCAAGGATAGCATCTAGCATATGCAAGCTACCACAAAACCAAAAAATAGTATTGAATGATACATGAGCAGTGAATAAAAAATCCATGTCATCACACATATTAACAAGTATTCAATGCACTGCCACAACAAATAGTACCTAAAAATAGAAAAAATTTTAAGACAATGAAAACTTTTTGAGACTGAAAAAAAGTAAATCATACCTGAATATCAGCATGTAGTTTCCAAATACAAGAGACATTTCTAAGAAGATATGCACTTGCCCTTGCAACCTCGGATGCTTCCTGCAGTCAGTTCAATGATGTTACCAAAATGGAAGTGTCTACTGTAATAATGAACAGCATAAAAATTTTCAAAAAGAAAACTTCGAAGAGAAAAACCTCTAACAGTGAAGCCCCCCATCTATATGCTCCTAGGTTAATGTAATCTTTTGCTAAACCAAGCAGCGCCAAAGCAAGTCCATATTGTGCAGGCACACACTCTGGTGAAATCTCCAAAGCTTGCCGAAATTGTTCAACTCCCTTCACATTCACAATTTACACATGTTTAATAAATAGAGACAGCTGAACACTAATTACACAACTTCACATATATTTGTTGGATGCAGTACGCTTTCTGATTCTTTTTCAATATGCATTTAGAGCAGAGCAATTTATACCATCTTCTGCACTTCCTACGTGCTCTAGTTTGATAAATCTATAAAAGAACGAAACATAAGTCCTGCCATAACCAGCAGAAAAAAAATTCAAAAGCAAGGGGTTAGGACTATACTAAATTCAAAGTCCCAAATAATGCTGACCAAAGGCTCTATAATCCATCCATTAGTTTTTATTGAAGTATAAAATTGTACAGCTGAAGAGCTTCTGCTCACAAACCTATATATAATGCAGAAGCGCAAACAATTGAAAGATCACTTATAAGTGTCTGACAGTTAACCTGACTATAACAGAAAATTAACAAGGCAAAAATAACAGCTATTGAGAAGAGTTATTCTCTCACAAGAAGTTTAGCTATTTTTCAAGGCTGAAAAATCAGATTGTATATGGGAATTCAGAATTCTCCAGCACAAGAACACACTATTTGACCTACATTTTTCGGAGTCTAACACCCATTTGATACAATGCAAAATTAGAGTCTAGGTAGGCAAGGAATAAAAAACAGGAATAAGCCAGTGTTATCAATTCGGATGGCGGAACAATGCGGAAGGCCAAAATTCTGCCATAAAAACATGTCATTGCGCCTTATGGCACCACCATAACAGACATTCCTTCACAAATTTTGTGTAGTGGTTGGCAAAAAGTCCGCCATGTCATGGTGCTATTGCACAGCCATAGCGGTTATTTAGGGTATGTTTCGCAAAATTAGCTGAAAGTTGAAAAACTAGTTGTAAGTGTTTGATAAAACTAACTGAAAGTTGTAAAATGACAAATAAGAGCATCATTAATCATTAGATCAACAATGAGGTATTTAAAATAATTATAACATAGTTTAACAGTTTAATAATATAAATTAATTATATATTTAAATTACAAATTATTACAATTATATATTTAAATTATAAATTTCTATAATAACATATTTAAATTATAATTACATATTTAAATTATAAATTTATGTAATTACATATTTAAACAATAAATTACTATAATTAATATTCAAAATTATAATTTCTATAATTAAATATATAAATTTTAAATTACATATTTAAATTATAATTTTCTATAATTATATATTTATATTATAAAAGACTATAATTACATTATGAAGGAGAAGAAATGAAGGACAGAGAGGTTGTATAATGTGATGAGAGAGAATTAGTGGAGGACAATGCATTAATTAATATAAGGATAAACATGTAAAAATAAAACTAGCTAGTAACTGAAAATAGGAGATTTTTTAGAAAAGTTACTTGGAGTAGCTTTTTTGGAAAAACTACTTGGAATAGTTTTTTTTAAAAAGCTAGTAGCTTCTAAAAAAGTTCCTAGATTGTTGCTATCCATAGGGATCTGAAATCACTTCATCTACCATTTCAGCTAACTTTTCAGTTTTTAGCCAGCTAAAACGGCAAATCAAACACTCTTAACAACACTAGAATAAGCTATAATAAACTATTTGAAATTTGAATGATAGGGTGTGTAAAATACATAGTAATACCTGCTTAGTATTTATACTCAGAATTGGGGAATGGGGAGCTTTCAGTAACCTTTAAAAGCTAGATGGTTAGGTGAGAATGTATGATTGTCATCAAGCTTTTCAGCTAATTGGGCAAGAGAATAGCACCTTGCTGCCAGAGCTCAGAGGAAGCAGGGACAAGGAAGGAAAAGAAAGATTCACCTCTATACAAGGCGCAAATGTTGGTTGCCTTGACATAAAATGCAGCAGCAGAGGTGACGCAAACAATTTAGATCAGAGAGGTGGTAGAGGTGCATGTTGTGACAGAGATGTTGAATTAGGTGGTGTTGTAGGATAGGATACCATTGTTGAGGCTTCTTAAGCTGAAGATTTATAGTGTAGATGATTAGAAAAGAACCAAACGTAATTTAGTTTGTGAAAGCTAAGCAGTTAGTTGTTCCAGCTGTATAATTCTGTTACTGGCAGTAGCTAGTCTGCCTCTCACTCAATGTATATGTACTTCAAATAATTAAAAATCCAATTTACTTTTACCTCAAATTCTATACTCTCTGAAATTCTCCGTGGTATCTCAGAGAGCTTCTAGAGCAACTAAAATGGTTTCTTAGGCAAGTCTCGCTCACCATACAGGTCGGTTTGGTAGGTTTGAGTTAGGCATGAATCTAAATTCTAAAATGATCTTAGAGTCTATCCTGGTGAGTGTGGTTGGGCTTCTCAGTTTTGAGTTAGGCATATATAAAGAGCAATCCTCACCTTACTAGCTGCTTTTGTAAGATTGATTTATGCCCAAATTCAAATTCCAAGATAAATATCAAATTAGAGTTCAAGTATCTAAAGAAAAGCAGAGAAATAGAAATAGATTTCTGAAATTGTAATAGTTCTATTTAACAATGAATGAGTACATTGGTATATATAGAATACAAGAAGCTTCTTACAGACGCTACTAAGACACTAGCAGACAGCTAGCAGTCTTAACAAAATGCTAACTGAATATAGTGTGTTCTAGAACATTAGAGACTACTACTATTACACTATTAAGATGACATTGGTTCTTAAAAATTCCAACTTACAGCTCTTTTTCTGGCAAAAATTTATTTAGAAACTAATTTATTTTTATTCACCCTTTTGTCTTATTCACTGGATCAAGATGGATTATTTGATAAGACAGATCAGTAAGGACAACTTATTCATTCCAAAGTCAAAAGCATACCAACTCAACTAAACAAGATTCTGAATATTTAGAATTGGTTTATTAATTAGTATTGTACTGAACTGGGCTTAATATCAAAGTAATCTGCTTTATAGAGGCTTGGGTAGAAAATGGATGGCATGGATGAATATGGACTAAAATCATATTGAATGGATAAAATCATAGTTACCAATCCTAGATTGCAGTGCATAGTGATAGACTGCAAAAATGGGATTGTGGATCATAAGAAGACTGCTATTCTAATACACACACAAATAAATAAATAAATGCATCTAGACTCCGTTCTTTTCTAAATACACTTCACTTCATTCTTTAAGGCTGTGGATATTCAATAAATTATTAGATAATAAACTAGTTTTATCTAGTTGTCAGAGTAGTATTGTCAAGTTAAGCACTTCAGCAACAATATAGATATTCAATAAATTATTAGATAATAAGCTAGTTTTATCTAGTTGTCAGAGTAGTATTGTAAAGTTAAGCACTTCAGCAACAATATAGATATTCTAGCAACCCCTTACCCAGGGTCTAGCTTCTAGTTAGTAAAGAGTAGTTCCTATTAGGAAAATCGGGGTTAATAGTTAGTGCAATCAAGAATAGCTAGTTTTATCGTTAGCTACATTCCCTCCGGGGGTATTTACACTATTTCCCTTCGGGCAGCTGTCCAACAGTGTGGATAGTTACACTCCTTCCCTTCACCCGAGGTTAAGAAGCTACCCTGTGGTCGGAATATCGTAAGTGGTATGTATTCTAAATAGATAAACATATCCTAATTCCTTTCAATGGTGTTTGATAAAATGGAAACCATAATAATAACACATTAAAGAGATAGAACAACCATAAACTATCCTGGGAAGAAGTGAGAATATAATATTTTAAGTAATACATTGAATGACTGAAAACCAGATAAGTTTCCATGTTCTCTTGAATCACTGTCAGGTGCCTGTCATATCATAGAAAACTAGGAAAATGACAGCTTGCATTCATCTTCCAGTCATATATTACCAATTTACCATCATTGCATCAAACTGAAGGAAAACAATTGAAAGGAAGACACCAACCACTAAGAACCACAATTCTGGACAAGAAAGGCTTTAGGATAACAACTAATGATTAGTAAGTGTACCTTGTTAAATGAACCAAGACTGACAAAGATATTTCCACTTTCTACCAAAGCAAAGACCATTGAATCATCCAACTCAACTGCACGGCCATAAGACTAATGGAGAACCCACAAACCATAAGTAAAACAACAATTGAGAGATTAATCGTCTAGAAGATATAAAAAAGAAATCCAAGCAAAGAAGTACCTTTATAGCTGCAGTAAACCTGCCCAATCGCTGATAAGCAAGACCCAAAGCCTAACAAAATTTTAAATATTAACCAAAAACAAATGGCAAGGCAAATTCAATGAAAGGAAAGGGTACAAAATTACCTCCCACAAATCAGCACATGTAGGATAGCCTCTAAGGGCATGCTGAAGACTCTGAACAGCTTCAGACCATTTCTTTTGATGAACCTACTAAGTAACGAACAAAAGTCAATATGTGAAGGCGCCAACCCTGTGTAATGAAAACAAATTTGTTGGGAAGATAGACAGACAGACGTCAAAAGAACTCCCAATTGAAAGTGAAATTGTTTGATCTACTTTGCCATGAAAATTTTGTAGAAGCAATTGTTACACATTTTACAAGAAAAGGTCTAAGTGTTTTTTAAATCAGCATTGTTAGTCTTACAGATTTTGTTAGTCTGAACTGGGTACGATTCGAAACAGCAACCAGTCCCACCCCCTCTCTCCTGATTTTAACTACTAGGTTAACCTCATAATAACTCCCAAAAGATGTGTAAGTATAATTCTGCAGTTCTGCCTAATAAATTCTAGAGAAACAGAAGAAATTGAAAGAAAAACCTGCAGGAAACCCAGTCTTCGAAAAGCCCAGAAAGCCCTTGGCGACGTTTCAGAAGCTTCCCTGCATACCACCACCTCCAAACTCTCGTTTCCTCCTTGGTCAAGCAAATTGCAGAGACCCTCCTGTTATTAAAAAATAAAATAAAAGCAGAGTTGAGTGAAACAGAGCAAAATTACGAGCCGATGTTCCCATAATGTTAAGGTAGTTATTGAAGTTTAAAATGGAACAGAGGAAAAAATAGAAGGCGTACCCCAGAATGAGAATCATCGGGATTGAGAAGCACAGCTCGTTGGTAACACTTAATAGCTCTCTGAATATCAGAGAGAACGCAGGCATAGTAATGGCCGAGATATTTGAAAGAGTCTCCATTCTTAGGGTTTAATTTGGCCGATAGAATGAAATGTTGAGCAGCTTTTTCCTTGGCTTCTGGTCCTCCTTTTTCCCACAAGAAAACACCCTAAACGATGGTGCAGATTATTAAAAACGAGTAACTCGAAAACGCGGCACAGAGAATGAATAAAGTAAAAGGCGAAGCAATGGAATGGAATGCATACACAATCAAATTGCAGGGAGGGGTCATCAGGGGAATCCTTTAGGCGTTGAAAGAGATTTCGTTCGTGTTCGTCCTAAGCGAATAAAAGATTAATAAAGAGAGTTAGAGTGAGTGAAAGAAGGCATGAAAATAGAAGAACAAAGAACATACTCCTTGTGCTTGGGAGTCCATGGGGCACACACTGTCACTGCTGCTGCTGCCCCCTGCCATGAGCAAGAGTAAGACTGCAAGAGCACGCGTTCAGATCCTCTACCACCACATTTCTGCGCCGTACGATCTATCCTACCGCTCAGAATAAAAAGGTAACAATGTCTCCACCCATTACAGTTAATTCATTTAATTCCTTTCTTTTATGTGCCCACTGGCTCCGGCTACTCACAAATGTGCCTAAAGTAAGTTGTTGTTTTTTTCCTAAACTTTACGGTTTAAAATATATGTTTCAAAATAATAAAATTATATATATATATATATATGTTAGCACAATATATTTCTCACAATTTATATTTTAATAAGTATTTTAGGTAAATTATTATAGAATAATTAAATTTTAAAAATCCTTTTTTAATCATTACTATGTTCATAAAATGCCATGTTTGACATTATTCTACAAAATTCATAAAACCTGTTTTTAAAATAATTAAATTAAAAAGTAAGTATAGTGAGCTAAAATATTTATATAAATACGTGACTAAACAGATTTTTCCTTTTTATTATTAAATTTTGCATTTATTAATAGCTATTGTGTGTGTATGTTGGTGATATATTTGTATTGATGTGTATTAAAAAATATAGTTCATAAGATTAAAATAACTTTAAAGTTATCGATGCTTATAAATATTACACATTAGTAGTTAAATAAAGTAAATTTAAGATTAAAAATAACTTAAAAAACGAAGTTTAAAAGCTAATGTGTGATTCGCGATATGCATCAAAGACTCAATAAAATATGTATATTAAACACACATAGTAAGTTGTAAGAACATCCTCAACTTTCTCATGATCCCTTCAAAATATATGATCTTTATGTCAAATATTTATTGTGTATGTTAAATCACCTCTCACTTTATTCCATTGACAAGAGCCAACAACATGAGTGTATATCTCTTCCATTCGTTTTGCATTTAAAATCACATCATTATTTATTGAAATATTGTGTATCATCCGTTGCCTTAAAATCTATCTATCTATCTATATAGAGAGAGAGAGGTTTTCATATGTGTTTTTTTTTTAATTTCACAAAAATTCACTTTTGGTCTTAAAATTCAAAAATATTTTTTAGCCCCTGAAAATTATTTTTTTTGTTAATGTTGTTTGTTTATAAGTTTTCTTATATTTGGTTGTGGTGGATGTGAAATTAAATATTGAGGGATTAGGATTGAGAAAGAGAATGATTCACAAGTACAAAATATATGTTATATGTCAATAATTGAATATTTGGCTGTGTCTGGAGTTTCTAATGTTAATTCATGCATTTTCTAATGTTAAATTATGTATTTTGTTTTGGTGATGTATAAGTAAGTAAATTTTACTGTATAAATTTTAAAAAAAAACTTTAACCAGTATACATTGTCAGTTTATAACTTTTTACACTGACATTCAATCATAATCTTTAATTTATAGTAAGTTTGTTGAATTTAACAATTAATATTTTAAAAGTTATATAAATAAAAAGATATGGTTAAATATCAATGTAATATTTTTTACACTGTAAGTGCATACTAATTAAACTTTTAAAAAATATAAAAAAAAATTAAATACTTATTTTTTCTGGACTATAAAATTGAACACATTATACTCTAATATGCTGATTTTTAAATAGTGTTTTTAGTTTGTGTTTTATTTATCATTTTAGTTAGCTGGAACCTGAAATAGTTTTAGCTTTGTTTGGATAGTAGAATCTAGGAGCTTTTTTATAGGTTAATGACTTTTCCTAAAAAACTGTTTCAAGTAACTTTTCCATAATATCTACTATTTTGAGTTATTAACTTATTTTCTTTTACAATATTACTCTTCATTTAGTAATGTATTGACTTCCACTAATTCTCTCTCCTCACATAAAATAACGTTTCTCTATAGGAATGGACACGGGTGGGGTGGGTATGGTTACCTGCTTCATAAACTTATCACTCACTAAGAAACCCATTGGGTATCCGTTATAAAAATACCTATGGGTTTTTTAGTACCCACAAGTACTCATGAATATTTTAAAAAAAACATTTGGAAATAAATATTTTTATAAGAAATTTTATCAAATAAATCATTTGTTTCTTAGAAAATTTAGAAATAAAATTATACTAGTTTCTGCAAAATTCATTAGATCTAAAAATAGCTTAATATAGTATATTATAAGAAAATATTTAATACAAATAAAATCTTAATATAGTATATTATTTTTTTATGAAAACTTTATCATTAATAAAATTATTTATTATAAAAATACCTTCGGGTATTTTTAAAAAGATCTACAAAATTTTGATATCATTATCTTGATAACAATGAATTTTTGTAGATCTCAATAATTTTTAGATAACAATAAATATTTTAAAAAGATAATATTTTCTTTAAAATAAAAATAGGATAAAATAAATAAAAAATGAAAATCATTTTGAATTTAAACCGTAAAACTAATCTTTTGTCAAAAGAAATGATAAAGAGAGAAATAAATTTTAATATTTTAATCTATTATATATATGGTTAAGTAATTTCCTTAGATAAATATAGATTAGTTGCATGTTCAAAGGTTAAGAAAGAGGAATAGAAAGGTACAAAAACTATAATATATGTATCCGTGTGCGTTAAGGAGTGCGTAGAAAAAAAAAATATATATCTGCGGGTAATGGGTACTCACTTATACTATCTGTTTGAATATTTTGTGGATTTTATCCACGGGCATCTGAGGGCACAAATTTTTTTTGCCATCTCTATCTCTCTCGAATTCTCTATCATTCATCAATGTAATTATAATAATTTTAATTTAAATATATAATTATAAAAAATCATAATTTAAATATATAATTGTAATTTAAATATGTAATTATAAAAGTTTATAATTTAAATATGTAATTGTAATAATTTATAATTTAAACATGCAATTATAATAATTTATAATTTAAATATCTAATAAACTTAGTAAATTTGCAAGAAGGCATATCGAATTACATTGTTTTTTAAGTTTCTATGTTTTGAACTTAATATTCAATTAGAATTTTTAATTAATATGTATTAGTTGGTATGTTGGTGACTAGTATTCAGGTCATCTACACTATGATTGATTTCAATAGTACATATTATTTTATAGATAATTAAAAAAAATAGTCACGATTTTAGTCACCACCACAACTAACATTTTTTGTCAATATGATAAGTCACTATTAAGCTATTTTCTAACTTGTTTATACTATCAATACATGTAACATCCTCAAATTTTTAAAATAAAAATTATCTCACATAATAAATTATTATATTAAAGATTCATTTGAATAATAAATAAAAAAAAGAGCAGAGAGAAAATATGATAGAATTTATATTCAAACTAAAAAGCAAGAGTTTATTATTACGAAATAATTATTATAGTTTAAATAAAATAATATATTAAAATTTATTAGACAGAATAAAAGAAAAAAAGATAATAATAAATAAGAATCAATAAAAAATCTAAAAGATTAAAGATAAATTGATTTAAGATAATGTTTCTTTTAAAATAGAAATAAGATAAAATAAATAAATATTTTATATAATTTTTAATAACAAGATTAGGATAATGTTTTCTTTAAAATAAAAATAGGATAAAATAAATAAAAAATGAAAATTATTTTGAATTTAAACCGTAAAACTAATCTTTTGTCAAAAGAAAGGATAAAGAAAGAAATAAATTTTAATATTTTAATCTATTATATATATGGTTAAGTAATTCCCTTAGAGAAATATAGATTAGTTGCATGTTCAAAGGTTAAGAAATAGGGATAGAAAAGCAGAAGAAAACAACAAATTAAAGTTTCGGGATCTCGCTACAAGAGGTGAGTAAAACAACATTTGAAACTTTCATGGTATGACTTTAAAAATTGTTGTTAATGTGTTTTATGCTTGGAAATTATTTTTGTATTGTTTGAGATACCTCCATTTGAAATGAAGATGAAATTTAAGATACATCTGGATGCTGGATGCATGAGATACCTTCGTTTATTATGGGGAAGGGGTTTTAGATACCTCTATCCGAGATGGAGAAGAGATTTGGATACCTCCATAATAGCGTGGAGAAGGCAATGAGACGTTTTACATGAAATATGAACTTATAAACCTTTTGATGAATCTATTAAAAACCTTGGTTTTGTGGATTGTAGAATGAGAATGAGTGATCATGAGTATCACTACATTTTTGTGAATTATGTGCATTATGAGGGTGTTAATTAAAACACCATTCTTTTATCGTGTTTATTAAATATTCATATTAGGGATTATTTGAAATATGTTATAGTTTGTTTTTAAAAATATTTTTTATTGCGGTACTAAGGTTGTTTTTTCAAATTCTACATCAGCTAATAACAACGTTATTTGTGAACCCTTTTTAAAACACTTGTTTTATGAGATTCTCATTTCATTAAAATTGTTGTTTTCAGAGCCTCAAGGAAAAGTTTTTGGTCTCAAAATAGACTTGAAGATTGAGGGTTTGATTGGTTTGGTTTTGTTTTTTAGTTTTTGAAAAGAGTTTTCAAAAATAGTTTTCAAAAATTGTTTCTGGGAAGAAAAGAAAAAAAAAACTTATTTGGCAAGTGATATTTGAAAACTATTTTGAAGATGTAAAAATGGAAAAATTTGTTAATGTTTATTAGAATTTCATTAATGAAAAGCAAAAAACAACATATTCTGATTATATTTTGAGTTTTCAAAACAAAAACTGAGAACTGAAAAACAAAACTACTTTCAGCTGTTCCAGTTTTTTAGTTTTTAAAAACTAAAAAACCAGAACTGTTTTTGAAAACTGTTTTCAGAAAACACTATCCAAACAAGTTTTTTAGTTTTTAAAAACTAAAATACTGAAAATAGTTTTATAAAACTGTCGCCAAACAAACACTGAACTTCTTATTAATTAAAATTTTCTTTTAGTTTTGGTTTCTAACTATTTTAAGATGAATGTTCTTATAATTATTTTCATTTTCTAGAGACCCAAATTTGATATTATATTTTGTTTGTTTCTTATGTAGGAATTCATGTGTTTAAATACAAAATTTATTATTTTCTTAAAATTATTTAGTATTTTTATTATGGGTTATTACTGTAACATCTAACGTTACGTTAATGTGATGTTCATCATCACAATAATAGTTACAAATTACAATGACATCCATCCTAAAATAGTTACAAATTAAGGAGATTTTAATGAATAAAAAATTCAATCTTCAAGTCTTTTGCAACTCCAAGAACTTCTTCCTCGTGCTCTGAAAACAACACTTTTAATGAGATTAAAATCTCAGTGAATAAAATGGATTTCGAAAGAGTTCACAAATAGTGTTATTCTCAGCCGTGCAGAAATCCCGAAAAACAACCATGGTACCTGCAATAAAAGATATTTTTAAACACAAGGTATAACTTATTTCAAATAATTCCTAATATGAATAATTAATAAACATGGTAAAAGAATGACATTTTAATTAACACCCTTATAATGCACATAATTCACAAAAATATAGTGATATTCATGATCTCATTCTATAGTTTCCAAAACCAAGGTTTTTAATAGATTTGTCAAAAGGGTTTATAAATTCATATTCCATACAATGACATCTCATTACCTTCATCACGCTATTGTGTAGTATCCAAAATATCTTCTTCATTCGGATATAGGTATTTAAAACATTTTTCTCATATTAAATGGAGGTTTCTTGTACATCCATTCTAAATGGATGTATCTCAAATTTCATCTCATTCCAAATGGAGATATCTTAAACAACACAAAAATAATTTCAAAACATAAAACATGTCAATAACAATTTTTAATATCATACTGTTTTTAAAGGAAGTTTGACTCACCTCTTGAAGCGGCGAGATCCCACCACTTGAATTTATTTTCTTCTGTTCTTCTACCCTCTTCTCAACGTTTGAATAGTCAACTAGTCTATAATTCTTTAAGGGAATTACTCCTATATATAAGGTTGATTTTTCTCTCTTTATCTTTTTTATTTTATAAAAGATTAGTCTTTATAATTTAAATTAAGATGATATCAAATATTTATTTATTGTATTTTATTTCTATTTTAAAAGTAATGTTATCTTAAATCAATTTATCATTAATTATTTAGTTATTTGATTGATTTTCATCTAATTATTATTTTTTTATTTTCTCTAAGAAAATTTAATATATTATTTTATCTAAACTATAATAATTATTTCGTAATAATAAACTCCTAATCTTTTAGTTTAAATATAAATTCTATCATATCTTCTCTCGCTTTTTTTTTATTATTCAAATGAATCTTTAATATAATAATTTATTATATGAGATAATTTTTATTTTCAAAATTTAAAGATGTTACAATTCACACTGATTAAACTCTTTATTCATTTTAAGAAACTTTCCATATGTCAAAAATGGATTTTTTATCTAGTATATTAAATTTTCTTTCTCCATCTTTCTTGAACCAAACAGAAATTCGGGGGAATAATATTAATAGATTAAAGCAAAACAAAAAATCCATTCCCCTCTGTTTTCCTATGCACCAAACCCATCTATTTTGCTCTTCTCAATATTCTAGCCAGGTCAAAAATGGATTTTTTATCTAACACATTATTATTATTATTATTATTATTATTATTATTATTATTATTATTATTATTATTTTTCTTTTAATCTCTAAATTTTTTGAAAAATGTTTTAATTACTTCGACAGACATTGTTTTGAAGACATTGATTAAGCTCTCTTAATTAAGAATGACTAATTTGCATTATTGACATTTTTAATTATTTTAGGAGAAGTATTTGAAATTTTAAATAAGTTATTTTGAAGATTCTGGTTTTTACCACTCTGAGAGAATGAAAAATAATATTTATTTTATTTTGTTTAACTAGATGATTGATGAATATATTTATAGTTTTGATAATACATTTTTAATGATCTATAAATTTTTATTCACCAGAGAAATATTTTATGTTATTCTCAATAAAGTGATAATGTGTTTGTTTGTTTTTTCACAACAACGAAAAGATAATAATATAATATAATTATGTTCATGAAGAAATAATGTAATATATATGCACAAAGTAAAAAATAAAAGTTTATTATCTAAATTACAGATTTAATTAATTTTTTTTTAGTTTTTAAGGGAGTAAATATCATGGTTGAAAAGTTGTTTGTAATTATTTTTATCTTCATTAAGTATCATTTTAATTCTTTTAATAAAAATATACGTGTTATATTTGTTTATCCTTCATCTCCATTTTGTATCACTAAGTTTTGTGACTTTCTTCTTCTCTTTTTCACCTCAAATTTATATGATGTTGAATAGTAGATTTCATGAAATTTGTATTTATCAGATGATGCACGCTCACGTTCTACCTAATACATGATTAATTGTGAAACTGAATATTATCGGATTTTTTTATGTAAAAGGACAGCTAAGCCCAAGATAGAACAATCACCTTAGAAACCATGAGGAAAAAAATACACAATCATATTAGCTTGAACTTTCAAACTAGCAAAAGGTGGGAGCCAATAAAAAACTACCAAATCATTTAGATTTAAACCATAGTCAGTAAAAGCATTACTGCATTGTTAGCTTCCCTAAAAAATACACAAGTCATATCAACTATATTTGTTTCTCTTCCTGTCAATTTTGTGCCTATGCTCGCTTTTCGCATTAAACTGTTATTTTCCTTTTCGCCTCAAATTCACATGATATTAAATAGTATGCTTTATGGAATTTATATAGGCACACTACGTTTTTTTACAATAAATTTTTGTATATAAAATTTTTTGTTACAAATATTTTCTGGTAATAGTTTAGTCCTTCCAATTATATTTATTATTATTTTATGGGTAAACTATATTTTTTCTAAATGAACTTTTTCAAACTTATAATTTTGATATATAAATTTTTTGTTCACAGAAAATGTAGACAAACATTCTTTTATTTGAAAATATTTGAAAAAAAGATATATCTTGTAATAATTTTCAAAAAATATATTTTAAAATTAATTAGAAAAAGTAAAGCTGTGTTTTAAAATAATTATGAAAGAAAAAATATTATGAATCAGATGTGGAAGAGATATACGAGAGAGAAAGCACTAGGTGAGAAGGGGAAAGGGGTATTGGACAACGGAAGGGGAAGGGAGGCTTTATGTGAATGGCTGACATGTGAGAGTTTAGGGTCACGTAGGAATGTGGTAGCGGGGGAGGTAGGTGAAAGGATATGGAGTGTGGGAAAGATGAATAATTATTTAAATGTAATAAAAATGGAAAAGAAATAATAAAATAATAATAAATAAAGTGATATATCATCACTTAAAACCTAAAATAAACAAAAATGTTAGATAGAAAAAAATGTTTGTATACATAAAAGTTTTTGTACCAAAATCATAAATTTGAAAAAATTCATGTACACAAAACATAAATTAATTTTATTTCATTAATTAAATTATTTTGTGAAGTCACCACTTAACTGCCAAAATAAACAAAATGACTAAAATATTATATGAAAAAAAAATGTTTGTATAACTTGATTAGTTAATAAAAAATTTATATACTAAAACCATAAATTTTAAAAAGTTTATATACAAAAAAAATAGTTTATCTAACTTGTATTTATCATATGTTGTACACTCAACTTCTCTCAACACATGATTAATTGTTAATATAAATATTAATAGATTTTGTTTGGGTAATCGAACAAGCTATGCCTAAGAGAGAACAATCACATTGAAAACCATGAGGAAAAAATACATAAGACATATAAGCTTAAACTTTTACACTTACACAAGGCAAGAGCTTGTCAAAACTACCAAATCATATATGTTGGATCGAGTGCTTAACGCTAGACCAAAAGGTATAACTGATAGTAAAGGTACAACTAGGCAAACAATCTCCTCTTTAGCAATTGTCATGTTGGGAGTTGAACTTATAATCTTGACTTTGATACTAATTGTTGGATTCCAAAAGTCATAATATTATAACATAACTCTTTCTATTTAACCACAACCACTCAAGAATCACAACTTCATTGTGACTTAGTCTATCTAAACTTCTCCCACATGACAATTGATGCCACAACTAATCAAACAATTTAGGTCTACACCATAGTTAGCAAAAGAATCCCCAAAACACTAACTGAAGCAAGAATGAGGTTTACTGAACAAGCACATTCATGCTTGGAAATATGTGTGTTCAAAATTAGACCAACCAAATTAAAAAACCTAACTCAAAAATTAAAAACCCGATAGAAATTTGAAAATTGATCGAATTTGTTTCATTTATTAAATTGATAAATTATGTGGTTTGTTTCAATTTGTGATTTAAGATTGAAAAATTAACCCAAATCGCTACATTACATATATTGTTTTTTTTCTCTCAAAAAAACATACCTTATTCAAAATGACATAGTTGAGTTTGATGGTTTCCAAATATTATTGTGAACTACAAAGTTAATGAGATGGAGGAATCTTCTAACAATAGTTTGAAAGTAATATCAAACTTTAAAATGGAAGATAATAGGAAAATTACCCTAAATTGGAATCATGAGGGTTGAGAAAAACGACTCGTTAGTAACACTATAATTTTTTAAGTATCATGGAAACACAATCATAATATTGGCCCAAATATTTGAAAGATTCTCCATACTTAGGGTTTAATTTGGTTAACAGAATAAAACATTCATAAACTTTTTTCCTTCACTTATCCTGTTTTTTCCAGCAAATAAGAACCTAAATCATTGCGTAGTTTATTAAAAATGAATAACTAAAAAATGCAGTAGTAATAGTGAATTAAAAGACGAGAACAAATACACACAATATCAAATGGTATTGAGACATCGTCTAAGGAATCTTTCGGCATTGAAAGACAACTTTTTGAGATTAATCTATGACTTGACCTGTTGGAAGACATTTTTTATATATACATATGTAAACAATGAAAATAATTTATTAAATATATTTTTTTATAAAATAATCTTCAATTACATACTTAAAAATATTACAAGTTAAATTAGTTTTAATTTTTCATAAAAGAAACTTTCAATATCTTTCTAAAAAACAATCCTACATAATATGAACGACAAATTTTTTTAACATAAGTATTTAACACAATTACATTTTAATAATTATAAAAAAAATTAAAAAGAAATAAAAACTTAAACAAGAATGATTATAATAAATTGTTCATATACTTTAAATATACTTGAAGGGATAATGATACAATAAACATTTTTTTTTTATAAAAATTGTTCATATAGAATAATATTGGTTTGGAAATAAGAGATAAGATCAATTGATAAAAAATTATAAGCAGATATTGAAAGAAGTTTTTTGGAAGACCTGCTTAAAAGAAAAAGTAATAAAGAAGGTAAGAATTTTGTTATAATTTAAATTTGAGATTTAAATATCTTTTTAGTACCTATAAAATTGTCAAATTTGATTTTAGTATCTAAATTTTTAATTTTTTTATTTTAGACCTAACATTTTTTAATGTCTGAATTTGATATCTGTCATTAAATGTCTTTTGTTAACGAACTATGTGACTAACAAAAGTGTCACATTATCAAGTCCACATTATTTAAATGTGTCGAGTTAGCATTCACATCATTTTTGTGATAGATATCTTTTTCAAAAATGAAATTTTTCAAGTAACAAAATAAAAATATTAATAAAGATTAGGCACTAAAACCAAAATAATTTTATTTATAGTGTCAAAAAATTATTTAACACTAGAAAAAAAGTTAATTATCATTACATCACACATCCTTTATCATGGTATGTGCATATCAATTGATCTTCTTATGTTAAAAGTTTTAACTGTTATTACTGGATACAACATCAACAAAACAAAGTAATTGATGAAGTTTGTTGAATTGTGAAATGAATTTATCTAAATCATTATTTTTTTGAATAATTAATGAATTAGATGAGGTTCATTTATTTTTTAAAGTACTAATATAACCTATATTAAAAAAATACTTAAATATATATGTTTCAAATAAAGTTTTTTGCTTTATATTGAGTTTCGAATAATTTTTTATTTTGTTTTAGATTCTTAAATTGTTTTATATAGCACTTTAAATTATTTTAAAATACTTTAAATATTGAAACAAAATAAAAAATATTAGAAACAAAAGACAAAACAACAATTTTATAAAAAAACTAACTAATAAATTAGGAACCTAAAACATATTTAAATCTTAAAATAACATGTGATACAATCATAATGGTAACTAAATTTTTCTAGGCATAAATAATTTTTTGGTACCTATAAAATAAAATTATTTTGATTTTGGTATCTAAAATTTATTTATATTTTGCATTTGGTACCTAAAAAAATTATTTTTTAAAAAGGCATCTACCATGAAAATGACATGAATATTGATTCAACAACTTTAAATGACGTGACATTTCCATTAGTCACGTCACTTATTAACAAAAGACACTTAACAATACGTATCAAAATGAAACATTAAAAAATGTTAGGTACTAAAAAAAATTGAAAATTTAAATACTAAAATAAAAATGGACAATTGTCTAGGTACTAAAACGATATTTAAACCTAAATTTGAATAATATATATTGCCTTTAAAGAGATACAAACATAACTTTTCTTTCCTAAATTTTAGGAATACTAATTAATCTTATTTCATATTATTTAAATATAAAAATAATTTAAATAATAAATATAAGATAAAATTTTTTAAATTTAAATCAAATGATAGTCAAATTTAAAATTCAAAAATACTATTAAATTATTTCACTAATTCAAAATAAGATGTAATTTAAATTTAAAATATTTCAATAATTTAACATGAAAAACATATAATTTAAAATTGAATAATATATGTTATATTTAACGAGATATGACTAAGTTTTTTTTCTAATTTTAGGGATACTAATTAATCTTATTTCATATTATTTCAACATGACAATAATTTAAATAATGAATATAATAATAAAATTTTAAATTTAAATGCTGTGTTAGTCAAATTTAAAATTCAAAATACTATTAAATTATTTCAATAATTTTAAAAAAAGATGTAATTTAAATTTGAATAATTTCTATATAGTTTAATTAGTATATGACAATGTAAAATACTGATGTTCAATCATATCTCTAGATGACTTTTAAAGTGTTAAATGGTAAATTCAACAAACTTAGCATAAATCAAAGATTGTAATGGTAAGTTAGTGTAAAATTCTTTACTCCAATTAAACTCATTTATACAAGCATTTATGACCAAAAGGAATAACAAAATATTTTAGAGTTTAATTGGCATGCATGGTCAGTATAAAAATGTTTACACAAACATTAAATCATAACTTTTTATTTATGATAAATTTGTTAACATCACTATTAAATCATAAATGAAAAGTTGTGATGGAATGTATAAAAAATTTTTACACTGTGAGTGCATACTAATTAAACTCATATTTATATTTTTTTCTTAAATTCAATACTTAGATTATTGTGACATTTTACAAAATATAAAATTATTTATGAATTTACACAATCATTCAGTCACAACTCTTTGTTTATATGACTTTTAAAGTATTAATTGGTAAAGTAAATAAATTTAAGATAAATAAAGAGTTATTACTAAATGTTAGTGTATAATTTTTTACACTGATAATGCATGATCCTTTTTCTCTATAAATATATATTATTTAGGGGTTTTCACAGTGAGGTTTGATTTGGTTTTTACCGTAAAAGTCACCTGAACAAAACAAGAAAATTAAGGGTTTGATTGATTTTGTTTTCTTTTATAGTTTTTTAGAAAAGTTTTCAAGAATAGTTTTCAAAAAATATTTTCGGGAAGAGAAGAAAAAAAAACTTATTTGGTAAGTGTTATTTCAAAACTGTTTTGAAGATGTAAAAATTGAAAAACTTGTTCATATTTATTAAAATTTCATTAATGAAAAGCAAAAAAATAATAAATTCTTATTGTATTTTGAGTTTTCAAAACAAAAATAGATAACTGAAAAGCAAAACTATTTTTAGTTGTTCCTGTTTTTTAGTTTTTAAAAACTAAAACACCAAAATTGTTTCAAAAAATGTTTTCAGAAAACACTACCAAACGAGTTTTTCAGTTTTTAAATACTAAAATACTGAAAATAGATTTATAAAACTATTGCTAAATAAACACTAAGTGTGGTTCAATTGGGTTTAGTTTGAAAGTATTATAAAATTCGAATCAAACCAAATCATTTGTTAACATTTTGATTTGGTTCAAATTTTCAGTTTTAAAAATATGTTATTTAGTATTATGTAATATTATTTCTTATACTTCTAACAATACTTAAATATTTTGTTTACTTTAAGAATTATTTAAATATCTTAATAAAAATCAATCTCACTCCAAAACTAGCTTGAAAATAAAATTTCACACATATTTAACTAGTAGAAATTATAGTTGTACTATGTTTATGATTATTTAACTAGATTGTTTTACTAGCCATTATTTATTTCTTGCTCGCAGGACTATGTTTATAACATAAATCATGTTATGTCTTATAACTATGCATTATTTGGGACAAAAAATACAGAAATTGTGTATACTGCGATTTGGTTTGGTTTGAATTAATTTTCAAATCTTAAACTACACAAAACTCAACAAACCCAAACCATTTCAATTTTTTATCAGTTTTAAATTTTTTGGATCAATTTTCGATTTTTAGTTTAGGTTGATTCAATTTTGAACATCCCTATATTATATCACACACTAATGTCTAAAATTTATCTAATATAAAAAATAATTTGAAAAAAATAAGACTAACCTCTAAATTTGACTAAAAATTTATCCTCATGTTACCGCACATTAATATATGAAATAATCTGCAATAGACATACTAGGATATTAATAACAATATAAGAAAACAATTTTTTTAAGCATTCAAAATGAAAGAAATAATTTAGGAATTTTACCAACTTAAACAAAAAGACTCAACATCGATGAAGAACACGTGCGTCTCCCACTCATTAAAAAAAAAAGAATAATATAAGAATAAATGATATTAAACAAAATATCTATAAATGATAAAGAACCATAAAAGGCCAAAATCTATTTTAAATTACATAAAACTTTTTCCTCACATATGCCGATGTTTGAAATTTGTAATATAAATAGTAGAATATTAATTAGAATATAAGAGAGAGAAAGAGAGGGACAGAGAAAGAGAAAAAAAGAGAAAGAGAGAGAGACAGAGAAAGAGAAAGAGAGAGAAGATGAGAAAGAAGGTGAGGAAAACTTAAAGAAAATATTCATATTAACAAATTAACATTATACGATACTGAATCTGGCAGAGCCGGTTAGACATCTGCTTATAAACTTGATGAAAAGTAAATTTAATTAATATATGATAAGTCTTTAAATGATCATTGCATCTTTAAATATTTATTACTTTAGGCATCCGAAGATACCTTAAGAGTAAACTACTCCATACTTAAAATATTAAGCGCAGAAATATTAAAAGAAATACTTACAAAAAAGGGGGAAAGAGAGGGGAGGGGTTGCTGAAAACTTCTGATATTATTGCACATAATAAGTTTTTACAAGAGAAAGGAGAGAGGAGAAGTGTAGAGAGAAGGAGAAGAGTATTTGGGAGTTAGAGAGAGAAGTGTTTTCGGACCTGCTCAGCATAAGAGACTTATGGTCCTTTTATAGACAAAGTTGGTAACCGAAAACCGGCTGAGAAGGTAACCTAGTGACTGGTGACCTGCTGTATAAGTTACTCCATGACTGGCAACCTGTTTTGTAGGTAAATTTTACCCTTCAGTCTATTACTTCAATAAAGAAGTAAAATTACTTTGTTGCAGGTAAAATTTTAATTTGCTCTTCTAAGTCGAGAGAGTGTAGATACATAAGCTATTTCTTCCTCCATCTGTTCAGGAAGACATGGGTCTTCTGTGTCATCAAAATCATATGGTAAAGAGGATAACCCCAGAGTGTTCTGGCCATGACAACCAGTTTCTTCGTATATTTCTTTGTATAACCTTTCTTTCTCAAAATGTTTTACCAGAGAAAGGTTTGCTTCAATTGGGAATGGGTGAAATTTGTTACCCATTATCTTTTTCTAGTATAATTTAGTATTCTGAGTTTCTTTTAACAGAGTGAAAATCTCAGAATCTCTTTTGGTGAAGTTCCACTTGGACCCTTCAATGTATGCCTTCCAGAGGTTATATTGATACAATTTTTCCTTATTGATGGACAACCCTTTTAGTGGATCATATTCAAATAAAGTAAGAGTATTTATCTCTGGATTTGTTTCAGTAAATAATTTTATTACGTGTGTGGATATACTATCAGGATTATGAGCACTTCTTAGTGAAGTGGTAATTTGTAAAGCCACCTGGGTTATGTGTTCAGCCTGAATATCGTTTATGACTAAATTTATTACAGGGGACAAGGCTGAGAACCTATCTGTAGGGGGAATTACTAATGAGTGGAGGCAACCAGCTTCTAGTAGGAGCATAGGAGTTATTAGAACATCCCTGTATAAGTGACCTTTGAAGGAACTCAAATCAATTTGAGCTCGTCTCACAATGAATTTTATCTAACAACTGCAATCCTTGTCAACAGTCTTGGAATAATCAGAAGATCCAAAACATGGATTTCTGTTATTGAAATAGGTTTGTGTTTTTACGAACAACCCTTCGTAGTTTGTAGTTTCAGCATGGACTTCAAACAAAAAGTCCTGTATTAATCCAAATTTTCCTAGGAGGATATTTGGATTGATTTGTTGGGTAATACTACCAGCAACAGTAGCATATGTTTGTGTCAGAGCATGAGGCTCAAATTGTAAAATAGTTTTTATTTTTTCTTCATTGATTGTTTCCAACCGAACTGCCATTTCAGCTTCTTCTTTGAAATAGAAGCCTTTGTATGTGGACCAGAACTGGTCTTGTTTAGCCTCGTTGAGGTCTCTAAATGATGTATATACACCTTTGTTTGGGCCAATTATTAAGGCAAAATGTGTGAAACCTTTTCCCGAAGGAGTAGCAAGAGAAGTTAACACTACTCCTTTATTATCTTGACAACAAAAGCTGTATAATGCGCTTATGATTTGGTGCTAATTTTGTGTTGTATATTTTGGAATATTCCAAATGTTGTCAATTAAAACATTTAATTTGACATTTGTTTGATCTCTCCTAGGGTACTGGAAGATATTTGTAAGAATTGGCAATTCTTGTTTGCCAAATTTTGTGTACTGTTCTGCCACAAAAAGGGACTTAACTTGTTTAGGGCCTACGACACCTTTATTTGTATTTTCGAGCATTGATCTGAAAAGATATTTGTATATGTGAATAACTTCACTTGATGTACCTGGACAAAATGTCAGCACAAGTATTATCAGGACCTTTTATATGTTCAAAATAAATAATTTTTCCTGAAAATTTTATATAATCTTTGAAAAGCAACCATCTTTTATGTGGCTTTTTATCATTATTAATTTGATTTTTGCCATAAGAAACTATGGCTTCACAATCTGTCCTGATTGTTATTTCTTTTTTATTTATCAAAAATAATTTAAATGCATCCATTGCGTGTATGATAGTATTTACTTCATAATCTGTGCTACTTTTGTAAATTATTGGTTTCGTAGTATATTTACCAGAGGCATATCTGCAAATTTGTTCTTCTGCCTTTGGTATGTGTTTATTTTTCTTTCGTTTAAGGATGGCTCCTCATCCAAGTTCACATCCATCACATTCAATTATTAATTAATCTGAATCTAATGGCAATTGTAAAGTTGGTAAATTTGTTACCATTTGTTTTATCTTTTGCACTAATTTTATATCTTCAGAATTAAATTTTCTTTCTTCTTTTAATGAATTTTTATTATATAAAGGAGATGTGTATTTTACTAGGTTAGGAATAAAGCTTCTTGCATAATTTAAAAGTCCTAAAAAGGATCTAAGTGTTTTAATTTCTTCCATTTTATCTGGAAAATCTTGTATTTTCTTGAAAATATGAGACTGGAGTTTTATAGTTCCATTACCTATTTCTGTCCCAAGAAATTCAATGAAATTTTTATTAATTTCCATTTTTGATTTTGAAACTATTAATCCATAATGTTCCAATTTGTATAAGACTTGTTTTAGATGATGAAAATGATCATTTTTTGTTTTAGAAAATACTAGCATATCGTCAATATAGACATATGTAAAGGTTTTATCATTTTTAAAGATATTATTCATTTTCGCTAAAAGACAGCAGAAGCATTTTTAAGACCGAATGACATAAGATTCCATTCAAATAAACCTTCAGAACAAGAGAAGGCTGTCCATTTTATTGATTCTGGATCCATTTTAACTTGATGAAATCCACTTTTTAAGTCGAATTTAGAAAACCATTTGGCATCTTGAATTCAGTTTATTAAAACATCTTTAGATGGAATTGAATAACCATCTTCTATTATATTGTCGTTTAGTCTTTTATAATTGTAAACCATTCTTGATTTATCTCGTTTTTGTTCAGAAGATTTGTTGACTATAAAAGCCGGACTTCTGTGCGGACTAACACTAGGTGCTATTACCTTTAGTTTTAGTAAATTTTGTATATGGTTTTGACATTCTTCTTGTTCCCAATTATTAAACTGAATGTCTTTTGTTTTAATAATTAAATCTGGATTAATAATCTCTAGTTTACAAGTTACGGGATCTTTGTCCCAAATTTTTGTAGGATCTTCTCCTATTATATTTGTTTTATTCAACCTATCAAGAATTTGTTGAATATTTTCGAATTTTATAGATTTTGAAATTTTTATTGAGGAAAAAGCCTCAACTATATTGTCTAGTATATTTGATAAAGAAGAATAATCCTCTTTTGTTTCGTCTAATATGTATGGAAATTTCGTAGTACAGTCGCATGTACCTGGAAATGTTGAATTTTTACAATTACAATTATTAGTGATAGTATCTTGTTTTAATGAATCACCACTAACTATTGGTGTCATTTGTGTTTTATCACTTATCATAACATAATCTTTTTTTATTGTAACTGACCTGTTTTGACCTAAAATAAAATCTAGGCCGATTATTATATTTTGTTTTGAGAGAACTAAATTTTTTACCCTAATTGTTTTTATGAAAATTTTATGACAAAAAATGTCACAATTTGTGCTAAATTGAAGAATAACATTGTTAACTTATTCATCGTTTATCATAATTTCACCAGACATTGTTCTAGTTTTTTAGATGTGTTTACTTTTTACTATGTTTTGATGTGGAGTTATAGTTTTACATATAACTGTTTCCGAGCATCCTGTATCTAATAATGCTTGTATAGTTTTTTCTGTTGATGGTTTGTTGTTTATTTTTGGAAAAGTTAATTTAACTAATACTTTTAAAGTTATTAGTTGTTGTTTATTACAAACTAATGGGATACACTCTATTGTTCCCATCATATTATTTTGTTCAGATGAGTAACTAGACTCTAGGAGATCTATTTTAGTTTTTCCTTTTATTATTTTTTCTAAAAGAATAACCTTTTCTTCTAGATGATTTATGCGAGTTTCTAATACAGAAACTCTAGTATCGGTTAAATCTTTGTTATACAATTTATTCATATTTTCTTTCTTTTCAAAATAGGTATTTCTTGTTCCTGTATATTTAAATGTTTTTCTACACATTTAATACAAAAATTGTTATAACAAAGTGGGCAATGTGCCCTTTTTGATATGTGAAAATACCTTTCACAATATGTGCAAGGAATTGATTCTGTACCTGAATAAAACTGTATTTTGTGAGAATAAAGATTTATGTCTGTAGTTTTCATTAGACAATATCCTAGATCGTCTACTATTTTGCCCATTTCATTATATTCTTCCCCTATTGGGAAATTATTGTCATCATTGGGATATTAATGACTATATTCGTTATTTGTAAATTCATTTATTAAATCATAATTTTTGTAAACCTTTTCTGGGTTTATTTCATCTGTGTATTCTGTTATGCTAATAACAGATAATATTTCAAAGTCAGTAGAAACCTTTTCATCAATGGGAAGAAGATTCATATGACATGATTTTATTAAAGTTGCCTCTTTTGTGTAAAGATTAGCAATATTTGGACAATCTCTTGAAAAATGTCCTGGTTGACTACAAGCAAAACATTTTAATGTTTGTTTGTAAGTTTTGTTATCCCTAAATTTTCTAACATGTCTATTAGGATTTAAAGTGAGTTTTCTGGCGTTAGAAGCCCTTATTGTATATGTTTTTCTTGGAGTTTTTGGCCCTAAGAATTTTTGTGTATTATTATATCTTTGTTTATTTCTAATATATTTCTCCTGTTTTTAAATCTATTTTGTGCATATTGTTGGGGTGTGTATATTTTTTTGCATATCTCAGCATCAGAATGCTTAAGCTGTTTTTGTATAGCTATATGGGAACAAGTGTCTTCCATTATTTTCATAATGTGTTGTATTCGTATAGAGAGGTTATTCAGCATGGGAGTAACCTCATCATTTTTCCAGCTTTCTCTAATTTTTTGTCCCAGTTTTCCTGGAAGTTTAAGAAACATTTTGTCTCCTATATTAACATCATGAAAGCAATCAGCTATATATACATACAAGAGATAATCTTAACAATATTCTTTTATTTTACCAAAATATTCAATAGACAATCTTTCGAGAGTTCTTAGATAAATTTGTTGTCTAATTGTGTTGTCATCATTGGCCATTGTGAAGTAAACAATCTTTGTATAAGGGAACAAAAATTGTAAATATTTGGACCTGATTCAATAACCAGTGTGTTTAGATCATTAGGGAAATTTTTCTTAAAAAATTCTCATCCAGATCTAGCGATATCGCCTAAGTATGTTTCTCCTTTAGTGATCATTTTTTGAGAAGACAGTACATCTTTCTCATGATGTATGCCATAATCTCAAATTACAGCAGCTGTCCATTGTTCTATGTATGTTGGAAGGAGTTGGATATCTATACCTCCTATGTTTAGAAGTAAGTTTGGAATTTGAAAGTTTGGTTCAATTGGTAATATTTTACCATGTGATATGTATTTATTGTTACTAAGGACAATATTTTGTACAGTTTCTCTGGCAAGGAATCCTTGAGAATAATTTTGTGTACCTGCAAGATCTAACCTATAATTTGTAGCAGTAGATTCTTCATATTCATTTATTAGTCCTACTTTTGTGTTTTCAGATGTTGTTGATAAAATATCTTCTTCTTTATCTTGTACATTTTTTGTAAATTGATAAGAAAATTCTTTTTCTTCAGTTTCTTCTTCAATTTTTAATTTTTGTAAAAATGTATTAACGATATTATTTATTTCATCATTTTCTTGAAATCTTCTAACTTCATTGTGTTCAAGGGGAAAATTATCTCATGGTTCCCAGTTAGGGTCGTTTAGAAATCTATCCCAAGATTCTAAGTTTATAGTTTCTTGTCTAGACATGACTATGTTGGCTTGGTTGTCTAGAGTTCCTTGCCTAAACATGGCTATATTTGCTTGATGATGATTCCATTCTTCTTCAGTCATAACATCTTCTTCATCATCACTATCTATGATGTTCATCATACCAATATGCTCATCATTGGGAATAGTGGATGTACTATCCCGTCTGTTTTGTTCTAAATCCATAAGTGGAGTATTTCTGTATTTGTGAAGCTTAAACTAAGGCGTCTAGATCTATTGTGTATAATAGCAGAATTTGGATTTGTGATTGGATTTCGTTTGTTCCTTTGTAGATGAGTTTGCCATAGATGACCCTCATTTCTTCTTGTGAATGCCTGAGCTGGCAAAAATTGTGTACCAATAGAGCTTATTGCTTCCTTTAATGGTCTAGTGTTAATTCTATACATGGAAGAAATACAATTGCTTATTCTTCCTATAAAAGTAATGTCTAGGTGTAGGTTATCTCTTATTCAATTTGTTCCAAAACCTATAGTTTGTACTTCTAGACTAATGTGATTAACGAAGTCTGGAAAGGTGAGTGTAAAGTTTGGAGCAAGATATATTAATGATATGAGCTGATTTAAGTCAACCTCTAAGATTCCAATAATACTTTGAGAATCATTGTTTTGAAATCTTGTATCATGGAGAACTATCAAAGCTCTCACACCGATCATATGTCTAGCTAGGGATCTGACTCCTATAGTAATTAATCCCATGTGGACATATCTCCCATGTTGATTTAGGAGCTGTGTAGCTGTTTGTTGAGATATTAAAGGAATTATCTCATATATGTTATCAAAAAGGTGAAAATCTTCTATCCTCCTATATCTGTAAAGACTAGTTCTTTCAGAACTTAACCAGCCTATATTGTATAGTTGTCTAGGATTCAAAGAATCTATCCTTGAGTTGGATCCTATTTCTGTATTTTGATGTATGTCTACTAAGTCTTCTAATCTCCTGACATTAGTAGTTCTTCTTCTATTTAGAAATCTATCTAAGATTCCTGGGTGTTGTATGAGATCTTGTCTCCTAGTCTGGTGTTCTCTTAATCTGCGAGAAGTTCCTGGAAACCTCTCTGTTGTTTGATTTCTATTGGGTGTACTATCCATAGAAACATCTTGTAATTGTGTCTGTGAATTGTTATTTGGTCTTAAATTCATATTTTAAATAACAGTTTTGTCTTTGTTGGAGGTATTATTCTCCTATTTAGTCTGATTCCTATTACTGGATTCATCTATGTCTGTTTTTGCTATTACTTTGACAAATTTATGAGTATTTTTACATACTTTTTTAGTTTTTATATTTGTTCCTAAAGATAATCTATAAACTTTATTAACTAGATCATTTATATCATCGAATATATTTCCGTTTTTGTTTGAATCTATAAGATTAGATAATTTTCTAGAAACTTCTTCTAGTAAAGCTATTATTGTGTTATTTTGTCCTATTAGAACTGTATGAACAATATCTGTATCTGTAGAAGGTTTTGTATATCCTACTGAAGGAGATTTTGTTAGAGATTCTACAGTTGCAAGAGCTGATTTGTAGTCTTTTCCTTTAAAAGGTTGTATGTTAGCCATTTATTTGTAAAAAATTGTTTATCTTTGTAAACAAAATTTTATAGTGTGTTAGAAAACAGGAGTACGAAATGTAAAAGAGCAGGAAAGCAGTAGAAAACAGAAGCAGAAGCAGTAGATAAGATATCCACGGAATACACTGTAAAACAATAAATATTAAAGAATATAGAAGATCATAAGGCTTATCAGAAAGTAGAAAAAAAACTCTTTTTTTTAATGAAAATATATATCTGAATTTGGTGTCGCAATCTGCACGTGTTTCTCAACCCATCAAGGTAGGAAACTAGGGACTTACAAAGGCTCTCCACTGGCCATCACTACCCTTCAACTACCATGGGTATCCTAGCAAACACTATACACCTTTGACAGATACCTATTTTCAATAAGAAAATTATGATTTACATGATAAAAGAACCGTCCTTGAAAAGAACAGGGCTCTGATACCAAGAGAAAGAGAAAGGGACAGAGAAAGAGAAAAAAAAAAAGAAAGAGAGAGAGACAGAGAAAGAGAAAGAGAGAGAAGATGAGAAAGAAGGTGAGGAAAACTTAAAACTTTTTCCTTTCATATGACACCGATGTTTGAAATTTGTAATATAAATAATAGAATATTAATTAGAATATAAGAGAATATTTTTTTAGTTTTTAAAACGAAGAAAATATTATATAATTCTCACCAACTTAGAAACAAAAAAAATTAAAATTGATTAGTGTCTTCCACTCAAGAAAAATATAAACAAAATATCTATAACAAACAACAATATAAATAAGAATAAATAATATTAAATAAAATACCTATACTATAAAAGGCCAAAATCTATTTTAAATTACCTTAATGAACAAGGGTTTTAAAAAATTTAAATCTTTTCAAGTTTTTTATCTTTTTTAACCATTTCCAAATAATGAATTCAGAGAATCAAAATAATATAAAAAATAAATAAAATAGAAAGTAATAATATTTAAAAAAGTAATAATATTCAAATATCATCTCATTCTCAAAATAAAATATATAAATATAGATTTAGAAAAATAATTAAATATATAATTAAAATTTTAAACTCTTTTTTTTTGAAAAAAAAGTTGTCTAAAACTCCCTCATATATATATATATATATATATATATATATATATATATATATATAAAACTCAATGATAAATTAAATTAATTTGCAAACGACAAATTTTACTAGACACAATTATGGAGAAAAAGTTATGAATAAAAATGTTTCATAATTATGAATAAAAATTGTTTCTCTTTTTTTTTTTTAAAAAAAAACAAAACTGTTTCTTCAACTATTTATTTAATACAATTGCATATTAAATATGCGACAACATTTTTTTTTACTTTGAAATGTATAAAAATACTTTTACCTAAAAATTGTGTTAAATGGTTTTAAATAATTTCATAGAACTTTTTTTACTAATATGTCTATTAGGTAGCAAAAAATCATGCACTTTAAATTTGTTTTAATATAATTAGTTAATTTACTTATACAAAATAATGTTTGACTCTATATTTAATAAATTCATATATAAAAAAATGTTGAGTAATATTTATATGAATAATGTTAATTTTCTTTCCATAAGTATGAATAAATATTCAAATTATAAAATAATTTTAAATTAATTAATGATTTATAATAATATTTTATAATTTAATGTTTAAAGTTAATTAAATTAGGTACACTATTAAAATGCTAGCGAAATTACTGCTCTTGCTTTTGAGGTCTTTTTCTCCTTTATTCTTTTAGCCTTTAGTAGCTGTATTCGTCTTCCTTTTTGTTTTCTGAATTTTATTTTTTTTACTTAGTAGTTTTACTTTTTGTATTTTTTTAAACATGGTATTATAGAGTAAGTAATTTAAAATTATTTTATAATTTTAGTATATTAAATTTATTGTTTTAAATATTTGAAAAAAATGTTTTGTTACCCATTATATTTAGAATTTAATTAGTATATACTTTATAAAAAAAAAATTTACACAAAAAGTGTATATTAATTAAAAGTTATATTATCATTAACATTTTAAATCATGTAAATGAAGAATTATGATTAAATATTAATTTAATTACATACTAATTAAATAGTTATGTTTATATATTTTTCATCGAATAAACTATGTTTAATTAATATTTTTCTAATACCATTAACAAAATAAATATTGTTCAATTCCTTCAACTTACAACATACAAAAGATGATGTATGTATGTTGTATGTTGTATTATCGCTATTTTCTTTACCACTGTGAGAGTAAGATTTGAAGGGATGATGGTGTTAATTTTTATACAATAGATGTTAATGTTATTTCAAAATTTAAATCAATCAGTGTGGAAAAAAAAATAGAGTTAAGATGTAAGTTCATAAAAGCTTAGAAAATATTGCAATAATTTGTTCTAATAAAATTATTTATCAGTATAAAAATAAAATAAGACGTAAACTTTTCTAAAAATAAAATTAATTTATGAGATGAGATCCACTTTCTTTATTTTAGTGAAATCTAATAAATAATAATAATAAATAGAATAAATTACATATAGTTTCGATGTTTATCTTTATTAGATTTTTTTTTACATTAATTTAATTCTTAAGGAACTTAATATAATATTATTTCATCTAATAAAGAATTCATGAAAATAAAATCTTAAGAGTCAGTATAAAGAATTAATTTTCTTAAGAATAAAATAAATTCAATATAAGAAGAACTAACTTTAATAAAATTTGTACATGATAAAGTTTACATGTAAGAGAAAAAGGAGGAAGAGAGATAATAAATTTAAGTGATCGTCTGAGAATAGTTTTATAAAATTGTTTTCAGTATTTTAGTATTTAAAAACTAAAAAACTTGTTTGAATGGTGTTTTTTAAAAGCAATTTTTGAAAACAGTTTTAGATTTTTAGTTTTTAAAAACTAAAAATCAAGAACAACAGAAAGTAATTTGCTTTTTAATTTTTTATTTTTTTCAATTTAAAATACAATCA
The DNA here is from genome assembly GCA_037954015.1 of Psophocarpus tetragonolobus. Classification (NCBI taxonomy): domain Eukaryota; kingdom Viridiplantae; phylum Streptophyta; class Magnoliopsida; order Fabales; family Fabaceae; genus Psophocarpus; species Psophocarpus tetragonolobus. The sequence goes on along the minus strand of JAYMYS010000033.1, from coordinate 63,755 downwards.
AAATATGTTATTTTTTATTTTTCATTAATAAAATTTTAATAAATATGAATAAGTTTTTCTATTTTTAAAACAGTTTTCAAATAACATTTATCAAATAAGTTTTTTTTTATTCCAAAAATAGTTTTTGAAAATTATTCTTGAAAAATCTTTTTAAAAACTAAAAAATAAAATTAAACTAATAAAAAAGTTTCTCTATTAAAAAACTAACTTGGTAGAAAATAAAATTATATCTTATAGAGTAAATGTATCCTCTTCTCTTAACTTTCATTGATAATATTTGGTAGAAAAAGCGTAGTGTTGAAGTTCAAATTATATCAGTGGCAAGCTTGGTGCCGTTGTATATGGGTAATCCTTTGTGAGACATACGTCAACAACTGAACCTGTAAAAGTTGGAAAAGGGTACCACATGCATGTGTTTCACACTTTCACCCGTTTCAATTCAATTGAAGGCTTACCTTTTTCTTTCATTTCTCACTGCTGCTCTGTATCTTATCTGCATTTCTTCTCATACATTTATTGTCCTATATAGTATTTTTTCCTTTTGGATCATTGTACACACTTGTACATTTAACACAGAAATATTTTAAAAGATGATTTAGATGCTTGAAAGTTTGAGAACAAAATAAAAATTCATTAATATACATAGTGAAATCAAAATATATTTAAACTTAATATTTATATTTATATATATTTATTTGAATTAAGAGGTTTGTAAAATTCTCCTGTGGAATGGTGAATCCTCTTTAATTAATACTTGGAATTTTATTTGGAATTTTGAATTATAAACATCAGTTGTCGCAGTGAATCAGGTAAACTGTGCCGGTACAGGGTGGTGGGTAAGTTGGTAATTTCCAGCGACAGTGATTTGAGAGAGAGAGGATTGTTTCTTTAACGCGGTCGTTAAATTTGTTTGAAAAAGAAAAAAATAAAAACTTAAAATAAAATAAAGCTGAAAATGTAGAGTGAACTGCAACTAACCAATGAAGAAGGAGACGCCATATCCTCTCTTCACTATTTGAAAAGCAACACAACACACACAAAGACGTTTTCACAAGCCAACAATCGCACACTGCACACACAAATTTCTCTTTGCACTCTCATTTTCCTTCTTTCTTCTCTTTAACAACGCATCTTCCTGCAGCTCCAGACTTTTCAGCTTCGATTGTTCGTTTCATCACTCTTCTTCTCTTACTCTTATGCTTTTCGATTTGAGATTGCACATTTCCGCAGGTTAAGAAATGCTTCAACGTTCGTCTTCTGTTTTTCTTTTTCAAGTTTTCGTCCAATTTTTTTTTTTCGCTTTTTCGTTGCTCTTTTTCCGTTTTAAACTTCCGCATTGACTTTTTTCGCTTCAGCGTTCTCACTTCTTATTTATTTATGGCTTATTATTATCATTCGTCATTGTTAATTTATTATTATTTATGAGAACTTTTTTTTTTTCAAAATTGATCTAGTGTTTTGTTTAGGCTGAAAATGTGAATCTACCTGTGTTTTATTGATAATAATAGATTAATAACTATGATCTGAAGATCAGATTTGAATTCGGGACCTCCGGTTGCAATTTTAACGGTTTCTTCTTAGACACGGCAAAATTTGCGTCATATTAACGGTTCAGCTATAAGGCACTTAGCAATTTTAGTTTTATTTTGAATATAATATATATATATATATATATATTATTTTTTATTTATTTTTTTCAAATTTATCCTATTTGCTTAATTGGATTTGTTTATTTTTTATTTTTTCAAATTTATCCTATTTGCTTAATTGGATTTGTTTGGATCATCTTTTAGATACTAATTTTGTCTACATGCTAATTTTAGAGAAGGAGAAGCTAATTCTACAGAAAAGAAACAGTCAGTATTTTTAGTAAGATAAGTACGTCCATTCAAATTTTTATTTTCTTGTAGCAATCCATTTCTAAATTTCTCAGCAAGCAAAGTTGGTGAAGAATTTTCCTTGAAAAATTGACTCCCCGGTCTTTGTCGCCGTTGGTAATTCTCTTAAACAAATTCTAAATTTGCAATGTTCCATGTGAGGGAGAATTTGACAGTCTGTTCTGTGTCTCGGGGAACATGCATATCAGAATTCTCCAACTTTTCCATTAGAATACGTAGAGCATCGTATTTTTCTGTCAAAATTATAGGAGCATGTCATGTTGTTGCTCAATTATTATTTTTTGCCACACTCTGACGCCTTTGAATTTAAAATAGCATAGAACAACCTCATTCTTTTATTTTCCTTGCTTGTTTATGGAGTTGTAATCTTTGATTATTTTGTTGCGGCAGATAATGATTGGGGGTTGAAAGCTTCGGTGGCCCTTGTGTTCCATACCATCCCAGCAATAGTACAAAACAAGATTCAGAAGACAACTTAAAAGTAATAAAATAACTAAATGCCGAAGTGGCCTTTTGGGGTGCTTTGAATTCAGGACATGGTCTCGTTGTCATTGGTAGAACTGAAGGTTTAGAGAAAAAGTTGAGAAAATGGGTTCCATTCCAGATGAGGATGCATTGCTAAATCCAGCAGGCAATGAGGAGAGGATTCTTGTTTCTGTTCGTGTGAGACCTCTGAACGAGAAGGAGCTCGCAAGAAATGATCTGTCTGAATGGGAATGCATTAATGACACAACCATCATGTACAGGAGCAACCTTTCAGCTACAGAAAGGTCCCTGTATCCAGCAGCCTATACATTTGGTATGAAGAGGCTAATATTACATTTCCACTGTTAGGTTTATGTATGAAAGGTTGTAATCCAAATGCAGAGTGCTTTTGGCAGAAAACACTTTTTTGAGTGAAAAATAGTAGAAAACATGGGGTTAATTTAATTTGCTTTTGCTTCATACTATGCTGCTTTCTGGAATACGAATATCTTCGTGTGTTAGAATGATTATTTATTTTGAATTTTTTCTTTCATTAATAAGATAAGGCTGAAAGACTAGGAGAATGAGGTGGGAATTCACCATAATTGATGAGCATTCAAATTGATAGAATATTGTGAGGTTCAATCATTTTGTTATGATGATTTGTCAGTTGTTACCATTCAGCTTTTAAGTAAATTATGTATATATGTCATAAAATTTGTTTCCCTCCGTTGATCCACCTTGATTTCTTTTTGCTGTAGATCGCGTATTTAGGAATGACTGCCCCACGAGGCAGGTGTATGAAGACGCAGCTAGGGAAGTCGCTCTTTCAGTTCTCAGTGGAATCAACTGTGAGTATTTCCTTTTATCTGTCTTTCTTCCTTCATATGAGTGAACTTCCATAGAAATTCTATGTCAAAAACTTCAGCTGGGCTTATTTGATCTTTGATTTCCCATTTGATCAGCAACCATTTTTGCATATGGACAAACAAGTAGCGGAAAAACATACACAATGAGTGGAGTAACAGAGTACGCCGTAGAAGATATTTTCAACTACATAGAAAAGGTAAATGAAATCTGAGGTAACTCATCCATGAATCACTTCGTAGCCTTTCATTCTCAAAACCTTATATTGATTATATTTTTATTTTTTACAGCACATGGAAAGGGAATTTATTTTGAAGTTTTCAGCACTGGAGATCTATAATGAATCTGTCAGAGACCTCCTTAGCATTGACAGTACACCTCTCAGACTTCTTGATGATCCAGAGGTAAATATCTCTTATCAGTTTTATCAAAAAGTTGATGCTTCTACATTTACTAACAGTTTGCAATCAAAACAGAAAGGAACAGTTGTTGAGAGACTCACCGAGGAGACTTTAAGGGACTGGAACCATTTTCAAGAACTTATTTCTTTCTGTGAAGGTAAAAACTAAGGATTATTTGGATGACACTGCGTGAACCGAGTTATACAGATTTACTTTCTCAATCTATTTTTTTTTTACTTTTCGTCATTACAAATCTTCTCTGCAGTTAGATCTGACTGCATGGGTATCATAAATCATAAAATTGATTACATTTTTCAGCTCAAAGGCAGATAGGAGAGACAGCTCTGAATGAAGTGAGTTCTAGATCTCATCAGATTCTCAGACTGGTACGTATTCTCCTATATATGTCTAAGAGAAGAGAATTTCATAGCAACTCATTGGTAACGTTTCCCAAATAATGTGATTCTTCTTCAGACAATAGAAAGTTCTGCTCGTGAATTTCTGGGAAATGACAAAATGAGCTCCCTTTCCGCTTCTGTGGTACGACTGATTCACTAAGATGACAGAAAACAAGAATGACTTTATTTTGCTAAAGAATACTACTAATTAGAAATAAAAATGACATCTGTTTTCCTGGGTACAGAATTTCGTTGATCTTGCTGGGAGTGAGCGGGCATCCCAAACTAATTCAGCTGGCACGAGGTTGAAAGAGGGTTGCCACATAAATCGCAGTTTACTGACTCTAGGAACTGTTATCCGCAAACTAAGGTTAGCCTATAGAGTTTGCATTTAAATATTTTTTTCACACAATTTAATGCACACCGTCTCCGTATACTGTTAGCCTTACCCAGAACTTTAAGTCACCTGCAACTGAGCTTTTGAAATAGCAGAGATACATGTTGGATTTAGAGGAATTGGAAGATTGTTCACTTTTATAAAGATATGGCTTTTTTTTGGCTATATGAGGTTATTTTTCTTGTTAATATGACATATATGGTTATTCCTTAATCCCTCTTCAAAATTCAAATATGAGATGATTTTGAATTACCGATCAGTCTAACGGTAGCACCAGAAATGTAACTGTATTACAAAAAGGGAACCCTGCATAAAGTTTCTCTGTGGTGTCTCTCTTTTTTTTTTTCTCTGTTGTCTGTCATTTCACTGCTCATTTTTATGCATGTTCATATTGATTAACTGGTCAGCTTTCTCTCTGTTTTTATATGTATCCTCTTCTTTTGGTACAAGTTGATTATAGGTAGCAAATGTTTTGTCAAGTAATAAAAAATACAAATATTTACCGTATAATGCCCCAAAGTCCCAAACTCTAGTACATTCTTATTACCAATAATCATTGGCCAACAGATTTTGTTACTACCAAGTTTATTATTTTGGGAATTATGAATTGGCTCTTTCAACTAATTTTTTCATAAATTTACTGAATGTGTCTATATAATCAAGGTTTATTTTAAGAATCTTTTATACTCAAATTAAAAAAATATTTCTTTCGCTTTTATCTAAAAATAATTAATAATTAATTCGATGGCAGCAAGGGGAGAAATGGACATATTCCTTTCAGAGATTCAAAGCTAACCCGCATACTGCAGTCCTCATTAGCAGGCAATGCTAAAACTGCGATCATTTGTACCATGAGTCCTGCAAGGAGCCATGTTGAACAAACCAGAAACACCCTTTTATTTGCAAGTTGTGCCAAAGAAGTGACAACTAATGCAAAAGTCAATGTAGTGGTGTCTGATAAGTTGTTGGTCAAGCAACTGCAAAAAGAGTTAGCTAGACTAGAAGCCGAGTTGAAAAATTCAGGGCCAACCCGCCTTAAATTTGATTCTGCAGCATTGCTGAAGGAAAAAGACCTTCAAATTGAGACGGTAAGGATCTACATTTTCACAACAAAGATTCCTTATGTTTATTTTGCTTTTTAGTTGAATTGTTCTACATCTCTGACGTCAAGGCAAATTTCTAAAATTGCATATTGATAAATTAATGAAATATATTAGCTACAATGTTGCATAGGGTAGGTGCATTTCCCTAAAAAGTAGATTGCACTGTTTGTAAGGTAGTAGATGACCAGATGTTCTCGCTAGATTCTTGTTTCATTTCCACTATTTATTACTGGTCATGTCACGTTCTGCAGTTTGCGTCTTATTCCAAGCCTTCTCTACCATAGAATCTATGGTTACCTACTATATTTATTAACTTCTTATATTAAATTACTCTAACGGTTAGCTTTGTTTCATATAGTTGATAGAAGTAGGGAAGATGTAATAGAAGATAAATAATTATATGAGAGAGAAATAATACAATAATACAGGCTTTATGTGAAAGGGAGGGATGAAAGTGTGAAGGATAAAATGGATGAAAGAGAGTGAAAATATATTAAGTTAAGAGTTTAATTAATATATATGGTCAGAGAAAGATTTTTACCATTTAATTACAACTCTTCATTTATGATAAATTTATTGACTTTATTAATAAGTACTTTAAAAATCATATAAATAAAGAATTATGATTGAATGTAACTGTAAAAATATTTTACACTAACAATATATACTAATTAAACTCTTAAGTTAAATTGTTTGTTTGAGAAGAGTGGAAATGAGATTAAAGAAAAGTTAGCTAAAATGTTTTCAACTTAATTTGGTAAGCATAAAGCTTATAGTAAAAGATCTTATATTTATTTTCAGTTCCTAATTGATTTTCTTTTACAATTCAACCCTTCATTAGTTGAATTGTGCACCATTAATCTCTCTTCATATGTCAAAACTTCTTTCCTTCATATATCTATCCTTTATTATAATTTAAATAAGTGATTATAGTTACTTTTAATTTAAATATATAAATATAGAAAATTATAATTTAAATATATAATTTAAAATTTATATATTTAATTATAGAAAAATATAATTTAAATATAATTGTAGTAATTTATAATTTAAATATATAGTTCAGAAATTTATAATTTAAATATGTAATTATAATAATTTATAATTTTAAATATATAATTATAAAAATCTATAATTTAAATATGTAATTATAATAGTTTATAATTTAAATATGTAATCAATTTATATTATTAAATAGGTTATAATTATTTTAAATTTTTATTGTTAATTTAATAATTAATGATATTCTTATTTGTCCGAACAAACTAGTTTTAATAAATACTTACAACAAATTTTTCAACTTTCAATTAGTTTTGTCAACCACATCCTAAATTATTATATCAATAATAAATTTAAAAACTTAAATTAGAAAATGAATGAAATGTGCATATTACCCTCTTCCGCTCTTTATATTTTACTCTTCTTGTAATCTATCCATTATTACATGAATTATCAATAAGGCTTACAAGTGCATTAGACATTAGAAACCATTATGAGCTCCAGAGTCATGTACTAAATATTTCACAACTATGGGTGTGCACTTAGAAAAGAATGCAAGCCACATATCTCTATCTCTAAACACAGACATGTGGAAGAAGCTGCAAAAGTGAAATCTATCATTCTATTTAGGTAAACTTATGTAGTAAAACTGATGAAAATGAAACTTTTTTGGAAGTTCTAATAAAAAAATCTTAAAAAAAATTAATTAGTGTTTATATGATACATTTGTAAAAGTTTATATAGAAGAAATTATAGAAAAAATTATGTTTGGACAACATTATGTAAGTTCTTTGATATTAGTAAAATTACTAAAAATAACATTGTTTTCATTTTCAAATTTAAAAAACTGATTTCAAATCTTAACAAAAAAGAACCTTTCATCCTTATAAACCAAAAACTAATGATCGATGACCAACGACAGTTGGAGGTGGTGTTTGGTTACTTTCAGTAGGAGGTGACAGTTAATGACCAACGATCAGATGTAATGATTGGTGATTTCCAATCGGAGGTGACTGACGGTTGGAGGTGACAGTTGGTGACCGCCAATTGGAAGTATCGATGACTGTTGGCTAGAGGTAGCGTCCGATGACCGTCTGTCGGAGTTGGCGACCAGTGATTGCATGTTGGAGTTGGCGACTAGTGATCGCTGTTAGAGTTGGCTGGTGTCCGTCGATCGTAGGTGGCAACCAGTGATCGTCAGTCAGAGTTGGTGGCTAGTGACTATTGGTTAAAGATGATAGTCAATGGTGTTAATTGATGTCAAGTAATGAGTTTGAATAAAATTTAAAAATTAACTTTTCCATAAGCTCTAATGAGAGCTTTTAAAGAAATAAAAAATTATTAAAAATTATGTATCAAAACACTAATTTTAAGTGAAATAGAGTTTATGGGAGTAGAGAAGCTCCTAGTACAACTTTTAACATGTACCGAAATAGGCTCACGCCAAATACCATTGCCTAAAAACCTCGGCCTTCCTAAGGTCAATTTTGTCGAAACATTTTTTTTTTCACCTCATTCCACACTTTCTCTCTTTCATCTCATTTTGGGTGAAGTTATAGATCGTAAGATCCTCATAAAATTATAATCTTTTACTTATAAATAATCTCTACTAAAAAAAATCAATTTACACATTTCTTCTTAATTCAACTCAATTTAATTATACCAAGTATAAGAGAACAATGTGTCTGTTTTTTTTCATTTAAGTGTGTGTGCCCTTTTTTTTGTTTTGAAAAACATATTTAAATGTGTGTTTAGATATTAAATGTGTAGAAATGATGTGAGATTAACTTGATTTTACAAACTTCATTTTAAGTAAACGTGATTTTTATTTGGAAATATTTGTTAGAAAATTGATTTTCATATTAAATGATGTTTGAAAAATAGTTATCAAAAATTGATTTTGAGTATGTAGTTACCAAAATGGGTCTTAGTTGAAAACTAAGAGCCTATTTAGATACAGGTTAAAAGCTCTACTAGGAAGTTCTCTACTCCTATAAGTTTTATTTCACTTAAAATTAATGTTTTGGATGCATAACTTTTAACAATTTTTTACTTCTTTAAAAGATCTGCTTCCAAAAGTCACCTCTCATTGGAAATTACCAAATGTCACTTTTAACCTCTACTTTCGACATCAACCATCCTTCATTAGTATGCTTCATTAGTGTTCAGTTTATAAAGAGGAAAAGTTCTTCTTGGTTAAGTTGTGAAAGTAGTGTTTTAGATTTGAAAATAAAAACAATTTTATTTTTAATAATTTTACTAATATCAAGGAACTTATATATTTTTGTCCAAATACCATTTTTTCTATAAACTCTTACATATTTATCATCTAAACACTAATTAAACTTTTTTAAAGGTGTTTTTTGTTCTAGAGCTTTTAGAAAATTTCTATTTTTATAAGTTTCACTACACAAGCTTACCCAAATAAGACCTAAAATAAATTAACAACAAAATATAAAGTAGCAACAATAAAACATAAAATAAAATACCAAATTATAAGTGACTGAGCGGAATATACAAAAAAAATTGAAAATGTTAAGGCAAAATCAATTCTCCGTATCGATCTCGGAGGCAGAATTAGGTTTCTTCTTGACATCAAAACACCTTCATACCTTGAATTACTAAAATAACAACCAATTTCATTTGTTCTTTTATAATAAAAAAAAATCATTTTCTGCATGAGTTTTAGAATGTTGATGATTGAAGACTGTAATTTCCTTAGATGAGCATTTACTTCTTTTTAAGCTGTAAATGTGAATCTTTATGTTTCTCTATTCTTGCAGTTGAGGAAAGAGGTAATGGATCTGACGATGCAGCGAGACCTTGCTCAATCTCAAATTAAGGACATGATTCAAGTTGTTGGAGACGAGACATTCTCAACTGATTTGGTAAGTGTATTTGTCTACTTTAAACCTTTAAAAGTAATAATTGGCATTCCTTTTTGTTATTGACTTTTTTTTTTTTACTATCTTAAAGATGCTGATAAGAAATTAAAAAAAGAATTTATTGAGATTAACAACTCAAAGGTCAGGGCAATTTTGTAGTTCAAATAGAATACTTTCCCAGGAGAGATAGAGAAAATTCTTTCCTACAAAAATTATAAAAAAAAAAACTTTCTCTCCTTAATCAGCGCTTTAGTTACCATTCCCTTTTCCTTTTTAACATATTTTATGTTCAAACACAATCTCCAGGATAGCTTGAGTCATCAATATCCCAAATTACGTGTGCGAAGTTCATTCGATTTTGAAAATCGAACAGCCGAGCAACCAAAATTATCAGGTTTTGACTGCATTGAGAGTGTCAGATCTTTTGATGCATCTCAATATTCAGATGGACATAGTTTCAGTTCCGATGAGAACTATTTCCAACTCCCGGATTTGGAAAAGAATCTTCCTGTCAGGATTTCTTCCCCTGGGCATTCTGTGGTAAGTCTTGATGCTGCAAAAGATGATTTGGATCAGAAAAGCGTTGAAGATAATTTAGGGGACCGTTATTGGGAAGTTAGATGCGTTGAATCAGAAAACCCCACTACGAACACACATAAACACTCAAAACCAGCAGATTCATGTTCAAATTTATACATAGACTCTACTGCATCATCTCCAGGGGCAAATACAGCGGTCTCAGGATTAACCGAAGTTGATAATGGAGACAAAGAAAATCTAGATTCATGTTCATCTGGGTTGCCGGACAACAAAGAAATAAATCGCTTGCAAGAACGTTTTGTTCTTCCCTCTTCAGAGAAAATATCTCCTTGGCTTACACAAAGTAGTCGTAGAGCATCAAGTTCTAAAACTGTGAAATTAACCAGAAGCAGAAGTTGTAAAGCAAGTCTGATGAGAGATCCATCTTCAGATTGGTTTGATCAAGAAGAAATGCTTCAGAACACACCTCCACTAGGAATTGAAAAAGACTTCACAGGAAGACCCGAGGGTATTCAAAGGAAGACTTATGCACTTAATTATAAAGCCAATGCTGAGAGGTCATCATGGGCTGGTTACGAGAATTCTCTGGAAAGTGCTGCTGATGAACAGAATATGGAATCTTCCGCGGATAACGATAATTCTTTATCACCTGGAAGAAAGGAAAAGAATGATGTTGAAATTTCAAATCTAAAGGAGAACCCTGAGGTATGCTTCTATTGTTCATCTTCCTTCCTTTATTTGTTGATTTGTGTCTTCCTATGGCCTTTATTCCCGAGTGTTGGTGACAGTTATTTAATCCATCTAACTGAGAATGTTTCTAATCTATCATATTGATTCACTTTTGTATTTTGGCTAGCCATGTCAGTGACGTAAGTAGCTTGTAAATGTTATCAACAAGACCCTTTTTATAACAAAAAATCAGTCAGTGATTCTTTTTTGTTTTGAATGGCAGGTTCCAGAGACAGTAATGGAGTCCAATACTACTGCAAAGAAGTTCAAAGATGTTGGTTTAGACCCATTGCATTTTGAGGAAGAAAAACAGTTGGAATGGTCTTCAGAATTTAAGCGGCTGCAGAAAGAGATTATTGAACACTGGCATGCTTGTAATGTTTCATTGGTTCACAGGACTTATTTTTTCCTTCTATTCAAAGGAGACCCGTTAGATTCTATCTATATGGAAGTAGAGCTAAGAAGGCTGTCCTATCTCAAACAAACTTTTGCGCAAGGGAATGAGACTGTAGTAGACGGACGAACCTTTACCCCTGAATCAAGGTAAGATTTCAAGTAATCAGTTTCTTTTAAAAACTCTTATGAATTTTTATTTCAAGGTAAGTTTCACATTTTGTTTAATTACAAAACCTACAATGCGTTTCTTTTGCAAACAGCCAGAGGTATGTTAGAAGCGAGAGACAAATGTTGTGCAAGCAAATGCAGAAGAAGCTTTCAAACTCTGAAAGAGAGAACTTGTATATAAAATGGGGAATTCGTATGAGTTCAAAGCATAGAAGGTTGCAATTGGCCCATCGCTTGTGGTCGGAAACAGAAGACATAGAGCACATTAGAGAGAGTGCCATCATTGTTGCAAAATTGGTTGGTTCAATAGAGCCAGATCGGGCTTTTAAGGAGATGTTTGGGCTCAATTTTGCCCCAAGGTTCCCAATAAAAAAATCTTTTGGCTGGACATCCAGTATGAAGAATATTTTGTGAGGTTGATTGTCTAAGAGAATTATTTTATAGGAAGTTTAATGAGGCCAGGTAAAAATTCCCTCGCCATTTACATTCTTTTTTTTTTCTTCTGTAAACAATCTGATCTCTATTTTAAGTTTCTAACTCTGATTGCTACTTGATTGTAAAGAGGTTAATCAACGATGTGCAATTCCAAAGTTACAGATTTCTTTTGTACATTGTGGTTCCCAATGAACTGAGGACTGCACTTACTGTGAAAAAAGAGAATGCACAATAACTCGTCAACCATTAATATAATGTATAAAAAAAAATTGAATGATTGGATTATATTTAACATTATTTGCAAACACAAAATGATTACGGATATATAATAAAGTTTAATATAACAATTGATGTTTGAAATATAAAAAAAGCAAAATCATGCAAAGAACAACACATTAAAAAACAGAAGATAAATTTTAGAATTTTAAAATAAAGGTGAGAGTATATTAAGGCTTTGTAAAATATTATAAATATATGGAGTGTAAATAATAAATGAGAGTGTTAAAAGAAATTATCATTAAAATATTAGATACATTCAGATGAGTTCCATGTAATTAGAAAATATATTCAAATCCATTGCAATTTTATTAATTCAAATAATGGAACATATTTTTTATCGTAGAAAAAAAATATTATTAAACAAAAAATAAAATTACAAGATATGCTTTCTAATAAAACAGATTACAATAAAAAATAAAAAAACACAGCAAATATAAAAATCATCACGCATCAAATATAATATATTGAGTTTAAAACCCTTGTGTGTTGTAAACTATGATAAAGTGTATCCCATATCTTAAAATGTATGTAAAATATTTACAAATAGATAAAGTAAATATTTGTTTATATTGGAAATGGATCCGGTAATTTTTCTGTAATCTTTTAATGAAGATGGATGTGGATGCGAATTGTATACTATGATTAATACTGTTAAAAAAATGTTACAAAAAAAAATAAAATACTTCGGTTACTACCTATAGTTCTGTTCGTACATGTTAATATATATTATACATATATAAATAATTAAATATTTTACTAACAAAGTAATATTTAATATGTTTAATTATTATGCAACTTATTTATATTATTATGTAACTTATTTAATTTTTTATTTATTAATAAATGTTAATTTTTGTTAATTTACTATAGTTTGTTAATTGCTGTTTTTTTTTTATAAAACGTAACATGTTTGATAGAAAATGTAGTAGTTAATTTTAGGTGGTGGGCGACAATTTTTTTAACAATTTGATTAAGATTATATTCGATTTTTTTTTTAATGTTTTGTTTAGATTTTTTAATTTATGATTGCATAATTTAAAAGTGAATTTTGTATTTATTTGTAGGAATATTTTTATTATTTTATTAACTCTAGATATAAATAAAATTAGGTAACATGTGCATGGACATGTATATATTAATATAGATATCCAATAGATTGAAGAATGAAAATTAAAATTGTTATCTACATATTAAGGGCAATGTCTTCCAAAAACTTTTTTTTACTTAAATATATCAAATAATTTTTTCCATAAATAAAAGCATTGCACCCCAAAAATTAATTTTATAATTAAATGTATAATGTTATAACATGATTGTAATTTTTAAAAATTTAATTTTTTTTTGCCATGGTGTATTTTATAAAAGAAATTCTTCTGAAAACATATCATATACTACTTGCTCCTTCCATTTCTTTTTAATTTTAATCTTTAAATATTTCTATTTCTATGCATTTGTTGTTTTCAAATTTCAATATAATAAGAGATATTGTTTAAATTTAAAAAATAATTGTGAAATAATTTTTTTAAGTTAGTTATGCATTAAAATAAGTATTTTTAGTAAACAAGTTTAAACAAACTATCCAATTAATATATAATTTCTCCTCCTATTTATAAGATCCAAAGTAAAATAGTAGTTTGTTATTTTATAAGACCAAATCAATAATATTTTTGTATTATTATTTCTAGACAAAAGTATTTCAATTAAAAGAGAAGTTGTAATGGTAAACAATAGAAAAGAGAAAAAAAAAAATCAAAGTATTAATAACAATGATAACTTTAAAAAATAAATAAATGTAAGACATTTATTATTATCAACTAGCTAAACTACTTTTCTTAATCTTGATGAAAAAGATAATTGATCTTTTATTATAATAGGAAGTAAATTATTCTATTCTCAACCATATCATTCTCTGCTATTTAATCTTTAATTAATTTATTCATAGATTTATTTTGAGGGAGAAAAAAATAAAATAGAAAACTCTATAAAAAAGTTTTTCATTTCCTAATTTTTATGTAATAGTATTTTTTCTTCATTATTTGTTTTATACACCATGGGATAATCTAGTCTCCTATCTTCTTCAGTTTCTTTTTTTTTTTTAAATTCAACATAGCAACACCGGATAAATACAGTACCCCTATCAATCTTACTCATTACTATCCACCACAAATCCCTCTTATAATTATAGATATAAGGAGAGATTCACTTACTCTAAGAATATGAACTTGTTCTCCATTTTCACTATTCATTATCTTGAGATCTAATAGTAAAAATTAGTTATTTATTACAACTAGCGGTGGATAAACAGACTGGTTCATTAGGCTTAGCTCACGAAGCCTACACCTTAAACAAATCAGATAAGTTTGTTCTACTAAAATAAATAGACATTTTTTTAAGAGTTCGTATCCAACCACAAAGCCTGTGGACTTAGAGAAATAGTCCAAAAACTCGTATATTGAAAAAAAAAAAATAAAAATATGACATTTTTAAAATTAACTAAACTCTATTTATATTATACTAAAAATTATATTATCATTTATAATAATCTAAAATACTGAATATTTTCAATACTAAAAGTTTAAAATATCACAATTCACAACAAACAAGTCATAACATTAACATAAACTAATAGTCTAAATGAAAAATTTGTTTTTTTTTTTTAATGTACTACATGCCAAGTTAGTTAGCTTGCAAAGTCCATGGGCTTCGCGGACTGATCTCAATTTTTTCCTATAATTATGAGAGAATTTCCCTGCACCTCTATAATTCTCCCTACACCTCTATAAAGGTAGGAAAAGTCTCAAATATCCTAGGTAAAAAAATTTAATCCTACTAAAAAAATTCAAAATTTTTTTACAAGTCCGGATAGGGGTGTCCGGATTTGTAAAAAAAAATTTACAATTGTTATAAGTCCGGACAGGGGTTTCCGAACTCAGTCCGGATAGGGGTGTTCAGACTTGTAAAAAAATTTGCAAATTTTTTTACAAGTCCGAACAGGGGTTTCCGGACAGGGGTGTCCGGACTTGTAAAAAAAGCTAATGTAGCGAGAGAAGATAAACACAAAGCTGAATCCCGAACAATAAAGCAAACATAAAGCTGAACCACAAAGAACGAAGAAAACGTAAAGGGTATGAACAAAAATGCATGAAGAAGAAGAGAAAACCATTGATTCAGTGAGAAGAAAAACAAAGTCATTCAAGAGAAGCTAAAGAGAGATGCAAAAGGAGAGACGTGCGAAATGAGAGAGAGGTGTAGATGAAAGAGAAAAGAAAAAAATGCGTAGTAATTAAATTTTTACTGTTTTTATTAAGGATTTTTTTGGCATTTTGAGAAATTATGGAGGTGTAGGGAGAACTTATTACAGTGCAGGGATAAATTCTCTAATTATGATTCTTTGAAAAAAAAAGATCTAAAACTTGCATGAGTTTGGGAGGTCTACGAACCTAGGTCCATTTATCCACCCCTTATTAAAAGTATTAGATTTTAATAAAATGAATTGTGATAATTAAGAGTAATTCCCTTAAACTTACTTTTGGAGTAATTGAATTCCCTCTCTCTTTATCTATATATAGATAGAGGTCTTCCTATATACAGAGAAAGGTCTCTCTCTATATAAAGAGAGAAGACAGATCTGCTTACTCCAACAGTAAATTTAAGAGACTTACTCTTCATCCTAATAATTTATTTTCTTGAAATCTAATAGTTAAGATTAATTACTCATTATAATCATTAGATTTCAATAAAAAGAAGGATGATGATGAAAAGTCCTTAAACTTACTATTAGAATAAATAGATCCCTATATATATATATATATATATATATATATATATATATATGTATGTATGTATAATATAAATTAGAGTTATTTTTCACTCAAGACAATCATGTTTGAGCCTTGCACGACCATTATGGACTATAAACTCTTCCTTAAAGGAATTTACATAACTGCATATATAGGACTCAAACTCAAAAACTTTTGTTAAGCTAGAATGAGTTAAGTTAATTGCCTTTGAACCAAATGCTCTATATAGAGTTATATAGGACTCAAACTGCATATATAGAGTTATATAGGACTCAAACTGCATATATAGGTTGGGTTTTCACTTTTTTTTTTCATTAAACCCAACTCAACTTGCCTTTGAATGAGTTAAGTTAATTGGTTACAATTTTAAAAAATATTCTTTTAAAAAAATTCCTTTTTTTTTAAAATTAGAATATTATTTTGTTAGTTTTTTAGGATTTTTTTTTAAAAAATAGACTATACCATTGTTGTAACATAAAAATAAGCAACAAATTATAGTTACAAATTATATATCAAAACTAAAACAAATTAAAATTAACATACAATTAAATTTTCAAGTAATAATAACTAAAGAAACATTTGTCCAAAATATAAGTAAATACAATTTGTTTAAGCTAGTCAAGTCATACAAATAAATACAAATTACATAATTTGTCCAAACTAACTAAAATATAACATTAAAAACATTACATAATAACAAAACACATAATTTTAAATAATAATAATAATAATAATAATATATGATAATTTAATATTATGGTCGGGTTGAGTCTTGAGTTCAACTTATGGAACCTGTCACCCAACCAGTAGGAGATTGAGTTTGATTGGGTATTTGGATGCAAACTGTTTGGGTTGGATTGAGTATTTGGATCGTTTAACCCAATAAACACAGACAGTTAAGCCTTGAGAAAATTATTTAAAATTTTCTCTCTCATGAACTTACCTAGAATATGTGGTTTTAAGAATGCTAAAAATGTTTATAGTTGTTGGCCTGTGTAATTAAATGTAATTATACATGACTAAAATTTCATTTAATATTTTTAATTACTATTTAGTTATCCAACAGCTATGCATAGTAACTACAATGCCTATGGGATCCATAGTTATACACATTTAACTCCTTCTCTTTTCTTGTTCTTTGATTCTCTTGGATGAAATCAAATAAGAGATACCACTAATTGTGCTAGTCGTTCTTGTTTGTTAACTCAATTAATTTTAAGATTAGACATCAATTTATTATTTATTCGCACAATTCAAAATTAAGATCTAAATGTTCACTCAATTAATTATGAATATATTTTGATATTCATACATAATACCTAATTTGATGAATAATATTATTTAGCTGAAAATCTTAATAGTATAGTAAGCAAATTAAATTAAATAATGGTAAAGTTTATGCATGGAGAAAAAGAGAGAAATATCATAAGTATTTAAAATATCTTTTTTCTTGCATGAGAGATCTGAAATGTAATATATTTTTTTTTCACCGAATTTGACTTAAGTATCTTTGTTTGTAATGTTGTAAAGAGGGTATTTAAAGATATTGTAATCTTCATTATATTTTATTTTATATATATAAGTTGTTTTAAAAAACGAGTTAAATGTTTATCTAAAATTCAGTTTAAATTTTAAAAAATAAAAGTTATTTTAAGAAACTAATTATAATTGATAATTATTTTTTACATTTTGTATTAAAACAAGAATTGAACTTATGCATGTCATCTATTTATTTATTTATTTATTTATTTATATATATATATATATATATATATATATATATATATATATATGTATGTGTGTGGTAAAAGTGTTTCCTATTGTAATAATTAATTTAAAATTCTATTTGAATAATTTCTATTTAGTTAACAATTTAGAAATTTTGACACTCATGACTACCAAAATTAAACTCGAGATTTAAAAGAAATTGAGCTTAAAGGTTTAATATACAATGGGGTACGAGATATGTTTAAGCATTATATAATATTTACAAAAGCAAAAGTAATAATTGTTAAGCGTTTTGTTCAGTTTAACTAGTATCTGCTAGTAGTATAAAAAAATTTTACAATTATGTCAAATCACAAATTTTAATTTATATGACTTTTAAATTATTAATTGGTTTAGGGTTTATTATAAATGAAAGATTGCGATTGAATGTCAGTGTAAAAAGTTCTACACTCACAATGCATGGTAGTTAAACTCTTTTACAAAATATTATTCCCCTCTAAACAATTTTTAACTACAATTAAAAGGTAATATTTTGTATAGTTTAATTGATAAGTATTAAGTTTTTATTGAATTTTTTGTTCATATTTTTAAATGAGAAAAACATTTATTTACAATGACAGTTAATCACAACCCTTTATGTATGATAAGTTTATTGATTTTACCGATTAATACTTTAAAAGTCATGTAAACGAATGATTATGATTAACCTCTAGTGTAAAACTCTTTTGCACTGATAGTGCATAGTGTTAAACTCTTTTTAAATTTGTTTTAAGGATATTACTAATATGTATTTTTATAATAAAAGGTCATTTTTAATTGTATATAAATTTTCAAATTCAAGAATACGTTAAAAATATTTTTTTAAAAAAATAAATTATAAAATGTATTCTAAAATCAATAAGCTTATGTAAAGTCTAAAAATTTTTATGTTGAAAGAGAAATATCTAAAATTTAGTGCAATGTGGATAGTTAAATTACAAAGAAAAAGAAATATATGAAATTGATTAAAAAATATCTAAAATTTAGTGCAACATGTGTAGTTAAATGTGACAATTCAAAAGTTTCAGCGTCAGATGAGTATAATATGAAATTTGTGTATAATATGAAGTTTGTTAAACACTTATGAGATATCCCGAAAGAGGATATAAGGAAGTTTATGTGAGATGTCCACAAAAATGATAAACTACCTAGGGGCTTTAATGCTTCGTTTATCACTTTGGTTCCCAAAAAGGAAATTCCAAGCGACCTAGAGGATTACAAGCCCATATTTCCCATTGGAATAATCTATAAAATCATTGTAAAGGTGCTAGCTCTTAGACTTTAACAGGTGATGTCTAGCATTATTGAAGATACCCAAAAATACAATTATTAGATAATATTGTAAATTGTAAATGAAACTATCCAAGAGGCAAAACAATATTAGAATTGGCTACCAGTGTTTAAAGTAGACTTTGAAAAGGCCTATGATTTGCATGGATGATGTAAGTTGTTTAATGGAATTCATCATTTTCTCATGTCTCTTTTGATCTTCTTGATGTTGTTCCATCATTTCCTTTATCTTTTGAATTTATTCTAGAGTAATTGTAGGTTTAGATTATGTAGTTTGATGCAATGCACGCTCCTTGGTTAACAATTCCAAATCGGGCTTATAGCGGAATGACATATCTCTAGACCTATAAATGTAGCCTCAAGATTTTCCTCTAATTGTATCACTCCATAATTTTAGCTTTGAGGCAGAGTCAATGTGTTGGATTCAACTGCATGAGACTTGCATGTTTAGCTTTTCCATAAAGCTTCCTTAATTACATGAAAAAAATAAAATAAAATAATCAACCTAAGAGTCAGTTACTTATTAAGACATTTGACAAAATATGTACTATGTTAACTTACGTAAGTTTCCTTTTGTCCACTGAAGAACTATCTTTCTTTGTATATATTTTCTTGTAAACCTCTTAAAGTCAGGAGCTCTACCCATCTCATTTAACTTTAAAATAAAAATAAAAATAAATGCATTATATACAAATAAATCATCCTTAAGTAGAAAAATATTATTAAGAATATAAAACATACCATCTGCATGACTTTGGATGCTTGAATATATGGTGTGAAGCCATATGCACACAAACCAAGCCTTACATTTCTAATATCACGGGCAAAGTTTGGATAAACATTATCAAAATATTTCCATGCTTCCCCATAAAATGGATGATGTTTGGATAAACATTATCCAAATGTTTGCAAATTATTGATATAAAACATTAATAAAAAGCAAAATAAAAATTATATTATAGCCCTATAAAATATATAGAACCATGTTTTGTAGAATCACATGCTAATGAGTTTTTTGTTCAATGTAAAATAATTATACAATTACAAACACATGCATTTCAATATCCAACACACAACCATAATCCTGTGAGCACCATAAGATTACACTTAAATGAGCTCTGCTCAATGTAACAAATCATATGCATTAATAAACACAAGCATTTTAATATCTAGCATCCTGTGAATACCACAAGGTTACACCTTAATGAGATTTTTTCTAAAATTTATTAGTATTCACACAAATAATATCTTGTATATAAGCTTGAGAACATTCAAGTCCACTTACTTCATATTCAAAGTCAAAGTAATTTAAAAATAAGAGACTGAATTCCTACTTTAAAAGTAATCTTCTTTTCCTAAAGTGTCCTTCAACAATTTTAATTTTTATATTGAGCCTTTTTCTCTTGCCTCTTTCACATTAAATTGGAAATTGTAATAGATTTTATGTTTTTAGATCTCAAAAAAATCTCAAAATATTGGAATTAGGAGAGAGAAAATGAATGCAATGTACAATGGGTGAATTAGGTAAAAGGCAACGGGTCAATCTTGGAATTGATGAGTATTGGAACAAGTGTGAGAAATTTGACCAAATTAATTATTAAACACAAGAACAAATAATGGTTGTTGGTGTTGTTTTAATAATTGTAAGGGCATGTTTTATTGCTATTATTGGGATAAGTAGATGAGTACCAGATGTTTCACTTTGAAAACAAATATTTTTTTTTGAAAGAAAAGTTTTTACTAGTTTCTAGTTGTTTGAAATTGACATTTGGAAAATACATTATAGCTTTATGGTACTTTAGTATTTATAGTTATTTCCCCTTCTTAACTCTTACTCATGAAAAAACGAAACGAGTTTGGCTAATAACTTTTCTATTTTTTAGGCACTTATTGTGTGTCAAGGTGATTCCATAGACCTGAGTGGTGATATGGGTGTTGTTGGTCATATTATAATTTCAGATTCACCATCTAGGATCATAAATGTTTATTAGACTTGAAAGGTATGCCATTTTATGTGGTTAGAACTAAAGTTGAATTAAACTTTGATGTCTTATCAGCAAAAAGCAGCAACAAAGTAGAATTTCAATGGCCTAATAATAAAGTTTCTTGGTTTCTTTAGAACTACCATTTTCAATTGATACAAAGCATTTGTTTTAATTTCTTACCTTGATGCTAGAACTATTTTCAAAACCAATAATGCTTGAAGAGTTAAATGATTTATTTTCATAACACTAGACCGTTAGTTATTATTGAATAAGGTGATTAATTTTCTTTTTGTTTTGTGCTTTTACACATTCCCTAATTTAATTATTACCGTTCAACTCCTTTACCTTTACCCACAAGTAATAAGTATTCAAGAATTTAAATCTTCAAATAATTTAGTCAAAAACATTTTTTAAATAAACAAAATGCTCATAGCTTTCAATTTTAAACTATTTATTTTTTTTGGAAATGCCACATCTGTTTAAGTTTTCAAAAAATAATTAAATATTAAACATGTAAAATAAATACGAATTGAATTATATAACTAAATCAAAGAGTATTTCTATATTATTTTTCTTATGATTTACAAGATTTAGCTTATTTTTTGTAAAATTTAATCAAGAATATATATTGAGTTTTAGAAATTATTTATATTCTTATAACATGGAAAGAAGATATAACATCTTGACTTAGTAAAAACAAACAATCGAAGGATGATTTCTTTTACTTGAATATGACAACTGTATCTAATTGTTCAAATTTTGCCTTTGCCCAAAAGCCTCTATTCTGTTTTTTAACTAAAGTTTTGTGGTTGCAGCAATTTTCAACTTAGTCAATCTCAAGTTTGTAAAACACATTAATATTAAAAAAATATGCATTTTAATATCTAGCACACAACCAACATATAGTGAGCACCACAAAAATCACACCCTAATGAACTTTGCCTAATCTAACAAATTATTTATATTAATAACAATAAACATATACCATTTGAAAAGTATTACCCTCCATTATAAAAAACATTAATATTCAACATACAACCAATATCCTATGAGCACCACAAGATCGCAACCTAATGTTGTCATCCCTTAGTTTTTTAATAGGAAAAATATATTAATAGAAAGAACAAATACCATTTGAAAAAAAATACAACAATAATAAAATATGGGAACCTTGTTGGAGTGCAGGAGAACATAACTGAAATTGGAAGGGAGAAACCATTGGAAGGAAGAACACCCTCGTTTGAGATGCTCATTATGACATCACTAGTGCGGTAAAGGTCTTTATCAGAGCATCATCCTTATCTGAGTGTCGTTCTCACCGGAGAGTCATATTTATTGAAGTGTTGTTCTCGCTGGATTGTCATCCTTGCCAGAGTGTCATCCTCGTCGGAGTGTCATCCTTGGCGCAAACTTCCTCTTCTCTAGAGCTTGAAGAGCCTTGTGCATTTAGGTTCAAATTCTGAATGCCATTAAGGTTAGGTTGAACTTGCTTTTGAAAAGAAAGATGCAATTACAGTGGGCCTACTTCACTTCTGAATGCTCATAGCTTTCAATTTTAAACTATTTATTTTTTTTACTTTTAGTGAGCCAAACCCATTGTAGTCTAACTCACTGTAACATATCTTAATTTTAAATTTATTGAAAAAATTGTATTTGATTTGATTATAATGTTCTAAACTATTTTACAATCGGCTTAGCCTAGTGTAAGGGTGTAATTATATTACAGTAGGATTAGCCATTGTAAACCCACTATTATTGCGTGAGAATTTCTCCCCGCACTCCAATAAGTTCTCCTTACACATCCATAATTTCTTAAAATAGCAAAAAAACCCTTAATAAAAATAGTAAAAACTTAATTACCACTCACCTCTTTCTTTTCTCTTTCATCTTCACCCCTCTCTTGTTTCACATCTCTCTCGTTAGCTTATCTTGCATGGCTTCGTTTTTCTTTTCACTGAAACAATGTTTTTCACAATTTTGAACACCCCTGTAAAGGATTTGCAAATTTTATTTTACAAGTTTGGACACCCTTGTCCGGACTTGTAAAAAATTTGCAAATTTTTTTTACAAGTCTGGATACCCTTGTCCGTTGTAAAAAATTTTGCAATTTTTTTTCACAAGTCTAGACACCCTTGTCTGTACATGTAAAAAATAATTCAATTCTTTTTACAAGTCCGAATTGAGTCCGGAAACACCTTTCCGGACTTGTAAAAAAATTTACAATTTTTTTTTACAAATCCGGACACCCCTATCCGGACTTGGAAAATAATTTGCAATTTTTTTTACAAGTTCGGACACCCTTGTCTGGACTGAGTCCGGAAACCCCTGTCCGGACTTGTAAAAAATTTTTGAAATTTTTTTTACAAATCCGGACACCCTTATTCAGACTTGTAAAAAAAATTGTTTTTTACAAGTCCGGACACCCTTGTCCGGACTAAGTTCGAACACCTCTATCCGGACTGAGTCTAAAAACCCTTGTTTGAACTTGTAAAAAAAATTGCAATTTTTTTTACAAGTTCGGACACCCCTATCTGGACTGAGTCCGGAAACCCTTATCCGAACTTGTAAAAAAACTTGCAAATTTTTTACTAGGATTAAATTTATTTTTTTATCTAGAGTATTTGAGACTTTTCCTACCTTTATAGAGGTGTAAGGAGAAATTATAGAGGTGTAGGAAGAAATTCTCTAATTGTGTTTAAAGTATAGTGGGCTAGCCTACTATAAAAATTACTATAAGTAATTATTAATTTACAATGGGCTTAACTCACCGTAAGCCTACTATAATTTTTTTTTTAAATTTTAGTGGGTAAAATCCACTGTAACACTATAAGATTTCTTAATTTTAAATCTATTTAAAAAATTATGTATTATCTTATTAGAATAGGTTAAACTATTTTATAGTGGGTTAAGCCCACTATAAGAGTGTGACTGTATTACAGTGGGTATCCCACTGTAAACCTACTTTATTAGAGTGAGCTTTGTGACCTACTATAAAAAACCCATTGTATTAAAAGAAGCTCATTGTATTACAGTGGGCTTTGTGAGTTGGTATTAAGATGGTTATGCAAGATTTTCCGGTTGTGATCCAACAATATGCATATGATACTATTTTTATGGTGACGCTAGAACATCAAAATGTGTATACTCTAAAGATTGTTGTAAGATGTTATGAATTGGCATCAAGTTTAAAAATTAATTATCATAAGAGCAGTTTGGGATGTGTAGGAGTGAAAGAGCAAGAGTTATAATTCTTTGCAAGGATCATAAATTGTAGAGTAATACAGTTGACATTTTTCTATTTGGGGTTTTAGTGGGGCCACTGTGAGAAGTGAGAGAGTTTGGACGCCAGTTCTTGAAAAAAATAAGAGCTAAATTAATACATTGGAAAAAAAAATTATCATTGGGAGGAAAAATTTTATTGATCAAATTCACCTTCTTTTCCATACCTTTTTGTTTTCTTTCTTTCTATAGGGTTCTAAGTAAGGTGTCCCTTTCCATTCAGACTATGCAAAGATGATTTCTGTAGGTGGATTAAAAGATTGCAACAAAGTATTCTGGATCAAATGGGAGCTAGTTTGTAAAGAGAAAAATCAATGGGACCCGGGAATAAAAAATGTGGCATTTAACAAAGCACTTATTGGAAAATAACGCTGGAGTATTCTTCAAGGGGATGGTTGGCTTTGGATTAAAGTCCTGAAGGTTAGGTATGGGGAAGACATCATAAGAAATTTGTTATTAAGGTAGAAGAAAGGGGATTTCAGTGGTGGAATGATATTCTGAATGTGACTTTTGATGCAGGCGTGTGAGAGTGGTTCACTAGAAATGACAAGGCTCTAACAGGGGATGAGTCTTTATTAAATTTTTGGGAAGCGAGTGAGGGGAGTTGAGAGGGCTTAAATTTTTTTCCCTAAGTTGTTTGCCTTTTCCAACCAAGAGAGACTATTTTCTCTGAAGTTGAGGACTGATGTGGTCAAAGTTGGGAATAAAGATTTACTTGGAGGAAAGAGTTATGTAGTTGAGACAAAAAGTGGCTCAGAGAGCTGGAAAAGGTGTTGAATGGGGTACAATTGAGGAGAGATGAGAAAGACGGCTAGAGATAGAGACGTAGTTCGAGGAATTATGCTGATTATTGTGTAACAGAAGCTTACCACTTAGTAAGTGGGAAACATCAAGGTTATGACTCCCTATTGTTTAAAAGATTATGAAAATCAAAGGTGTCATCCAAGGTTCTTGCATTTACTTGGAAATTAACACATAATAGGATCCTACAAATGTTGAATTGGCAAAGAGAAACATGATTTTATCAACTGATAATATATGTCATATCTATTGCAAGGAACCAGAATTCGAGACTCATTTGCTTTTCACTTGTAAGCCAAGTTAACTAGTCTAGATTATCTACCAAGTATGGAAGTTAACACATAACAGGATTCCTACAAAGGTTGAATTGACAAAGAGAAATGTCATCCTATCACTTAAGTGTTTTGTCTTCAAATTGTTAGTTTAACTTTTGGCAACATTTGACAATTTGAGAGCAAAAGGAAAAGTCTTTATGGATATCCTAAGTATTATTTGGTTAGCTGCATTGTAGGAAATTTGACTGATTAGAAATGCATTGGTATTTAAAAGAGGTAGAAAAAGTTTGGCAACAATCTATGCAAAGATCCTCATTGTGGGTTAAAGGTTTCTATAAAGCTTGTTAGTTTCATTTTATGAGTGGTTTATTCATCCATATTTAATTATGTTTTGCTAGGATTAGAAAAAAGTAATGCTAGGAAATATTTTTTGAGTTAGTATTTGTTTGTGTGAATGGAGATCTATAATATTTTTTTGTTTTTGTTGTGTTGTGCTTACAATTAGTAATCTCTATCTCCTGTAATTCCTTGTAACTTGGGGGGTCTTGTTTTTTTTTTAAAAAAATAGACAGTTTCATTTGAAAAAAAGTGAAGTTATATTTTTATTAATAATTATAAACAAAATAGGTCAATTTAATGGCAAGTCAATTTTCTTAGTAAATGGGATGCAAATAATTTATAAAGTTTAATTCTTAAGCAGACAAGAAAATTCTTTCCATATATGCTAGAAAGGAAAGTTGCAAAGCTCTAAATTTCATCACTTAAAATTGGTTGGATAAATAAATCCTTTGGTTTCATTCTTTGTTGTTGTTTTTTAATATGTTTTGATTTTTACTTATGTTTTGGTTTATGAGCTCACGCATAATCCTAGTACTAAGAAACCTCTAAACCATGAAGTAGTTAATACATCAAAGTAGGAAACTTGAAAGTTAAAGTGTCGTTTGTTTTGAGAAAATATTTTTTATTTTTATTTTTTATTTTTATTTTTTAAAATTATTTTTATTTTCAGGTTTTCAACTTTCAAAAAATATGTTTGTTTTTATTTGATATTTTCTATTTCAAAAAATAATATTGTTAAATTTAATCAATTTTAACAAAAAAATATTATAAATTATTTATATATATAGTTTAAAATACATTTATATATTATTTTTTATATAATTACAATATTATTATTAAATTTTCACATGATGTTAACTTTTGAAGACACTAAAAATAATTTTTTTTCTGTTTTTAATTATTTTTTGAAAAAATATTTTCTAAATTATAACAAAATATACTTTCACTAATCTTTTCTATTTTCTCTAAAAAAGAAAACACAAAACAGTCAAAAGAAATGCTACCTTAAGCTACTTTTGGATCATTGTGCCTTATTAGAACGTAAAATAAATGTATCATGAAGAAATTGGAAAGCAAAAGAATATGGGACAAAGTTTTCATATTTCTTGCAAATCCAGTTCAAAAATCCCACGGTCTATATGCCTACAGCTTTAAGCATGTTCACCGACATTTTAGGATAGAGATGGAAATTACTTACATAAAGAAAGCAACAAAAAGTGTGCATGCTTTCATGTCTTGTTTAGCATTGAGCATCAATTTCGTAAACTATGTTTTTTCAGATGATTTTTTTAATTTATAATTTTGGTATATAAATTTTTTATTGACTAGTCAAAGTTATAAAAATGTTTTCCATCCAACATTTTAATCTTTTTATTTATTTTAATCATTAAGTAGGGATGTCTCACTCTAATTATTATTGTTTCGTGGTAAAATATGTTTTTGGTATATGAAGTTCTTCAAATTTATGATTTTGGTACACAAACTTTTTATTAACTAGTCATGTTACGTAAACATTTTTTTATTTGAAAAGATTTGAGAAAAAAAGATATATTTCATAATATTCTTCAAAAAATATGTTTTAAAATTAATAAAAAAACAACATTGTGTTTAAAAAATATTATGAAAGAAAAATTTGAAAAATATAATGAAATAAAAATTTAACAAGCAATATGGGGGAATGAGTATTATGGGGGAATGAGTATTAAACAATGAAAAGGAAAACAAACTTTATATAGAGTGGAAGTGGGGAACACATGTGAATGAGGCAGTGGAGTAGGTATATGAAGTGTGAATGAAGAATGTAAGAAAAAAGACGAATAATATTTTTTTTAATTTGTGATGGCAAAAAACCACCACAATGTAATAAAAATATAAAAAAAATTTAATTAATAAAATAATAATAAATGAAGTAATATATCATCACATAATAACAAAATAAACAGAATAATAGATGTTGAACAAAAGAAAAATTTGTATATCTTAATAGTCAATAAAATCTTTGTTTATTAAAATTATAAATTTAAAAAAGTTTATATACCAAAAAATATAATCTATTCTTATTTTATTAATTAAAATTTTTAGTGATGTAACTATTTAATAACTAAAATAAATAGAATAACTAAAATATTAAATAAAAATATTTGTATACCTTATTTAGTTAACAAAAATTTTTTATGTAACAAAATGATAAATTTAAAAAAGTTTATGTATAAAAAATATAGTTTATCTTTTTTCATAAATGGTTGAGTAAATTATGAGTGCTCTTACTCAAGTCTTCTTTCGCAAAGACCAAGTATATGATAAAAGAAAAATATGTAAAATAAAATATATTAAGGCGGTGATATATGAATGAGTGATTGGTCGTTTAAGTTGTTTTTTGGTTGTTTTGCACCAAAGTTTTAAAACAATGGAATAAAATTAAAACTAGAGAAATTAAGAGATTCTACTGATGTATGTGTAATAATGTAATCACAATATATTATGTAGGAATAATTGTCAATAATTCTTTTTCAAATCTTCGTACCTATTTAAAATTAGAATAGCATATTTAGTAATGTTGACATTTTTACAATTTTTAAAAAAATTATAATAACTCACACATCTTATATTCATATAAAAAATAATTTAATATTTATAAAATAAAATTTTATATTATTGATTAATAATGATTAATTACAATCTTTATTTACATGTTGCAATTAAATGTTAGAATAACTGAAAATATATAAGTATTTTTCTTAAAAAAATATTAAATAATAAAATGATTTTTCAAACCTTTTTGAATTTGACACTTATTTAAAATTAGGATAATCTTAGTAATATAAACACTTATAAAATTATAAATGACTTTGTTAGTTTTGAGACAATGTCAATTTTTTTTATGTATCTTTTTTTTTTTTTTATTTTGCATTATTTATTTTCTTTATTTTTTTTTTGCTTTTTATGTTTAGAATTTTTTCTTAAACAACTTCTTTTTCGCCTTTTATGTTTTCTTCTGTTTGCTCTATTTTTATATATAAGATTGAAATTACATAAATACCCTTTTTCCTTTTTATGTTTGTTTTAATTTTTCTTAAACAACTTTTATGTTTTTTGTTTGCTTTTCATGCTGCCTTTATTTTTTATCAAATATTATACCTAACTTTACTCTTTTTATTTTCTTACACTAATTACTTTAAATTTAAAAAAATTAATCATGTTAATTGCTTTTAGCTCATTTTTTTGTTTTTATTTAAATTTTATTAAATAAAAATATATTTTTATCAATTTTTTATTTCCAAAAAGTAAAAATGTTCCTCTATATATTCTATCCCCAAATCCGAATAAATAAAATATAACAAGAAAGAAAAATTAAATGTAAATCTAACAAACAAACAAAATAAAACCCCAAAATCAAATAATCACAAGATAGGAACAAATGTCTCTGAAAATTTGGAATTATGATGTACTTACGTTGACACGTGTCCATACTCTTCTGAAAAATTAAAATTCTCTCTATTCACATTCATTCACGTTTTCAAAGCATTGGAAAACTGGTAACTCACTTCAGTTCTGATTTTCAGCATAGGTTTAACTCTCATTCACTAGATCAACCACTATTGAGTTTTGAAAATTGATCCATCATGAGAACTCGAAATGCTGATTCCGCTTCCAAATCCGCTACCTCTAAGAAGACGCCGCCGCCGCCGCCGAGGAAATCCCCTGCGGCCAAGCGCACCGCCGCCAAAACTAGGAGCACCAAAAAGAAGGACCTCTCGCCCGCACCCGAATCCAACCCCGATCAATCCCCTCGTAAGTTTTTTTTTTTAATCCGTTTCCGAACCGGAAAAAAAAAAGAGATTTTTACTGAAACCCCTATTTCGTAGCAATTGGGGAATTCGTTTCTTCTTTTGTTATTTTGCTGTAATTTGTATTTCCTTCGTTCTTTTCTTTTGGGTTTGAAACTGTTGATTCTTTGTGGGTACTATTTATTTGTTCTGGAAATGTGTAGTAGTGGAGCAGAAATCGTTAGGCAGTGGTAGCGGTACCAAATCTGCTGGGAAAAAGAAGGCTCCAGGGAGACCTAGAGTTAAAGCCGTTGATACACCGGATTTGGAAGAACAATGTGAGGTAGTAGCTGGTGAAACTGTAATTGAAGATAATACTGAGGCTGCAGAGAAAGTGGAATGTGTTTATGCTGAGAATATTGAGGGGGAGCAAGGTGTTTGCTCTGTTGGATTATCTGATGAGGTGGAACTAAAGTTGATGGAGGTGGATGAACCTGTTGTTGAAAGGGTCTGTGAATCGGTGGAAAAGGGAAGTTGCGTCATGGACGTGGATGGAAGTGCTTCTCAGGATGCTTCTGTTTCTTTTAAGCGACCTGGACGGCCCATTATGGATCTCAATATATCTGCGGATAGTGAAGATCAAGAGGGGGACAGAGGAAAGGAAGAGTTGAAAGATCAAGAGGGGGACAAAGGGAAGGAAGAGTTGAAAGAACTGGAAGGAGACAGTGGAAAGGAAGAGTTGAAGGAACTGGATGGAGAGCAGGGTAAAAAAGAGTTGAAAGAACTGGATGAAGGGACAGATAAGGAAGAGTTCAAAGAATTGGATGAAGAGAAAGGTAAGGAAGAGTTGAAAGAACAGGAAGGAGAAAAAGGTCAGGAAGAATTTAAAGAACCGGAAGGAGAGAAAGGTAAGGAAGAATTTAATGAACTGGAAGGAGAGAAAGGTAAGGAAGAATTTAAAGAGCAAGAAGGAGAGAAAGGTAAGGAGGTAAGGTTGACAGAAGAGGAAGGACAGAAAAGAGAGGTTGTGTTGAAAGAACTTGAAGTAGACAAAGGAAAGGAAAACTTGACTGAGCAGGAGCCACAGAAAACAAAGGGAGATGAAACAAACCTTTTTGGACATAAAGAGAACACTGAGTCTTTTGGTGTAGATGTGAAAGTCCAGATGCAAAAAGGGGATGCTATTCCCACTGAAGATGTTGTTGAAGGAACTAAGAATGGAGAAAAGTTAGATCTTGATGAACAAGGGAGAGTGGAGTTTGATGAAGAAGATCCTGAGGAAGATCCAGAGGAACTTCCAGAAGAAACTGAGGCATTGGATGAGGAGCATAGGGAATTGGAGGCCATTGCAAATCAGCGAAAGATTAAAAAAGAACATGAGATTTTTGTTGGTGGTTTGGATCGTGATGCTACAGAGGAAGATCTGAGAAAGGTTTTTCAGAGGATAGGGGAGATAGTTGAAGTAAGGCTGCATAAAAATTCATCAACAAATAAAAACAAGGGCTATGCTTTTGTGAAGTTTGCTAATAAGGAGCATGCAAAGAAAGCTTTGTCTGAAATGAAGAACCCTGTTGTACGATTCTCTACCTGATTGTTTATTTCTTTGACTTTACACTATCTTCTCTATCTCTTGTGCAGTGTTTTTACCTCCCATTGTTTACAGATACACGGTAAACGGTGTGGCACTGCACCTAGTGAGGATAATGACACATTATTCTTGGGAAATATTTGCAATACTTGGACAAAAGAAGCTGTAAGTCTACATCAGTTTTTTCTGTTGAATGTACTTACTCTCCTGGCTGGTTAACATATTTCTTAATCTATGGGTGGCAGATTAAACAGAAGCTGAACGATTATGGTATTGAAGGGGTTGAAAATATTACACTAGTCCCAGATGTTCAACATGAGGGCTTGAGCAGGGGGTTTGCATTCCTAGAGTTCTCTTGTCATGCTGATGCCATGCTTGCTTATAAGAGGCTTCAAAAGCCTGATGTTATCTTTGGCCATGCCGATCGAACTGCCAAGGTAGCCTTTGCTGAACCAATACGTGAGCCAGACCCAGAGGTAATGGCTCAGGTGAAGTCTGTATTTATCAATGGTCTCCCTCCACATTGGGATGAAGATCATGTGAGGGAGCTGTTTAAATCTTATGGTGAAATTGTGAGAATTGTGCTAGCACGGAATATGTCTACAGCCAAGAGGAAGGATTATGGATTTGTTGATTTTTCTACACATGAAGCTGCTTTAGCTTGTGTTGATGGCGTAAATAAATCGGAATTGGGTGATGGGGCATCAAAGGTATATATATGACCTTGTTCATTCCTTGACTATGGTTTTACTTTTGTACGGAATTACTCTCTTTTTTTTTCCATTGCTTACCTTCTATCGTTTTCAGCAATGTTGGGAATATCAACTTCAACTGTATTATTTTTAAATCGTAGTGATTTGGAAAGAAATTGCCTTTTAAATAAGATAGTCAAACTCAAGGCCATGATCATCTCTGCATCAATTTATTTTGGAGAAAGTAGAATGATTTTGAAAAATAAGTTTTTTTTTTTTTTTTTTTTTTTTTTTTTTTTTTTAAATTAAGATAGTCAAACTCTTCCACATTTGAAGACTTGAGTTCTATTTGTTTAGATGATACAAAATTTACATTTAGAAAACCTAATGGTCTCAACTCTCAAAGCAGCCTTTTTTTATTATTATCAATGTTGGACTGTTCTTAAACGTAGGAATTGAATGTTTTTCTCCATTCATGTGGCATCTTCTTAGATGTCAAAATCTCATTAAATAGTTCTTTGAACTAAATGATACCTTGTTCTCGTATGCACTTCCAAACTATAATATAAAAACCATCATTCTGAACCCACAATTTAGAAATGTCTATTGTCTTAACTCTTAAGCTTTTTTTAATCTCTCCTATCCTATCTATATAGTGGTAAGCCAAATTTTGTTCCTTCTTTTGCATTTCTAGTCCTTCCGTATTATGAGCTGATCCTTGCCCAGCATTGAAAAGCTAATAAATACACTCTCATTTTTCTTTCATTTCTTTATTTGGCATGGAAACTTAACCTTCTTCTTTAATGCATCTTGATTCAAATTTCTTGTGTTCCTTTCCCTATTTTTGGTAAGCAAATATATCTTATGTTTTTATTCTGTTCTGAGCTCCTTTGTAAAACTTTTCAAAAGCTTTAGACTGTTCTTCATTCACAATTTTTGTTGTCTCATACGCTCATTTCTAGCATTCTGATATCTAGCCTAAATTTTAGCATTATTGTAGCTATGCCTAGACTTTAAAGCATCAAACCTAATGCATAAAATGATCTGCTTACAGATCTGATAACTGAACACTTAAGTCATATAAGTGATATAATGGTTTGTAGATAACACTGATGAAGAACTTGTTTACTGAACCATTTGACTGTGCAGCTGGGTTCAAGAGTCATGACCTAGATTGTTGGCTGAAAATTTGTATAGACAGATTGCTAGGTGATTTATGGAACAAATTAATAGGTTTGCCAAATACACCTAGTTGAATTGATTGGATACTCAGCTTGGTCTCTAACACAGATGTTTTTGGGAAACAAGCTTGCTGGGTCACGATTCCCGAGTAACAAACTGAATCAGTGATGGCATATGAGGGTTTGAACTGTGTTGTGTTTTCAGTTGATGCAGAATTGTGGAGTTGTATGATTCTGTGCGTAAATTTGAGAGATTGACAACCATGTCAATTGATCTCCTTCTCTTTCTCTTCCTCCACAATCTCTCCCAAAAACTTGATCTTCATTACGTATCAGTATCACTATTTGGGCTTAATTTTTATTCTACATACACTTATAACATTCTAGTATTTTATTTCTTCTAATTTTTTTACTTGATTTGCATATTCTCCTTTTGGTGAATAACTCAATTTTTCCATGCTTTTCAGATAAAAGTGAGAGCTAGACTTTCAAACCCTCTACCTAAAACACAAGCTGTCAAAGGTGGTATGTGTGGTGGATTCCGAATAGGTCATGCTCCAAGGAGTGGAGGCGGAACCTTTGCAAGATCAGGTAAATTAGTTTTTTCCTCTGCCAATTAACTTGGAACTTAAGATGGCGTTTGTTTTGCCTGTTCTCTGTTTTCATTTTCAGAGAAAACAGAGAACAGAAATATGTTTGGTTACCTTAGAAAACATTTTCACGGAAAACATTTTCAGAAAACAACTGAAAATAGAAAAAAATTGTTTTCAAAAGTTAACAATATGTAAAAACTTAATAACAATGTTATAATTATATAAAAAATAATATATAAATGTATTTTAAACTATATATGTAAATAATTTATAATATTTTTGTTAAAATTGATTAAATTTAACAATATTATTTTTTGAAAATGGAAATATGAAGTGAAAACAAACATTTTCTGAATGTTGAAAATTTAAAAATGAAAACAGTTTTCAGAAAATGAAAATAGAAAACATTTTCTCAAACTAAATGTCACCTAAATAATCTTGTTGATACCAATATTAAAATTATCTAATCACAATCCATTCACAACACAGGAAGGGGGTTTGGGCGAGGGAGACAGCCCTTCAACAACAGAGGAAGTTTCAACAGGGGCAGGGGTTTCTATCATGGTGGACACAGTCAAATTGGAAGAATGGGTTTTCGGGATGACCTTGATTTTAATATGCATCCGGATTTCCGTCAAAGGCAATTTGGACCACAAGGTTATTTGTTGAGATTTTTGCTATATTTTTGGTTCAAGTTTATTTTTTGCATGTAATGTATAGGTGTGAAGGTTTTTGAATGATTTTAATATATTGTGTAAATCAGGAGCTGGGAGGGGTGGACATTATGCAGCTAGCCGAGGTGCTGCATTTGCTGGACCATCTAGACCTTATCATGGTAGACCATGGTATGGTATCCCTGATGGAGGTCCTAGTGAGCCTATTCCTCCAAGGAGACCATACTCCCCAGGAGGACAGTTTGACATGCCTTTTATGGGAAGGCATTTTGATGATCCATATCTATACGATGACAATATGCATGGAATGAAACGTCCATTTTATATGACTGTAAGATTTTATTTTATATAATTTTGTTTATACATGTGGTTGTATATCCATAGAAATTTTATGTTATTTTTTTTTACAACTGGAAAATACTAATTAATTTGAATTGATTGCATTATTTTCTTTTAGGACCCTGAACCTGATTACATGGGGCCTAATAGACTTCGTCCTCGATTGGATTATGCAGAACCGCCAATATTTCATGGAACTCATCACCATGGTCTATTCTTAACTCCCTTTGTAATTAGTAATTACTCAATAGCATAATTATATTCTTGATAACTATTTTTTTTTATAGATTCTTTTGGAGCTAGCAGCAGACAGTACCCACCTGACTATTACGGTTCTGATGTGAGTTAACAATGTTTAACTTATTTTATTGTTCGTATAATTTAAGTGTAATATTAGTTGCAAATTATGCTATTCATGTTACAGTATGGTAGAGGTTCATATTCATCTTATTATGGGGGTGATGGCTCACATGGGCATGGATACTACTATTAGAGTGATGAATCTTTTGGTAAGGATTATTTTTAGAA
This sequence comes from Psophocarpus tetragonolobus, assembly GCA_037954015.1. Classification (NCBI taxonomy): domain Eukaryota; kingdom Viridiplantae; phylum Streptophyta; class Magnoliopsida; order Fabales; family Fabaceae; genus Psophocarpus; species Psophocarpus tetragonolobus. The sequence goes on along the minus strand of JAYMYS010000033.1, from coordinate 28,897 downwards.
TTTTATTTTCTAATTTGCAGCAGGAAATTCTCTTATTGTTTTGTGGACCTTTATTCTTGTTTAGGTGGATCTGGAATTGTGGGATAGACATCTTCAAATTTAAGCTTCCAGCATGAGCATACAGTTCTGAAGTTGCATAGTTATTTTATAGACTTATTCCTCTTCCACCTGGTTTGTTTCTATACAATCTAGATCTATTTGGTTATAGGTGGTATAGACTAAATTGTTCAATGATTGTCAGGTAGGTTGCCTTTCAAGTCCTGGAGTAGGTAATAATAAGATTTATAAAGAGTTGGCTAGATTTTCTTTAATAACTTAGGCATGATGAGATCAGGGACTTGTATTTGAGGATGCTTGTTCAATATACAATATAAATTTCACTCATCAAATATAACCTTCATGATCAGAAAGTTTGAAGGACCATTGGAAGCAAAAAACTTTCTGGTGGTGGATTTATCTCTATATGAAGTGATAGGCAAGGTTTGATATTTGAATATGCATATTGAGGCTCTTGTGATTCTTATGGATGACTTTGGAGAGTTTGGCTACAGTTCACTTTCATTATTAGGAGCCAATTTTGATCTGAACTGAAAGTTTTACCATATTTTGGAGTTCTTTTGTTTGGCTGAGGTCATTCAAATATTTATTGATATCTGTACAGAAGCAGCCTTTTTATGGCGAATTTTTAATTGAATTTACCGGAAGATGAGACTAGGGACTACATGGTACAAAGTTATTACTATTTGGGTTTCCTTGAGGAGATCATATTTTTTACCTTTTAAATGTAGCTTTGGCGTTGATTGAGATTAAAATTGCTGTTGGTGCAGAGTGTGAATATCTAATGCCGAGGGCATCTAAGGATGTACCTTGCTGTTTCTATTGTCAATGAAATGTATTTTGGACGGTTTTGTGAAACATATCAACATCAATCATATGGAACTGTGGAAAAGTGTTCATTTTGCAGTGAAGATTTGTAGGATGTGTCTCTTTTGTTAGTTATTTAGAGTTTTATTTTAGTTAATAGGTGGACGGTTTTGAGATGCATCGTCAACCGTCAATAAATTGGAACTGTGGAAAAATGTTCCTTTTGCCGTGAAGATTACTAGGTTCCTTCTTTTCTTAAGATGTTAGAATTTTTACTTTTGGGAATAGTTGGTGGGTTCAAAATGATATGAATGCTGCTTTTGATGTAGCATGGACCGGTGCTTGTCTCTTGAATATTAAATGATTAAGGTAACTTCGAAGTTCGAGGTGTAATATGAATTATTCTGAGCTATAGTAATTTGCCAAAAAATGACGAGGTTCACCAAAAGCAAATATTTAGTGTGTCATGATTGACAGCTTAAAGGTTGTACTACAGATACTTGAACAAAACTTGGATTGAAGATGAGTAGAATGCCTGAAGATTTGGTAGTTATAGATTCCATTTCAAGATAAATTTACTAGGATTTTTAGTGTGCTTTCTGTTTATGCGGCCTTACATTTCTGCTGTACTGTTTCCTAGTAGTTAGAAGTGTTTTCTTTTAGCATATTAGTAGAACGATGAAGATTTGGTAGTTATAGATTCTATTTCAATATAAATTTGCTAGGATTTTCTTAGGGTGTTTTCTCTTTATGTGGCCTTACATTTCTGGTGTACTGTATCATGGTTGTTAGAAGTGTTTTATTTTAGCGTATTAGTTTTTAAGCTCCATTTTCTTTGTCATTCTTTCTTAAATTAGATAAGGGACAATTATGTATTTTGTTGTAAAATAAAATGTGTTGAATTGAATACAAGAAACGCATGTTTTTGGGTGGGTGTCTACATTATTTTCTGTTACCCCTATTGGTTTGACTTGATATGTTTATAAGTGAAATGTTACCTAGTTTTAGCATAGTTCCTAGATAATTGACTTGTTCAAGTATGTTGGTAGTGTTGGATTCTTGATAAAAAAATGTTAACATATTCTCTAATACACTATTTTTATCACGCGATTGAAATTAATTGAAAAATACAAAATTAAGAAAAAAACATTAAATGAAATGTGGGATGCATAAAAATTTGAGTATTTTTAATAAATTTCAGCAGTGTTCAAAAGAATTTGTTAAGGAATGGTAGCAGTTTTTGCGTTCATATGTTTTTAATATATATTTTTTTTTCTTTTTGGTTCTCGAGTGTTTATAGGACATTAATTCGAACTTTATTAAAAGAGGTTAATCTTCAACGATTTTTACTTTAAAAAAGTTTATCTGGGACAATTCAGTCTTTAGTTTGGACAAGAGTCAAAATTAACTTTAATTGTAGTTATGTATTAGTTAAACTAAAATGATTCAATAGTTTGGTCCTTTATGAAAATTTCAATTGAGTCAAAATTATCGTAAAATAACGATCATTTTCGGTCTTGTGATATAGTTTTGAAATTTTTACTAATTCAAAACTCTAAACTTATTTCTTTAGATTTGGATACTTGAAAATTATAAAATTCAATTAATGATCAAATGAAAAAAAGCTTATAAAAATAGTGAAAACAATGTGAAAAATAAGTTTTATGTAAATTGAAAAATAATATAATATTACAGTTTTCATCTTTTAACTATTTTGTTAGATTTACATGCGATTTTTATCATGTTAATGACCTTTTTAATTTTGAACATTAGTTGTATTTTAGTTTTTATGTATCGAACCCAATTGGTCATATTTAAGGTCTTGAAAAAATAATTCTGATTCATTATTCAATGATTTTTTAATTATAATTTTTTACTTATGTGACTTTTAAAGTATTAAGTAGGAAAGTCAACAAACTTATCATGAATGAAGGGTTGTAAATATTTACACTGATAATGTATACCAATTAAACTCTTAATAATACAAATAACAAAATTGGTTTTCTTAGAAAATAAGAAATCGAATTGAATATAATTAAAAACATGATTTAGCCTAATTGTTGAATTTCAAAAATATTTTAAAGGTGGTCTTTAAAAAAAAGTTTTCAGTAAATTTGTCTTTGAACTTTAAAAATGTTATGCACATTGGTCTTTTGTCAATTGAGTAGCGGTGCTGTAATTGTTGAAATGAATTTCTTCACTTTTAATTTGTATTTATATTATGTATTATTAAAAATACATTATGATTATTACAAAATGACAAATATTAGTTAAAAATACGAATGAACTGGTTCAAGATAATTACCACTTGTATCAATGAATATTAATAATGGTATTAGTTTATTGTAGTGCTTTAATGTAAGAACTTAAGTAGAATTTATTTTTACTAATGAATAAAAAAGAAACGTAGACTTTTCCTTTTTTCCTAAATGTTAGAATTAAATAAAAAAGACGCCGAACTTAAATTTTAAAATTTTTAATTTAACTTAACTAAAAAAATCTAACACTATTACAACTTGAACAAATAATAATAAAGATAATAAAGACCAATTTATAATTAGTTTTGTACATGTAAGGATTTTGAAAAAAAAAAGATTAGATGCTAGGATTAAATTATCATTTTATTATTTTTAAATTATTATACAATATAAGAATTTATCAATATATTATTTTATAAGAATTATTAATATAATTTAGTATTATTTTATAAAATATTTAACTATATTTTGATAATTACTAAATTGATTAATTAAAATATAAAATAATTATTAAATTTTTATGTCACTATTTTGGTCTACTATAAAAAAAGTTGTAAGTAATTATAAATTAATTTAATAATTAGATATTCAGTGAATTTTAAATTGAGAGTGAAGATATAATTTAATTTTAATGTAGAAAGCATGAAGAAAAGGGAAATGATGAGTGAGAAAATAGAAGTAAATAAATTTAATTAAAAAGATAAAAAACGTAAAAGCATGGTAGGTTTGGCGACGTGGGAAGTGGTGTCGTTTTGAACCTTCGTTTCGATATTCCACTTTATCCTCTTTGTTTTTGCGCTTTTTTGCAAATCCTCATTGTGAACTCAGATATCCCCTACTGAATATCTGATTTGTGAAAAAAAGGCTGAACTTGTATCTCGTTTTTGACTCTTTGACTTCCAGAGGGTTAATGGTGGGAAAATTTATCAAAATAAGATGGTAAATGGAAAAATTACTAATATGTTATAGTTTGACCGTTCAATGTCTCATTACGTTAGATAAATTAGTGTATTAGATCCAATACGCTAGATAGATTGATGTATTGGACTTTGTCACGTGCAAGATTTCAAATGCGTCAATTAGTGTGGTGTATTTGAAACATGCCGAATACCAATCAATTGTTGATAGTCACATGGGGAATCTCTCAATACGCCAGCCATATGGTTTGGCGTATTTGAAACAGGATCAAACTGACAGTTACAAAAAAATCTTACTGTTACCTAATATGTCACACGAAAACGCCAGATCATCTGGTGTATTTGAAGTATATCGTAGATTACAACTAATCATAGCTTGACACATGGAGAATCTCAAAAACACAAGACTATGTGGCATGTTGGACAGTCAAAAGATAATAATGACACTGTAATGACTGTAATTAGGATCGTTGGGAAGCTGACACGTGTCCAAAAACGCTAGACTATCTGGCGTGTTTGGTTCTACAGCCTATAAGGTACGACCTATAAGGAACAAATTTGAAAAATAATTTTTTTATACGAAAATAATTTTTTTTTTGTATATAAAGAGTGGAAGAGGTGGGGGGAACATACAAAAGCAAAGATAAGAAAAAGAGTTGAGAAAGAGAGTAAATAATGTAAAAGGAGAATGAAAAAGGAGAGTGAAGAGTTGAGAAGGAGAATAAAGAAGCTGAACCGTAAAAATTTCATTTAGCATTTGTAAATTTTTTTATACATATTTTAGAAATTTTTTACTACTTGTTTACTAATTGTTGAAAAAAATTCTAAATTGAAAGGTGAAGGCTAAAGAAGAAGAGTTAAGAAGAAGGGAAAAGAAGATGAAGGCTGAAAAGGAAAAAGTAAACAGATTCATAAAATAATTGAAAGTTGTTAAATGTTTTTTTAATATTTGTGACCTTATTTGTTAATTTTGTTTGATATTATAAGTATGTTATAGTTTAATGTAGTAATTTTTTTTTTTAGATTTATAATTGGTCATGTTTATGTTGTTTAATCTAGATGTTGGTTTATGGTTAAGGGTGAGGTTTTATGATCATTAATTATATTTTTGACTTATATTAATTTTTATGAATGAGTTTGCATGTCGTTGTTAGTTAGTATTTACTATCATCATTGATTGTTAAATAAAATAATTTTATAAGTAAGTTTAAATTTAATATTTTATATGTATGATTTTAATTGTAAGTTATTTTATATTTTGTAATATATATATATACATATTTTGAAAATATATAATAAATTTAGGGGTAAAATTATTAATTATGGTTATTATTCTAAATGTTATTATAATTATGTAAGTATTGTTAATTAGTTTCATATTATTATCATTGATTAGGTTGTATAAGTAATTTTTTATTTTATAGCTATGCTATTATAAGTTAGTTTCATATTATGATTATGAAAAATTCTAAATTTAATATTTTATAAGTATGATATATTTATTAATTAGAATGTTATAATTATAAGTATTATATAACTAATTTTGTATTTTCTATTTCATGTTTACATTATATATTATAAATATGTAATATATGTATTTTAAAATTATTAATTATGGCTATTATTTAAATGTTACCATAATTAGTGTAAGTTGTTAATTAGTTTGATATTATTATCATTGATTGGGTAAATAATATCATTTGTATAAGTAATTTTATTTTTTATAACTATAATATTATAAGTTAGTTTCATATTATGATTACGAATTTTACATTATATCTTTTATAAGTATCATATTTTATTAATTAGTATGATATAAATATAATTATTTTCATTGTTATTAACGTTTATGGTTTAAGTATTGTAATTATTGTTAATTAGAATCATATTATTATAATTGATTGTTTAAGGAATATCACTTATAAGTAATTTTGTATGTTATAACTATTAAATTAATTATGGCAGTATTATTTTTTCTCATTTAATATTTAGTAAGTATAATATATTTATTAATTAGTATGATATTATTATAAGTATCATATAACTAATTTTGTATTCTGTATTTTATGTTTTATAGTATATATTGAAAATATGTCATGAATTGTAAAATTATTAATTATGGTTATTGTTATGAACATTTAGGGTTTAACTATTATAATTATTGTTAATTAGATTCATATTGTTATAATTCATTGATAAATAATATCATTTTATAAGTAATTTTATATATTATAACTATGAAATTATTAATTGTTATGGAAGTATGACATTTTTATTAATTAGTATGATATAATTATAAGTATTATATAACTAATTGTGTATTTTTTATATTATGTTTTATATTATATAACTAATTATTGTTATTATTATTAACGTTTATGGTTGAAGTATTGTAATTATCGTTAATTAGAATCATATTATTATAATTGGTTATTTAGGGAATATCATTTTATAAGTAATTTTATATTTTATAACTATTAAATTATTTATTGCAGTATTATTAATAATTTCAAATTTAATATTTTGTAAGTTAAATATATTTATTAATTAGTATGGTATAATTATAAATATCATATAACTAATTTTGTATTTTTTATTTTATGTTTTATATGAAATATTGAATAACAAACTAGACATAACTGACATCCTAATTGAAAATCAAATTTAAAAAATGCCCTCGGTATTTTAAAGACTAAAGGGTTCGACGCAAAAAAAATTCATTTCGTTAAATCCAAGTGTGCTGAACTAGATGATGGGGTAGTGATTTATAAGGGACAAATATGCTATATGGTCTCGCATATTAGGCTTGTTGTGGCAGAAAAAGTAATTTAACCCACTAAATGATCTAGCGTATTTGATTGCTATGTAAGAAAAAATAGTTGAACACGTTAAATGGTCTAACATGTTTAGAGGCTTTCGCAGTGGCATACAATTTTTTATGACCATTACTTATGAAAGTTTAGTTATATTAATTCATAAAAGATTAAATCTTTCCGCTAACCAAATAGTTGGTAATATTATATGTAGGTATTTAATGTTTGTAGATCCAAGAGAGTTTGTTGTACTGCAAGTACCTGATGATGCAGACATTAGCATGCTGGTTAATTGTTTTACGACTGATGCATAAGCAAGAATGATACAATTGTATGTGGAAATTGAGGAGTGTAATACTAATGTATCTACACAAAACCAAATTGAGACATGCAAGTTCGTCGATGCCAACCATGCGAAGTGAATATTCACAAGAAACATTTTTAGCTAGTACTAGCAAAGGAGGTGACCACCAATTAATACTTATAGAGAACGTCACAAAGTTGGAGGACGATGATGACACACTTGACATTATCATGTACGAAGGAGATCAATTCAACACCAACAATAACGATAGGAGTGAAGAGAATGACACACCTCCATTATCTGACGACATTGATGACGAAACAACAACAGGTGGACCATAATGTTCACACCATCGATTTTCACTGTCCGATATTTACTTATCCTAAACCTACGCTTTTATGTTTGTTATGTTAACATCAACACCATTGGTTAAACAACAATATAAAAACAAATTGAAATATGTTTTTATTTTAACGTGACATTTACTATGGTTGGAAGGAAATCAAAATTTCTTGTCTAGTCCGCACTAATCTTATATTGATTAGGTGGATCAAGAGTTGAATTTCACCTAAATGGGTGCATCTTTAGATTGGGAGTATGGGCAGGAATTGTACAAGAGGTTAAAGTTTGACTCGAAGGATGAAGTCAAGTTGACAGTCACGCAACATTGCATGAAGATGCACCACACCTACGATTTTTCCCATCAAATGTCTGAATCATATGAACAAATGTCCTTGGAGAATGAGAGTCATGCTGTCCCAATGGTCAAACAAGTGGACAATTAGCAAATGAGGGGGTGGGGGGCTCTTATCAGTGTGTAAATAATACACTTACACAAGATCACGTAAGATTGACTTCAAATATTAAATCTGACTACATATTAGGTAATAAATTATTGCCATTAATGAAATTGCGTATTCGTCAATTTACATTTTATATGACTAACACAGTAAAAATGCCAATACACATACATAAGATCACGTAAGACTGACTTCAAATATTATATCTGACTACATATTAGGTAATAAATTATTGCCATTCATGAATTTGCGTATTAGTCAATTTACATTTTATATGACTAACACAGTAAAAATGTCGATTTTTTTAGGAATGGTTCAACTAGACCCACCTGTTGTGATAAACATGATTCAAGAAGGAATCCGTAGCCACTTGTCGCACACAACGTCTTATCGCAAAGCATGGATAGACAAACAAAAGGCTATTGCAAAAGTATTTGGTGATTGGGACGAATCGTATGACACCTGTAAATGGTGGTTGAATTGGATGTTGTCTAAATGTCCTGACTCTGCTTATAAGCTTGAAACAATAGAGTTTCTGATCGACAATGTTTTTGTACAAATTCTGACAATTCAAGCATGTCTTTTAAACATTTAAACCCGTGGTTGACACATTTAATTGGTGCAAACCCATACTCCAAATAGATGATGGCACATTCTTATATGAAAAGTAAAAGAGTATATTTTTAATTACAATAACATAGGACGACAATGACAGTGTTCTCCTAGTTGCATTTGCAATAGTTGGCGCATAAACATTAAGCAATTGAGCTAGGTTTTTGGCCAAAATTCGAGAACATGTAACTAAAAAAAGTTAGATATGTCTAATCTCTAATCGACATAAAAACATTGTAGGTGCAGTTAAGGCTTCTCCAATGTGGAAACCACCACATACTTATTATGTGTATTGCATTCTCCACATAGCAAACAACTTCCATAAGAGGTTTAACAACACAAAGTTAAAGCAAGATTTAATCACAATGGATATGTATACATCATAAATAACTTAAATGTTCATAAACCCTTAACTCATTAACAATATTTTATATTAAACACAAAATTGACTTTTGTTAATGACATGTATTTTCATTTTTTTTGTAGGCTATCTAACCCGTGTACATAGATTTAACCGTAGGTTAGAAAATTCAAAGAGAGTAGCCCTTAAATAAAAGAATAGATGGATCAAATTGAAGTGAGAAAGTGGTGCAATGCATATGCAGATGGCCAAAAATATGGTCACATGACAACTAACTTGTTTGAAGCAATTAACAAGGTTTTTAAAGGTGTAAGAAATATGCCCATAATTGCTTTAGTCAAATGTACCCATGAAAGGTTAGTTGAACATTTTGTGAAAAGATCTGCGTAAGCGGGTTTTGACTTCGTGGTAGATAGATGATATTGTAGAAAATTATTAGATGCCATGGAACAAAATGAGGCATTGCATGTACCCACACAGTGAAGATGTATGACACAAGGAGAAAACCATTTGAAGTGACAAAAACATTCAATCATACCATGCAAACAAGGGGTCAAACATGAGCAGTGTTGTTGGACAAACAATTCTCTGAATGCGTGCTTTTCATGCATATCATTATCCTTACTCTCACGTCATTGCAGCATGTGCCAATGTTAACATTAATCACTATCAATTCGTTGATAGAGTATACTCTCTACAAAAGATAATTGAAACGTATTCGGGTTAGTGAAATTTGTTGGGAAATATAGAGACAATGCCTCCAAGAGGTGGGCTATACATTTTGCCAAATCCAGCTTTTCTTTGAGGCTTGGGTCGTCCAAAATCCAACCGTATAAAAAATGAAATGGATTTAAGAGAAACTCATCCACAACAAAGAGTTATATGTTCAATTTATAAATAAGTTGGCCGCAGAAGAACTCAATGTCCCAATTCCTGTTCTTAATGTAATCAATATTGCCCCTGATATTACAATGTATTTTCCAATTATAGCATAATAATAAAAAAATCAATTTTATTAACTCTTTAATATTTTTTGACTGACAACTAAAAAAATATTACACGTTACTTTATTTTATTCTTAATGGTTTGTTGTCTAACTTGTTAAACCATTATTGCTTCAAAATTATTATGTTTTAACATTTTATTCTTTTCAATGTTTCAAAAATATTACAAATTTTACTTCTAGTGAAAATTGTGCTTTCATCTTCGACCGCTAAGTTTAAGAAGTATGGTGGTTAAATAACTATAAAATATGTATACAATTACTACAAGTGCTATAATGCTCATGCTACTATATTGTTACTACGACACTAACCAATTAAAAGAAAAAAAATTCATACATAAACATGTAATTAAATCTCAGATGCTTTTTTGTATTTCAATAATTTTTATATCTCTTTACTTAATAGTTAAATTTATTTAAAAAAATAAATCAAACTGTGATATTTCAACTTGGGAAAAATACAAATTCAACCAATAAACACTACCTTTTTTGTACTAATATATATTCATTTTTTAAATATATATACTAACATACACTTTCTTCTAACATTATTTTTATTACTAAAAAATTAAACATCTTTTGATATTATAATTATTGTTACACACTAATATATACATTTTTTATATTATAATAATTATGATTAGTAATATTATATACTAATATAAAAAGGTTTTATTATTATTATTATTATATTCATTATTGTTTTTATTATATTCATATATACAAATTTATATTTATTGTATTATATATTTATCATATTCTTTTTTATTATTAAAATAATTATAAGGGATTCAGACACATCAAATGGTTTGACGTGTTTGACCACTTGGTGACACTCCCATCATATGACTATAATTATGTTCAAATCAAGCCTAATACGTCAAATAGCTTGGTATATTTGAAGTCATAATTATGTATGATCTTCAAAGATCAGACATAATTATTACTTCAAATACACCAGACTATTTGACGTATTTGAGATTTTTCACGTGACAGAATCTAATATGTCAATCCATTTGATTGACTCAAATACGTCAATCCGTTTGACATGTTAAAACATTAAATGGTCAAACTACACTATATTAATAATTTTTCTATTGACAGTCCCATATTGGTAAATTTTCCTACCGTTGACCCTGTCCTTGTTTTTTCATTCATAGTTCATAATTTTTTGTGTGGCTAAACTGTTAGAGATATTTTTAAAATAGAGTTTAAATAAAATAGAATAAAAAGGTAGATAAGAGAGAAAATAAAAAATGTGGTGGTTTTTAGCTGTAATTATGTGTTTCAGCCAAGTATTTAACAAAGTTAATGTATAAGTCTTATTGTCGTTACAAAAAGACTAACTTGCTTAATATCACAAAAATTCAAGACTAATGTGCTAAAGAAATCTTTTAAGAATCTAATTATCACTTTAGAAAATTTTCAGAGACCACTTTTGGAGATTACTTGATTTTTATTTTTAGAAATGGTTGTATGTATTTATATATAGAAGTAACACTTATTTGTGGGACTGTTACTTTTAAATACCCTGCAAAATTAGCCATCATCCCATGCTCATTGGGCTACACGACGATCTAAAGGAAATTTGATGTTCTCCTTAATGATTCGCTCTATTAAAATATGGTTAATTTATTTATTAAAGAAAATGTGTGATGTATAATAATTAAATTATTTATCTTTTATGAGCAAAAGGAGTCCAAAAGGATGGCAACGGAGCTGGGTGGATACATGTTTGATCCTTCTGTTCTCATCCTCACAAAGTGTGGGGCGGGTTCAGGTATATAAAGAGCGGATATGAAATTTTAATCTCCATTCCTGTCTCTGTCATGTATTTTCGGGTTCAGGTATACGTGCGGGTACCTGTTATATTATTTTTTAAAATTTAAATTTATTTATTTATTATTAAATAAATTATATTATTAAATTGTTAATTATATTTTAATTTAAAAATTATATAAAGATTAATTAATAATAAAAAATTATAAATTAAAGTTTAAGAATTAAAATTTTTAATTAAATATATAAATTTAAACTTATTAAATAATTATTAAAATTATAACAATGCCAGTATGGGTTCTCGTAGTTGGCGGATAATTACATACCCATACCTGTACCTATATCCAGTTTAATATATCGGGTAATACTCGTACCCGTATCTATACCTGATTAAATTGGATAATATCCGTCAAAATCGAGACGAGTTCATACAAATACCAACGAGTATGGACATTTTTACCATCCCTAAATCCAAAGCACCCATATTATCCGTGTCAGTGGTAAACTATTCTTTTCTGTCGATAAATAAATGGCTGTAATCTTTAAGTTGACTAAGAAATGAAAAATGGAGTCTCTTGATTTTGGCCTTGACCTGATTAAAAGAGCAATGATTATCAACATATAATACCGTCATATTCAATTATAATATTTTATTTATAATAAATTTATTAATCTTTTTAATTAATATTTTAAAGGTTTATATTAAAGATCATATAAATAAATGAGATTGCATTTTGGTTTTAATTTCTTTTATTCCACCGGTCTCTTAGTTGTACCATAACCCATGGAAGCAGTTTGTGACATACATTTTTCTTTTCTACCAGTGATCATGGGAATTCTGAAGCCGCAAAAAAGAAGACGACCACAATATGCGTGTTTAATTTCACATTCTAAAATTGATTCAAAATTTATAATTAATTTTAGATAAATTTTAACATATATTTAGTTTTATTTTAAAAAATAATTTATATTTGACTCTAGGTCTAGAATTCATCTTGAATTTAAAATTTTACTCTTAACTTATTTTTATAATAAAAACATTTAAACATAAATTACATTATTTCAAAATCAATTTTAATCATATTAATATTATAAAATTAATTTCATTTAAAAACGATTTTGGTAACGTGTATCTAAATATCTTCCAACTGTTTTCTTATGAGTATAGGACATATTTTTTAAATCACGTAAATGGTTAACTTTAATTTTTTTTTATAAAAATGGTAAGTTGTGCACTTCATTACTTTTTTATTTTTATGTTTCTAATAAAACCAGTTTTTGTTGATTTTATTTTTTTAAATATGCTTTGAGGAAGTCGTGCATGGAAGCACAGCTTCAATTTTCTTTTTTATTTCCGTTCTTCTTTGTACAATAACAAATAGCTGTCCATGATGTGCAACAAGTTGAAGTGTGGTAAATGTTTATGCTTCTCGAATTCAAAACTTGTCTAGTTTATATTAATTATAATATAATATGTAGGTAATAAAAGAACTACCATCGGGTAGTTTGAAGGAAAAATTTAGTATGCTTGAAGAAATCTTACTTTAAAAAAGAGCTTAAGTGGCGCAAGGAAGCACGACTTCTTTCAAAACATGAAAAAGTTAAAACTTATAAAAATTGGTTTTAAAAACATAACTTTGTTTTAAAGAGTACAAAATATAAAAATATATCGAAAACACGACTTCATATAAATTAACCACTTTTATAAAAATTTTCAAATTTACCATTTACGTAATTATAATATTTTTGGAATTAATTACGTGTATATTTCAATGGACTAAATAATTGTTTTATTGTTACACAAAGACAATGTAATATTATCTTTGAAATTGTTAGATATTTTTTTAATATGTGGCTTATATATATAATTAATTATGTGTTATAAGTTATCTAAAAAATAATCTTATTTGAAATGATTTTTTAAGGATTAATTTTTGAGATTAATGACATCTCATTAAGTAGAGACTTTTGTAATGTGTAGATACCAAAAATCTTATTTCTATTTTTATGATAGGCTAAAATAAAAATTAAAAAAACTTCAAAGATGCAACTTGAGTACATTCTTATTATATAAGGTTATGATCCTCAAATTATATCTACAATTTTATTTTTTGATTAGAGAAGATGAACTTTTTATTTTAGAGAGAAATTGTATATATAATAAGGCTTGGAAAATCAAAACCTCCAGGTTTATATATCGAGTTTACTAATAGATTCCGGTACACTTGTATCATTTGTTTATCTTGTTTATTCTCTTGGTGGTTTGACATAAAAATTCTTTAATTATGATGATTATCATAATTCCACCATTAAATTTCTAACAAGTGTTATTAGAATCACTTTTATGTTAAATAATTGAGAGATGAATTTTTGATGCATTATACTTTTTGTCTATAATTATGATAGTTTCATGTTGATTCTATTTAGAGGTTTTATGTTGAAATTGAAATATTCTTCCAAGAACTGAAGAGTTAAAATTTGTTTATATATTTTGAAATAAATTAAGTTATGTTTGCCTTCTCTAATTAGTTACACATGAATTTCATTATGTTAGTTTCCAAATATGAAAAGTTGCAATGTGTTAACTATTTTTTTAACCAGAAAACATCACTAAATGGTGCGTTTGGTATGGCAGTTAACATGCCTTTTAATTTATGTTTCCACCATTTATTTATCTTGTTTATTTTCTTGGTGATTATCATTTTAAGTTCTTCATTAAATTTCTAACAAAAAGGCGTTGGGTCTTGTGTCAGACAATCGTAATCCAACACAAATATATATAAATATATTGAATGTCATCGTAATATGCAAGCATTCAATTAATGTTTAATTACCTACTTTATATATAATAACCAAAGGAATGCACAAGATATGTCTTTCAAATACAATATAAAAAGATAAAAACAAAAAGCAAAAATGTAGAGAGGATAAAAAACACCGATCCTCCCATAAAACAATAAAAATCAAGCCCATCCCAATATAACACAAAAAGTTGGGTCGTTGTCCACTTTGCAAAACTATGTGAAGTTAATTTCGCAACCCTACTCCATTCCCAAGAACTTAGCTAAATTGTAAGTACTATTGTAGGAACTTCTGATGTTGTACTATTGAACATTAAGACGTTTTGCATCTTCCACAGATATCACAAACTTGCAAACCACACCAAAGACTAGACCTTCCAAACTTCTTTGTTACCACTTATCAAATCCAAGAGTTGCAGTCCATGACATCAATTCTATATATGAAATGCAATATAGATCCCCCACAGGTGTCGAACACAATCCACATGTTAGTTGACACATTGAGCAAGACAAAAATAAACATGAGTCGGTTTCTATCACTACATCACACTAACCACACCTGGCATCCTCATTGTGGATTATCCTTCGCTTCATCAAATTTTCCTTCGTCGGTAATCTATCAGCATCCAATTGCCTGAATAATAACTAAAAATTTGAAGGTACCCCTTGAACCCAAACATGATTGAAAAAAGTATCCTTTTGTTGACGTGGATCAGTTGCCAGGATCCTATATATGGAAGTGGTTGAGTAGACTCTCGTTCCATCTACTAACCAAATCAACCTATTTGACATCTCGGTTGACAAAAGAACTGAGCCCCACCGGTTTTGAAGATCCTTTACCATCTCTGACTCCCATGTAAATAACCCTCTTCACCAATCCTATTTCCACCTCTCACCTCCTTCATCCCACATATCCCTCATTGAAATGTTCTTGTTGCACGCTAACATAAATAGTTGATTGTATGAGATCTAAAGACTTTGGTATCCTGTCCACCTATCCTTCTAGAAAGAACCATTTCCTCCATCTCCAAGGCCACACCTAGCATTACGTGACCACCACTTATATTCCCTCCACCCTCGTCTTCAATAGAAACCAGGTTCGTCCACCACCGAGAACAATGACTACCTTACCTTCCCAAGACCCATTTGACTGCTCATACTTAGACTTCACAATTTTCACCCATAAACTATTTGATTCCACCCTCTACCTCTACTTCCATTTCCCTAACAAAACTAAATTAAACTTCTGCACATCCCTCAAACCTAAACCTCCATCCTCCTTTTCCTGACACACTCTCCCCTAAGACATTTATCGAACTTTCCTCCCAATAACATTTTCTTCCAAAATAAATTATAAAATAGAGAATGTAGTTTAGAAATGATACCTTTAGGAGCCTTGAAAAGAGAAAGAAAGTAGATTGGAAGTGCAAAGAATATAACTTTGATTCTTGCCATCAACACATACTTATTCTCCCATCCTACCAATTGCTTCTTCTATCTCTTTTAATGGATTTTTGAGTAAAGTTAGGCTTCCCTCAACATCTACCATATCCACCACTGGCTTCCACATATGCAGCTTTGAAGGATTATACCCAATTAGAAGACCCAAATACTTGAATGGCATGGACCCCACCTTATAGTTTAAAATTTTTGATGCCCAAGTTTTCCCTATTCACGTTCACCCTATATAACCCGACTTTTGTAAAAATTAACATTTAGCTCGAACACTAGTTCAAAATTAAACAACATTGCTTTCATCAACACAAATTGACTATCAATCCATTTGTGCTAAGAGTAGAGTGTCATCCACAAATTGTAAGTGAGAGACATAAATGCCATCCCTCCCAATGTTATAACCCTTCCAAAGCCCCTGCTCTACTATTGCTTTTACCAATTGGCTTAACCCTTCCGTTGTAATGAGAAATAGAAAAGGTGATAATGAGTACACTTGTCTAAGTTCCCTAATAATATTAAATTCTTCCATAGGGCTACCATTTAGTAAAATCGATAGTCTTGTCGAGCTCACACATTCCTTTGTCCAAAGAATCTATTTTTCTCCAAACCTATCATGGCCATATCATGCCACACATACTTCTAGCTTATAGAATCATAATTCTTTTCAAAGTCTGTCTTAAGACAAATCAATTCTTGTTTCTCTTTACATGCATCATCTACCACCTCATTGACGATTAAAACTCCATCAAGAATTTGTCTCCCATGTATAAAAGCTTCTAAATTTTTTGAAATAACCTTCTAAATAACATTTCACAGCCTTAGTGCCAGTACCTTCGCTAAAACATTATAAATGCACCCAATCAAAGAGATTGGGTGATAATAACTAATCCTTGTTGGGCATGCTAATTTTGGAATGAGGGCAATAAAAAGCTATTTGAACCTTTTACCAACCTACTGTTACAATGGAAATCGTGAAAAAACCCATAAGTTCTCCTTTATCAAATGCCAAATTCCTAAAGGAACATAAAGTTGAAATCATCAGGTCCTGAACACTTATCATTACTAGGAATAGCAACGAGTCAGGGCGGGCACAGGTAGTGGTTACTCACCGCCCGACTCGCTACAAAAACCTCTCATCCTTTATTCGCTAAAAACCCACCGGGTACCCACTATAGAAATACTCGTGGGTTTTTTTATTACCCGCAGGTATCGACGGGTACCCATTGATATTTTAGAAAAATAATTTTTTTAAAATTAAATATTTTAAAAAGAAGTTTTATCAAATAAATCATTTATTTTTTGGAAAATCTAGAAATAAAATTATACTAGTTTCTACAAGATTAATTAGATATAAAAGTAGATTAATATAATATATTATAAGAAAATATTTAATACAAATAAATTTTTTATTTTATATTATCGATATTTTTATAATAAATAATTTTATTAACTATGAAGTTTTCATAAAAAAAATTGATATAAATAAATTTTGATAATTAATATTTTAATTTGATTTATTTTTCGAAAATATTATCTTTTTTAACTTATATATATATATATGTATATATATATATATATATATATATATATATATATATATATATATATATATAATTTTAGTTTAGCGGGTGCCCGCAGGTACAAGTACTATGATACCCGTACCAGTGCCCATTAAGAAGCGGATTGAAAAAAACCCATACCTGTGGGTGACGGGTACCCATTTATACTATTCATGCAGATATTTTTGCGGGTTTTATTCATGGGTATCTCCGAGCGCAGATTTTTTTGCCATCCCTAATCATTACCACATTCCTAGATTGCCACTTTTACTTCCTTTGAGAATGACTTCTCTGGCTCAACCTGCACACCTGTGCCTCTACTGATAACTTCTGAAAAAAGAACCCCTTAATTTAAGGCGGATAACAATCTTGATTCTAAAAATGTTGGTGAAAATGCTCTTTGCTTTTTCTCCTTTTCTCCCATGCTTTATGAAAGAATTTAGAGTTGACATCCCATTCCTTTAGTCAAATTACCCTCGAATTTTGGTGTATCAAGGAGCATTTCCTCCCTATTCACTTCTTTAAGTTCACCACGTTCACAATTCAATCCCTTATCTCTTCCTTAGCCAAACCCCCTGCTTCCACTTTCACACCAAACTCATTCAACCTTGCCCTGCTGCTAGTAATTTCCTTGTAAATGTCACCAAACACAACTTATTTCATTCATTCAACTTTACTTTGAGCAGCTTTAATTTCTCTTTCAGCACAAATGCTTTTCTGCCCTCCACTACAAATTGATTCCATGCCTCTTGCACGAAAGGCCTGAGCCGTTGATCCTTAAACCAATAGTTTATATAACACGAAAAGGGCTTTGGACCCCAATTCACCTCCCTCTCTTGCAACATGATAGGATAATGATTAAACACACTCCTTTGTAAACTCTATTGTTCTGCATTTTCCCATACATGTAAGAAAACCTTAGATATTAAAAACCTATCCAATCTAGTAATTGCTTTCCCATCACTTCTATACAAGTGTACTCCTTCCTCTCATTGGCAGGTCCAAAACCTCTCCTTCTTCTAAAATTTTGTTGAAAAGGTTAATGTCTTCCACCCTATGACTATTTGCCACCCCTCTTTTCTTCCTCACACGTAATAGAGTTAAAATCCCCTATTATACACCAACACTTCTCCCCTTGTGCCTCTTTACGCCATTTTAGTTCCTTTCAACACAACCTTTTCCCCCGCAATATCGCACGAGGCATAAACATTCACCATTACCATAATGTATTTCTTCCCACTCCACCTTCCTACAACCCTATAAATGAGCAACCCTCCAGGTTCCCTACTTGTGCAAATTTTGTTATGTCCTACAACATTAATAACCCCCTAGTGTTTTTTCTTGATAGCTTTTAGACCCACCCTATATAATTGTTCTCCCCATAAGAATTTGCATAATGTTGCATAAATCTTCTTCATCTTAGTTTCTTGAATGCACAACATTCCTGGTGTATGTTTCTTGATCAATCGTTTAACCTCCCATTACTTCACTCTCCACTAGACCCCTAATATCAATAGTTATAATCTTTATGGATACCCATATTCATCTTTATCCCCATTTATCTGATCCCTTTTTCTTCATCTGAACCAATTGTTCTAGTATTACTACTTCATTTTCACTAGATAACCTAATCTCTTTCCTATATCCTACACCTCCATTGCCACATCTCTTACTGGTTTCAAGTTTTTCAACCATGGTTGAGTGACCCCTTCACTACTTGTAACCATTATCCTTCTTTGACAAGAATTTGAAACCTCCCCTGTGACTCCAACATGTCGTCTCCCTCCCATATGGCAAGAAGACCCTTCCATGAGTTGTAAATTATGGCATAAAGCTCATACTTACTTCCACGTGTCATGCTTCATTGAGAACCACCATTCCATTTTTAACACCTTGATCTCCACCGAGGTTAGAGAACCATGAACAGATTCATCATCATGCATGTCTAAGCTTATGCCATTCCACACATGCACCCACATCATTGGCTATGAACACGCTTCCCTCATGGTCTTCAAAACCAATAACGACTTGAAGAGGATGGTTTGTGTTCATATACGACACTTAACCTCCTAACCTTGAGGAAACTACCACTGGATTGCTATGTTGTGGGACTATGTTCTTCTTTGGCAATGCTATGCCGCATGGCTTCAAGTGTTCATCCACCAAACGCCCAAGGTCATGCGCCATGCGATCCAGTCCAGTGTCAATATCCATAGCAGGGTCCAAATGAGTTCTCCCAATAGGATTAATGTGGTCCAAACAATGAGAATTTGAATTAACACTCCTTATATTTTGAATTCACACCTACTTCCATAGAAAAAGACTTATATGCCCTTCACTTTATCTCTTTTATAAAAGTAACTTTTTATTCTCCGATTTCTCCATTTCGTGCTTCCTTCTTCTTCATTTTTTTAACTCTCCAATGAGCTCTCTACATAGTTTGCATCCTTAAGCTACAATTTTATTTGTTTGTCTCATATCGTTGATCCCTCAACTATGTGTGGTTAAACTTTCAACTACACTTCTAATGTTTTCTGTATGCATCCCTTTTGGCCAGTTTTGCAAGATTGCATCATTCATATAAACTCTGTTAATGTTTACTTGAGTGATGATACCATTTTATAGCTTGTCAAATCTATTGCATAAAATATCCAAAATGGTTTTCCCTTTTATCCATATATATTAGGCATAATAAATTCTACATCAAATTTGAAAATCTTTTAACTTTTCGTAAAGATCTCGCCGGAAAATTAAAAAAATGAGGTAAGATATTTAATGAGAGAAATTGAATTAGATTTAGGGTAAAATGAGAATTTGATTTTTTTTATAATAGCAGGTGTGAATTCAAAATATAAGGAGTATTAATTCATATTCCCCAACTGATATTCATGGTATGACCATGCATACAATGGTATTGAGGTCCAATTGGTGATTTAGTGGGATGCCCCCACAATTCAGCCATTGATAAAATTTGTAAGAACTTGCAAACAACTGCCAATCGTTATTGACCCCAACCACTCTAAGATCACGTGCCCTTTCAACATGTGTAGTCATAAATTTTGAACCCCCTATCTACTTTGGGACACACCACCATGTTTCCGTGGTCAAAGTTGGGTAACAAATCAATATTTAAATTCGAAACCGCTTTAGTGATTATTAGATCTAGCAGAATCTTTGAATTATCTGGCATATGATCTTTGGCATTAATTGTGGCAGTAATATCTCCCACACATGTTACCAGATTTTTAGGTGAATTTTGAATTTGATATCATACCTTTATGCTTATACCACTGCCACAACCATCACTTTGCATCTTGTTTAGTCGAAGTTGACTCAACAGAGAGTTTATCTTTCGCAAAACCCACATGTGTAAACACTTCTTTAATGAGACGAATAAAGAAAATCAACTCATTAATCCACACCTTTTCCACTAGTTAATTGGTCTCTAGTCAGAGGTTCTTATTAGAGTTTTAGCCACATCTAATCTTGTTTGTTGAGCGGTGTCCGTGTCCAAGGTTAAGAAATGTCCCACTTAGGCAACTATGAACCATAAGAAATCACTTTCCCATCCATGCACTCTAACTCCCTGGCACCGTACCCATACAAAGTGCTCCTTTACCACTTCAGTTGGTCTCCAACGTGATAACCGGTAAATATAATTAGATATTAAGGACCCAATCTTTTTAATCAATTAACCTACATCCTCGCTTGTACTGGTTTGAGAAACATCATATCCCATCAATCCAGCCAACAAAACACCCTTACAGCTCAACAATTATCTCCTTCTTCACCTGATAAGATAACCATTTCCAATTGTATTTTAACACTATTTTTTCCTCTACACCTGTTTTTACACTACATGGCTTTCTTTCTCCTTATTTGTTTCACCGCATTCTTCTTAACCATATTTATTTCCCCTCCTTCAAAGGGCTTTAGATCTTTCCCTTCCAAAGCCTCCTGACATTCACCCGTAATTTCAATGTTCCAATCCATATTGCATTAAGGTTTAAGGTTTCTTTCGAGTCCCGTCACATCCCTCTCTGACCCAAATGTAACAAAAGAAAGTTGGATACTCTTGCTGAACTGTATTGTCACTTGCTTTGACCAATCTGCCTACTTTTCCTATTCTTGATATCACTGTAGTCCATTCATTTCCATCTCTGTCTTTCTTTCTCTCCCCTTCATCCATCTATCTCTACACGATATAATTCATTTTATTCCTTCACCCAAATGTAGAAAAAGAAAGTTGGATACTCCCGCTCAACTATATTCCCACTGTTTTTGACCAATTTGCATGTTTTGATACATTACCTTTTTATCTATTTAGGTTTTATTTTAATTATAATTTTATCTATTTTTATGTTATTTAGGTTTAATATTTGTATTTTAGGTGTTTTTACTTATGTTTTGGAATTTGTTACACTTTTGTGTTTTTTTTTGTGTTTAAGATATAATTTGCTAGATATTGATGCATTTGGGACTGATTTGGAGCATTGGAGTGAAACTTGTAGCTTTAGAGGAAATTCAAAAGGAAAGAATGAATTATAATTTAATTAATGAAAAATTATACTCCGTGTAAAAATATGCACTCCTTTGTGTAATCAGTTTAATTGTTTTGCTATTATGACCTTTTTTGGGTTTAGACATTAGTTTAAATAGAGGGTCTCGAAACTAGAAGTCCTGAATTTTCTAATCAAAGACGACATAGAGAGCAATACTTGGGGTTTCTCGTTTCCCCTTTTTTCACTCTATATTCCGAGTTTGCTAAATCTTATTTTCTTTTGGTTTATAATTGTGAACATGTGTGAGTAGACTTTTTATGTTAGGATTGAGGTTTAGCCCTTGACTCTATCCATGATGAATTAAGTATTTTTATTGTTCTTGGTTTCTCTTGATTTCTTCTCTATCGATTTTACCGATGCAATATGCTTGACGACCATTTTTGTAGTAATAGATAATTAGGGAAGGACTGAAAGGTAAACTTAATTGTCGGAATCCTAGGAAAGGAACTTAGGAATTAAATAACGAAAGTAGGTTTAATCCTTCGAGGACTTAATGAATTAGCAGAGAATTTAATGAGTTTAATTGAACATTGAGGTTAACTTAATTAGATACACCTTCGTACCTTGAAAGAGGATGAATGTTACCTTAGGTTAACTCACCTTCATAGAGAACTAGTAAAAGCATAAAAGATAAATGATTTTGATTCGATAGCCAGTCATGGTGTGATATCCCCAATGTTGGAAATTTTCTAAAATTTGAATTTCAAATACTTTAATTATTTTCTCCTTTATTTTATCATATATTTTCTATATTTCAAATATATTAAAAGTCTAAAAAATCTACCTTTTATTTTAGTTACAATTTTCTAATCTTTGATATTATATTATTTAAAACTGTCATCTTATTTTAATTTCCTGTTACTTTATTTTTTATTTTTATCAATTAGAGAACTTTGATTTTTCTATTTAAATTATAAAAATAAATTAAAACTAATTGAAATTATAAACAATTATTCTTTTTCAAACATATAGTCCCTGTAGAAGAATGATTATTTTTATTACTTAACGACACCGTACACTTGCAAATTTCACATAGTAATCCATTCCTCTCCATCTCTGTCTCTCTCCCTCAACTATGTATCTCTACATGATATAATTCATTTTATCTCTCCCCCTCACCAAAATATAATTAAAAATTCATCTTGGACTGCTAATCACATGCCGTGCCACATTTTTTACATTCCAATAATGTTTTAAGACTTAGAACTATGGAGGGTTAGGGTTTTCCATGGGAATTTGTCTACCTTGCATATAAATCGCGGTGGTTTCACCTCCCTTCATTCCCTGACAGCTTCTTTGCCAAAGAAAATAACATTTTTCTTGGTCCTTAGCAAATGCATCTGCATATGACATTTTGTTAAGTTACCCATTCCATGTTTGAAAGTAGAGGTGTTAGCAATTTCTATTCTAGAAGAGGAATATAGAATTTAGAAGCTTTTAACAAAATATTCATGGAAGGTTGTAGTTGGAAAAAGGGGAATATTCTCCTCCTAAGATTATGGAGTTACTTCAAAATTGAGAAAACTTTGGCCACACTTGGGTCTTGGTGTATGGTACCAATTGGCAAAGGTTCTTTGATTTTTCCTTTACATCTTCTGAAGATTTACTCAAGGTTCTTGATGTTGGTTCCTGGAATCTTGAACCAGACAAATACATTGTGTTGGATATGTATCCTTGGGTTGACACGAAAGTATTGGAAACCTAAATTCCTTTTCTCCATTGCTAGAGACATTGGTATACCTTTGGTCACTATACATAGTTCTTGTTAACGTTATCGTGGCTAGGAATCTTAAGAGACACATACACCTATCCACATCGACCTCTGCATACATTTAAATGTATATTTTATGAGTTTAATTGATATACACGGTTAGTGTAAAAAAAATTTTACACAAACATTCAATCATAACCCTTCATTTATGGTAAATTTGTTGACTTTACTCATTACTACTTTAAAAAGTCATATAAAAATCTGTTACTCTGACAGTGTATACCAATTAATCTCATATTTTATCCGGTTAGAAGGTTGAGTTTAAATATAAACAAATCTTAACTATTTTTTATTATAATGAGACTATACAGAAATACTCTTTAATTTAATTTAATAGCAATTTGAATTATAATTTACAAAGATTCATTCTTATCTTGACATCAAATTTCAATAAAAAATAATTTAAAAATAATTATTTTTAATTGAGATTGATGCAAATAAATATTATTAACAAACTTTCTTAATCAGTGTAAAATATTTTTTTACTTATATTTAAATCTGAAGTGATTATTTTTCTAAATTTTTAAAATAATATACAACTTAAATATTCATGAAAAAAGAAAGAATGTAATTTATTTTTTTATTAGAAGTATTAATAACACATTGTCTTTATTAATTCATTGAAATTTATGTAAACCTTATCATTTAAACATACAATGACTCATAGTATTCTCAAATAAAGTTTTCTTATCCCTTATACACATGAGAAGCTTATGAAAGGAGCATGACTGCCTGCCATGATAGGCATCATTTAATCTTTTTGGAAAAGGAGTATTATTGTTTTGGTCAACCATTGCACTAATTGCATAGCCATGTTCCTCATCCCTTTTCTTCTCATTCTATTATCCAAAAGGAGAATGTGGACACTAACTGTTGGCCCCATAAATGAACATATCATATCCCATTCAACTCAGATCGAGTGTTCATCACAGTTACTCTTTTATTGGGATTTGAGAGTGTGCTACTGCCAATCATAACACAGCATGTTTCCTTTGGTATTTTGGGTTTCTTTTTGCAAACGTAGTAAAATGTTTGTGAGATTCTATTTTGTTAATCTCTCTTAGAAACATTTCAAAAAAAAAATTATTTCAGAATGATTTAATTATTTTTCTTCGCTAATATCTGATACAATGTTACTTTAGTTTTTAATATTATAATAATATTAAAAGTAATTTTAACAAATTATCATTCTCTTTTATCTAAAATAAATTGGAACACTTATTTTAGAGCGGAGTAAGTAATTAATTTACTTTCATAAAAAAATACCATTGTTTAACTTACGATAGTCTCAATAAAAAATATCTTTTTTTCCCTTTTCATTCATGATAAAGGGTTGTTTTACAATTACAACGAAAAGCTAATAAATAGATAGAAGAAAGTAGTAACCATTATATTCAAAATTTAAGTGACATTATTAGCAAAAGAAAAAATATTTTAAATATATATTCACTTTCTTATGAATAGCTAATTTTTGTCTAAACTTCCTAATTTTTTACTAATTCATAATTTCATAATATGAAAACTAAGCATTTGTAGATGGATAGTCAAATTAAACTCCTGAAATTTACTTTTCTGTTTGTCTTTCACATGTAAATATGTATCATGTAGTATTTTTCTTGGGTATGCTGTGCATTTTTGGATATGGATAGTCAAAGTTACCCATTCATTTATTTTTCTCATGTTTAAACTTCCGAAACTTGTCTATTTGTTGACTTTCTATGCAATATGTATCATGTAGCATTTTTCTTTGGGGGATTATGAAGTTTTTATCACTAAGGTGCTAAAGAAAATATGTGTTAAGAAAGACCTTGTTAAATAAATTAAATAAATAAATTAAATATAATGTTTGAAATTTAGAAGGGTTTTACCATGATGGAATTTTTCGAACTTTAGTCAAAACTAACTAGTTTTATAGTTAGTTGTTTTAGCACGTTTTCTATGTTATGAAAATTTTTAGCAATTAAGTTATAAATTAAGATTAAGATATATTAACTAATAATTTTTTCCATGTAATTTTAATCAATTTAATATCCAATGTTGTGTGAAACACATGACAAATAATTAATTATAGATTCAACCATTAAATTTCAGTTGTAATTAGTAAAACAAATATTATTAGTAACTAATAAAAATATTATTTAATCAATGTCAGTTTAAAATTTGGACATCTAATCTACCTTTTGCATTAAAACTAAACAAAAATAATTAATTATAGCTTCAATCCTTCATTATTAAGGAAAATTCATTAATAAGGGACGAAATGATGACCTATGATGACTAACTATGAATTATTAAAAATGATATTTAGTGTTTATTAAATATAATTTTAAAAAATAGTTTTTAATGTTTTCTGATTAAAACTATTAATAATGCTTACATTTAAATATGATTATATTAACCAATTTTAGGTTGATTTTTATTAAATTTTTACTTTCACACAATTAGTTTCTTAAATGATCAAAATGTCATTAGCATGAAAATATTTTTGGGCATTCTAACTCATTAAAATTGTGTGCAGATATTCCAAAATGTGATTAGAATAAAAATATTGTTTTTATTAAATTTTTACTTTAAGACAATTGACTTTTTAAATAATCAAAATGGATTAGCATGAAATATTTTTAGGCATTCTAACTCATCAAAATTGTGTGCAGATATTTCACAAAAAGACGCCCATGAAACCATTGATCTTGCATCCTGACTCTTGCAATATTCCCAAGTTCTGGTGCATTGGGGTAAGTGTGACTATCTTTTCCACCCCTTTTGGTATTCTAACTAATTTAGGGGATAAAATAAAATAAAAACTTTACTGTTATACAATATAAAACAAAAATTTAATAGGAATTTAACATAATTTTTTAATATAGAAAATATAAAACATTTAAATCTAATTATTAAATTTTATACTATGATGATTAATATGGTGATCATGTTTCTTCGATGAATAGAAAACTGTAAATAATATTTTATTTTCAATATAATGTTTGCTAATTATTTTTTTTAGAAAACAAACATATGTACTCAGTTCTATATCTTTATTTTTTTTAACACTTCTCAGTTCTATATCTTGTCATATTATTTTGGGGTCAACTAATTAAATAAATATAATTAAAAATATTATTTAATTAATGTCACACTATAGTTCAAAATCTGAACGTCTATTCTAAATAAGAAATAATTAATTATAGATTCAACCATTCGTTAATCATTAATAATTTATAAAACTACCAACATTTAATGTTAATTAAAAAAAATTGTTATAGACAATACAACAATAAATATCATAATTAATCATTAATAATTTATACAACACCTATGTCAATTTATTAGTACATTTTTTTTATTTACTAATTTATAAAAAATATATTGATAAAAGTTTTTATAGTTTAGGTAATTGTAGTTCTGCATGGCTGCAAAATTCAATGACAGTAGCAAATGAGACTTATGATCTTTATCACAAAACAAGTATCCATCAATCATCAATTGTTACTAAAGGTATAATTAACTCTAAGCAGAAACCAATAATTATTCTTCTTCGATTAATTTGTACAAATTATATATTTGTAAGTTGATTTTACAGCTGTTATGGTAGAGTGTAGAAGTCAGAATTTTTCTTTGAGTATAAGTTCTCAACTAACATCGAGTAGTCCACTACCTTTATCTCATTTCAAATGGTATAATTTACACTAAAAGTGTTTAGCATCATTACATAGTACTTTAAAATATATATTGGATGGAAAATTATTCATATTTCACTTTTTTTAATTCTAAATTATAATTTAGGATCATAGCATATTTTATTTAGAGTTTAATTGGTATGCACAGATAGTATAAATAATTTTACACTATCATCCAATCATAATCTTTAATTTAGCGTAAGTTTGTTAATTTTACCAATTAATATTTTAAAAGTCATATAAATGAAAAAATATGATTAAACTTAATGTAAAAATCTTACTGTATCCTAATTAAACTCTTTTATTTAACTACAAAATTAACTTTATAAAAAAAAAAGTCACCTATTGGAACATATGTTAGGAATCCATTTTGAAATAGTAACAAAAAATTACAGCAAAAAAGCAAGATGAATTTATCATATGAAACTAATGCCAAATCTTTTCATGTATAAACTTAATAATTTCTAATTTTCATAATATTGAAAGTTTTTATTGTTGGAGTGCAAGTGTGCGTTGAAGTCTCACATTGGTAAAAAATTAGGAAGTTGAGTAATATATAACTGAGAAAGACCCATAAACTAATGTCTTAATGTTTTGGGTTGAAGGTGATGTTATATTCTCTTATATATAAGTTTGTGATCCATTGTTGTACATCTCTCCGGTGTTTAACCCTCTCAATTTGGACCCAACATTTATAATTTGGCTAATAGCTAATTTAGGTTTTTTTTAATAATTTTATCCTAGAAGATAATGAAAAAGAGACAGAATGAATACAAATCAATCTCCTTCAATTGATGATGACGGAAACCCAATTTAAATGAAAAAGATTTGCAACATATGGTAATGAAGTTCTGATAATTATTTTCAAGTAAATCATTTAATTAATTAATATTAATATTATACAAATATTATTTTCTGATAATCAAAACATTATAATAATAATAAATTATTTTTTTTAAGAAAGAGACTGAATTTGATTTACATCCAATACTTGATCTGCCTCACTGAGTTATTAGTCTTAGAAAATCCCAATGTTCAATATTGGAACATTGGAGAGCCAAAGTATATTTGTGAGTTTTGCAGTGCATAATGCGGTTTGAAAAAAGAGTATAAAAGCATTTCAAAGTTAAAAATCCAAAATTTTCAATGTGTTGCATGCAAGGTAGGATTATATTGCCTCCATATCAGACTCCTCCATGATCACTATATGGTTTGTTTCACTAACATGATAGGAAAGCAAAATATTCATAGAAAAGATTTCATACTTCAAAAGTATGTTATATTTCACTTCTATGGAAAAAGTCAATAAGATCTATCGATGTTAATGCTTTACTGATATTTGTTATTTCTTTTATAAGTCA